>JAWPHD010000110.1:0-649863 GCA_037043455.1 Cyrtodaria siliqua
TTTTGCAAGCTCTTGGTTTAGCACGTTTTAAAGAGTGTCCTCTTATCTGGCTGTTGCAGACAGTGAAAATAATTCTGTATAGTCTATATCATTAATATGGTGGACGATTTTAAATAGTTGTATTAAGTCTCCACGTCTCCGTCTACACTACAAGGTGAGTAAGTTGAGCTCTCTCAATCTGTCCTCGTAACTATGTCCTGCCAGATCTGCTACTAACCATGTGGCACGTCTCTGCACACTTTCTATAATACCTTCGTATTTTAATGTTGGGAACCATATCAAATTTCCATAGTCCACATGTGAAAGAAATATTTCGCCTTATCAAGCCAATTATGCTGTCTGATTTATTTACAGTTTTACTTATATGCATTTCGAAATTTAATGTGTTTGTAAAATGTATTCCAATGTCCTTTTCTGTTTCATCAACAGACAATTGTGAATATATATTGTTTTTATCAAACATTTGATATCCTTTATTTTATGTAAGAGACGTTTGTGAGGTACGGTATCAAATGCATTAGCAAAGTCAAAATATATAGCATCCACTTGCAGTTTTCATCAAGCGCATCTGTCCAGTCGTCTAGAACCCTTAACAATTCTAAGATTGTACTTCTATGTTTTTGAAACCCATACTGACTGTCTGAAAAGACGTCCTGTTGTACCATATGTTGAAGTATAGCTTCTCGCACAATCCTTTCCAGCAATTTACATACTACTGATGTCAAAGACACTAGTCGATAATTCCTGGTTCAGATTCTTTACCATTTTTGAATATACATGTCACATTTGCCACCTTCCAATCATCCGGTACTGCCCCTTCTTGCACAGATTTAAGAAGTTTCAATACCTTATCTGGAGTAATGGAGAGTCTCCTTCCACAGTAAAAACAGATGCAAAATAGTCATTTAGGCGTTCAGCCTTATCGGAGTCCTCCGTCATTACATTGCCCTGTTCAACGTTCAAATCAGGAATGCTACTTTTTGACTTAGTTTGTTCACGTACATACCCCCAAAACGACTTTTGCATTCTGTGCAATGCCCTTTTCATGGTTTCTCTTTGAGTAAAGTACTACTGTTTCTTAATTTACAGTACTCTTGATAGTCCCTGTAACTACGGCTCAAAGTGAATCTCTTCAAGCGTGATATTTCTTTTTCACAATTGGTCCATCCACTTTGGTTTGGGTTTAACTCCATTGGTCTTTTTTAATGGTACAAAATGATCAATGCAATGATTTCTATGTTTGGTAAAATACTCCCAAGCACTGGCAACTTTCATATTTTCTAGACAGGACCAATCCACTTCGCTAACGTAGTTACAAGCAGCTGGGTAATCAGCTTTAAAAACGTTTGTCCTGGTTTAGAAGTGCTTGAAATGTCGAACATACAATTTAAGTCAAAGGTCATGCTGATATTATCACTAGCCCCACGTTTATCACCACATGTTAAGTTTTCAACTGTGTTCTCTTCATTTGTAAATTCTAGATCTAGTAAGCTAGGTTCCTGACCATATATATACCTGGTATTTTCCTGGTCACCTCAATAAACTTAAATGATTTTCACTATGAATCGTCGACCAGTTAGCCCAGTTTATGCCAGGAAAATTGAAATCCACAAGTATAGCACAATGTCTATAATTATTTACATATTCATGTGAAATAAGTTCAAGTAGTTTTTCTTGGTTCAGCATATCGCTATTGGGACTTTTATATATGCCCCCGATCAACAGTTTCTCAGTTGTATTTAAACGCAATTCACACCATGAAGACAATTATCAGCTAGAATGTTGTCTTTTATAAAAATCAAAACACCTCTTCTTTCATCGGTAATACTTTCATGTCAACATTCACTATGACTAGAATTCATGTCACTATCACTAGAGTGTATGTCACTATAATTTGAATGAACATCATCTTGACTAGAATTAAAAAGTTATTAGAACTATCAAAATTTGAACTAACTTTAACATATGTACATTCATCAGATTGTTGTTATGTTTGTTGTCACTATTATTTTTTGTGCGCTAGTATATACATTTTTTTCTCCGCCAATAATAACGCGCGTATACGTCTAGATATAGTACAGTATTTTACATTTATAATTGTAAGCATATAACTCATAAATATGGTTTAGTTAATGTCTAAATATGACAAGCAACACATGGATATATAGCTGCAGATGAACAAACATGTTATGATTGTTTGATTGACGATTTATTTTATTATTTCCGTATATATATAAGTTTCACTGTTATTACAAACCGAATCTAAGAAAAGAGTGCTAAGTGTTTATATTCTGTATATATTTTAATTATAACTCATGAATGGATGAATGTTTACAATTTGATTGACTGCCATGTTGTCTTCAGATATCTATATGAGGTAACAAAGAAAACAGTCACACTGTTCACTATGACCGAGAAACATAGTTTAAATTGTATTTGTATTTGATTGATTTGCTCAAGGGTCTTTTCAGACTTATTGCAACATTTTATATATTCATTTGTAAGGTTTATGGAGGATGGCCTCGAACCTCCATAGACCTATGACGAGGTAAATAAAATATAACTAACTATATAACTAACTATCACTAGAGTGTATGCGGTGTATAAGTGTAATAATTCTTCCCATTTTTATCGCTAGACCCGTTTCTCCTTCGCCTTCCTTACGTCGTTTCTCCTCTTTGTGATTAAAAGCCTCCAATCTCTGGTTCTTGTTAGGTCATGTGTGATATATATACCCGAGTAGGTCACATGGTTTCTTAATCTAGTATTGCATTATGAGAGGGACTATAATGAAACTTCAATGATAGAGGGCAATGAGAGGACGTGCAGAGTACAAGAACCGTAACTCTGTCTTCATTCAAATTAGAGTAATTGCCATTTATAATTTTATACTTTGAATTCCTGTCCGGAGCATAACTTCAAAACTACTGATGGGACTTCAAATTGAAAACTGCTGGGTGATACAAGGCCACATGATAAGTTAAGGATGCATTTCGGGGAGATCCATCGGTTCTACCGATCTTCTTGTTTTAAATGTTACCCTCCCAATCGCATCATCTCGGAACCAATGCATTGCTCATGATAAAATCCGACGTCACAGTACGTTTATAAATAGATTGTTTTTTCCCGATGTCCAACACCTTATGCGCAAATGAATCGGTGAACACTTTATTAGTATATGTATAATGCTATTTATATTTCTAAAATGCTGATGTAATGTGCATTTTTTTTAAAGATATGAATACTTTTATTGTTGACCATAACCTGTTACTTGGATCAAAACTGGTTAATAAATATATAAAAACTTCCCCTTTTTTAATAAGAACGAAATATACCTGTTTTTACAGGTTTAATTTCCCCCCAAATCCTTTTTTTTTGGTAGAATAAAATAAATATTGCATCCCAGTGCATCCTCGGTCGAAATTATTTTCCTCAGGTTGACAATATCCACAGTCACCCTCACAGGGATGGCACCGTTTCTAAGATGCATTACTGACATAGTCACAATGATTTCTACTTGTTCATTTAAATGCTGCATAAAATGTGTTGCTGTTCTTGTAATTTTTTACAATCTTGATTTCCGATTGTATTAACAGGAACAGTGGATTACAAAATTGAAATAAATCAAGAGGATCTCGACCATGTGGTAGCCCACTATACGGTACCCACAACAGGTGGCTGTTCCTTGGAATTGATGAACACGTTTACCAGGACAATGGCTCAGAGAGAAATTGAGCAGCCATCAACAGTAGATGACGCTCTTCTTCTGTATGGCATTTTGTTAGACAACATTCACCCTCAAAAAAATGAAAAACCATGATGATGATTATAGAATTAAAACAAATTTTCTGTGAAAAAAGCACGTTTATTTCTCCATTACGTAACTGTCTAGTGATTAGCTGAATAAAGGATTACAAATAAGAAATGTCAAATGAAGAATGTACAATTTGACTGTGTATATTGGATGTATGTAATATTTGCATACTGCTTTAAAATGATAAAATTATTACATGGAGGAGTGAATATTCATGAACTGAACACAAATAATTTAATTGAATTGGAGTACTAGTAATATGACGCCAAACATGAATCGAATGAACATTCCCGGCTCACCCTCCATTTACATAAAGATAACAACATGGAGAATGGGCCTAGAACCTTCTAACCTGCAGAGCGGCAGAGTTGCTGCACATTTTATAGTTGACACTTTGTTTACGATGGAGACAGGCTCCCGCGTTTACAAATGCAGGGTCATGATGAAGACCTTTAATTAGTATGACAAAAATAACAAAATCCGAAATGGATCTAAATTTTTCAACGGGTTAATTATTGCATAATGATATATAGGGTCCTATAGAAACCACAGCGTCCGAACGCAATGGCATCGTAGGTCCGCACTGTACTGCAAACAAGGACTTGAAACTACAATGAAAGAGACAAAAAACAACAGAAAGGGTGGTAAAGACAGGGTTACCGACTTGGAACGGTCAGTAGGCAATAAGACCTACTGGTTAGCTTGCCTCCACTAGACACATGACGAGTTCGACCAAATTATACAACGATTGTATGAATAACTAAGATTGTAAGATTACTATCTCTTTCAAGAGCCAAAATACAGCACATAGCATAATTATATAGTAGATAACTCTAGGACAAGAAGTCTTTTTAACAGTAAGAGCCATTTAACTGTCTATCTACCTTTCCGAAATGTTATATACTGAGCAAAAATAAAAAGTACTTCCTTTGCTAGTATTCCCATAGGACAGCTCAAATAGTGCTTTAATTAAACAGTTTTTGACGTTTCTAATCACATTTCACTGAGTTCTAATATTCCATTAAGCAGTTTCAAATTTTGCCAAGCAATACTGTTTTATGGATGCTATGGAAACTTTAAACATGTTAAGGATGTTTGCTGGGCAAGTTTTGACATTTTCAAGTCTAAGAATTTTGTTTTTTAAATCATAGTTTTATTTGACAACAGAATTATTTTTTCTATTCTAGTAGACATGAATATAATGCAGGATTTAAGACGGAAACATATCCAATTTTAAGCAACAAAAAAAATTCCATATTTTTTCCGTTATTTGTTATCATTTTTTGTTGTCAACAAAATAGGGGGTATGGGCAGCTCGGAGTAGAATTTATCCTTTTGCAATAGATTAAATATGATTTTTGTTTTCAGTAGTGGAATACATGTATAAAAGTAGATACTGAGCTAATTTAACAACTTCTTATGGGGTGTATCTGTCTCAACTTATTCGTTTTTCTAGAGCTTGTACTCGAGTTGAGGACTTTAATATTCGTAATCTTTGTATAACTAAAAAGTTACTCAATCAGGGTTACCGTTACCATAAACTTCGTAAAACCTTTGCAAAATTTTATTATCGTAACCCTGATCTTCTTTCCAAATATAAATGTAATTTAAGGACTCTTCTGCGACAAGGACTATCACAACCTGACTTCTATGGTGATGTGATTTATAAACTTCGTAAGATTCTTGGTCATGATCACTTTCATACTATCTTTGTTAAACTTGTTAAAAAAATTATCAAAAGAGGTTATGACATTATCATTTTGCAACGTACTGCATGCTTGGTGATGGACCCTTTTACAGTTCGCCACTATGCTTTCCTCTTTAATTGTACGATGACCGGACAGGCTGTGGACCCTATCATGACGCCTACCTAAAGCCCATTGGGACGGTGGCGTTTGATGTTTGTCCATGTTCTTTCTTGTCGTGCCCTTAATGGTGTATTCTCTTACTGCTCTGGCTTCTGCGAAGTCACTGAGTACCTTCATTGTGGCTTTCTAGGCTATTGTTTTTTTGTATTATATTTACACGAGCATATTTGTGTTTTACTTATATTGCCTATTGATGCTACCTTGTTGGTTAGAATTTAGATCATGGCGGGGATTTCTTTATTTACACTGTCCTGTTTTAATGGGATGACAGTAGGGTAAGTGTGAGGTTTGGTGCACCCTAGGACCGGTTTAAACCCCCAGTGGCCTACTTTGCCACTGAACGTTCCAAGGCGGTAGCCCTATTGTTAACCCTTTTGTGTTTGTGATGTCGTTTGCATTTTTTATTACTTTTGTCTTTTCGTTTGTCTGTTTGCGTGTTTGTTTTTGTGTTTTGTGGTTGACTGTCGTCCTTGAATGCTGCTTTCCCTGTCCGATATTTTTATCCTTCTTTATGTTCGATCTCTATGTCAAAATTGTGTGTACATTATTTTACAGTGAAAATGTCAAAATAACTCCAAAATAACTCCAAAATGTGTGTAATTTAAAGAATTTTTAATAAAAAATCCTTAGAAGCCTGTTTTGAAAGAAATGTCATAGGACCTTGTCATATACAAGTTTTAAAGAAAGTTGAGCATTAGAACATATTTTTTGTATCTTGAATTATTTTTATATTAAAACAATAATGGGTGGGGTACGGTCTATATATGTTTGCTTTTCAAAGTAAAAAGATAAAATGAGAATTACAATTGTTTATGAAGGTTTTTGAAAGATATGTATATACATTGTCGAAAATTAATCGTTGTTTTCCAATAAATGTTATGTTACGAAAAAAAAAATGTGAAAATGTTCAATGACTCTATTTTTCCTCCTTTTAGTGAACTTTTGGAATTGGAAATATGCGACTTCTTCAAAGACGTCTAGTGGGGTAAAAAGTGTGGTGACCTAACCTTTTTTGATAATTTTGTATCTAAATGATACCAAAGAAGCGTTAAATATCAATAAAAACATCTCAGCATTACGTCCATTCCCAGCCAACCTCCTTAAGGAGAGGTAATTTGATGATTTTTGATGAGCAAAAGCTGCTATTTACATAACCTCTGCTGTGTTTTTTGTGTTGTTTTGTTTGGTAAGCAACCTACAGACATTATTGTCTTGAAAAGATTTAGGTAATTTTCGTAGATTTAATGGTTTTTTTTATCAAACATGCATGATTTAAGAAAAAGGGGGAAAACTCCCTTGTGTACTAAACTTTTCAAAACGATATTTTATTTTGACTTTTGGTGGTGGTCTATCTAATTATTTTACGTACATCATTGTTTATTTCCTGTTTTTCATTCTATATAAGAAGGGACAGAATAAGGGGGACGTTTTATTTTTTTCAATATAGATATCAAGTTATATGTTTAGGCCTGAAACTAATTGGAGTGGTATCATCTGTTTTACACGGCATTAATATAACATTACTATAACAGTTTTCAAAATCAAATCATGAAAAATAACAATAAGATTATGGACAAATCTGATATTTTTAAAACATTATCAGGTGAGCTAAAATGTGAATGAGTGCATTCTATAAATTAAAATGGCTGCCAAAAATGTCAGATTACACATTCAATGCGTATACCAGTACTAGTATAGTTATATACAAGTCGAACACATTCAATGCTTTTTCTTGCATTAGAAAAATCATGGAACAAGAAATAGTAGCAACTCTGGCGATTACCCCCTGTACTCAGTGGGAATGTAGACTGTTGAAGTTACGGAATTGAACGAAACACATCGTTTTGATTTGACAAAATTGAAGCAAAACAGTACAATAATCTACCCAGTGGTTAATAAAAGATATAGATGATGGGGCACAAATATGTCTGTATTCAGTACAACCTCTCTTATAACTGTAACCCAATACAACCTCTCTTGTAACTGTAACCCAATACAACCTCTCTCACACAGTAAAAAGTAAGTGTAATCGTGTAAACAATTTTAGGGAAATGTTTTCCTTATGCCGGTGTTTTCTCGCAAAATACACAATGTATAACCTTATACACAAGTTTACACCGCGCAAAACTTCACTATTTTGGGGTAAACTTTATCCAATCTGAAGTGTAAATGTTTTTAAGTTAGGCAATGTCTTGTCACTATAAAGGCTAGCTAAAGAGAATAAACAGAGGCGTAACTTTGTATCTGGATTATGATAACATGTCTCCAAGAACATGGAAACGAATCCCTTAAAATGATTGTCTCTATAGCACCCAAGAAGTAACGTTAAACTTTAAGCACAATTTTTAATTATTTATTTAAACAATACACGTCATTGATGGTCCGTTTGCAAAATATAACGACATCGACCTGTAGTACAGTTCATCAAACCTTTATGTACCGTGTGTTTGTGTTTAAACTTAAAACTTTCCATACACGTATGTAGGCGTACGTGTCTAAATAGGTAATGTGATAGGTTTATAATAATGCTCCTTGAGCTAGATTTGACCAAATGAATAAATTAGTTAACGTTTCAGAGCGTTTTACGATGTCAACAAAAAGAAGTTGACTATTTTCAATTCGTTGCTGGGAACGTTTGAACTTTCCTTGTTACCTTATTAAAAGGAAACGTTTGCTTAAACGGTGTATTTTCTACCGCGTTTTATCTACTACTGATCGATGTTATCAGGCGTTTGCAAGACGTTTACATTGTGTTAGAAGAAATAGGAGGAGCTCCAATTAAATATAAGCGCCTATAGAAGCAGCCTTTTGTTTTATTTTTATTCGTGTATGCAACCTTTTAACATACTGAAAGGACAATGTTTGATTACTGTTGTGAAAAGTTTGTGAAATTGTTGACATGTTTTACTTAGAAGCTGTTACTGCTTATATAAAGGAAAAACAAATCAAACTTTATCAATGTCCAGGTTATTGTGACAAATGAATCGAATAGTCGAGCCTGCTGAAGAAGGACATCTATTGATTTTAGGTGGTTCTCACAATATAATCTTCTTCTCGGTTGTTTCCATTTTTCAAATAATAAAAGATTTATTTAAACATCTGATTTTGTTCTGCTTTTTCTGTTTTTTTAGTGTAAAGTTACCTTATACTTTTTACAGTGTATAACTGTAACCCAATACAACCTCTCTTATAACAGTAACCTCATACAGCCTTTTGCATTACTGTAACCTCATACAACCTCTCTTATAACTGTAACCGTATACAACCTTTCTTATAACTGTAGCCCAATACCTCTCTTATAACTGTAGCCCAATACCTCTCTTATAACTGTAGCCCAATACAACCTCTCGTATTACTGTAACCTCATACAACCTCTCTTATAACTGTAACCTTCTACAACCTTTCTTATAACTGTAGCCCAATACCTCTCTTATAAATGTAGCCCAATACCTCTCTTATAACTGTAGCCCAATACAACCTCTCGTATTACTGTAACCTCATACAACCTCTCTTATAACTGTAACCCAATACAACCTCTCATATTACCGTAACCCAATACAACCTCTCATACTACTGTAACCTCATACAACCTCTCTTATTACTGTAACCTCATACAACCCCTCGTATAACTGTAACCTCATACAACCTCTCTTATAACTGTAACCCAATACAACCGCTCTTATAACTGTAACCCAATACAACCTCTCATATTACCGTAACCCAATACAACCTCTCATACTACTGTAACCTCATACAACCTCTCTTATTACTGTAACCTCATATAAACCCTTCTACTACTGTAAACTCTTTGCTACTCAAGATATGTGAGATCCTTGATGCTAGTAGTTGTTTAGCAAAACAGCACTGAACGTTTTACCCTTGACCTTGGGGCTACGGCACTGGAAGTTAAACTTGACACGTAGGCTTGATGTGATAAACAAGAAGGCAACATATCACAATTAATCCGCCATTGGTTTAAACGGTATCATTTGACTGTTTCATTCCAGTACCTTGAATAATTAAGAAGATATAGCACCGGCAAAGGTTTTTTTATGTTCAGATGAATTGGTGAAATAACATATGTACAAATAAACGAGGCTGAAAAGAGATAACTAGAAGGGTGTTCCACGGAACACTTGTGTCGCCTGCCCCACGGAACACTTGTGTCGCCTGCCCCACGGAACACTTGTGTCGCCTGCCGTGCGTTTTTTTCAGAAAGTACAATCCAACTATACAGTTTGCAATCCGAGAAGTTTATTTTAAATGTTAAAGTTTATGAAAAGGGACATAACTGTGAATTTTGGATAATAGATAAGGAAGAACTGTATAAGTTTCATGACCATAGGTCAATATTTTGCCAAGTTATGAGCTAGGTTACTAATAGGTTGCAGATTAAAGTTTTGTAAAAAGGAGCATAACTCTGCTGAAATGAAAGTCAGAACTATTAGGCAGGTGTAACGACATTCCTTTGGTTAAGATGAATTGAATTGAATTGAATTGGGTTTTAAGGCGCACCAACACATGAACGGTTATATGGCGCCTAACATGCATGAACATGCCAGGCTCATCCTATATGTACATCGAGATAAAATATGGAGAATGGGCCTAGGACCTTCTCACCCTGAACTGCAGAGTTGCTGCAAATTCTACTGTAGACTCTCCATTTACGTTGGAGCCACGTTTATTGTTTTTCTGCCACTGCTCTTAGTGATGTGAGCTGGATGGCACCTGAAACAATGCAGGGATCATGATGAAGACCTTTAATGAGCATGAACAAAAAATGACAAAATGAATAAGAATTGGGAAGGGGGAGTCCTACCCCTCTGCATGTGACGGTGTGTTTGCAGTCGTTGTATTCTACACCGGCAACCACACGGTGTTTGGTTAAGATGAATATGTGTGTGAAGTTTCATGAACATATATCAAATACTTTTTAAGTTATGGCCAGTTATGAGCTTGGTTAGGTTGCAGGTTAAAGTTTTATGAAAGGGGCATAACTCTGCCAAAATGAAAGACAGAGTTAATGGACATGTGTAACATAATTCCTTGGGCTAAGATGAAGATGTGTGTGAAGTTTCATGAACATAAGTACACTAGGTTTACTGCTTCAAGTTATTGCCACGGTTAGGTTGCATGTGAAAGTGTGACGGACGACAGACGCGACGGACAACGACGAAGACGGACCAAGTGATCCCTAAATGTATACTAAACTAGAAGGCCACGGCCTAAATGTCAAGCCCTATTATGAAGAAGTCCAGATTTTTACTTTGACCAACACCAATGGCAATCCCAAGAGATTTTTGTTCCTTACATACTGTATATTCAATTAAACTAGAAATGTCGTTAAATACTGACAAATTTACCCCCGCCTCTGTCCCTTTTACCCTTGTAGTATAAAGCGATCATATTCGCTTTATACTAAATCATCAGATATATATGAAAACAATCTGTAAAAAGACAAAAGGCCCTCTTGGGCCTGTATCGCTCTACTTGCTATACAAATTTCGTGGATTTCAAGAGAAACACAAAGCATAAGAACAGTCCACATACAATGAATGAGGAGTTAAACACATGAGGATTTTATAAGATAAAAGATCAAAGGGTCATAACTCATACAACAATATACTCCAGTACTGAATGGCATGATGTCCCCTACCGGTCAGATGTTTGACAGTAATTATTTGATTGCGTGCATATATAGAGATTACTGAACTGCTGGGTGAGTGAAAAAACCAAAACACGACTGCCATCGAGTGAATGATTTCCCTGTAATCGAAACCAGCAGTTAAATAATCTATTTATTACATTTTAAATCAGTTTGTATAATGTTAACCTAAATTATTCGCCTTATTAAACCTTATCGTCGGATGACGTCAATGTCAGCAACGCTTTATTGACATCCTAACTCAACGTCACAGTTAGTTATTTTTGTGTTCGGAGTTAGCTATTAATATTTAGCGTTTAGGAATATTATATCACTGAGAATTCCCCATCTTTCACCAACATAAATCTCCCCATGCCAAACACAGTCAAAGTCTCTAAGACATATTAATTCTTAAAAAATATGGAGGGAAGCTTCTTTAAAACAGTGATCAGATTTAAAGAGCTGTCTTTTGCTTGGTGCATTTAATTTAGCAGATGTTGTACACCGATAGCATCGCATTTCATTCAACTCTGCAACATGATACTTGACAATAGTTATTTTACTTTATTTGTTAAATTGGTGTAAAACCTTTTTAAAACAACTGCATTTGTTGATACACATACATGCGTGCTGTACAAATGTACCCATTTGTGTGAGGCGCCTTTTATAAATACTTGGTATCACGCTTTCAAAATGAACATGTGATATCAGGTATTCGATTTTTTACGATATCTCACATTTAAATATGTAATATCTGTTCTTGAATAGGTGATATCATGTATCCGAATATGAGATATCAGGTATTTATGAATAGTTGATATCAGATATTTGAATAATGTGATAACAAGTATTTGAATATGAGATATCAGGTATGTGACGTGATATCAGGTATTTGGATATGAGTTAACAGGTATCTGAATATGTGCCATCAGGTATTTGAATATGAGATATCATATATTTGAATATGTGATATCATGTATTTGATTAAGTGATATCAGGTTTTACATACGTGATATCAGGTATTCCAATATGTGAAATTCTGTATTTGAATATGTTCTATCAGATATTCATTACAAGCATAATATCACCATTGTAAATGTGATATCATATTTTGGCACACTTGATATCACACAATTGGTTTTAAAGCATGTAAACGGGTTTTCAAATGTGATATAACATATTCAATATATGATATCACAGGTTCGTTTTGAAAACGTCATATAAGGTATTCAAACACGATATATTCACATATGGAATATATGATCATATATTAATTTTGAAAACATGATATTAGGTATTTGATATCACAAAATGGAAAGAGAAAAGCGTGGTATTCAGTTTTATTTCAATTGATAAGGCCCTCCCAATACAGTTTTTGTATGAAACAAACATATAAAAACAATGAGAATTTTTCTACTAGGGAACAAATACTAATTATTTTAGGGAGTGGAAATCAGAGGTTATTATGAACGTGTAATTCTAACGCATACACCTCTTTGCAGTGACCGCGAATTGGTCAGTATCGATCTGTTTTTGTGTTCTAAAAATCGGTATTTAATTGTTATCTCCAAACTACTTGTTGATATTACGCATCAAATATTAGTGTTGAATGCTTGTAACATGTCGGTATACACTGCTTATGTTCGCAACGGCCGTATTGTGCTACGATGTTGACAGATAGGAATTCTCAATCGGAGAATTCAAAAGGAACGACAACTCTGGTTATTGATTGGAATTTGGAGTCGTGCAGGATGGGAGATGACGTTTACCAAGGCTGTGAACTTATTTAGACATGGAAAATTATACGTATTAACATTATGTTTAAATAATATCCGACAGGTATTTAAGTGTATAACAATAGTTTTGAAACAGAAGTGTTTATTTCGATTCTTCTGTCATAGCCTAACAGAAGTATGACACTGTATGTGCTATTGCTTTTAAATGAAAGTTGATTCCAGCTTATTATTTTGTCATTTCTGTATCGAACACAAGTCGACAATATTTGTCGACAATATTGCAATATTGTATTAAAGGAAAGTGAGGATGTCAATTGTTGGGTCATAGCCTAACATAATTCTTTCCAAGTTAGCGGTACACTGTTACAATTGGAAATCACGGTATTTAAATGCTGTCTCGAAACCAAAGTGTTATTGAATGTGTGTGTCGATGGGCACATCGATTTCTCTTACATCATTCATCCAGGATGTTTTGCTCTTGTCGTATATACACATTTAGATGACTAATATAATTATTTGAATAAAAAATAAATAAAATAACTTTGTATATGCATTTGTAAACTACTAAATGTGTTTGTTTTATCGTTGATAAAGCGGCCGGGACATGCTGGATGGTGGATGACCTTGCCAAGGCGGCGATATAACTTAGCTTCAGTCCTAGAAAAATATTATAGTAACACATGTTTAAATAATGTACGACAGTTAGGTATAATATTTGAGTAAGAACTTCAGGTGTTTATTTCCATTTGTCTGGAATAGCCTAACATAAGTATGGCATTATATAGGGTGACATTGCAAGCGCAAGGCTATCGCACAGAATGTTGCAATAGTGTCAAACGAAAGTGTTGATGTCGATTTCTGGGGCATAGCCTAACATTATACTAAAAAAAAAATATATATATATTTATATATAATGTTCTGTTATTACATATTAAATTTGGTAAATTTATTGAAGCTCACGACAGTATTAACGATTCATAGGGGGGAAAAAATAATAATAATAATAAAATAAAAAAATAAATAAAAAAATAAACAAAATATACGAGGGACGGTCATTAAATAGGTGCATTTTTACCGATAAGTTACATAATACATAAACCTGAGAAAAATGCTCGATGTTCACGGGTAGTTTAGTCCTTGACCGATTATATGCAATAATAATTTTCAATTGGTACAAAATATTATATCAAAACCGGTCATTTGTACATGGTATGTATACATGGTGATATGGACTCAACGTATGAAGAACAACGTGCAGTGATAAAGTTTCTTCTTCAAGAAGGGGAAACGCGGGTTAATATTTTGAAACGACTTCAGAATAGGTTTGGAGATGCGTGCATGTCAGCTAGGACGCTTTATTCGTGAGAGATCGTTTTCGTGGGTGTAGAACAAGCGTGCAAAATAGGTCTCGGCAAGGGAGACCAAGTACCACAGTGACCCCACAAATGGTAAAAAATATTGAAGACTTCATCATGAAAGATGGGCGAGTCACCCTGCAAGAGGTTGCTAATATATTTGGCATTGCAAAAGGGGCCGTATTTAAGATCGTTCGGGACCATCTGGGGATGAGCAAGGTAAGTGCTCGATGGGTGCCAAAACAGTTGTCACCAGACCAAAAAGCAAATCGGAAGACAATTTCTGAAGATCATCCAGCTCGTTATAAGAAGGAATGTGATACTTTTTTTAACCATATCATAACTGGGGATGAAACATGGATTCATCACTCTGAGCCTGAATCAAAAGTTCAGTCTAAACAATGGAAAAGAGCTGGATCTCCGCCCCCAAAGAAGTTCAAACAGTCGCCTTCAGATGGGAAAGTCATGGCCATCATTTTCTGGGATTATAAAGGTGTTCTTTTGAGGCACTATGTTCCAAAAGATCGCACTGTCAATGCAAACTACTATTATGATGTTGTCTTGCCAAAATTGAATGAAAATTTGCGTAAACTGAGACCAAGACTTCGAATGAAGAATGCGATTCTTTTGCATGACAACGCTTCAGCTCATACTGCTGCCAAAATGGTCGATTTATTGAAGACATACAAGTGGGAAACCCTTCAACATCCCCCTACAGCCCTGACCTAGCTCCTAGTGCCTATTATTTGTCTCCAGAATTGAAATATGCCAGCAGAGAAGCATTGATTGGGGCTGTATATCAGTACCTTCGACATAGGCCTACATCTTGGTTCACCGAGGGCATCATAAAGCTCCCACACCGTTGGCAAAAGTGTATAAAGAAAGAAGGAGAATACTTCGAGAAGGAGTAAAAAAGAAAATTTAAAAAAAAAAAGTCAAAAAAAAAGTTATGGGTGTTGTGCATCTATTTAATGACTGTCCCTCGTATATCTGTATATATTAATATATATATAAATATATATATATAATAAATAAACAATAAAAAAAAAATAACAATATATAAACCTTATCAAATATATAAACCTTATCCTGTCTTACTGATAACCCTTATCAGATATATAAACCTTATCCTGTCTTACTGGAGTAGCATCATTAAAACATTTGCCACTGGTTTCAGATCATGCCAAAAAGGGTATCGAAAGGTCCGTATGCTCGGGGGAGAGGGACAAAAAATGCAAAATAGAGTGGATCTGAAGATAATGGTTTTAATGGCACTCTAGCACTTTTGACGTAACATTGGTCCCGTGGCATTACTGGGAACAATGGACATAAAATTTGCATTTAAACGGTTGCAAATCTATTTCATAGCTTTTGAGTTGTTGAGTTATAAAATATTTTATAGTTATAATCAATATCATAGTGAGCAAATATGCTTTTTATATTGTGCTTTAATTTCTGTATTTGCTTTTCCTTCACAGGGATAAATTACAGGGTCAAACATGTTTTTGTTTAGATAAATTTGTCAGGTGTTTTTTATTTTAGCAGTCTATTTCAGTAAACAGTTTTGCCGAAACTACAGTCTAAGAGCCCATGATTTATGTAAATCCACTCGGTTTACAGCGGGATTTCGTGGTATCTCAAGAGTTTGTAGGAAAATTAATCGTGTGATGCTGATCATGGGAAGTGAACCAGGATCATAATGTGTAAGGCGAAGACGCAGACTGCGAGTGTAGTAGCCAACTGGGATTGCAAATTTGTGGCTAAATGAACAGATGTCACAACGCTAAGGGAACAGGGCTCATTTGTAAACACTTCATTATGGCTTTTAATTCAATTAAAAACTACAGCAACAACAACAGATAACAAAACAAAAGAACATACATTATTTGTATTCACTTTAGAGAAATATGCACTTTCTACAGTGGGTGTCGGCAACTGGCCTATAATTAAAGTGAATTGAATTGAATTGGTTTTAAGGCACAACAACACATGAAAGGTTATATGGCGCCTAACAGGAATGAATTAAAGTGAACCATATTCTTTCTGTAAAGTGGTGCGCTTTTTGTTGTCGCAGTTATAACAAACCGGTATAAATTGTCACTTTTTAAACTTAGAGTATGCAAATGCATGAATGTTGGTTAATGAATATACTAACTTTACACTAGGAGTCTTAAAATGGCTGAAAACGGTATATACTACCCGTTATGTTATTTTACACCAAGAGTGTGAGAATGTCGATGAGCATGTAATTAACATGTCGCCAGTACTTAGATATCTCCGCCCTAGTGTTTATGAGATAGATAGATATATAGATAGACAGACAGACAGACAGACAGACAGACAGACAGACAGACAGACAGACAGACAGACAGACAGACAGACAGACAGAGATAGATAGATAGATAGATAGATAGATAGATAGATAGATAGATAGATAGATAGATAGATAGATAGATAGATAGATAGATAGATAGATAGATAGATAGATAGATAGATAGATAGATAGATAGATAGTTAGATAGATAGATAGATAGATAGATAGATAGATAGATAGATAGATAGATAGATAGATAGATAGATAGATAGATAGATAGATAGATAGATAGATAGATAGATAGATAGATAGATAGATAGATAGATAGATAGATAGATAGATAGATAGATAGATAGATAGATAGATAGATAGATAGATAGATAGATAGATAGATAGATAGATAGATAGATAGATAGATAGATAGATAGATAGATAGATAGATACTTTTATTGACTTAAACTATTACAGTTTTTCATCATTACAAATATATGATAATTATAATATACACACACGTGACAGATATTAACATTGCAAATACAACAAAATAATCACTACATTTATTTTTTTGTTTCATACATATATAAACAATCAAAAACATACACATATTATTGTATGTCAATGATAAACGAGGATGTTCTAAAATAAGATATCTAGTGGGTTTTTTTGGGGTTTTTTAGTCTGTTAACATGGATGTAGATAGCTTTAATACAAGTGCATCAGAAATGAATTTACTTAAACTAAGAATAACCTTTTTGTTTAATGACTCCAACAATTCCACAAATGTAAACATGCTTGGTCTAGTTGTGTAATATTTAGGAATGTATTTGTTTCTAATGTTAGAGTAAGTAGTACAGATCAAAATAAAATGGTGCTCGTCTTCAATATCGTTAATGTTACAAATTTCGCACACTCTTTCGTTTCTCTCTGTTCTCCCTCTTGAGTATCTCCCTGTTTCTATTCTTAAGCAATGAGCGGATAATCTTATTTTTGTTATACAACTTCTTAATTGTTTGAAGCATAATGTTTCTAGATATGTATTAATTATTTTGTGTTGAATTTGGAAATATATATTGAACATATATATTGAACTGCTTAATTTCTTGCCAGTGAATGTATATAGTGACATTTCATGGTTCAGGGACAAGGAAGTAGATGATGCTTTGTTGCCTGGTAATTTGTATTTCTATTAAGGATGATAGTGGGGCCTGCCCAAACATTATTTTAACTTGGGGCTTTTAAATTAATCCTAACGAAGCAAAGGTCAATGTTTTTTATGTTAAATATTGAAATCTTACAAAAGTTCATTGTTGTTTTTAAGACAGTGCTGTATTGGGATGATGTACACTTATTTTATCAAGGCAAGCCTTGTTTGTTTTGTAAATGGTTTACAACAAAGAATTCAATGTTTTATAAGTTAAATTGAAGAAATTATACATTCAACCTTTAAGCTTGGCTGTGGCTTGGCGATCGCATAGATCATTTTTATATTTACCCTATCTGGGTTATATTAGCTCTCCGTAGCTATTTTATAGCAACAAATTGTTGTTGAGCCTTTTTGTAACTTATAAATTATTTATAAATTATGACATGACACAATCACTTCATTGGTTGAAGTATGTCTGTTAAACCTCTTTGGAGGTTTTGTGGTTGATTTTTAAAGTTTTTTGTTTTTGTTTATGTATATGACATAACACAATCGCTTCATTGGTTGAAGTACGTCTGTCATACATTGTACATAAATTACTAATACAGTCACAAAGTGGTTTTCGTAAAAATCACAACTGATAACAGCACCACTTGTTCTTATGATAGATAAATGGCTTAAAGCCCTAAATGAAGGAAAGTTGTTGGAACAATGATGGTAGACTTTAGAAAAACATTTGATTTAGTTGATCACGATATATTATTGAAAAAGTTAAATGGTACTTTTTCAAATTTAAATGACGTTACCTGTGGAGTACCACAAGGTTTCGGATTTGGCCCATTGTTCTTCTTAATATATAGTAATGATCTGCCTCTACATATGCGTGACACAGTAAGTCATACTGATATGTATGCTGACGACACAACAATATTTGATATTAACGATTCGTTAATTACAATTGAAAATAATCTGCAAGCTGCACTGCATATATTGCAAAACTGGTGCTTAGAAAACGGCATGGTATTAAACACTGACACAACTAAAGTCTTATTAATTACAACACCTCAGAAGCGCGCAGTACTACAAAACTCACCTATGTATTTAAACTACAATAACATTGATATTCAATTGACCTCTGAAAGTAACGTATTAGGCGTAAACCTGAATGAAAACCTTCAAGTGGGATGGACATATAATACGCATTCGAAATAAATTATCATCATATCTGTGGCTGTTATCTAGATTCCACTCAACTATAAAATTATTTGATATAAGGTTTATCTCCAGTCACATTAGATTTTTGCAATATTATATGGGGAAATACAACAAAGGGAAACATTAATAGTTTTTTACAAATACAAAGAAGAGCTTGTCATATTTAAATGATGCAATGAACACTATAAATGCAATGAATATTGACCAAAGAATTGTTCTTGATAAAGCTAAATTTAAGTTTAAAGTTTCTAAGCAGCTTGTTCCTTCTTATATCTTGGATTTGTTTGAGTTACACAACATAAGGTCACACAATTTACGATCTCATTGTGATATTAACTTAACGATTCCTAAGCCAAGTAATGGGCTTTTTAAAGGAAGTATATCTTACTCTGGGCCAGTAATTTGGAAGGAAATCACAGAGTATATAAGTTCTTGTACGTCAGTTAAATATTTTTCAAACAAGTATATAAAGTTGATAAAAAGTACTGTATAACTGAAATTTCGTTTTCGTTAACATTGTTATTGAATGACAATATAGATTTGTACTTTTTGTGAACACCTTTGTTTCATTGTCAATATCGTTGAGCTGCTATAAACTTGTATGTATGATTTTGTGTACTATGTAGCTTTGTAAAGAGGGCCTCGGGGAAAATTAGTATTTTTTACTAACTGGGCTACCCTCTTAAAATAAATTCTTCGATTTAATTCAATTCAATCTTGTACTTTGTTATTAAGAAAATTACCGATATTGGATATTGCTGCATCTTTAAACATCTAGCCTGGATATTATCCAGCCCAGTACTTTTAGATGGATTTAAGTCATTAAGCTCTTTATGAACCAAAAAAAGTGTCAGTCTGAATTTAGACAGTACAGGAAATGTATATCTAGCGGTCAGCATGAATTAAGATCGTTTAGATAGTACGTATCTAGCAATCGGTATTGGGATAGCCTTTATATAGAGTATGTAACAAATGGTCAGTTTTAATTTAGATAGTTTAGGAAGTGTTTTATAAATTTGCTTTTTTTACAAAAAAAAGAATAAATACAAAATTACTAAATAAACAGTATAAGCTTAATTTGCGTAAACGGTTTCATTATTATAACAATACGTATCAACATCTCAATTGAGAATTGGTCAATTCATAATACTGTAAATGTTCTATAAGAGGTATTTAAAATAATAAGGTTGTGTGCACCTTTTTGGACTAATTATTGATACCTTTAAATTTCGTACGCTACATCATCATTTATATCGCTGAATTATTCTAATCTTGATGATGTGAAATGTTCTATAAGAGGTATTTTACGTATCAACATCTCAAATGAGAACTGGTCAATTCATAATACTGTAAATGTTCTATAAGAGGTATTTTACGTATCAACATCTCAAATGAGAATTGGTCAATTCATAATACTGTAAATGTTCTATAAGACGTATTTTACGTATCAACATCTCAATTGAGAAGTGGTCAATTCATAATACTGTAAATGTTCTATAAGAGGTATTTTACGTATCAACATCTCAATTGAGAACTGGTCAATTCATAATACTGTAAATGTTCTATAAGAGGTATTTTACGTATCAACATCTCAAATGAGAACTGGTCAATTCATAATACTGTAAATGTTCTATAAAAGGTATTTACGTATCAACATCTCAATTGAGAACTGGTCAATTCATAATACTGTAAATGTTCTATAAGAGGTATTTTACCTTTCAACATCTCAATTGAGAACTGGTCAATTCATAATACTGTAAATGTTCTATAAGAGGTATTTACGTATCAACATCTCAAATGAGAATTTGGTCAATTCATAATACTGTAAATGTTCTATAAGAGGTATTTACGTATCAACATCTCAAATGAGAACTGGTCAATTCATAATACTGTAAATGTTCTATAAGAGGTATTTACGTATCAACATCTCAATTGAGAACTGGTCAATTCATAATACTGTAAATGTTCTATAAGAGGTATTTACGTATCAACATCTCAAAGGAGAATTGGTCAATTCATAATACTGTAAATGTTCTATAAGAGGTATTTACGTATCAACATCTCAAATGAGAACTGGTCAATTCATAATACTGTAAATGTTCTATAAGAGGTATTTTAAATAATAAGATTGTGTGTACCTTTTTGGACTTATTATTGATACCTTTAACTTCCGTACGCTACATCATCATTTATATCGCTGAATTATTATAATCTTGATGATGTGAACTATTCTGAATATTTGACCTAGCCTGGGATGTTAAACTTATTATAGCTTATGGACACTGTTATGTTCATAGATGCTTAGTTGAACTGAAATAAGCATGCGACATTAGTAGGTATCCCAGTAACTGGTTAACACGTGAACACGTGCAGGAGTTATGCGATTATTTAAGAGACCGCTGAGATGTACCTAAGTTGTATCTGCTTTAAGGAAAATACATAGTCTATTCTATTCTATTCTGTTCATTCAACAGATTAGGTCTATAATGGGGCAATGAAAAAGCCGGAATTCCTGGCGTATCCCACAATTCATAGCGCGTTAGCGTTCTTAGTTTCAGTAATGGCGGCGGTTTGTTTACCGATTGATCCTGATGTAACTGGGTTTTAGGTGGTTTATCATTCCTTTATTGAACTTTAAATATAATTTTATTCTTAGAAATAGAAAAACGACATAAATGATTGTTCAAACGGACACGTAAAAGCGTTAATTCATGAATTTCATTTTTCCAAATCGGGCATGCCAGGGCACATGCACATGACCTGTTCACTCGAGTCACTGTAACCTCGAAGTGTCCATCTCTCGTATTTGATACATGCAGGGAGTACGTTATATAACGTACTCCCTGATACATGGTATTATTTCTTTCGTTTGTGTTGAGGGTCGGGGAAGTTGGCGAGTTTGGAAGGGGCGTGGAGTAAATGGAAAATATTTCTATTGATATAATTTGAGCTGTTTATAACACAGGAACTGGTCACTTATAATGTTTTATATAATAATTAATTATATAATAATAGAGGGCAAAAATTAAAAGTGACCAGTTCGTGTGGTTCATAACATTAAACATAGGAGTAAGATTGGGATATTGGGGGTGTACATTAAAGCACCATAGCATAGGGATCTGTTTGCCAGTTTCGCATTTTACTATACATGTATCCTTCCTCTGTCTTTTGGGCGGCGCTAAATAAACTATAATAGGGTGGTGATATTGGGTTCCTGGCGGTCCAGTTGGCAGATAACTCACCCAGTAAGCTAGGGATGGGGGGATTCTGGGTTCGAGTCTCGTTCATGCCTCACTTGGTCTCAATCTGTTGAAGAGCTATTGAAAAAATCCAATTCAATCGATACTTCCTAACAAGGATCGTCAACTGGCCCGTAGCTAACCGAGACAAATCTCTTATTTCGGGTGTCCGGTGGCATTAACCTCCATCACCGCCCATTCAACCGAGGCAACTGCCTTGGTGTGCCTCAGGGTAGCTACGTGCCTGCTCAGTCAAAGTGATAGTTATGTTTAAACTTATTTAGTTTACATTGATAGTCGGAATGTAACAAAAGCTCTAAACTTTAATCACTCTCAATGTCTTCCTGGGTAGAACCAGCACTCACCAACTGAGCAAATGCAGATAAAGTGGCTTACTCATGGACACAACACATATGGTCATGGCGGAGATTAAACGACTTTTTGATCCTGTGTCCAATCTTCTACCACTAGACCACAGTGCTCCACTGTTTGTTTGATGTTTCAAGAAGAGAATGTGATGCTCTCCTATGTTTAGTTACCATGGTTGTTTTTGACTGATATGTACACATTCTGTCAGGCATTTACAACATACATAGGATGGTGACACAAGCAACAATTCAAAGATTAATGGACCACAGAGGTGTTAAAGTAGCTGTCCTGCCAACAACAGTCAAATGTACAATATATGTACACCGTTTCTAAACCTATTGATGACCAGGTATATATATATAATAACTTACATATTTTGAGAATCCAAACTCTATAGACACAATGTAAATTACTCGCAGGCTGATCTGGGTTTACAATGAACCCAAAGGTTATTATAATCGTGCTTAGTGGGTTAAGGGTTAAGTGAAATTTACATAGCGGTAGTTTTTGTTATTTTTAGCTCGACTATTCGAAGAATAAGACAGCTTATGTAATCACCCCGGGGTCGGCGTCCCACATCAAGGTTTGCGTGTAAGCTGTGTTTACAAGTCTATATCTCTTACATGTCTTATCCTACCACAACCAAATTTGTTCATGGGCTTCCTTGTAGCATTATCTTAAGGGCTGCATAAGCAATTTTGGTTCCTGTAACCCATGGGCTCCCATGGAACGCAAATTCATACTATAGCTTCTTACACATATATGTTGCACTCACCACCCCCACTTCCCCCACCATGCACCCCCGCCTCTCTCCCACCCCCACCCCGCACCCCACTCAAAACTTCTTTTTTTTTTACATATTTCTGTGTAGTTTTGGTCAATTCTTACACATAGTTATGTTGTGCTCCCAACCCCACCCCACATTGTTGTAGCCTTGTTTTCTGATCGTATATACTAGCTATAAATTTATTATTCTCCGAAAAATCGAATAGTCGAGCGGCGCTGTTCTCCGACAGCTCTTGTTTTATTCTTCTTATTTCTAGCCGAAATATCCCTATTTTTTAAAACAATCTCTCTACTTGGTCTGTAAGATTTGGAATGGTGTGTGAAAGCGGATAACCACTGATTTGGTTATCAAAGGCAAGATAAAAGTGTAAATGCAATATAATTGGGTTTTTTTTTTTTTAATATGTAAATGTATTTCATGTTACTTTAGGTTATGAAAACAACATCGGTGCCAAGAGACGGTGAACCAGATACTCTATTACTTCAAAATAATGTGGATGTTACAAGTAACATGGACAACTGCAAAGAGAACGTGCCTTGACAGAAAATGCAACTGGATAAGCTTTAAGGTACAGAATGTATTTGTATGAGCTTCAATGTAGTTACACTCCAATGATTAAAATATAAGATATTTGCACGTTTATGGCAAGCCAATTGTCCAATAATTACGTGAACCCTTTTTCGAACGTAAAAGCATGTTAACCTATACTTTCGAGCGAAAACATAGGATAACGTCCGTAAACCATAGTTCACGCTCGTAAACATAGGTTCACGTTCGTAAAACCGGGTTTATCGACTTATAACTATGCTTTTGGACCGGTATCTGCGAGCATTGCCAATCACGACCGTGAACCATAGTTTACGAACGTGAACTATAGTTTACGAGCGTGAACCATAGTTTACGAGCGTGAACCATAGTTTACGAACGTGAACCATAGTTTACGAACGTGAACCTATGTTTACGACCGTGAACTTGGGTGTACGAGCGTGAACCATAGTTTACGAACGTGAACGTAGGTTTACGTTCGATAAACTAGGTTTCTCGAACAAATCTATGATTTTCGGTCGTTATCCTATGTTCACGAGCGTGAACCCATGTTCATGGTCGTAAACCCAAGTTCACGGTCGTAAACATAGGTTCACGTTCGTAAACTATGGTTCACGTTCGTGAACCCAGGTTCACGCCCATAAACATAGGTTCACGCTCGTGAACATGTGAACTTAGGATAACGACCGAAATTCTTAGTTCAATCGAGAAACCTAGTTTATCGAATGCAAACCTGGGTTCACTATTGGACAATTGGCTTGCCATACACGTTTAAGGGACTGGAGGCAATCTGGAAGAGAGATATTGGGGTCAGTCCAAAATAATTCAAATATTTAAAAAAAAATGTGCTTCAATTTTAAATGACCTTAAATTAAGCTGCATATACCTTTGGTTTGATTAATATTGTTAATGAAAATGTTTGGTGTGGACAAATGGCCAACTTGACTGGATTTTGATGAATATCAATTCAAATAGGTTTTATCGCTAAATTTAGTTGTTCATATAATTCAGATGAAGTGTACAAAACAAGAAGTCATAAGCACCTTACAGCATTACACGAGTTTGTATTGTTGATTTATATTATAAAACAAAACTAGTCGAGTCGTTTTCCAACCCAAACAATTTCATAAACAGTCATCAAATCAGATGGATCAGGGAGCCTAGTTCAATGAATATGCATATTAAATATGCAGCTGAAACATGCTTTTATTGGTATTTGGATTGACACGCATTATTCTTTAAGATCGCCACTAGTCCCTTAAAGAATGTTTGACCAGATTCATGGTTCTGACCTTTTATAACGTGCTGTATAGGATAGTCCGAAGCGCAATGACCAAGTGATTAAAGCGCCTGCCTTGCATTCGGTAGGTCGTGTGTCCCGGCCGCCCCATACCAAAGATTATAGAAATGGTAGTAGTTACTTGTAACCCTTGCTTGATGAGCAAATAATGGAGAGGGGTTCAAATCATTCGCTGTTGTTGAAGCCCCTCCTGTCAATAATGCCCCGACGAAGCTCCAGCTGTCAATTATGCCCCTAAATGGCGTTTCACAACAAAAGGGACGCAACACGTATATACTGCGATTTTATTGTGAAAACGCCATTTATAACAGATTAAGGGGAGGAAGTTTGGTATTGTAATCGTTTAGTTGAAGCACACGTCGATATTGAAAAAAAACACATGCTATGGAGTTAGAGTTATAAAATAGATTATATGTATATGTTTCTTATATTTTGCCACTATCTACACGCAATTTCATTTATTATGTGCAATTCTGTTGACGAATAACCGATTACCACGTGTATAGCTCTCCCTGCACACGGACCTATGACTTTACACACACCTCCTTCTGAGGATTACCAGAGGAAATCGAACCTGTGACGTCTGGGACGAGAGGCAAGTATGACCAAGTATGCTAACCACTCATCCACCACAACAATATGACTGGAAGAAATTGTTATTTTCAATAGACAGGTTGAAGGAAATAAACATAAAAAAGACAACAAAAAAAGAAAAACATATCAGAAAAAAACTTTTTTTGTTCTATTATATTTCTGTATAGAATAGACATGTATACAAACATCAAAACATATTTAAAAAAAAAATAAAAAAAAATCCTCCCCAAAATGCCTACCCCATAGTGGTCTCTTACATGGGGTATGATTGCTTTTGACTATGGTCTCTTACATGGTGTATGCTTGTTTTTGACTATGGTCTCTTACACGGCGTCGAATTGTTTTTCACTATGGTCTCTTACAAGGGGTAGGATTGTTTCTGGTGTACAGTTTTTCATTCATTGATATGCTCTGATGTTGTGCTCTGCTGTTGTACATGTCTACTACAGTCTCTTACATGGGGTAGGATTTTTTAAAGATCTTTTTGTTTTTAAAGATTTGTTTAGGTCCAAACGCGTTCCTTCAACCTTTGTTTCAATACCGTTCTTCTAGTTACAATTGATTGCAAATCGGGTCCTGATATGGTCTGGGATGTCGTGTTCTAAGGTGGATATAATATATCGGCATGGAATGTCTTCGATTCCTAGCACACATTCTCTAATTCACAAAAAGCGAAGTATACATCTGTCATGATGCTATGCATAACGTTCACGCAATAACGTTCACGCACAGTGCCGTAACCAGACATAAACTAACACCGAGGCAAAGAAATATATTGGTCGAGAAGTGGATCGTGGGTCGGGGAGGGCAAGGTCGGATCCGGGGGGTATGGGTGCACCAGGCTAAAATCTGAAAAGTAATAATTATATGCATATAATAAGCTTTTGTTGGTTGGGGTGTACAGGTGGTAGTGGGATGGGTCTAGGGGCGGGTCCAGTGCGGGCACCGGGAGCACCCCTACCTAAAATCTGAAACGTATGTACTTTGATTGTTCTTTGGTTGTTAGTTAGGCAGTGGGGTGGGGGCATGGGCGGATCCAGTTTGCATAAATCCATAAAATAAAGTATTCTTACTTTAGAAAAAATCTGGGGAGCATGCACCCTCCTCAGGGGCGGATAAAGGATTTGACATTTGGGGTGGAGCGCAAGTTAAAAAAACAAGTTATAACCAAAACACACGCACTCACGCACGCACTCAAGTTAAGGGGTGATGCGCAACTTGATAAAACACTATTTACAGCCAACCCACAACCACTGCCCCCTCCCCCCAAAAAAACACAAACAACACTCAACAGCAACAACAACAAAAAGCACAAAGCACAAAACAACAACTATTTTTGTCACATAATGCGTATTAGTCACATATTGCATATTAAGTTTTGGCGCATTATATGAATAATCACATTCGCCTCCTATTTAAAAAATAATTAGGAAGTAGTTACGGCTTAGGAAATAAACAGTAGGCGAATGTGAGAATACATACAGGGGAGAAGCCATATAAATCAAATATATTAAGCCATTCTGTTATATTTCGTTAAATGATAGCAAGTGATAATGTCTAGGTGATGTGAGAGATATCCTGATAAGAGAAATACGATGTCTCTGTCATCTGTTAAATTTCATTTTGTTCCCCGTGAGGTTGCGGGGTAGACAACACCCCCACCTCCCCCGCCACCACCACCCCCCACACACATTCATATTCATTTTGTCATTTTTTATCATGCCCATCATGACACCGCGTATGCAAACGTGGAAACGTGGCTCCATCGTAAATGGAGTGTCTATTATAGAATGTGCAGCAATTCTGCAGTTTTGCAGGTAAGAAGGTTCTAGGCCCAATCCTCATATTTTATCTTGATGTAAATGGAGGATGAGCCTGGCGCGTTCGTTCCTGTTAGGCGCCATATAAACTTTCATGTGTTGTTGCTCCTTAAAACACAAATCAATTCAATTAACTTTTTTAAACAGATGTCGAATGTGAGTATGCATACAGGAGAGAAGCCATATAAGCTACATACATTAAGATATTAGGTGATGTGAGAGATGTTTGTATTGTCCTTTAATTTTCCGAATATGCCTAGTTACTCATTTTAGCAAAGTAGAAGTTACTAGTGCTAATTAACTGCTATACCAGCCGCATATTACTCATTAATCGTGGATATGAATGTGTATGCTCTTTTTTAATTCAAATTTCCTAAGCAGTTACTACTTTCTAATTAGAAGTAGAAGTTACTAGTGCCTAGGAATTAACTGAACTATTAGCCGATACATTGAGTATACAGGAGAAATACCATATACCATTTAACGAAATAAAAACTTAATATATGTGACTTATTTGGATTTTATCCTGCATGAATACACACATTCGCCTACTGTTTAAAATAATTACTCTTAAAGGGTGTTATAGACATTTCTCACATCGCCTAGACATTACCACTTACTATTTTAAAAAAAAACACTGTCTTTTAGCTTAATTATCACCTCTTCCTTCTATAATGTACCAGTCGGTTTATTTGCAAGAACACGATTTATTAATTACATGTGAATTGATGAATACTATTGGTATAGTATTTGTTACCTTATCAAACCATGTACAAATGCATAGGGAATCTGCATATTATATAAGAACAATGTTCGTGTGGGGTGTGTGTTGTGGGGGTTGCGGGGAGGGACATACTCTACCCACCCCTTTCAGATTAGGGGAGAGGTGCTGTCCCCGCTAATCCTAATTATAGATACTGCACACGGTCTAGTCTAATTATCATGGCAGCATCGTTTCCGAGGAAAACTCCACGGGCATTTTGCCTCATTAACACAGAAATTCAAAGAGATATGTCATGAGCATATATAAGGTATGACTCTTCCTACATGGGACTGGTCTACGTGTTAACATTTCCTTCGAAGGATGGCATAAGATTCACAGTACATTGCCTGAATAATGAAAGGTCATTTGCCCAAACCCCTCACTCGGAAAAAAACATTGCTTGCAATTGTTAGAGTAAGCGAAAATACAAGTGTGCGTACACACTGGTGAGAAACCGTTTAAGGTACAATATCAGAGTTTATGAATATATCGTCCCTTTCGCGTATCAATCAATTCACCTAAGCAGTTTATTATGTCCGTCAGAATTGTACTGACGCTAGCTGTATTGATATTGTCCTTGAGGACAGTACTGAACCCAGAGAAGCTGGCAGGTGATATTTTCACAGAGATTAGTATTGACTGTATCCGTTTATTGTTTCGCTGAGGACTATACTGACAGACGATTTAAAAGAAACTTATTACATTAAAGCAGACCATTTCTAAAAATAAAAACATCCTTTAGTTTAAATACCACACATTTTTTCTGTCATTATAAAGTACCAGTAGCTTTATATGCAAGAACATGATGTCTTAGTACAATGTGACTTGATTAATACTTTTGGTATATTCTAGCAGCGAAAATAGTAGCTCTTATGGTGCATACGTACAACAGAGTTACTGTGATGCCCTTTTAGAATAAGTAGGTATCAGGGTCGACCATATCAAGACAGGTTCATGAAGAGATCAAGCAATGTATGCATAAACAGCCGCCATACAGCAATAGATTAAACGTTAACAACCAAGCGTGCATTCATAAAACTCACCAAAGAGAAGAATACCTCATCGATCTAGACATTTTCGTACGACTAGTTAATGATTTTCAGGTGAATATCTCTGAAATTTTTACATTTCGACATATCTCGCGCTGACACGTATTCTGTGTTTGGAAAATTAAACCCGAACACAGCTAACACAAATCGACAACGTTAACAGGCAAACGTCAGATATGTGAGTAGGTTGAGTTTCCAAGTACGAAACAAGACGAGGTGCGGGGAATATACTCTTTCCACCCATCTCAGGTTATGGGGAGAGGTGCTAGCCCACTGTTCTTTTTTTTAAACTACACACATTCATTTCTGATGATCATGACAGCCTCTTTTGATGAATGACCGTTCACTATTCGGGCAAGATACATCTACTGTGAAACTGCCATTCTTCGAAGGGGATGTTAAGCCGTTGACCAGGCCTATGTTCAGGAAGGGCCACACCCTATATAATTATGCTCCTTACACATTTTGCTGTAATTCTGTGTTAATCAGTGACAACATGCCAGCAAAGCCTTCCTCAGAAACGAACTCACTTGGGGGAAAAACATTGCTTGCAAACAGGTTTGGTAAACGAAAAGACAAGTATGCATACACACTGGTGAGAAACCGTTTAAGGATATGACTATATTGTCCCTTTGGTCTTTCAAGGAAGTGACCTAAGCAATTTATTTTGTCCTTCAAGACTTTAGTGACGCTAATTCTTGAAATTGTCATTGAGGACAGTACAAAAGCCATGGAAGCCAGTAGGTGATATTTTCGTAGAGTTTAGTAGTACTGACTGTATTCGTTTTAGGACAGGACTAACGCTAGCCGGCGATATTGACCCTGAGGACAGTACTAACGCTAGCTGTTGATATTGCCTCTGAGGACAGTACTAACGCTAGCTGTTGACATTGCCCCTGAGGTCAGGACTAACGCCAGCTGTTGATATTGACTTGTGGACGGTACTAACTCTAGCTGTTGATAGTATCCCTATAAGACGCTGGCTGTTGATATTGTTCATGTGGATGTTAAAGACAATAGCTGTTGATATTGTAGTTCTACAGCTGGCTCTTGATAACGCCCCCGAGGACATTACTTACTATAACTGTTGGTATTACACTTAGGACAATACAAACGCTGGCTGTTGATATTGCCCTTGAGGACAATACCAACGCAGGCAGTTGATATTGCCTTTGAGGACAGTACTAACGGTAGCTGCTGATATTGCCTCTGAGGACGGTACTTACGGTAGCAGTTGATATTGCCTCTGGAAAGCGGTACTAACGCTATATGTTGAAATTGGCCCAGAAGACAGTATAAACGCTACCTGTTGATATTTCCCTTTAGGGCAGTAATATAAGTGGCTATTGATATTGCCAATGAGGACAGTGTTAAAGCTGGCTGTTGATATTTTCAATGAGGACAAAACTAACGCTACCTGTTGATATTGCTCATGAGCACATTACTAACTCTGGCTATTGATTTTGACACTGAGGACAATACTAACGCAGGCTGTTGATATTGTTCCTGAGGACATTACTTACGCTGGCTGTTGATATTGCCCATTAGGACAGTACTAACGCTGGCTGTTGATGTTGCCCCTTTGGACAGTACTAACGTTAGCTGTTGATATTGCCCCTGAGAAGAGTACTAACGATAGCTGTTGATTTTGACCCTGTGGACATTACTCACACTGGATATTGATACTTCCCCTGATTACATTAATAACGCTGGCTGTTAACAGTGTCCATGAGGACAGTACTAACTCTGGCTGTTGATATTGCCAATGAGGCAAATACTAACGATATATATTGAGATTTCCCCTGAAGGCAGTACTAACGCTAGATGTCGATACTCCCCTTAGAACAATAATAACGCTCACTGTATTGATATTGCCCATGGGGCCAGTATTAACGCTGGCTGTTGATATTGCCAATGACGCCAGTACTAACGCTGGCTGTTGATATTGCCTCGGAGGACAGTACTACCACTAGCTGTTGATATTGTATTTGAGGACAGTACTTATGTTACTCGTTGATGTTGCCTCTGAGGACAGTACTAACGCTCATCATAGTATCTCTATCGTGGTTAAAACAAAGGCTGATGATAGTGCACATGTGGATGTTAAAGACACTAGCTGTTTGTTTCCATATGGACAGTACATATGCTAGCTGTTGATACCTGTGCATGTTACTGACTAGCTGTTGATATTGCACCTGAGAATAGTTCGAACACTAGCGTGTGACAGTGCCCCTGAGGACATTATTAACGCCAGCTGTTGATAATTCACCTTAGGACAGTACTAACGCTAGCTGTTGATATTGCCACTGAGGACAGTAGTTGTTGGTATTGCACTTCAGAACATTACTAACGCTGGCTGTTGATTTTGCCACTGAACACCATACTAACGCAGGCAGTTGATAATGCACCTCAGGAGAGTACTAACGCTAGCTGTTGATATTGCCACTGAGGACAGTACTGACGTTAGTTGTTGGTATAGCACTTCAGGACAGTACTAACGCTTGCTGTTTATATTGCCACTGAGGACCATACTAACGCAGACTGTTGATATTGAGGACAGTACTAATCCTAGCTGTTGATATGACCCCTGAGGATAGTACTAACACCAGCTGCTGATATTGCCCCTTAAGATAGTACTAACGCTAGCTGTTGATATTGCCCCTGAGGACAGTATTAAACCTAGCTGTTGATATGGCCCCTGAGGACAGTACTAACACCAGCTGTTGATATTGACCCTTCGGACAGTACTATCGCTAGCTGCTGATATTGCCCCTGAGGACAGTACTAAACCTAGATGTTGATATTGCCCCTGAGGACAGTACTAAACCTAGATGTTGATTTGGCCCCTGAGGACAGTACTTACGGCAGCTGTTGATATTGCCCCTCAAGACATCCCTTAAGATGGTACTAACGCTAGCTGTTGATATTGCCCCTAAGGACAGTACTAACGCCAGCTGTTGATATTGCCCCTTAGGATAGTCCTAAACCTAGCTGCTGATATTGCCCCTTAGAACAGTAATAACGCTGGCTGTTGATATGCCCCTGAGGATAGTACTAATTAGAGGTGTTGATACTGCCCCTTTGGATATTATTAAGCTGTTGATATTGCCCCTGAGGAGAGTACTAAACGTAGCTATGATATTGTCCATAAGGACAGTAATAACCCTAGCTGTTGATATGGCCCCTGAGGACTTTACTATCGATAACTGCTGATATTGCCCCTACGGACAGTACTAAACCAAGCTGTTGATATAGCCCCTGAGGACAGTACTAACACCAGCTGTTGATATTGGCCCTTAGGACAGTACTATCGCTAGCTGTTGATATTGCTCCTAGGGACAGTACTAAAACTAGCTGTTGATATTGCCCCTAAGGACAGTACTAACGTTGGCTGTTGATATGACCCCTGATGACAGTGTTATCGCTGACAGTGTTATCGCTATATTGTCTATAGGGACCTTATTGACAGACGCCATCTGTATTGTTATAAGGACCTTATTAATATATGCCGTCTGTATTGTCTATAGGGACCTTATTGACAGATGTCGTCTGTGTTGTCAATAGGGGCCTTATTGACAGATGCCGCCTATATTGCCGATATGGGCATTAATGACAGATGCCGTATTTATTGTCTATAGGGACCTTATTGACAGGTGTCGCCTATATTGTCTATAGGGACCTTATTGACAGATCCCGTCTGTATTGTCTATAGGGAGCTTATTGAAATATGCCGTATGTATTATCTGTAGCGGAATTATTGACAGATGCCGTCTGTACTGTTTATAGGGACCTTATTGACAGATGGCGTAAGTATTTATAGGGACCTTATTGACAGATGCCGTCTGTATTGTCCATAGGGACCTTATTGACAAATGTCGTCTTTGTTGTCCATAGGGGCCTTATTGACAGATGCCGCCTATATTGTCTATAGGGACCTTATTGACAGATGCCGTCTGTATGTCTATAGGAAGCTTATTGAAAGATGCCGTATGTATTTTCTGTAGCGGCATTATTGACAGATGCCGTCTGTACTGTTTGACCTTAGTGACAGATGGCGTAAGTTGTGTCTATAGGGACCTTATTGACAGATGCCGTCTCTATTGTCCATAGGGACCTTATTGACAGATGTTGTTTGTATTGTCTATAGGAACCTTATTGACAGATGCCATCTGTATTGTCTATAAAGACCTTGTTGAAAGATGCCGTCTGTATTGCCCATAGGGGCATTATTGACAGATGCCGTCTCTGTTGTACATAGAGACCTTATTGACAGATGCTGCCTGCATTGTCTATAGGGGTCTTATTGACAGATGACGCCTGTATTGTCTACAGGGACATTATTGACAGATGCCGTCTGTATTGTCTATTGCGACCTTATTGGCAGATGGCGTCAGTATTGTCTATAGGGGCATTAGTGACAGATGGCGTCTGTATTGTCGATAGGGGCATTAATAACAGATGCCGTATGTATTGTCTATAGGGACCTTATTGACAGATGACGTCTATATTGTCTATTGCGACTTTATTGGCAGATAGCGTCAGTATTGTCTATAGGGGCATTAGTGACAGATGGCGTCTGTATTGTCGATAGGGGCATTAATGACAGATGCCGTATGTTTTGTCAACATGGACCTTATTGACAGATTGACAGATGGCGCCAGTATGGTCTGTAGGTTCGTTATTGACAGACATATTCTGTGTTGTCTATAGAGATCATATTGACGCATGGCGTCAATAATGTTGAAAGTAAACTTATTGATAGATGGCGTCATTATTTTACATAGGAACATTGATGACAAATGAAGTGTGTATTGGATACAGGTACCTTAGTGACAGATGATGTTGGTATTGTCCAAAGAAACCTTATTGACAGATGGAGTTCTTATTGTATATAGGGTCCCAATTGATGGATTGTGCCTATATTGACTATAAGGACCGTATTGACAGATTACGTACACACTATCTATAGGGACATTTTTGACAGATGGTGTCAGTATTTTCAGTAGGGACGTTATCGATAGATGACGTCAGTATGGTCTATACGGACCATATTTACAGGTGGCGTCATTACTGTTGATAGGGTATCTTATCGACAGATGGCGTCAATATTGTTGATAGAACCCTTATTGACAGATCGCGTCAGTATTGTAGATATGGAACTTATTGACAGATTTTGCCATCATTGTTGATTGGGACCTTATTGACAGATAGCCTCAGTATTTTCTATCAGGAACTTATTAAGAGAGTGTGCTTGTTTGGTCAATAACGACGTTATTGATACATAGAGTATGATCTGAATGGACGTTACTGTTGACAGACGTAGTCTGTGTTGTCTTTATTAACACATGCCGTAAGTATTGTTGAAACGGACCGTATTGGTAGATGGCGTCATAATTGTCCATAGGGACCTTTTTGATAAATGGAGTGTGTATTGTGTACAGGTACCTCAGTGACAGATGGTGTGGGTATTGTCCATAGAGAACTTATTTACAGATGGAGTTCATATTGTCTATAGGGTTCTAATTGACAGACGGCGTCAGTATTGTTGAAAGGGACCTTATTGACAGATGACGTCAGTATTGTGTATATGGACCTTATTGACAGAGGGCGCCGGAGTTGTTGCTTGGGACTTAATTGACAGATAATGTTTATTTTGTCACTAAGGACCTCACTAAGGACCTTATTGACAGATGTCGTTTATACTGTCCTCTGGGGCAATATCGACAGATAATCTTACTACTTTCCTCAGGTGCAATATCTACAGCCAGTTACCGTTAGTACTGTCCTCAGGGGCAATGTGAACAGCTAGTGTCGGTATAGTACTGAGGGCAAAATTATCGGCTTTTGTGACTTCCTTGATGAGCGAAAGTGATATATTCAAAACCTGTGATATTTAATCTTTAAACGGTTTCTCACCAGTGTGTACGAGTATGCTGCCTCTATTCCCTAATCTGAGAATAGTGGGCAGAGTATATTCCCAAACCCTCCCACAACACACCCGAATATTTTGCTTACTTAATGTGTGAATCACCTATACATGTGAACATTCTTGGAATAATAGAAATTGGTATAGAAATCGAATAGGAATTGCAGCTTTCACAGAACACAGTAAACACCAAAACACGCAAACAGACAAACAAGAAGGCAAAAGTAGGGTTAACAATAATAAGAACTAAGAATATAACAATAATATTCACCAAGTCACACTTTACTTAAAAGATCAAATGCTTGCATAAAAACCTACTGGTAACTTATAAAGCCAGAAGAAAGGTATGCTATTAAGCAATAGACTATTTTACATGATCAGCTTTAATATAATAATGATCAGCTTTAATATAATAATTACATGTTTTAAATCATGTGACAATACTGTCCTCAGGGCAAAAAAAGGATACAGTCAGTACTAAACTCTGCAATAATATCACCTGCTAGCTTCCATCGCTCTTTACTGTGCTCTAGGACAATATCAACAGATAGCGTCAGTAAAGTTCTTAATGACAAACTAAATTACTTCGGTCACTTCCTTGATACGCGAAAGTGACGATATATTCATAAGCTGTGATATTTAATCTTAAACGGTTTCTCACCAGTGTGTATGCCGCACATGAAATCCAAGAGTGACGGGCAGAGTATTCCAACCCCCCCCCCCCCCCCCACCCACCACCACCACCACACACCCACCCGCATTCACCCACCCTTCCCGAATAGTTTGCTCAATTTATGTGTTGATCTCCTGTACATGTGAACATGCTTGGATAATATCACTAAGAATATAACAAGAGTATTCCGCAAGTCACAATATTTAAGTAAGAAATAAAATGCTTGTATACAAACATAAACCTGCTGGTAGTTTATAAAGCCAGAAGAAAGTAGGGCAATTAAGCGGCAGTTTGTTTTTAATGATCTGCTTTAATATAATAATTGTATTCTTTTAAATCATGTGTCAGTACTGTCCTCAGTGAAAAAAATCGGCTACGGGTAATACTAAAAATGCGAAAATATCACCTACTAGGTTCCATTGCTTCAGTACTGTACGTAAAGACAATATCAACAGCTAGCGTCAGTAAACTCCTGAACGGTTAATTAAACTAATTAGGTCACTTCCTTGATACGCGAAAGGGACAATATATTCATAACTTGTGATATTTAATATTAAACGGTTTCTCACCAGTATGTATGTGTATGCATAGTTGTCTTTTCGTTTACCCTACCTTTATGTTTTTTTCTAAATGAGAGCTTTAGTTGACCGTTAATTATTAGGGCAAGGTACTGTGAAACGTGTTCCCTCATTCGATGGAGATTTTAAGCCGTTGAACAGACCCATGAGCTCATTATAGATCTTGATGAAATTATGTATTACTCAGTGCCGCAAAATACACGTAGAGCTTTCCTTGGAAACGACGTTGTCATAATAATTAAAACTTTTGAAGTGATTTTATGAAAAGTTTACAACTTCAAACCATAAACAAGAGACCCACTCGCCTTGTCTCAAAGTGCTCTCATGTTTTAAGAAACAACAACAATTTCTTTATATAAATCTGTGAAACTGTGACCCCCGGAGTGGCCATATTTGACCCCATTGTCGCCATTTGAACAAACTAGGTAGAGGATCATAAGCTTATGGTACATGCGAACTATTATTTAGCTTTTGAAGTATCAGAGAAGCTGTTTGAATATGTTTTCCTATATAATTCAATGTTATAGTGTGACCCCCGGGACAGGGCCAAATTTGATTCCAGGCTTGATTCAAGGGACACCATTTAAATTATTTGGTACAGGACAATAATCTTAAGCTACATGTAGCTTATAACACCTCTAGCTCTTGTAGTTTCAGAGAAGATGTTTATAGACGTTCCTACATAACTCTATGTAAATATGTGACCCCACGGGACCGGGCGAAATTTGACCATAAGATCATCATTTTAACAAAATAAATTGGTAGATATCGATACTCTTATGCTACATTCATCGTATTAGACCTCTAGCTCTTGTAGCATCAGAAAACAGAATATTTTTATGGACTTTCCTATATAACTCTTTGTAAAACTTTAACCCCAGAACTGGGCCATAGTTGGACACAGAGTCACGATTTGAACAAAAGTGACCCCTGTGGCGGAGCCAGATATGACCCCAGGGTCAACATTTTAACAAACTTGCTAGTGGATCATGAGCTTATGCTTCATGCATAACATGGGACCTCTAGCTCTTACAGTTTTGGAGCAAATCATTTATTTTTTAAAGATTTCCTATATAACTGTATGAAAAAATGTTACCCCCGGGGCTGGGCCATATTTGACCCTGGGGTCGCTATTTTATAAATACTTTGTGGAGGACTCTAAATGTATAATACATGCAAAATATTAGACCTGTAGCTCTTCTAGTTTCAGCGAAACGATTTTTTTTAGAGAAACAAGAGTTTTGCTCAAAAGGGGGAGATAACTGTAATAACAGGAATCAGCTACCCTGTTCACACTGCTATCATGGATTTGTTGTTTATCTACAAGGTACTCAATAACATGGTGGTACTAGTAAGAATTTGTCCCTTGAGATGGTAACAAAAAAGTGTATGGCTCACGGTCTAATACTAGTATCATTAAATGAACTAGTTTAAACTATCGGTTAAGAATGTCTTCATTTCCTTATGTTGGTATCATTGGTATGTCTGATGCTTGGTGCTATTATATATGTCCTACTACAGTTATATGTTGCCTTTCACTTATAGAGATATAATTCATTTATTGTCAATTAGAAGCAATGTCTCATTACTTTCCCGATTACAGAAAAAGTAGTCTCTGGTTCAAGAATCAATAACATTGTGATTAAACATGAACATGATGAATGTTGTATTTAATTATTTATTTAGTTTTATTTATCTTTATGTATGTATATATGAAAGTATGTATGTGTGAAAGTATGTATGTGTGTGTGTATGTGTGTATGTGTGTATGTGTGTGTGTGTGTGTGTGCGTGTGCGTGCGTGAGTGCGTGCGTAAGTGCGTCCGTGCGTAAGTGCGTGTGTGCGTGCTTCTATGTCTCAGCGTAGTTACGGGGTCTGACGCAATGTTATTTATTTGATCTTTGGAGATTGGAGCCCGATATTTATATTTAGATATCGGTGGTACATTTTCAATTGCTGTTGTTTTCTGTACTTAATTTTCGATTCGGTGGTTCCACTACTCCGGTCGATAAAAGGCTATGGGTACTGTTTAACCACTCATAGGATATGTTGTCTGCTTTTTAATTGAGTCTTTCGGCTGTTACTTTTGATACGCAGGCTTCATAACCGCTGGAGCAACTAAATTCCATTTTGTTTATTTTGCTCTTCGGGGCATACAGTTGTGTTAGATACTGGGACGGTTAAACGTATATACTATTGTTTTATGAATATTAAGTTCTGCTATACCCGGCACTAGGGTGAGTGAGCGGTAGCTAGCATATTTCACTACTGTCCATGAACAATCAAACTGAGACAGCAATATTGCATATGTATCGTGTTCTGTCGTTTCCAAAGGTCTACTCTCATACTCTTTTAAGTTACATAACGCAGCAGTCGCATACATGCGTCGACCATGACAATGCATTGTGTGATGGTATTATCACATAATGCGTACAGGTCACATATTGCGTATTGAATTTGACGCATTAGATATTCACTTACTGTTTAAAAATAGATTTCTGTATACCGAATTTAGTTCAGTAGAAGGTATTAGTGCATAATTCCCTCCTGTACCAGACGATGCATATCAGTTTACAAAATAAATAGGATGGCTCTGTCATCCGTTATTTTTTTTTTAAAACAGTAGTCAAATTTGATTATACATACAGAGGAGAAACCGTATAAGCGACAAAAGTTGATATTCAGTTATGTTTCGATTAAAAATATTTACTGATAATGTCTAGGTGATGAGAGAGATGTATATACTGTCCTTTAAGTTTCCGCATAGCACTAGTTACTCATTTTAGTAAAGTATAAGTTATTTCTGCCTAATTGACTCCTATACCACCCGATGTATATGTGTATACAGGAGAAATACCATTGTCTGATTAGCATGGATATGAGTATATATGTCCATATGGACAATTATGACGCCATCTACCAATACGGACCGTATTGGTAGACCGTATTGGTTTCAACAATACTTACGGCATGTGTTAATAAAGACAACACAGACTACGTCTGTCAACAGTAACGTCCATTCAGATCATATTGACGCCGTCTGTCAATAAAGTCCCTATTGACAAAACAAACACCATCTGTCAATAAGGTCCATTAAGACAATACTGACTCTATCTGCCAATAAGGTCCCAATCAACACTACTGACACCATCTCTCAATAAGGTCCCTATAGACAATAAACTGATGCCACATGTCACTATGTTCCCTATTTGCTATACATCTGGCAATAAGGTCCCTATGCACAATACAGACTCGATCTGTATAGACCACACTAACTCCATGTATCAATAACGTCGTTATTGACCAAACAAGCACACTCTCTTAATAAGTTCCTGATAGAAAATACTGAGGCTATCTGTCAATAAGGTCCCAATCAACAATGATGGAAAAATCTGTCAATAAGGTCCATATCTACAATACTGACGCGATCTGTCAATAAGGTCTCTATCAACAATATTGACGCCATCTGTCGATAATATACCCTATCAACAGTAATGACGCCACCTGTAAATATGGTCCGTATAGACCATACTGACGTCATCTGTCGATAACGTCCATATTGAAAATACTGACACCATCTGTCAAAAATGTCCCTATAGACAGTGTGTACGTAATCTGTCAATACGGTCCTTATAGTCAATATAGGCACAATCCATCAATTGGGACCCTATATACAATAAGAACCCCATCTGTCAATAAGGTTTCTTTGGACAATACCAACATCATCTGTCACTAAGGTACCTGTATCCAATACACACTTCATTTGTCATCAATGTACCTATGTAAAATAATGACGCCATCTATCAATAAGTTTCCTTTCAACATTATTGACGCCATGCGTCAACATGATCTCTATAGACAACACAGAATATGTCTGTCAATAACGAACCTACAGACCATACTGGTGCCATCTGTCAATCTGTCAATAAGGTCCATGTTGACAAAACATACGGCATCTGTCATTAATGCCCCTATCGACAATACAGACGCCATCTGTCACTAATGCCCCTATAGACAATACTGACGCCATCTGCCAATAAAGTCGCAATAGACAATATAGACGTCATCTGTCAATAAGGTCCCTATAGACAATACATACGGCATCTGTTATTAATGCCCCTATCGACAATACAGACGCCATCTGTCACTAATGCCCCTATAGACAATACTGACGTCATCTGCCAATAAGGTCGCAATAGACAATACAGACGGCATCTGTCAATAATGTCCCTGTAGACAATACAGGCGTCATCTGTCAATAAGACCCCTAAAGACAATGCAGGCAGCATCTGTCAATAAGGTCTCTATGTACAACAGAGACGGCATCTGTCAATAATGCCCCTATCGGCAATACAGACGGCATCTTTCAACAAGGTCTTTATAGACAATACAGATGGCATCTGTCAATAAGGTTCCTATAGACAATACAGACAACATCTGTCAATAAGGTCCCTATGGACAATAGAGACGGCATCTGTCAATAAGGTCCCTATAGACACAACTTACGCCATCTGTCACTAAGATCCCTATAAACAGTACAGACGGCATCTGTCAATAATGCCGCTACAGAAAATACATACGGCATCTTTCAATACGCTTCCTATAGACATACAGATGGCATCTGTCAATAAAGTCCCTATAGACAATATAGGCGGCATCTGTCAATAAGGCCCCTATGGACAACACAGACGACATTTGTCAATAAGGTCCCTATGGACAATACAGACGGCATCTGTCAATAAGGTCCCTATAAATACTTACGCCATCTGTCAATAAGGTCCCTTTAAACAGTACAGACGGCATATGTCAATAATGCCGCTACAGATAATACATACGGCATATTTCAATAAGCTCCCTATAGACAATACAGACGGCATCTGTCAATAAGGTCCCTATAGACAATATAGGCGACATCTGTCAATAAGGCCCCTATTGACAACACAGACGACATCTGTCAATAAGGTCCCTATAGACAATACAGACGGCATATATTAATAAGGTCCCTATAACAATACAGATGGCATCTGTCAATAAGGTCCCTATAGACAATATAGGCGGCATCTGTCAATAAGGTCCCTACAGACAATACAGGCTTCATCTGTCAATAAGGTCCCTATAGACAGTACATACAGCATCTGTCAATAAAGTTTCTATTGACAATACAGACGTCATTTGTCAATAAGGTCCCTATAGACACAACTTACGCCATCTGTCACTAAGGTCCCTATAAACAGTACAGACGGCATCTGTCAATAATGCCGCTACAGAAAATACACACGGCATCTGTCAATAATGTCCCTACAGACAATACAGTCGGCATCTGTCAATAAGGTCCCTATAAACAGTACAAACGGCATCTGTCGATAATGCACCTATAGACAATACAGACGCATTCTGTCAATAAGGTCCCTATAGACCATACAGACGGCATCTGACATTAAGGTTCCTATGGACAATACATACGGCATCTTTCAATAAGCTACCTATAGACAATACAGACGACATCTGTCAATAATGTCCCTAAGGGAACTGAAATATATAGAGAATGTGATATTTGATAAGGTATTCCATTATGAAGACTTAACCATGTTTACAAATCGCATATTGAATAAATCCACGAACTAAAATCACAAAGTAGACCATTGCATTTTCGACAAATTGCAAAAAAAAAACGGAAAGAAAAAGAAAAGGCATTTTACGGTTTAACTGTCGATTTTTAGGTGTTTGTTATACAAGTTTTAAAATAACCCGCCAAATTACGACAAAATTACACTACAAAAACAGTTTATCAAAACTCTATCCAGGTATTCATCTCATATAATAATGCATATGTGTCACTTAAAAGTATATGTTTATTCATGGTTTTTTGTAATATCCGTACTTGAATAAGTGTAAAATTTTGTTTTTATTGTCTGGCTGGTTAAAGCTTTTTATATTGTATCTATCGAGTTTTGATTCTCAAACGATGTAAGTTATATATATATACCTGGTGGTCAGCAGGTTTAGAAACGATGTACATATGTTGTAAAATGTTTTTGGCGGGATAGCTACTTTAACTGCAGTAGCACCTGTATGTCGGATATAGCTTTTAGTGTAAACATCTGTAAACTAACCGTGATCACTAAATGTAATCTATCTCGATGCACTGGATACCGATTCTTATCTGGAAGCGTTTAATTTGTTTTTATATCTTACATGTATGTTATATTGTCCCATTAAGTTATACTATTTAAATCAGATAATATGTACTGAGTATTCTTAATTGTCCTGTTTTATCCCAAGGCATTAATTGCCAAGTTTATCAAAACAGCAATGAGCTGGGCATATATAAGGCTTGCAGGCATATTGCAACTCGACATACATGAACTTGGTGCTTACTTACTAAATAAGAGAGACCGTTGTGAACCCAGCTTCTTGGATATAACTTTTATGAAGGATTAACATGTTAGTTGTATGTACTTTAATGCAGTCATCCTGCTTGATCGCATACAGCCTGTTGATGCAGTGGATAGCACGGGGGACTTTAAATTCAGAGGACCCTGGTTCAAGCCTCACCGGAGCTGGTGAATTTTGTCGGTGTGTTCTCGGATTTGGACGTAAACCAGGCGATCCCGTGTATCGCTTGTTTTTTTCTCTCATCATGTTAAAGAAACATAGGTGTCTATTCGTCAGTAGGGCAGGTTCCTAAATGCCTATATAATATATCCACCTCCACTCCCCCCCCCCCCCCCCCTCGCCCCCACACAAACTCCCTCTCTCTCTTCTTTGGCAATACATCATCTTTTTTAGGTAATAATCATTCTACTTGCACAAAAGCAATGTTTAATTCATGTATTTATGTGTAATACATAATCCAAATGTGTAATCATAATAAGTATTGCCATGACGCATACACCTAAAAAAGACTTTTGTTAAAAAAAAACACGTTAAACTGCACATTTCCTTTATCTAGAATTCTTTGGACTATGTGTCGTCTGTGCAATATAATGTGTGTATCAGAACATGTTAATACTATTTATGTTGCAGTTACTTTGAGGAAGGCTTATACTTCCAGTTTGGCATATGTCTCAACTTATCAGACTTACTGAACACATATGTTCAATGCCATGAACATTGCTTAGTACTTCATTTCATCAATATATCATAACAATCCCTTATTCATATTATATTATTTAAATCATGTAGAAAGGTTGTAAATTACTGATTCTTACAAGTTTACACATATATTGTAAAAAATATTAACTAAACTAAATGCATAAAAATGTGTCAATAGTGGGTGGGGTTAATTGACTTCTAATTTGAAGCAAAATAGAGATTTTAAACTGAATTCAGTGCTAAAAAGAGCTTATTTACGCTTTATGTAACTCAATGAATTGTAAACTTAAGCACATCTTTAAAAAGTACATCAATAATTATTCACACAAGCATGACATTCAAAAATGAACATCAAAAACTTATATGAAAGCGCTACAATGATAACCTATTTAATGTTCGATTTTTTTTTATATAAGCTACCTGTTCCAGATTGCTATCATGGGAAAATGTAATCTATATTCATTGCTTTTTTTCAAAAAGTGATGGTAGAATTTGTCCCTTGAGTTGGTAACAATATCGAAAATTTTGGGTCCTGGCTCATGGCCTATATATGCAAACATATATTGAAAATCAAAGGTAATATACCTCCCATGATCAGTGCTATACAAAGTGGTCTGTGGAACCGTATTTGAGCCAGACCGAATTACGCACACGTGTCCCTCATTACATGGTCCCGCCTTAATACCATTAAGCGATGGGAAAGCTTATATTAGCAGGATTTTATAACGGATATTTTTGACAATAAAACACGTTTAAAAACATGTTTTACTGAAATAACGCAATAACCTGTTTACAATTACCTATTAAATGTTTTAATTTTACAGTATACACTTGTTTAAAGCCAAAATTATGGTTTTATTCCATACCCCAGCCAACCCCGCTTTCACTTCTTGGAGACGGGGTTAGATGGGTATGCAAGTTAATACTCGGACCGCGTAATGTAATTTGGTCGAATTAAGGACACGTGTCTAATTCATTGGAAAAAACATAATAAGGGACACATGTCCAAGTGCGGTGCATGTACTCACCAACCGTATTACGTACACAAGTGAATAATTGTATTTGTGCTTTATAAATACACGAGTTATTTAAGTATCACCAGAATGGTGGTATTCTATGTTTGTCACTAGGTAGCTACATAACTATCTAGATATTTTTAACGGTTTATCTAGATAACTACAAAATATCTAGATGTCTATCAGAGGCCATATCAACAGCTAGAGTTAGTACTGTCCTCAGGGGCAATATCAACAGCTAGCATAAGAACTGACTTCTGGGAAAATATCAACAGCCAGCGTTTAAACATCCATATGGATATTATCGACATCTAGCGATAGTACTATGCTTAGGGGCAATATCAACAGCTGGGGTTAGTACTGTCCTCTGGGGCCATATAAACTGCTAGTTTTAGTACTGTCCTAAGGGGCAATATCAACAGCTAGCGATAGTACAGTCCTCAGGGGCCATATCAACAGCCAGCGATAAAACTGTCATCAGGGGTCATATCAACAGCCAACGTTAGTACCGTCCTTAGGGGCAATATCAACAGCTGGCGTAAGTAGTGTCCTCAGGGCCAATATCAACAGCTGTCGTTAGTACTGTCCTAATGGGCAATATCAACAGCTGGCGTAAGTAGTGTCCTCAGGGCCAATATCATCAGCTGACGTAAGAACTGACCTCATGGGAATATCAACAGCCAGCGTTTAAACATCCATAGGGATATTACCTAAATCTAGCGATAGTACTATCTTAAGGGGCAATATCAACAGCTAGCGTTAGTACTGTCCTCTGGGGCCATATCAACAGCTAGTTTTAGTACCGTCCATAGGGGCAGTATCAACAGCTATCGGTCAATATCAACAGCTGGCGTTTGTACCGTCCTTAGGGGCAATATCAGGAGTTGGCGTTAGTACTGTCCTCAGAGGCCATATACACAGCTAGGTCTAGTATTGTCCACTGGGGCCATATCAACAGCTAATTTTAGTACCATTCCTAAGGGCAGTATCAACAGCTAGCGATAGTACTGTCCTAAGGGCCAATATCAACAGATGGCGTTAGTACTGTCCTCAGGTGCTATATCAACAGCTAGGTTTATTACTGTCCCCAGGGGCAATATCAACAGCTAGGGTTAGTTCTATCTTAAGGGACAATATCAACAGCTGACGTTAGTACTGTCCTCTGTGGCCATATCAACAGCTAGTTTTAGTACCGTCCATAGGGGCAGTATCAACAGCTAGCGATAGTACTGTCCTATCGGTCAATATCAACAGCTGGCGTTTGTACCGTCCTTAGGGGCAATATCAGCAGCTAGCGATAGTACTGTCCTAAGGGTCAATATCAACAGCTGGTGTTAGTACTGTCCTCAGGGGCCATATCAACAGCTTAGTAATGTCCTTAGGGGCAATATAAACAGCTAGAAATAGTACTGTCCTCTGGGTCCATGTCAACTACAGTTTTAGTACTGTCCTAAGGGGCAATATCAGCAGCTAGCGATAGTACTGTCCTCAGGGGCAATATCAGCAGCTAGCGATAGTAAAGTCCTCAGGGTCCATATTAACAGCTAGCGTTATTACTGTTCTTAGGGGCAATATCAACAGCTACGTTTATTACTCTCCTCAGGGGCAATATCAACAGCTTAATAATGTCCTAAGGGGCAATATCAACACCAAGAATTAGTACTATCCTCAGGGGCCATATCAACAGATAGCGTTATTATTGTTCTAAGGGGCAATATCAACGGCTAGGTTTAGGACTATCCTAAGGGGAAATATCAACAGCTCGCGTTAGTACTGTCCTTAAGGTCAATATCAACAGCTAGCGTTAGTACTATCTTAAGGGGCAATATCAACAGCTGGCGTTATTACTGTCCTCAGGGGCAATATCAACAGCTTAGTAATGTCCTTAGGGGCAATATAAACAGCTAGAAATAGTACTATCCTCAGTGGCCATATCAACATCTAGCTTTGCGTTGTGGTCTAGTGGTAGAGCTTTGGACCCATGATCCAAAAGTCGTGGGTTCGATTCCCGCCATTGCCATATGCGTTGTGTCTCTGAGCAAGACACTTTATCTGCATTGCTTAGTACTGGTTCTACCCAGGAAGACATCGAGAGTGATTCAAATAAGTTCATTGAGCTTTCGTTACAATCGATGTAAAATAAATATGTTTAAACTAACATCTAGCGTTAATATTGTTCTAAGGGGCATTATCAACATCTAAGGTTATACTTACTTTTAGTACTATCCTACAGGTCAATATCAGCTGGCGTTAGTACTGTCCTCTGGGGCCATATCAACAGCTAGTTTTAGTACTGTCCCTAGGAGCAATATCAACAGCTAGCGATAGTACTGTCCTAAGGGCCAATATCAACAGCTGGTGTTAGTACTGTCCTCAGGGGCTATATCAACAGCTAGGTTTATTACTGTCCTCAGGGGCAATATCAACAGCTAGGGTTAGTTCTATCTAAAGGGCAAAATCGACAGGTGACGTTAGTACTGTCCTCTTGGGCCATATCAACAGCTTGGTTTAGTACTGTCCGTAGGGGCAATATCAGCAGTTATCGATAGTAAAGTCCTCAGGGGCCATATCAACAGCTAGGGTTATTACTGTCCTTAGGGACAATATCATAGCTACGTTTAGTACTCTCCTAAGGGGCAATATCAACAGCTTAATAATATCCAAAGGGGCAGTATCAACATCTATAATTAGTACTGTCCTCAGAGGCATATCAACAGAAACGTTATGACTGTTCTAAGGGGCAATATCAGCAGCTAGGTTTAGGACTATCCTAAGGGGCAATATCAACAGCTGGCGTTAGTACTGTCCTTAGGGGCAATATCAACAGCTAGCGTTAGTACCATCTTAAGGGGCAATATCAACAGCTGTCGTTAGTACTGTCCTCAGGGGCCATATCAACATCTAGGTTTAGTACTATCCTCAGGGGCAATATCAACAGCTAGGTATAGTACTGTCTTCAGGGGCAATATCAGCAGCTAGCGATAGTACTGTCCTAAGGGTCAATATCAACAGCTGGTGTTAGTACTGTCCTCAGGGGCCATATCAACAGCTAGGTTTAATACTGTCCTCAGGGGTAATATCAACAGCTAGCGTTAGTACTATCTTAAGGGGCAATATCAGCAGCTGGTGTTAGTACTATCCTCAGGGGTCATATCAACAGCTAGGATTAGTACTGTCCTCAATATCAACAGTCTGCGTTAGTATGGTCCTTAGTGGCAATATAAACAGCAAGCGTTAGTACTGTCCTGAAGTGCTATACCAACAACTAACGTCAGTACTTTCCTCAGTGGCAATATCAACAGCTAGCGTTAGTACTCTCCTAAGGTGCGTTATTAACAGCCTGCGTTAGTATGGTGTTCAGTGGCAATATCAACAGCCAGCGTTAGTAATGTTCTGAAGTGCAATACCACCAACTACTGTCCTCAGTGGCAATATCAACAGCTAGCGTTAGTACTGTCCTCAGGGGCACTGTCACACGCTAGTGTTCGAACTATCTTCAGGTGCAATATCAACAGCTAGTCAGTAACATGCACAGGTATCAACAGCTAGCATATGTACTGTCCATATGGAAACAAACAGCTAGTGTCTTTAACATCCACATGTGCACTGTCATCAGCCTTTGTTTTAACCACCATAGAGATACTATGATGAGCGTTAGTACTGTCCTCAGAGGCAACATCAACGGGTAACATTAGTACTGTCCTCAAATACAATATCAACAGCTAGTGGTAGTACTGTCCTCCGAGGCAATATCAACAGCCAGCGTTAGTACTGCCGTCATTGGCAATATCAACAGCCAGCGTTAATACTGGCCCCAGGGGCAATATCAATACAGTGAGCGTTATTATTGTTCTAAAGGGAGTATCGACATCTAGCGTTAGTACTGCCTTCAGGGGAAATCTCAATATATATCGTTAGTATTTGCCTTATTGGCAATATCAACAGCCAGAGCTAGTACTGTCCTCATGGACACTGTTAACAGTCAGCGTTATTAATGTCCACAGGGTCAAAATCAACAGCTATCGTTAGTACTGTTCTCAGGGGCAATATCAACAGCTAACGTTAGTACTGTCCTAAGGGGCAACATCAACAGCCAGCGTTAGTACTGTCCTAATGGGCAATATCAACAGCCAGCGTAAGTAATGTCCTCAGGGACAATATCAACAGCCTGCGTTAGTATTGTCCTCAGTGTCAAAATCAATAGCCAGAGTTAGTAATGTGTTCATGAGCAATATCAACAGGTAGCGTTAGTTTTGTCCTCATGGAAAATATCAACAGCTAGCTTTAACACTGTCCTCATTGGCAATATCAATAGCCACTTATATTACTGCCCTAAAGGGAAATATCAACAGGTAGCGTTTATACTGTCTTCTGGGCCAATTTCAACATATAGCGTTAGTACCGCTTTCCAGAGGCAATATCAACTGCTACCGTAAGTACCGTCCTCAGAGGCAATATCAGCAGCTAGCGTTAGTACTGTCCTCATAGGCAATATCAACTGCCTGCGTTGGTATTGTCCTCAAGGGCAATATCAACAGCCAGCGTTTGTATTGTCCTAAGTGTAATACCAACAGTTATGGTTAGTAATGTCCTCGGGGGCGTTATCAAGAGCTAGCTGTAGAACTACAATATCAACAGCTATTGTCTTTAACATCCACATGAACAATATCAACAGCCAGCGTCTTATAAGGATACTATCAACAGCTAGAGTTAGTACCGTCCACAAGTCAATAGCAACAGCTGGCGTTAGTCCTGTCCTCAGGGGCAATGTCAACAGTTAGCGTTAGTACTGTCCTCAGAGGCAATATCAACAGCTAGCGTTAGTATGTCCTCAGGGTCAATATCGCCGGCTAGCGTTAGTCCTGTCCTAAAACGAATACAGTCAGTACTATTAAACTCTACGAAAATATCACCTACTGGCTTCCATGGCTTTTGTTCTGTCCTCAAGGACAATTTCAAGAAATAGCGTCACTCAAGTCTTGAAGGACAAAATAAATTGATTAGGTCACTTCCTTGAAAGACCAAAGGGACAATATAGTCATATCCTTAAACGGTTTCTCACCAGTGTGTATGCATACTTGTCTTTTCGTTTACCCTACCTGTTTGCAAGCAATGTTTTTTCCCCAAGTGAGTTCGTTTCCGAGGAAGGCTTTGCTGGCATGTTGTCACTGATTAACACAGAATTACAGCAAAATGTGTAAGGAGCATAATTATATAGGGTGTGGCCCTTCCTGTACATAGGCCTGGTCAACGGCTCAACATCCCCTTCGAAGGATGGCAGTTTCACAGTACATGTACCTTGCCCGAATAGTGAACGGTCATTCATCAAAAGCGGCTGTCATGATAATCAGAAATGAATGTGTGTAGTTTAAAAAAAAGAACAGTGGGCTAGCACCTCTCCCCATAACCTGAGATGGGTGGACAGAGTATATTCCCGCACATCGTCTTGTTTCGTACCTGGAAACTCAACCTACTCACATATCTGACGTTTGCCTGTTAACGCTGTCGATTTGTGTTAGCTGTGTTCGGGTTTAAGTTTCCAAATACAGAATACGTGTCAGCGCGAGATATGTCGAAATGTAAAAATTCCAGAGATATTCACCTGAAAAACATTAACTAGTCGTACGTAAATGTCTAGGTCGATGAGGTATTCTTCTCTTTGGTGAGTTTTATGCATGCACGCTTGGTTGTTAACGTTTAATCTATTGCTGTATGGCGGCTGTTTATGCATGCATTGCTTGATCTCTTCATGAACCTGTCTTGATATGGTCGACCCTGATACCTACTTATTCTAAAAGGGCATCACAGTAACTCTGTTGTACGTATGCACCATAAGAGCTACTACTTTCGCTGCTAGAATATATCAAAAGTATTAATCAAGTCACATTGTACTAAGACATCATGTTCTTGCATATAAAGCTACTGGTACTTTATAATGACAGAAAAAATGTGTGATATTTAAACTAAAGGATGTTTTTATTTTTAGAAATGGTCTGCTTTAATATAATAAGTTTCTTTTAAATCGTGTGTCAGTACAGTCCTCAGCGAAACAATAAACGGATACAGTCAATACTAATCTCTGTGAAAATATCACCTGCCAGCTTCTCTGGGTTCAGTACTGTCCTCAAGGACAATATCAATACAGCTAGCGTCAGAACAGTTCTGACGGACATAATAAACTGCTTAGGTGAATTGATTGATACGCGAAAGGGACGATATATTCATAAACTCTGATATTGTACCTTAAACGGTTTCTCACCAGTGTGTACGCACACTTGTCATTTCGCTTTCTCTAACAATTGCAAGCAATGTTTTTTTCCAAGTGAGGGTTTTGGGCAAATGACCTTTCATTATTCGGGCAATGTACTGTGAATCTTATGCCATCCTTCGAAGGAAATGTTAAGACGTAGACCAGTCCCATGTAGGAAGAGTCATACCTTATATATGCTCATGACATATCTCTTTGAATTTCTGTGTTAATGAGTCAAAATGCCCGTGGAGTTTTCCTCGGAAACAATGCTGCCATGATAATTAGACTAGACCGTGTGCAGTATCTATAATTAGGAACAGCGGGGACAGCACCTCTCCCCTAATCTGAAAGGGGTGGGTAGAGTATGTCCCTCCCCGCAACCCCCACAACACACACCCCACACGAACATTGTTCTTATATAATATGCAGATTCCCTATGCATTTGTACATGGTTTGATAAGGTAACAAATACTATACCAATAGTATTCATCAATTCACATGTAATTAATAAATCGTGTTCTTGCAAATAAACCGACTGGTACATTATAAAAGGAAGAGGTGATAATTAAGCTAAAAGACAGTTTTGTTTTTTTTAAAATAGTAAGTGGTAATGTCTAGGCGATGTGAGAGATGTCTCTAACACCCTTTAAGTGTAATTATTTTAAACAGTAGGCGAATGTGTGTATTCATGCAGGATAAAATCCAAATAAGTCACATATAATCAGTTTTTATTTCGTTAAATGGTATAATATGGTATTTCTCCTGTATACTCAATGTATCGGCTAATAGTTCAGTTAATTCCTAGGCACTAGTAACTTCTACTTCTAATTAGAAAGTAGTAACTGCTTAGGAAATTTGAATTAAAAAAGAGCATACACATTCATATCCACGATTAATGCGTAATTGCGGCTGTTATAGCAGTTAATTAGCACTAGTAACTTCTACTTTGCTAAAATGAGTAACTAGGCATATTCGGAAAATTAAAGGACAATAGAAACATCTCTCACATCGCCTAATATTTTAATGTATGTAGCTTATATGGCTTCTCTCCTGTATGCATACTCACATTCGACTACTGTTTAAAAAAGTTAATTGAATTGATTTGTGTTTTAAGGAGCAACAACACATGAAAGTTTATATGGCGCCTAACAGGAACGAACGCGCCAGGCTCATCCTCCATTTACATCAAGATAAAATATGAAGATTTGGCCTAGAACCTTCTTACCTGCAAAACTGCAGAATTGCTGCACATTCTATAATAGAAACTCCATTTACGATGGAGCCACGTTTCCACGTTTGCATACGCGGTGTCATGATGGGCATGATAAAAAAATGACAAAATGAATATGAATGTGTGGGGGGGGGGGGGTGGTGGCGGGGGAGGGGGGGTGGGGGTCTACCCCGCAACCTCACGGAGAACAAAATAAAAGTTAACAGATGACAGAGACATCGTATTTCTCTTATCAGGATATCTCTCACATCACCTAGACATTATCACTTGCTATCATTTAACGAAATATAACAGAATGGCTTAATATATTTGATTTATATGGCTTCTCCCCTGTATGTATTCTCACATTCGCCTACTGTTTATTTCCTAAGCCGTTACTACTTCCTAATTATTTTTTAAATAGGAGGCGAATGTGAGTATTCATATAATGCGCCAAAACTTAATATGCAATATGTGACTAATACGCATTATGTGACAAAAATAGTTGTTGTTTGGTGCTTTGTGCTTTTTGTTGTTGTTGCTGTTGAGTGTTGTTTGTGTTTCTTTGGGGGGAGGGGGCAGTGGTTGTGGGTTGGCTGTAAATAGTGTTTTTTCAAGTTGCGCATCACCCCTTAACTTGAGTGCGTTCGTGAGTGCGTGTGTTTTGGTTATAACTTGTTTTTTTTAACTTGCGCTCCACCCCAAATGTCAAATCCTTTATCCGCCCCTGAGGAGGGTGCATGCTCCCCAGATTTTTTCTAAAGTAAGAAGACTTTATTTTATGGATTTATGCAAACTGGATCCGCCCATTGCCCACCCCACTGCCTAACTAACAACCAAAGAACAATCAAAGTACATACGTTTCAGATTTTAGGTAGGGGTGCTCCCGGTGCCCGCACTGGACCCGCCCCTAGACCCATCCCACTACCACCTGTACACCCCAACCAACAAAAGCTTACTATATGCATATAATTATTACTTTTCAGATTTTAGCCTGGTGCACCCATACCCCCCGGATCCGCCCTTGCCCTCCCCGACCTACGACCCACTTCTCACCCAATATATTTCTTTGCCTCGGTGTCAGTTTATGTCTGGTTACGGCACTGTGCGTGAAAGTTATTGCGTGAACGTTATGCATAGCATCATGACAGATGTATACTCCGCTTTTTGTGAATTAGAGAATGTGTGCTAGGAATCGAAGACATTCCATGCCGATATATTATATCCACCTTAGAACACGACATCCCAGACCATATCAGGACCCGATTTGCAATCAATTGTAACTAGAAGAACGGTATTGAAACAAAGGTTGAAGGAACGCGTTTGGACCTAAACAAATCTTTAAAAACAAAAAGATCTTAAAAAAATCAAAAAATCTGATTGTTTGTTTTTGTCTAGACTTGTACACAAATATCAAAACATATCAAATAATTGCAAAACTGTACACCAAAATTCCTACCCCCATGTAAGAGACTGTAGTAGACATGTACAACAGCAGAGCACAAAATCAGAGCATATCAATAAATGAAAAACTGTACACCAGAAACAATCCTACCCCATGTAAGAGACCATAGTGAAAAACAATTCGACGCCGTGTAAGAGACCATAGTCAAAAACAAGCATACACCATGTAAGAGACCATAGTCAAAAGCAATCATACCCCATGTAAGAGACCACTATGGGGTAGGCATTTTGGGGAGGATTTTTTTTTATTTTTTTTTTAAATATGTTTTGATGTTTGTATACATGTCTATTCTATACAGAAATATAATATAACAAAAAAGGTTTTTTCTGATTTGTTTTTCTTTTTTTGTTGTCTTTTTTATGTTTATTTCCTTCAACCTGTCTATTGAAAATAACAATTTCTTCCAGTCATATTGTTGTGGTGGATGAGTGGTTAGCATACTTGGTCATACTTGCCTCTCGTCCCAGACGTCACAGGTTCGATTTTCTCTGGTAAGCCTACTATGAAAGTATGCCATCCTCAGAAGGAGGTGTGTGTAAAGTCATAGGTCCGTGTACTGGGAGAGCTATACACGTGGTAATCGGTTATTCGTCAACAGAATTGCACATAATAAATGAAATTGCGTGTAGATAGTGGCAAAATATAAGAAACATATACATCTAATCTATTTTATAACTCTAACACCATAGCATGTGTTTTTTTCAATATCGACGTGTGCTTCAACTAAACGATTACAATACCAAACGTCCTCCCCTTAATCTGTTATAAATGGCGTTTTCACAATAAAATCGCAGTATATACGTGTTGCGTCCCTTTTGTAGTGAAACGCCATTTAGGGGCATAATTGACAGCTGGAGCTTCGTCGGGACATTATTGACAGGAGGGGCTTAAACAACAGCGAGTGATTTGAACCCTACTAAATAATGGGTAGTGCTACGTTTGGCCCAGTGTCAGAAAAAAGTAACTAGATGTGGTATTATGTGTACTATGGCATGGTATTCAAGTGTGGTAGCAAGTAGACAGTAGATAGATCCACATTACACTTCACAAAATGAACCATACTCTACTGTGCCCAGCCATACCGGGATTCTCTGGTGGCATGCAGATGAAGGGACTTGAAACCTTAGAAGTACACACACACACACTGTACATAATTAAGAAGTATATTAACATTTATGCATAATAAATAACAATCTAGACTGTATTATCTATCACAACTTTGGTACCACGTTCAGATCATTATCATAAGATAATACTTAAATAGACACAAGGTCAATCTGAAAACTTTTACTTCATTTGGAAAAAGTCCATATTTGTTGCATGTGTTTGCCTGGCTTATTGTTTTACAGTTAATTTATATACACATATTTATTCCCTTTTTCTTCAGGTCTTTTTGTGACTCCACCGTACAAGGACTTAGCCTAAGTTAGGACAACTACAATGATAACCAGTAAAACGAGCAAACTCTGAGTGTGCGATTGTACCAACCCAGAAGGAACATTTGTATCTTTGGATTGCAACATTTTAAACAGATTCATGTTGTATCAATGCTGAGCTAGTCCTCTTTACTGTCACTGTGATTAGAAAATAGTTTGTCTTTTACATGAAAAAATATGTACACATTCCGCTTGTAAATCTTGTAGCTTGACAAATGTCAAGTTGTTGTGACCAGCCAAGCTATTCAACTTTGGTGGATAAACGCTGTTTAGATGGTGTTTTTTTTAATGATCGTATATATTGAAAGAGAAGTGCTAATCAAAATCTATCAAATTAAGCTGAACATACTAGGCAGTGGCAGACAGCTTGATTTGATATTAGAACATGGCAATCTAGCTTTATTTTCACCCAAAATTATTCTGTGCAAGAATCATGCCATGCTGTAATAGTGAAAGTTAAACCCGATAGAGGGTGTATAAGCGCTTTATTTGTTGTCCACCACCGAAGGCTGAAGACTATTAAATTTGCATTTCCGTCATGTTGTCGCCAATTTAGTTTCCGATCAATAACTTTAATATTTAAAATCCGATCTTGATGAAACTTTAGGACAATGTTTATGTTCAAAATATCTAGGTCAAGGTCGATAACCAGCCAGATCGCAAGAATCTTGCCGGAGTTATGGCCCTTGGACGTCTTAAAAATTATTGATTTTTGTGGTTTCCGCTTAATAACTTTAACATTTATAATCCAATCTTGATGAATCATGGGGACAATGTTTATGACAATAATATCTCGGTCAAGATTGATAACCAGCCAGATCGCACTTATGATGCTGGAGTTATGGCCCTTGGATTTTGAAAAGTGAAGATTTGTTTGCGGTTTCTGCACACTAACTTTAACATTTAAAATCCAATCTTTATGAAACTTGGGGTTAATGTTTATGGACATGATATCGCAGTCAAGTTCCATAACCAGCCACATCGCACATATCTTGCTGGAGTTATGGCCCTTGGATTTTTGAAAATTAAAGATTTTTGTGGTTTCCGCTGAAGAACTTAAACATTTATAATCCAATCTTGATGAAATTTGGGGTCATTGTTTATGGGCATAATGTCTTGGCCAAGTTCGATAACCAGTCAGATCACACTTATCATGTTGGAGTTGTAGCCCTTTGGTGGTGGACCATAATTCTCTAAAATGTTTAGTGTTTTATCATTTTGTATGATATTTTGTATGATTGTATTGCATATTACAGCCTACACTCAAGAGATATGAAAACGATACACTGGAAATTTCGCTATATATTGTATATACTGTACACTTAATTGCACATAATATTCCTCAGAAATCCCAAGATGTTTTGTAAAAAACAAGTTGCAGTTAATTAGAGAAAGGACACAACTGTTATGTTGTAGACGTTTTAATCACGCTACACCTTGTAACAAGAAATTCATAAATGTTGATGTTGCTATTTGAAAAACTGAGCCAGTTCAGTACTGTATTTAACGTAAATAGTTTGCAAAATGTTGCATTCTAAATTTGCTCACATGCTTGAGCCAAACGCGTACTGTGTCAATAATGAAAATTTGCTGTATTATTTGTTGTTTTAGTATTTTTTGTCCAATAGGAAAGGTCTTACGTAGCCATGTAGGGCCTACCATTCGATTAAAAGCAGCATACTGTACATACAATATATAGCGCAAATTCCCTTGTTGCGTTTTCATATCTCTTGAGTGTATTATACTGTGTCCTAGTCTAATACTTCCTTTTATTACATTTCTATGGGTGAAAGATTGGGATTTCTTTTAGAAAGAATATTCATAATCGCTAAATAGTAATACCTAACTCCTAACACAAAAATAACTAACTGCGACGTTGTAATGACGTCATTAACGTGTTGGTGACATCGACGTCATCCGCCGATAACGTTAAATAAAGCGAATAATTCTGGTTAAAATCATATAGAATCTGATTTAAAATGTAATAAATAAATTATTTAACTGTTGTGATCGATTATAGGGAAATCCTTCACTCGATGGTAGGCATGTGTTGCTTACGCTTGTTCGTGAAAAGAACCACACAACTACCATCTCGTGAAGGATTTCCCTATAATCGATCCCAGCAGTTAAATTATCTCTATGTACTCTATCTACCTTCTAATCAAATGATTGTCAATATATTTCATACATATTTAAGCATTAATTATTAAATATCCTTTATGAAAAAAATGGATGTTTTGTTATATAATTGTATCATTTCCCATTGAACTTGAATTTAAATATGTAAATAAATCACACACAAAAAAAGAAGTTTTTAACAGAGTAGAAAATAATGCAGGCAACCAAAATCCTTACACTGAAGCACTTTCTGAATGGAAAATAGTTTCTTTTTCCAAAAAAATCCAATGCCCAATTATTGTCCGCGGAAAAAATCCGAAATCTGACTAGATTCTAAATATGAATAATAAAAAGTAATAAATAATAAGTTGCATTTTTTCTTAACATGATGCTCAATTTCTGGTAGAAATATTCATTTATTGGAAATTCAGAAGCTATATCCAGGTGTTCAGGTCATATAATAAGGTATATGTGCTGATTAAAAGTATAGGTTTATTAACGGGTTCTTAGAATACCTGTGATTAAATATGCGTAAAATTAATTATGAGTTGGTAACTCTTAATTCGATGCTCCAGCTTTGGTGTTGGGCACGGCTGGTTAAAGATGAAATTTGTCCTAAATCAACAAATCCGTTGTTGATATGTTTTTAATTATTAAATATCATTATAAATACGATGTTTACTATGCTATTGATGTATGTTTAGTGAAAATATGTTTTTAAAGATAAAAACCGAAAAGGCGAACAGGCATTGCTAAAAAATCGAAAAAAATCTAAGGGGAAAAACTCTTGCGCGAATTACCGGACATGACGTCATTGGGAACAAACTATTTTTTGTTTACATTGGGACTGAGCGCAAAACAGTATACCGTGTGTGAAAATGTGAGAATTAAGCGATGTCAGAGGAAATGCCCGTGATAAAACGGTTACACCATGTGCAACCTTACGATTTGGAGCCAGAATACGTGTCTGAGGACGAAAATACATCGGATTCATCAACTGATGATGAAGTCGTACGCGGTGCAGGTGCAAATTGATAGCTACCATGTTTATGTAGACATATCGACAAATTGTACCAATTGCAGAGTGACAGTTGTGTTGGTAAGTTCGTTACCGCTTTATTATATTTGTGTTTAGCGTTGTTAAAGGATTACCCGAATAAGTATATAAAGCAGAATATGCAGAATTTAGTAATTCAACTAAATTTAGTAATATTAACACTTCACAGTACCATGTTTTTGTAGACATATCGAGGGTTTAACGCGAAACTATTGTAACTCACTTTTAGAAAATGTTACAGAAGAAGCAAAAAACATCTTATTTTCATCATGAATACACTTACGTACTTTGTTCTCTGGCATGTAATAAAGAAATGGTATTCATTTATGACTTGAGAAGAAATGAAATAATTTGTTATTCTGTATGAGATATTTAAGAAATATTGACTTACAATAGTTTTGCGCTAAAACAATAAAGAGCGAAACTAGTGTAACTAACATTTTTTAGCAGTTCTTGATACATTTTTTCAGATATTTTTTTTAAAATCTATATACTTCAGGAAAACTATTTGACAGTATAGTTTTAGGCGGTAGGTTGTATGTTAAGGCTCATTTTGGACAATCCTAAAAATCGTATGCAACCGAAATCCCTTAAATTCTTGTTATCTTTATTTTACGTTTAGTTTCACAATTGAAGCATACAGCAGTTATCATTATCTTCCTTTTAGATAATTATTATTAAATCTTTTCCCTCTTCATTAAGTTAAATGAGAACTAATTTGACTTTATATTGTTTTTATGATTTAAATAACTGATTTTTAAACGAACGATACATCTAAATATGCTATAGACAATACTTGTTATAGACAATGCTTTTTCTAAAGATCATTTAATGTAGTAAATTCAGACAATATGAAGATAACAACACTTATATGGAGTGCAATATCTTATAATTTCTTTATAAAACCAAAAAGTATTTGTAAAAAAAAATTGTGTGGCAATTAGCTTATTGAATGGACATTGAACCTCTAGTTTCTTACGCCACTGTGTCTCCTCTTTTGGTTTAGAAGGTGGATATGAGTGTGTTGTTTGTAGGGGTCGGGATAGGGGGTGTCGGCAGTAAAAACTTTAAGAATTGGACCACATGAGCCTTCCAGTATTATTTAACTTGATTGAAATAGCCCATATAAAATAGTGTCTTAGTTGCAACTGCACAGTTCTGATTTTCTATCAACGTTTCTGCAATATTGCAAAATATCCCTTCACTCTGATGATTCGTGATGGAGGCATGTGTCTGTCCCTTCACTCCGATGATTCATAACGGAGGCATGTGTCTCTCCCTTCACTCTGATGATTCATGATGGAGGCATGTGTCTCTTAATCATGCGTTTACAACTTTTACAACATTTTATATTTTACAACATTTTATATGTTGCAAGAAAATCGCCGGAGATGTAATTGCCGCTAGCCGCAACAAAATATATATGCAAAACACTATGTTCTGGCGATAAAAACTTGTGAGTACATCAGGATTTTTCTAGAAACAGCTTAAATTATAATAATGTTCCATTTCATGATAAAATACTTATATCAATCAAAATATGATGTTAGAACCATTTTGTTAATGTCTAAACTTTGAAAACACCACATAGCTAAGACGGAATCGGACGTAAAATGTTGAAAATAACCCTGGTGCGTAACCTAGGATAGCACATATTACAGTGCAGAATCAATTTCTTTGCAAATAAGGGGTCATTTTTATACTCATTCATTATGTTTTGGCCATGTAGAGTAGAAAATATTAATATTTGTCAATTTTTAGTCTGGCACCTAGACCCCCATGAAAATCCTGATGTACTCCCTTTAAGGGATTTTAATAAAACTACACAGAAATATTCAGCATGATGAGAAGGACTTGTCGTGTGCACAAATTAGGTCCATGACCTCAAAAGGTCAAATTCGCACTGATTGGTCGAAGGTCAAAATTGTGTCTCATAGCCATATTAAAAGTACTGATGTGAATTTCATGTTTTTCAAATTGCTTGAAGCTACACATGTATTTTAAAATAACTGCAGTACAAGTAAATTATGAAATCATATATATGTTTCATATTGTATAACCGAAAAAATAATTGTCCAAGGTGGATACAGTACTGATTAGTTGGCTGTTTGAGTGAACTAAAAGGCTTATATTGAAGTCATTGTTAGAGTGAACTACTTTTCAGTTTTCTTAAAGCCCGGTACACACGGTAAGATTTATCTCATAGGACAAATCTTATAAGACAAATCTTATACAATCTATCTTCTGAGATTGGCTGTACACACGGTGAGATTAATATTATGGGATTTTCTGGTGACCTTCATAAATAACAGTAATACATACATACATGCATGCATGCACGCACGCGCATAGGAGTATAAGTCTAAGGGTTCGACTCGAACACACATCAGAGCTTTCCATCATGTCGGTTTTGTGAGCAATATTGGAGAAATTGTGACTTGACACCCCAACAGCTTGTCCGTGACTATTCGTGTCCGTAAAAAAACGCACAGTGATTCACCACGTACGCCGAGACGGACTCGGAACGGATACATGGAATATACCCAACATTTTCTCTACTTCACCGATTTTTTACGGACACGGACCAGGACACGGACCACGGATCACCTACACATGGAATGCAGTTAAGACATGCAAAGACATGTCTGTGGTCCTATTCATAGACAAATGATATATATATGTTTCCTGCCATGTTGCTATGTATGAACTAAAATACCCGCGTGAACAAATCTACAATGCATGTAGCCCCTATGCTGCGAAATCTATGTCAACGCAGTACACCTCGGCCTGTCGCCATGTTTGGTTGGATGGCGGTGCTTTCGATCTTGTCTTATGGCAATTGAGCATGTTCTATTTCTAGAAGACATCTTTCAGGCCATAAATTGTGTCTTAAGCCCCTGTACACACGATGCAATTTGTCTCACAAGACATATCTTATAAGATAAATCTTACCGTGTGTACCGGGCTTAACAATTACAACTAATCTTTTCTGAATATTTTTAGACACCTGTTTTTTTACCTTACTTGGGAAATACGATCCCTAGCTGATTGGTCAACTGTTGTGACTGGAAAAACTATCATTGATTGGTTAGTTTTAACTGTAGAGTGAACTGCTTTTCAGTTTAATCCTTTTTTAATCTTGCATCTCTGGTCATACTGCTGAAATACTCAGAAAGGAACAGATGTGTCTGTTTGGACTCTTGATCTATATAGTGAGGTGAACAAATTCTACTTACAAAAAGGTATGTGGCATTATTTTAGTGCAGTATTTATACATACAATGTATAACATGTAAAGGCAAAAGATATGTTGATAGGCTGAGAAAGTTGAGTTTACTTCTTTTAGAAACAAACGTTTTAAAAGTTGATGTTACAAACACATAACGGATTACAGTCTTTGCATAATAATAATTAGTTGTACAATATATTTATATATATATTATACAGATCAAATAGTTTTTATTTAATGGACAAGGATATAGTTTTCTTGGCAGAACCAACCTTGGCTCTTAGTTGTATCCTTGGAAACGTGTACCACATAATTGACTAGTTCTTTTTATCTTTTCTACTATTCAAAGAATAAGAGGGCTTTATGGTGTAATCACCCAGATGGTTTGCCTCTAACTTCACCTCGAGTTGTGCATATAAGCTGTTTCTTGTCCTAGTGCAATTAATTTTGGCTATGAGGTTCCTCAACACAGTATCAGGTCTCAAAAGCTATAGGTGAATTCATAAATGTTGGTTCAAATAATCTCTGGGCTCCAACGGAACTCAATATTGTGATTAAATGGATTAAAGGGACACACGGCAGTCTAGAAGTGACGCATCAACATTATCACCTCAGTTTATTAATCCAGCAAGATTTTGACTAAATTTACTTGCATTAAAAATAAAATTGAGTTTTCATTTTAAGCTCTGTTCGAAAAACAGGCCTGCCAAATCTAAGTGTACAATCTCCGGATTTTCCATCAAAACCAAAAGTTCGATTTAATTATCCTATGTCATTTTGACTTTAAAGCTCCTTGTATATAATTAAATAAAAAATTGAGATTTCAATATTCTTCAATATATTACCATTTTTTTAAATTTATTATTGGTGCAATATTATAAAAAGTTAGTAATATGTAAAAAAAAATACTGCTTTCTACTATGTTAACAATTAATATTAATGATTGAATAAATGCAAGTGAGGAGAAAAACTAACGGGACGCCGTGAGTTTTTAAAAAAATCAAGATTTACCTTTAAAAACAAAATAGTGCGAAAACAAAGTCGTGCACTCCAAATTTCCATTTAAAATGTTCTTCGCGAATGTTTTTATTATTTTTTTAAAAAATCAGGATTTTGTGTTAAAAAGTTTTGTGTCGCCTTTTCGAAGAAAACTGCGACACATAGGGATCACTTTGTCGTCTGTCACTAAATCTTAACGTTGGCTATAACTTTCTCATTTCTTGATTTTTCTTCTTCAAAACTTCAATATGTACTCATCTGCAGGACAATATCAACATGATCATACTAAAATATAAGGTCATGGTCACACTGAAGGTCATTATATGGGTTAAATACTCATTATTTTCTTCAAGAAAACTTAACATTGGCTATAACTTTCTCATTTATGATATTTCTTCATCAAACTTTCAATATATACTTGTCATGACAACATAGACATGGCCATACTCAAATAAAAAGGTCAAGGTCACATTGAAGGTCATTATAGGGGTTAAAAATACTATTTTTTTCTTCACTCAGGCCAGTTTGTCAAGGTCATTTATCTGGGTCCAGTAGACCTTGTTATACTGACAAAGCTCTGACAGGTGACACACGTGTTCTGCGGAACACCCATCTAGTTTTATAGTTTTTTTGTGTGTTTTTTTAATAATCATATTTTTATTTTTTATTTTTTAGCTTTAATGGCCAGCAGAGTTTATGGGATGGCGAGTTTCCATCGTCCGTCGTCGGTCCGTCCATTAACTTTTACCTCGTTAAAACGATAGGGCCTTCATTTTCCATCCGATCTTTAGCCATGTTCTGGTTGAATCATTTTTGACAGAGTTATGGTCCTTTTTACATAAGCTTTAACTTTAGCCAGTAAAGCCTCCACAGGAGGCTTATGTCCCCTTGTTGGATCAGTTTTACATAAAGTTATAAATAAAACACAACAAAACTAGGTCAATTTTAATTACAAAGACCTACCTGTTTCCTTCAGTTTACTTTCAAGGTTTACATTCAGGTATTTAGATTGTCTATTTTTGAATTGACAGACGTAGGATCGAGTCACAAGTCACAGACGTTGGATGGAGTCACAAGTCACAGACGTAGGAAGGAGTCACAAGTCACAGACGTAGGATGGAGTCACAAGTCACAGACGTAGGATGGAGTCACAAGTCACAGACGTAGGATGGAGTCACAAGTCAAATACGCAAGACGGAGTCACAAGTCACATACGTAGGATGGAGTCACAAGTCACAGACGTAGGATGGAGTCACAAGTCACAGACGTAGGATGGAGTCACAAGTCACATACGTAGGATGGAGTCACAAGTCACATACGTAGGATGGAGTCACAAATCACATACGTAGGATGGAGTCACAAGTCACAGACGTAGGATGGAGTCACAAGTCACAGACGTAGGATGGAGTCACAAGTCACAGACGTATGATGGAGTCACAAGTCACAGAAGTAGGATGGAGTCACAAGTCACAGACGTAGGATGGAGTCACAAGTCACATACGTAGGATGGAGTCACAAGTCAAATACGCAAGACGGAGTCACAAGTCACAGACGTAGGAAGGAGTCACAAGTCACATACGTAGGATGGAGTCACAAGTCGCAGACGTAGGATGGAGTCACAAGTCACAGACGTAGGATGGAGTCACAAGTCAAATACGCAAGACGGAGTCACAAGTCACAGACGTAGGAAGGAGTCACAAGTCACATACGTAGGATGGAGTCACAAGTCGCAGACGTAGGATGGAGTCACAAGTCACAGACGTTGGATGGAGTCACAAGTCACAGCCTTAGGATGGAGTCACAATTTACAGACGTTAGATGGAGTCACAAGTCACAGACGTAGGATGGAGTCACAATTCACAGACGTTGGATGGAGTCACAAGTCACATACGTAGGATGGAGTCACAAGTCACACACGTTGGATGGAGTCACAAGTCACAGACGTAGGATGGAGTCACAAGTCACAGACGTTGGATGGAGTCACAAGTCACAGACGTAGGATGGAGTCACAAGTCACAGACGAAGGATGGATTCACAAGTGAAGTTGGGGCTAAAAGGGCTATAATCATGTTGGCTGTAACATTTCTTTAATTGGGAGCTTAGGGTCAATTTTAATTACATCGACCTACATGTTTCCTTTAGTTTACTTTCAATGTTTACATTCAGGTAATTAGCTTGTCTATTTTTGAATTCACAGACGTAGGATGGAGTCACAAGTCACAGAAATTGAATGGAGTTGTATTTCAGTCATCGGATGGACCTTATGTCACAGTTGTTGCCAAGGATGGAGTCAGAAGTCACAGACGTTGGTTGGAGCCTGTCATCTCAACACTGCAAAAATGGTAAGGACAAGATTAATTTATTATGCTCCACTTTCACAAAGTGAAGTGGGGTATATATTGTAATCACCTTGTCTGTAACATAGCCTCGTGTCCCATAACAAATGTTTGTTCCATCGCCACGCGTCTCGTAACACATTTGTTTGCCCCGTTGCGTCAGATCCCGTTGCGTTACATCCCGTTGCGTCACATCCCGTAACACTTTTTTTCCAATGCGTCGTTTCCCGGGACCCGTTTTGTTTCGTTGCGCCCCGTAACACATTTTTTCCACGTCGCGTTACAGTCATTTGATGGAGTCAGAAGTCACAGACATTGCATGCTGTCAGAAGTCGGACGTTGGATGGAGCCTGTCATCCCACTACTGCAAAAATGGTAAGGACAAGATTGATTCATTTTTTAGTAACCATTAGTTTTCTTTTTTACATGAAGTCAAAGACGTGGGATGGAGTCGGAAGTCACAGACGTTGGTTGGAGCCTGTCATCTCAACACTGCAAAAATGGTAAGGACAAGATTAATTTATTATGCTCCACTTTCACAAAGTGAAGTGGGGTATATATTGTAATCACCTTGTCTGTAACATAGCCTCGTGACCCATAACAAATGTTTGTTCCATCGCCACGTTTCCCGGGACCCGTTTTGTTTCGTTGCGCCCCGTAACACATTTTTGCCACGTCGCACTACAGTCGTTGGATGGAGTCAGAAGTCACAGACATTGCATGCTGTCAGAAGTCTGACGTTGGATGGAGCCTGTCATCCCACTACTGCAAAAATGGTAAGGACAAGATTGATTCATTTTTTAGTAACCATTTGTTTTCTTTTTTACATGAAGCCAAAGACGTGGGATGGAGTCAGAAGTCACAGACGTTGGTTGGAGCCTGTCATCTCAACACTGCAAACCGGTAAGGACAAGATTAATTTATCATGCTCCACATTCACAAAGTGAAGTGGGGTATATATTGTAATCACCTTGTCTGTAACATAGCCTCGTGTCCCATAACAAATGTTTGTTCCATCGCCACGCCTCTTGTAACACATTTGTTTGCCCCGTTGCGTCAGATCCCGTTGCGTTACATCCCGTTGCGTCACATCCCGTAACACTTTTTTCCGTTGCGTCGTTTCCCGTGACCCGATTTGTTTCGTTGCGCCCCGTAACACATTTTTTCCACGTCGCGTTACAGTCATTGGATGGAGTCAGAAGTCACAGACATTGCATGCTGTCAGAAGTCGGACGTTGGATGGAGCCTGTGATCCCACTACTGCAAAAATGGTAAGGACAAGATTGATTCATTTCTTATTAACCATTTGTTTTCTTTTTTACATGAAGTCAAAGACGTGGGATGGAGTCAAAAGTCACAGACGTTGGTTGGAGCCTGTCATCTCAACACTGCAAAAATGGTAAGGACAAGATTAATTGATTATGCTCCACTTTCACAAAGTGAAGTGGGGTACATATTGTAATCACCTTGTCTGTAACATAGCCTCGTGTCCCATAACAAATGTTGGTTCCATCGCCACGCGTCTCGTAACACATTTGTTTGGCCCGTTGCGTCAGATCCCGTTGCGTTACATCCCGTTGCGTCACATCCCGTAACACTTTTTTTCCGTTGCGTCGTTTCCCGGGACCCGTTTTGTTTCGTTGCGCCCCGTAACACATTTTTTCCACGTCGCGCTACAGTCGTTGGATGGAGTCAGAAGTCACAGACATTGCATGCTGTCGGACGTTGGGTGGAGCCTGTCATCCCACTACTGCAAAAATGGTAAGGACAAGATTGATTCATTTTTTAGTAACCATTTGTTTTCTTTTTTACATGAAGCCAAAGACGTGGGATGGAGTCAGAAGTCACAGACGTTGGTTGGAGCCTGTCATCTCAACACTGCAAACCGGTAAGGACAAGATTAATTTATCATGCTCCACTTTCACAAAGTGAAGTGGGGTATATATTGTAATCACCTTGTCTGTAACATAGCCTCGTGTCCCATAACAAATGTTTCTTCCATCGCCACGCGTCTCGTAACACATTTGTTTGCCCCGTTGCGTCAGATCCCGTTGCGTTACATCCCGTTGCGTCACATCCCGTAACACTTTTTTTCCGTTGCGTCGTTTCCCGGGACCCGTTTTGTTTCGTTGCGCCCCGTAACACATTTTTGCCACGTCGCACTACAGTCGTTGGATGGAGTCAGAAGTCACAGACATTGCATGCTGTCAGAAGTCGGACGTTGGATGGAGCCTGTCATCCCACTACTGCAAAAATGGTAAGGACGAGATTGATTCATTTTTTATTAACCATTTGTTTTCTTTTTTACATGAAGTCAAAGACGTGGGATGGAGACAGAAGTCACAGACGTTGGTTGGAGCCTGTCATCTCAACACTGCAAAAATGGTAAGGACGAGATTAATTTATTATGCTCCACTTTCACAAAGTGAAGTGGGGTATATATTGTAATCACCTTGTCTGTAACATAGCCTCGTGTCCCATAACAAATGTTTGTTCCATCGCCACGCGTCTCGTAACACATTTGTTTGCCCCGTTGCGTCAGATCCCGTTGCGTAACATCCCGTTGCGTCACATCCCGTAACACTTTTTTTCCGTTGCGTCGTTCCCCGGGACCCGTTTTGTTTCGTTGCGCCCCGTAACACATTTTTGTCACGTCGCGCTACAGTCGTTGGATGGAGTCAGAAGTCACAGACATTGCATGCTGTCAGAAGTCGGACGTTGGATGGAGCCTGTCATCCCACTACTGCAAAAATGGTAAGGACAAGATTGATTCATTTTTTAGTAACCATTTGTTTTCTTTTTTACATGAAGCCAAAGACGTGGGATGGAGTCAGAAGTCACAGACGTTGGTTGGAGCCTGTCATCTCAACACTGCAAACCGGTAAGGACAATATTAATTTATCATGCTCCACTTTCACAAAGTGAAGTGGGGTATATATTGTAATCACCTTGTCTGTAACATAGCCTCGTGTCCCATAACAAATGTTTGTTCCATCGCCACGCGTCTCGTAACACATTTGTTTGCCCCGTTGCGTCAGATCCCGTTGCGTCAGATCCCGTTGCGTCACATCCCGTAACACTTTTTTTCCGTTGCGTCGTTTCCCGGGACCCGTTTTGTTTCGTTGCGCCCCGTAACACATTTTTGCCACGTCGCACTACAGTCGTTGGATGGAGTCAGAAGTCACAGACATTGCATGCTGTCAGAAGTCGGACGTTGGATGGAGCCTGTCATCCCACTACTGCAAAAATGGTAAGGACGAGATTGATTCATTTTTTATTAACCATTTGTTTTCTTTTTTACATGAAGTCAAAGACGTGGGATGGAGACAGAAGTCACAGACGTTGGTTGGAGCCTGTCATCTCAACACTGCAAAAATGGTAAGGACGAGATTAATTTATTATGCTCCACTTTCACAAAGTGAAGTGGGGTATATATTGTAATCACCTTGTCTGTAACATAGCCTCGTGTCCCATAACAAATGTTTGTTCCATCGCCACGCGTCTCGTAACACATTTGTTTGCCCCGTTGCGTCAGATCCCGTTGCGTAACATCCCGTTGCGTCACATCCCGTAACACTTTTTTTCCGTTGCGTCGTTCCCCGGGACCCGTTTTGTTTCGTTGCGCCCCGTAACACATTTTTGTCACGTCGCGCTACAGTCGTTGGATGGAGTCAGAAGTCACAGACATTGCATGCTGTCAGAAGTCGGACGTTGGATGGAGCCTGTCATCCCACTACTGCAAAAATGGTAAGGACAAGATTGATTCATTTTTTAGTAACCATTTGTTTTCTTTTTTACATGAAGCCAAAGACGTGGGATGGAGTCAGAAGTCACAGACGTTGGTTGGAGCCTGTCATCTCAACACTGCAAACCGGTAAGGACAATATTAATTTATCATGCTCCACTTTCACAAAGTGAAGTGGGGTATATATTGTAATCACCTTGTCTGTAACATAGCCTCGTGTCCCATAACAAATGTTTGTTCCATCGCCACGCGTCTCGTAACACATTTGTTTGCCCCGTTGCGTCAGATCCCGTTGCGTTACATCCCGTTGCGTCACATCCCGTAACACTTTTTTTCCGTTGCGTCGTTTCCCGGGACCCGTTTTGTTTCGTTGCGCCCCGTAACACATTTTTGCCACGTCGCGCTACAGTCGTTGGATGGAGTCAGAAGTCACAGACATTGCATGCTGTCAGAAGTCGGACGTTGGATGGAGCCTGTCATCCCACTACTGCAAAAATGGTAAGGACGAGATTGATTCATTTTTTATTAACCATTTGTTTTCTTTTTTACATGAAGTCAAAGACGTGGGATGGAGTCAGAAGTCACAGACGTTGGTTGGAGCCTGTCATCTCAACACTGCAAAAATGGTAAGGACAAGATTAATTGATTATGCTCCACTTTCACAAAGTGAAGTGGGGTACATATTGTAATCACCTTGTCTGTAACATAGCCTCGTGTCCCATAACAAATGTTGGTTCCATCGCCACGCGTCTCGTAACACATTTGTTTGGCCCGTTGCGTCAGATCCCGTTGCGTTACATCCCGTTGCGTCACATCCCGTAACACTTTTTTTCCGTTGCGTCGTTTCCCGGGACCCGTTTTGTTTCGTTGCGCCCCGTAACACATTTTTGCCACGTCGCGCTACAGTCGTTGGATGGAGTCAGAAGTCACAGACATTGCATGCTGTCAGACGTTGGGTGGAGCCTGTCATCCCACTACTGCAAAAATGGTAAGGACAAGATTGATTCATTTTTTAGTAACCATTTGTTTTCTTTTTTACATGAAGCCAAAGACGTGGGATGGAGTCAGAAGTCACAGACGTTGGTTGGAGCCTGTCATCTCAACACTGCAAACCGGTAAGGACAAGATTAATTTATCATGCTCCACTTTCACAAAGTGAAGTGGGGTATATATTGTAATCACCTTGTCTGTAACATAGCCTCGTGTCCCATAACAAATGTTTCTTCCATCGCCACGCGTCTCGTAACACATTTGTTTGCCCCGTTGCGTCAGATCCCGTTGCGTTACATCCCGTTGCGTCACATCCCGTAACACTTTTTTTCCGTTGCGTCGTTTCCCGGGACCCGTTTTGTTTCGTTGCGCCCCGTAACACATTTTTGCCACGTCGCACTACAGTCGTTGGATGGAGTCAGAAGTCACAGACATTGCATGCTGTCAGAAGTCGGACGTTGGATGGAGCCTGTCATCCCACTACTGCAAAAATGGTAAGGACGAGATTGATTCATTTTTTATTAACCATTTGTTTTCTTTTTTACATGAAGTCAAAGACGTGGGATGGAGACAGAAGTCACAGACGTTGGTTGGAGCCTGTCATCTCAACACTGCAAAAATGGTAAGGACGAGATTAATTTATTATGCTCCACTTTCACAAAGTGAAGTGGGGTATATATTGTAATCACCTTGTCTGTAACATAGCCTCGTGTCCCATAACAAATGTTTGTTCCATCGCCACGCGTCTCGTAACACATTTGTTTGCCCCGTTGCGTCAGATCCCGTTGCGTCAGATCCCGTTGCGTCACATCCCGTAACACTTTTTTTCCGTTGCGTCGTTTCCCGGGAAACGTTTTGTTTCGTTGCGCCCCGTAACACATTTTTGCCACGTCGCGCTACAGTCGTTGGATGGAGTCAGAAGTCACAGACATTGCATGCTGTCAGAAGTCGGACGTTGGATGGAGCCTGTCATCCCACTACTGCAAAAATGGTAAGGACAAGATTGATTCATTTTTTAGTAACCATTTGTTTTCTTTTTTACATGAAGCCAAAGACGTGGGATGGAGTCAGAAGTCACAGACGTTGGTTGGAGCCTGTCATCTCAACACTGCAAACCGGTAAGGACAATATTAATTTATCATGCTCCACTTTCACAAAGTGAAGTGGGGTATATATTGTAATCACCTTGTCTGTAACATAGCCTCGTGTCCCATAACAAATGTTTGTTCCATCGCCACGCGTCTCGTAACACATTTGTTTGCCCCGTTGCGTCAGATCCCGTTGCGTTACATCCCGTTGCGTCACATCCCGTAACACTTTTTTTCCGTTGTGTCGTTTCCCGGGACCCATTTTGTTTCGTTGCGCCCCGTAACACATTTTTGCCACGTCGCGCTACAGTCGTTGGATGGAGTCAGAAGTCACAGACATTGCATGCTGTCAGAAGTCGGACGTTGGATGGAGCCTGTCATCCCACTACTGCAAAAATGGTAAGGACGAGATTGATTCATTTTTTATTAACCATTTGTTTTCTTTTTTACATGAAGTCGAAGACGTGGGATGGAGTCAGAAGTCACAGACGTTGGTTGGAGCCTGTCATCTCAACACTGCAAAAATGGTAAGGACAAGATTAATTTATTATGCTCCACTTTCACAAAGTGAAGTGGGGTATATATTGTAATCACCTTGTCTGTAACATAGCCTCGTGTCCCATAACAAATGTTTCTTCCATCGCCACGCGTCTCGTAACACATTTGTTTGCCCCGTTGCGTCAGATCCCGTTGCGTTACATCCCGTTGCGTCACATCCCGTAACACTTTTTTTCCGTTGCGTCGTTTCCCGGGACCCGTTTTGTTTCGTTGCGCCCCGTTACACATTTTTGCCACGTCGCACTACAGTCGTTGGATGGAGTCAGAAGTCACAGACATTGCATGCTGTCAGAAGTCGGACGTTGGATGGAGCCTGTCATCCCACTACTGCAAAAATGGTAAGGACGAGATTGATTCATTTTTTATTAACCATTTGTTTTCTTTTTTACATGAAGTCAAAGACGTGGGATGGAGTCAGAAGTCACAGACGTTGGTTGGAGCCTGTCATCTCAACACTGCAAAAATGGTAAGGACGAGATTAATTTATTTTGCTCCACTTTCACAAAGTGAAGTGGGGTATATATTGTAATCACCTTGTCTGTAACATAGCCTCGTGTCCCATAACAAATGTTTGTTCCATCGCCACGCGTCTCGTAACACATTTGTTTGCCCCGTTGCGTCAGATCCCGTTGCGTTACATCCCGTTGCGTCACATCCCGTAACACTTTTTTTCCGTTGCGTCGTTTCCCGGGACCCGTTTTTGTAAGTCGCTTTGCGTAACCCATTTTTATTATACCCCACTTTTCTTAAAGGGAAGTGGGGTCTAGTGGGGCTATAAAGGAATCACGTTGTCCGTAACATCGCGTCGCATCCCGTAACACATTTTTGTTTCGTCGTGCCTCGTAACACATTTTTGCCACGTCGCGTTACAGTCGTTGGATGGTGTCAGAAGCCACAAACATTGCGTGATGTCAGAAGTCGGACGTTGGATGGAGCCTGTCATCCCACTACTGCAAAAATGGTCAGGACACGATTGATTCATTTTTTATTAACCACTTGTTTTCTTTTTTACATAAAGTCAAAGACGTTGGATGGAGTCAGAAGTCACAGCAGACATCTGTCCATTGCCAGCCTGTCTTTCAGATTCTAAATCCGTCCATTGTAAAACATATTTGCATTTATTACAGATTTTACTTACGTCTTCACCAGCCTGACCTTTCCAGATTCTAAACCTGTCTTCATTGTAATACGTATTTCCATGTCTTTCAGATTCTACGTACGTTTTCAACAGCATGTCTTCCAGATTCTACATCTGTCATTGAAATACCTATTCGTCCGTCTTCCAGAATCTACATCTCCAGCCCGTCTTCCGGATTTGTCATCTCTGGGAGCTCCATTTGTAAGTGAGAAAGTGTCAATTCTTACGGATGGCGGAACGTATACATTACCGGTTATACCAAGGAAAATGTGGGTGGTCTGCTTCCACCACTGAAAAATCGACTATCATATATAGCCTAATATGTGCTGAACATTAAGTAAAACTAAATTCAACCAAACGGATTCGACATATGTCCATTGAAATACATATTCTCCCGTCTTCCAGATTCTACTACATCCATCTTCACTGTAATACATATCCAGTCCGTCTTCTGTGAGAATGTGTCAATTCTTACAATGGAGGGAGGTATACAGTAATACTGGTTCTATCCCGTAACACATTTTTGCCACGTCGCGTTACAGTCGTTGGATGGAGTCAGAAGCCACAGACATTGCGTGATGTCAGAAGTCGGACGTTGGATGGAGCCTGTCATCCCACTACTACAAAAATGGTCAGGACAAGATTGATTCATTTTTTATTAACCACTTGTTTTCTTTTTTACATAAAGTCAAAGACGTTGGATGGAGTCAGAAGTCACAGCAGATATTTGTCCATTGTCAGCCTGTCTTTCAGATTCTACATCCGTCCATTGTAAAACATATTTGCATGTATTACAGATTTTACCTACGTCTTCACCAGCCTAACCTTTCCAGATTCTAAACTTGTCTTCATTGTAATACTTTCAGATTCTACGTACGTTTTCAACAGCATCTCTTCCAGATTCTACATCTGTCAATTGAAATACCTATTCGATCGTCTTCCGGAATCTACATCTCCAGCCGGTCTTCCGGATTTGTCATCTCTGGGAGCTCCATTTGTAAGTGAGAAAGTGTCAATTCTTACGGATGGCGGAACTTATACATTACCGGTTATACCAAGGAAAATGTGGGTGGTCTGCTTCCACCACTGAAAAATCGACTATCATATATAGCCTAATATGTGCTGAACATTAAGTAAAACTCCATTCAACCAACCAGATTCTACATCTGTCCATTGAAATACATATTCTCCCGTCTTCCAGATTCTACATCCATCTTCACTGTAATACATATCCAGTCCGTCTTCTGTGAGAATGTGTCAATTCTTACAATGGAGGGAGGTATACAGTAATAATGGTTCTACCCAGGAAAATGAGGTATACAGTAATACTGGTTCTACCCAGGAAAATGTAGGTTGTCTGCATCCACCGCTAAAAAAACGACTGTCATATATTGCCTAAAATGTGCTGAAAATGACGTAATACACCATTCAGCCAACCAACCAGCCTGTCTTCCAGATTCTACATCCGTCTTTGCTGTATTACATCACCAGCCTGTCTTCCAGATTATACACCCATCTTCGCTGTTATAAATCTGGATCCAACTCATCTTCCAGATTATACATCAATCTTCGCTGTAATACATCTCCAACCCGTTTTCCAGATTTTACATCCAGCTAAGCAGAGCTCTAGATAAGCTGCGTATCTGCATAATTTATGCTTACGCAAATAAATGAACTAGACGCAAAAGATTTTGTTCTATAAGAAAAACAAAAACATTTCAGTGCGTATCGAAACATAAATATACAGTGTTAAAAATTGTGCCGATCTACATCTTCTGAAATCATGGTTAGTATCTAGAGCTCTTGCTAAGGGTGTCCGGGTAGCGCGCACTCTTTCCATCAATGCAACCCGGGTTAGTTGCCCTGTCTCGGTGTTGTTATTGAGAGTCGCCCGCTCGTCGGACACGTGGGTTTTCTCCGGGTACTCCGGTTTCCTCCCACAGCATGACAGCGCGCTGTCATGTTATCCGCGCTGTCCTCAAGAAGCCGGAAGGTTGGTAAATGGTTGTAATATAAAACGTAATTATGCTTTATATAACAACAAGTCCTAGTCACACCTCCTCGTGGTACCAACTGGTAACTATGGATTCTCTAATCAGAAAATCTATAGGCTAAGGTGACGGGTCGGAATTCAAATATAAACACTAATTATATTCCAGTTTTCCAAATATATATATACTTAAGCGCAAAAGAAACGCAACTCGGGAATTTCCGCTATATATATATACTGCACACTTAAATCGACATAATATTCCAAAGAAATCCCAATATGTTTTGTAAAAAAAATATTGCAGTTAATTAGAGAAAGGACACAACTGTGATGTTGTAGACGTTTTAATCACAGTACACGTTGTAACAAGAAATTCATAAATGTTGAAGTTCCTCTTTGAAAAACTGAGTCAGTTCAGTACTGTATTTAACGTAAAGAGTTTGCAAAAGTTTGCTCTTATGCTTGAGCCAAACGCGTACTCTGTCAATAATGAAACTTTAAAAGGAATACTATTTGCTGTATTATGTGTTGTTTTAGTTTTTTCTGAAAGGAAAGGTCTTACGTAGCCATGTAACATTCGATTAACATCAGCATATTGGACATACACTATTTAGCGGAAATTCCTGAGTTGCGTTTCTTTTGCGTTTCAGTATATGTGTTAAAAAATGCACCTTAATATGTTACCCTGTTATTTGAATTTAAAAACTCTCACAACTATATTTTAATTTTTCTCAAATGGTTTATTTTTGAGGAATGTATGGTACGTATCACAGGAAGTTGCATCTGTTGATTACTACCGTCTGTTATTATAACTGCCATAGACCTACAAACAACTCTAAAATAAAATACAGCACATGGCCAATGTTTGTGGGAACTTGACCCATGAACTAGAGGGCGGAGCTAGAAAGTGTATGTCAGAATTATCGATTCCTTTAGGTACCCTTTGACTGTCATTCAACCTCTGCAGCATGCTAACTCGCTTGTAACATAGCCTGCAAGATGAACGGCCAGGTACGAGCCCGTATCAGTCATTAATCAGGCAACCTTAGTACAAAAGGACCTGAGGGTTCGAGTTAGAAGGAAACAAAAACAAGATTGCCATGTGTCCTTTAAAATGTACGGTGCTAGAGAGCAATAATGAAGCAAACTGTAGTATATTTAAATAATTCAATAGCTATGGCTCTAGTTATGATTTGATATATCTAGTTTTCGAACTTGTCATAACTTTTAATAAGGTAAGAATCCTGCCAAAGACTGTTCAAGATAAGATGAATAATTAAGGAGCTAGAGTGTTCACAAGACACAATAAAGCATTTTTCAATAAATTAAAGGCAGTATATATACAGCCGCTCTTGTTAAATTATGCCGTTAAGTTATCGCATTTAAAACGCTCAATTGACAAGGTTTTTTATATATACTGAACAAAAAATGTTAAGCACCACTTTATTAAACATATGAACATTGCTATAATTGTTTGAAGATATTAAATGCTAGGTTAGGATGTGATTTTCTAAATAATTTTGCTATTTTATTATCTTCTAAACGAAGTATCAGAATTACCTCCAATGTATTAAAAACAGCATATTAGACATTGAAAAGAATTGTCCCTTAGAACTGTCATTGTTTAAAAACCGCTGAAATGTGTTCAACGAAATTTTAAAATTACCTCCCTTTTCATTGAAATGAGAATTATTTTCGATAAACCAGTAGCCTAGGAACGCCAGGGTGAACCAGTCTAGACACGATTCCGGCCAGCAACCATCTTTTATCATGCAGATATGCACTTTTCTGCCTAATAAAGGGGTGACCTATTAAATTTTGCTTTATTAGCCACTGACCAATAGAGCAAATCAATGCGGAATCCCTCGGCGTTTATTGTACGTAACGTTATCTGACGTCATGCACGTAACGTTGCCTGACGTCAAAAAACAAACAAAAAACAACAACATGGCGACGTCCTCGATAAGCGTACCATTCTAAGAAATAGGTAATAATAGTAATTCATACAGAAAATATGGATAATCTACATGATAAATAGAATATTATGTCAGTGCCTTTTACTATCAAGTTTATTAGGCTCGGCACGAAAACGAAGAATGGCTCGGCAGAGCCTCGCAATTCTTCGTTTTCTAAGCCTCGCCTAATAAACTTGATAGTAAAAGGCACTGTCATAATATTCTATATGTATTCGACGAATCTACATATTGAGTTCCTATTTGTCTAGATATAAGGAATCTTTATCCAAATGCTAAGGAAAATAGGAAATATGTGAAGACCAATGTTTCAACTATTTAAAAAGAGTCGAATTTTTAAACGGAATGTAATATTTATGACCAATAATGGTGGATTTCATTGGACGTTTTGGTGAAGAAATACATATTTTTTTTCGTTCTGATTAACACGCTTAAAACAGTAATATTAAATGGAAAACACGAGTAAGTACTGCTTTACTATAGACTTATAGGTGCTGTAAGTTTGTCTCTGTTCCACATTGCATTTCTAAACATGAATTTCTGGAATAAAATATAACTCAAATTTTCTATTAAATAGTCGCTTAGGCCGCCATTTTGAAAAAAAAAAAAAAAAAACATGTCGCATCATAGGATGTTTTTTCTCTGTGAATACTTGCTTTATTTTTTGTGTATTCATCCAAAGTAATAGATCGAATTGTTGTTTATCATACTTTGCGCACAATATGACCTATGTGTGTCGACGTGCCGTAAAACACCATTCATTCATTCATACTTTTATGTCTGAAATTTCAAATTATGACTTAAGTTAAAGGGAATTTATAGCTAGTATATACGATCAGAAAACAAGGCTACAACAATGTGGGGTGGGGTTGGGAGCCCAACATAAGTATGTGTAAGAATTGACCAAAACTACACAGAAATATGTAAAAAAAAATAAAAAATTGAGTGGGGTGCAGGGTTGGGGTGGGAGAGAGGCGGGGGTGGATGGTGGGGGGAGTGGGGGTGGTGAGTGCAACATATATGTGTAAGAAGCTATGTAATAATTCACCAAAACAACACAAAAATATGAAGAAAAAAAAATCGAGTTTGAGTGGGGATGGGGTAGAGGTGTGGGGTGGGGAGGGCAACATGTGTAAGAATGGACTAAAACAACAAAGAAATATGGAAAATAAATAAATATGTAAAACAAAAAAAACAAAAAAAATCAAGTGGGGCGGGGTTGGGGGCGGGGAGGGGGCAACATATATGTGTAAAACTGACTAAAACAACAAAGAAATATGTAAAAAAAAAAAAAAAGTTTCAAGACTAGGGTGGGGTGGGGGTGAGAGGCGGGAGAGGGAGAGGGTGTGTGTGTGGGTGGGTGTGTGTGTGTGGGGGGGGGGGGGGGGGGGTTAGGGGGCAATATATGTCTAAGAACTGACAAAAGCAACACAGAAATATGTAAAAAAAAAGAAAAAAAAGTGGGGGTGTGTGATTGGGTGAGAGGCGGAGGGATGGGGTGGTGGGGGCAGGGAGGGTTGCAACATATATGTGTAAGAATTGACTAAAACAACACAGAAATATGTAAAAAAATAAATAAAGGTGTGGAGGGGAGTGGGGGCGGGGGTAGAGGGGGGAGGAGGGAGCCCATTGACCCAATATGGGTGAAGTAATAAGATGAATAATGCTATAACAAATCCCAAACCAAAATTATAGATATATACATGCTTACATGCAAACCCAGATCTGCATTTATTGCACATTTTATGGGCCATCACAATTTGGGTTCCATGGGAGCCCAGAATTTGCAGAAGACAAAATTACTTATCCAACCCTTTACAAAATACTGTAAGGAAACCAATTCCAAAATTTAGTTCAGCTAGGACAAAAAATGTAAGTGATATAGACCTGTAAACACAGCTTACACGCAAAATTTGATGTGAAACAGACATATTTTAATCTGAATTTGGGTTCCATGGGAGCCCAGGGGTTGCAGGAACCAAAATTACTGAAGCAGCCCTTACGATAATGCTATAAGGAAGCTAATGGCCAAATTTGGTTGTGCTAGGGTAAGAATTGTAAGAGATATAGACTTGTAAACACAGCTTACACGCAAAATTTGATGTGAAATGGAGCACATTTTATGGGCTATCATAATTTGCGTTCCATGGGTTACAGGAACCAAAATTGCTTATGCAGCCCTTAAGATAATGCTACAAGGAAGCCCATGAACAAATTTGGTTGTGGTAGGATAAGAAATGTAAGAGATATAGACTTGTAAACACAGCTTACACGCAAACCTTGATGTGGGACGCCGACCCTGGGGTGATTACATAAGCTGTCTTATTCTTCGAATAGTCGAGCTAAAAATAACAAAAACTACCGCTATGTAAATTTCACTTAACCCTTAACCCACTAAGCACGATTATAATAACCTTTGGGTTCATTGTAAACCCAGATCAGCCTGCGAGTAATTCGCACATAAATGGAATGGTCTTAATTCAAAGAACGAACAGTCCATTATATATATGTAGCGGGTTAAATGTTAAGCTTGTCTAAACATGTAATTTCGAGAAGTTTTATTCAGGCATTGAAATTAGCATCTCAAGTTATCAAACCAGTCTCATGTTGACTTTAAACCTACTAGCATATACAGTGTTGTTTTTCTAAAGTTATATATATGTGGTACCGAATAACGATATCACTTTCTGTACCTGGCATTCCCAGTGGCAAAAAGTATGGGTTCTTTCGCAACTGGAGTGAAAAAATTCCCAAATAAATAAGTTTGTTTTGAGTGAATCTAGGATTTATTTTCATCGAGAAGTGAGAAAACTTATATTTTCACGAGTGCTTCTGCACGAGAGAAAATATTTGAGTTTTCTCAATTTGTGATGAAATAAATCCTATATTCACGACAAACCAACAAATAGTCTATTTATTTATTATATACTCACAACCTGGAAATGTATGCAGAAAAAATATAATGCGCCAAAACAAACGTAAACAGTTGCATGACATCATTTTAGTGAAAATATGTTATAAATATACACTATGAAAATATAAGGTTTTATATTAATCATAAAATCCACAATTTCACTGAAATAAAAAAAATAGAGTGAAACTTTAAACAGAAGAAAGGGGAAATATATTCTCTTAGGTGAGAGTATGAAATACTACAAGCGAATGTATACATGGTAATGTGTTTGCAAAGTATTTAAGCATACAATATTGCTTTTGGATAGTGAAAAATTCCCTAATTTAAGGCAAAACAACGCAAATTTTTCTAATTGAATCAGTACCGGTACCATTCCCAAAATGGTGAAAAAAAATCAGATATAATTTAAACACATGTAAAGTGTTGATGTAAAAAAATGTAAAGTGCATGCCCCCGCCGTCTAGCCCCCGCCCCACTCCTCTCCCTAATCCGAGCCTTCTCTGACCTTAGGCCAAAAAAAATATACCTGTTTCCGGTGGCCCGACTGACCCTTTTTTTTAACGGGCCGACCCTAAAACTTTTTATGAAAAAAAATTAATATAAAAATATTTGTGCTGAACAATGATTTATCATAATATATCGAGGTAAACTGACATCACAGAGAAACTTGCATCTGTATCATCAACTTGTATGGGGTTTATGAGATAAATACATGTAGAATCTCACAATATATTGCTAAAAAAAAAAAAAAGGGAAAAAATGCCTACATACCAACTCTATTTTTTTTTAGAGCACAGGGGCGGATCCAGGATTTCAGCTTAGGGGGGGCGTAAGATTTTGGTCAATTTTCGGGTCCGTCTCTAGCCTCATAAAGCCATTGCGGTATTGCATTGATAGGGTAAAAAAAGTCCGTTTTCAAATAAAAGGATTTTACAATGCGTTAATTAAACCACTCATTAGCCATTATGCGTCGAACGAGCGCAGCTAGCGAGACTTTTTTTTATACTGAAGGCGTGCATCGAAATTGTTTGATATTTTACCTACAGTAACATGGACATGCATGTATGAATAAAAAAAGTCCGTTTTCAAATAAAAGAATTTAACAATTTGTTAATTAAACCACACATTAGCCGTTATACATCGAGCGAGTGAAGCGAGCGAAGAAAAAAATTATACTGAGGCAGTGCAACGAAATTGTTTGATATTTTATCTACAGTAACATGAACATACATGTATGAATAAAAGTCCGTTTTCAAATAAAAGGATTTAACAATGTGTTAAGTAATTTTTTTTATACTGAGGGCGTGCAACGAAATTGTTTGATATTTTATCTACAGTAACATGGACATACATGTATGATCCGGAATTTTTAGGGGGCGCACCCGCCGGCCCCCCCCCCCCCCCCCCTGGATCCGCTAGTGGAGCATGCAATAGGAAACACACCTAATTTTTTTTGCCTTACCAATACAAACCCTTTTTACGATTTTGATATTTCAACTGGCTGTGTACGTTGCCCCCTACTGGCTGTGTACGTTGTCCCCTATTTGCCCCCGACCACAAAAAAAGAAGGCTTTTGGGTCGGAGAAGGCTCGGATTATTCCCTCCCCTGAGTCCGCACCATGAATAGAGCTTACACTTACACATATATATCCCAACACACAGACAATGAGGACAAACACAACTGAGTTCTAAATATAGAATAAATGTAACTGAAGTTTTATCGTGACAATCGCTTGAACAGTGGTAAATGTTCGGGGAGATAATTCACTATCTATTCGCTTACCTACAATCGGCCGTTTTCCAGTTTCGAATCGTTATTATTCAAGCATACACGTTCACATCATATCCACTGAGTGTCACACATGTTGTTTTCAGGCTCCAACCCATTCTCAAATATCAGTCGCAATATTTTGACACATCGCGCCAAAGTTTACGTTGCGAGTGGGGCTTTCCCAACAATACACAGTCTAACCAATCAAAACGTCTCTTTTGACACAGAACGTTTTCGACGTAGTAACCAATCGACGTCGTTGATACAATACCCCCTAACGGTCCTATTGCAGAGAAGCGCAAAGGACCGTAACACAGTCTAGGAAAATACATGAAATGTTTGACTTATTACGTATACAGCTAAATTTAACCGTGTTTGAGGAAAACTTCGCGGTCTGTAGTCACGACAGCTGTGAGACTGCACCGGTGACATAACAAATATCATATATATTACTCTGACCCATCGACACTATTCGATACAAGTAAGGTTGGTTTACAGTATCGACGAGTAAACTATAGAGAGGCAAATAAATCGTATCATTTTAACATTAATCAGGTTGTATTATATTAACATACGCTTAAAGTTTACATATTGTGACACAATATAAACGCCAAACTCCAAAACAGGAACGTCGAAATAAGAGTTACCAATCTCATAACTGATCTTAGCTATGTTCAATTACGGGTATTTTAAGAAACCGCGAATAAACCTATACTTTTAATCGGCACATATATATTATTATATGACCTGAACACCTGGAAAGAATTTTTATAAACGGATTTGTAGTGTAATTTTATCGTTATTTGGCGGGTTAATTTCTTTAAGGACTGGTGGCTGTCTAGAATACAAATGAAAACCTTCGTAATGTGCTTTTGTTATCTATAAAATGTCCATAAGTATTACATTAAGCCACATGTTACCTTTCGGTTTGTTATTGTTAATGAAAGAGTTAGGTCAGGAAAGCTCGACGACTAGGCTGGGTTTTATTGTTAAATCATAACTATGTTATGTTAAATGGAGATTATCTTGCTAACAGTAAAGCATATAATTTAAATAAAGTGTACTTTTATCACAAAATTAGAATTTAAAAGAGCCTTACAGCATTCGTAGAAATCACTATTAATGATAAACACAATAAAACTAGCTGAGCCGTCTCGTTTTACAAGACCAAACTGTTTGATTAACAATAATTAAATCGTATGAATATTGGGTCCTATTTTAGTGCCTTAGCAAATTTGAATTCGAATTTGAAACATTTTATGATGTATTCGTGTTTGGATTGGCACCATAATGACTTCCAGATAGCCATCATTCTGAAACTTTACACAAAATAGATCGTGTCTCCATTTTAAGCGTTGTATTTATTTTTTATTTTAGTAACGCTTTAAACATCAATAGTAGCTCTTTTTTGTTTTACATTTTAGAAGTTTATACCTTACTAAAAATCACTTCGACCCCAGAGATGGTATCGACTATTCCCCTGACATTAGAATACTTCATAAGGAAAATATTTGTAACATGACGTTATCCACCAATTTGTGAATTTCGGGGGAAAATTTCTTTGGATGTGAAACTAGCGTGACAAAGGATATCCGATCATTTTTTTCCCCCTCTCACGCCATCCTTGCCAAAATATATACGCCGTACAGCATTCCAAATCAGTGCATGTGCTGGCCGTATTTATAAGTGCATGTTGCTGTATTTATAGAAACGGTGTTCATGTTTTCATTAGTTTTCAAAACCAGAGATGAAGAGAATGGTTAATGATATGTGAATTGACTAGCGTTGTACGTCGGGTGTGTATTTTGAAATAAGTCACTGATAAAACAGGTAAGTACAATAATATAATATATTTCACTTTTTCAAATTTTATTTATATTATAATATTGTGTGGAATGGCGAATTGTTAATTGTGTCATCTGAGTCGTCTTCACGAGTTTTACTTTCATACACAATATAATTTTAACAATATTTTATTCACGTAATGACGGCCAGGGCCCCGTTTTATGAAACAACTTACGACCATTTTGATCATAAATCAATTTCTTAAATTCTTCACTATAAATTATACTTTGCAAATAAACGTAATTTCATTTCATTGTCATATACATGTGATATTTCTGCTCTACGTTCACACATAATTGTCTACATTGAATGCTTAGGTGAAAAAAGTGAACAATTTCAAAATTTGAAACTTATCGTAAGATGTTTAATAAAACAGGGCCATGTTTTCTAGTGGTAGAGCGTTGGACCCAGGATGGAAAAGTCATGTGTTCGATCCCCACCATGACCATATGTGTTGTGTCCCTGTTGAAGACACTTTATCTACATTTGCTTAGTACTGGTTCTACCCAGGAAGACGTCAAGAATGATTAAAATAAGAGAGCTTTCGTTAAACGTGATGTAAAAGTTTAAACTAAGTAATGATGGGACTGGAAACTGCCAATCTAAATAAATTCTGAGAAGGGGATCCCTTGGAAGCAACAGTCACAAATGAAAGCGAAACGTAGCAGACTCAGTTTTAATGAGCCTGTGCATGAGAGGTAATATAAGGTGCAATACCTTTCATGCCCCATAGCATAGGCTTAAGCGTTATTCTACTTTAAAACCACAAATAAAGGGATTGATGATCCCAAAGCAGTAAGTAATACCATTACTGATTTGTAGTTAGGGAGACTTTTTACAGCCGCCACACAACACTAAACAAACACCAGTGTGAATGTCAATGAATACTGAAATGGGGATCCCCTTGGAAACAACAAACACAATCAAGTATCAGACTCGGTTTTATTGAGTATGTTCATGAGAGGTATTATATAAGGTCACCTCTCACGCCCACTAGCACCGGCTTAAGTGGTATTCTACGTTAAAGACAAAAAGAATGGGTTTGATGACCCCCAAGGCGAGGAAGTAATAACAATACTGATGTGTAGTCGGGACGACCTTTTTTTATCGTCAAACCGTACTAAGCAAATACGGATGTGAATGTCAGTGAAACAACAAACACAAACAAGAGATGAAATAGCAGACTCGGTTTTATTGAGTCTGTTCATGAGAAGTAATAATAGGTGCAACACTTCTCACGCACCCTAGCACCGGTGTAGCAGTCAATTCTAAAAGTTTCCTAGGGAAAAGAATTGGCTAGCTGATTCTTTCCCAAGGAGAAGATACTGGTTAGCCAATTCTCTCCCCACACATCCCCTAGTTGAAATTATCGCTCGGGAAAATAATTGGCTTGCGGATTTCCCTCCCTACACCCTTTTCAGTCCATTTCCTTTTAAAAAGAAAAGTTTGTTGTTTTGACTTTTTTTTTCCTTTCTGAGGTCTGCTCAGAATAGTATGTGTATTTGTTTTATATATTGTTTTATATGGTACACTCGCAGTGTTTTTAAAAAATACCATACAATAAGTTAAAAATAACTATATTTGATATATGTTACATCAGCAGATTCTCTGGTGGATAAAGAATTGGCTAGCCCCCTCCCAACTTGCATAAACATGAAAAAGAAACACATTTGATTTATGTCAGCCCGTTTCCTTTCCCCTTGGAAGAGACTGAGGAATATAGACTATAAAATCTTGTGGAAGGGAGCAGTATGGTGTGGGTGTGGGGAAAACCTTACAAACAAACACATTTGATCTATGTTGGAATTTTTCCTCTACACCATGGAAGAGGTTGAGGTATATAGACTATAACAAATATTGTCAAAGGTAGTAGGTGGGTGGGTTTGGGAAAGAATTGGCTAGCTGATTCTTCCTACACCTCCCAACTTTGTTTAATACGTACATTAACATTATAAAGAAACAGTATTGTTTATAGTCTTACATTCCTCAATCTCTTCCATAGACGGAGATGAACAGTCTAACATATATGAAATGTATTCCTTTTTAATGTTTATATATGTTTTAAACAACTTAGGAGAGGTGGGAGATTGGGGAAAGAATAACCCCTCTCTTCCCCACCTCCAACCTTCACACCCTATCTACTTCATTCTTTCCATAGGAGGAGAGGGAACAGGCTAATGTAACACATAAAAATATATTTATTTTTCATTATATTGTATTGTATGTGTTAAAAACATTGAGATTGAAATCTGTCACCGTTTAGTTTTAAAAGAAAATAGATTTTAAAATATAGGGGTAAAACTCAGCTAGCCAATTCTTTCGCCTATGTCTACATAGGATGTAATACATTTAAGCCAGACTTCTTCTTTCTTGGTTCTCGGATATTTTTCTGAAAAAGTTCTACAGGAGTAGTGGTAAAATGTCTGACGCTATCTTGTAATGGTGTTAGTTACATCGTAAAACATAGAATTGGTCAGAACACATTTTTTAGAAACTAGGCTAGCGCTAGCATTTTGAATCCATTAGCCAATTTAGCTAAAGACCTATCATTTCCTTTAGCCAAATGAGAATCGCTTTAGCTAAACTGTAGCCCTATTGTCAACCCTTTTGTGTTTGTGATGTCGTTTGCATTTATTATTACTTTTGCCTTATTGTTTGTCTGTTTGCGTGTATGTTTTCTTTGTACATCCTTGTAATTAGTCATGGTCCACATTCATAGGCGCTTTATATTGGCAAGCAGCGTGCAGTGGTGGGGTATTCACGTCTTGTGCAAATAAATAATTGGTGAATTTGAAATAGGGTTTTCCGAGATTTATTAGGCAAAATCAGTTGGGAATTCCGCCGGTGTTTGGCGAATTTGCTATGATTTTTATGACTTTTATTTATTTGAATTTCCTTTACGCCTATGACAAACCGGCGAATGCTTAGCACGAGAGTGCACGTGTGTGGTTGCGGGGTGATGGGTGGTGGGTGGGGGAGCAGACGCGTTGTAAAGAGAGGGGCTGACGCATATACTTTGGTGGACAGAAAACAAATATCAATTTGGCATAAACCAAACCGATAAACCAATCTCATAAAAATCAGACCCTTTAACAAACTACGATACTCTACGCTCCTATAGCGGAGAGGATTTGATTTTAATGAGATTGACCGATAAACAAACGGACGCACATGCAAGGTCAACATTATGTGAAAAAAACGTAGAGACGAAAATAAAGACATATCGTGGTCTTGTACCATATATCTAATGGGTTTCCTTTGTTCCTGCTTATGATATAGAGTTGAATTAACATTGTTGAACTGATACGGGAAATAATTCCCGAGTGAGAAAGATTCTTGCGATATAGAAACGAGTGCGTTTTCGCACGAGTTTCTATATCGCAAGAATATTTCTCACGAGTGAATTATTTTACGTATCACGAAAAAAATGTTAATTAAACTATATAATATATATTCTGTGATAAATTTCTTTCCAATCGTCTTTTAACACAAGTATTCCTTCTTCTGTCAAGCCTTCTCGACAGCGCGGAGTAATATCATGACGTCGATTCGTGACGTAATATCGTGACGTCTATCGTTTAGATCATAACATTTGGGTCATTTATAAATCGCATATACTCGAAAAATAATGCTATAAATATTACTTATTCTATAGCAAATTTATATATAGGGGGCTTTCCCGCCCTCTACCAATTTTAGCCTTTTTATGTGTGATTTTTCTGCTTAAAATGACGGGAAGTTTTAGGAGGTGGACACTACATTGAAGTATTATCAGGAGCTTAATAATCAATATACAATGGGTTGATTTCCTTTTGGGAAGCCAGTAAATAATTATACCTGGTAACTTTTAAAATCAGGTTATTTGTACCATTTGCGGTTTATTTGGCGGTTTGCTGTTCGGGGAGGTCGGGGGTTATCATTTGGGCAGACTTTTTTTTTCAGGGCTTACCTTTTACGTCGGGACAGCTTTTTAGTTTCCTACAGAGACAAACATAACTCGATATTTGGTTTCGTTATATCAAATAGCTAGTAGGCGTATTCCGAATAGTATCAGTTTTCCTTAATATGCATTTGAAATAATGAGATGGCGTGTCTAGGTACATTTACGTATCTCTTGTTTACAATACACAATCACTAAGGTACCGACCATTTTGATTTCTGGGGGGGGGGGGGCCTGGGATTTTTTTTGAAAAAATATTCTGGCCCTTGAATTGCTGAAAAAAATTATCCTGGCTCTGACTTGAAGGAAAAAAAATAAACAGTCCCTCACATTGTTGGAAAAAAATAATCTGGCTCTGAGTCCAGTTAGAGGAAAAAAAAATCTGGCTCCCTCTTCTGTCTATAAGATAAATGTAGATCTACTTCATCAGCCACTGGATTCAACATGGATATGTTTAACCACAATCTGGCTACATCCACAACTTCTGCTCAGAAGTTTATTGAAATCTCAAGTTGAAATGAGTTGTAGAAGACAGTGATAGTATTCATGGTTGTAATAAATGTGATGTGCATAGATCATGGTAGTAATACATGTGGTATACATTAGTCATGGCAGTTATAAATGTAGTATACACTGGCAATGGTGGCAGTAAATGTGTTGTATAAAGTGTTATAAAATGATCATGGTAGTAATTTGGTAAACATTGATCATGGTAGTAATGAACATGATTTTCATATAAAGTCATGGTTATAATTAATGTGGTATACATAAGTCATGGTTGTAAACTTGTAATAAGGCCATTATTTTTTGATAATTCGTTTTACGAACCCTCCTACGACAAAACGAAATTAGGTATTTTCTTTTTCCATAGGGAATTTGATATTTTTTTTGTTTTTTTTTCCCTTCCTCCTACAGCTATTCTCTGTCTTGATGGTTCTTAAAAATAATAAAAAATAATGACCTAAATGTGATATACATTGGTCATGGTAGTATGTAAATATTGCAATCCTGCGAGGGTGACAGTGAACATTTGTCAACCTTCAAAGGCTTTTTTTTTTTTTATTATACTGAAAAATATGTTTGAAAAAGATATTTGGTTCTGCTAAATATTCCTTTGAAATACATGGTCACTTCTCTCTGTTCAAAATCACTATTCTCAGCGCCTAGAAAACATTTTTTGGCGGATGGTTCTTTATGTTCTTTCGGAATCTTCAGCTGTGAACTCGCGAGTAAACTTCAAATCATCTTCAGAAAGTTGTGCAAACTGTGTCAGCCATTTTAGTAAATGTTCACTGATTTTCATTTGTGTATGTAGACATACACTTTTCAGCATTGGACATCCCAATTCATAATTATAAACTTGCTTTAAAGGGGGTACATCAGGATTTTTCTAGAAACAAGTTAAATTATAAAATTGTTCCCGTTGATGATAAAACACTTATATTAATCAAAATATGATGTTAGAACTATTTTGTTACTGTCTAAACTTTGAAAAAAACATATAGACAGGACGGAAACGGACGTAAAATGCTGAAATTAACCCTGGTGCGTCACCTAGGATAGCATGTATTACTGTGCAGAATGAATTTCTTTGCAAATAAGGGATACTTTTTAGGCTCATTCATTATGTTTTGGCCATGTAAAACAGAACATATTAATATTTGTCAATTTTAAGTCGGACACCTAGACCCCCATGAAAAGCCTGATGTACTCCCTTTAAAGCGACTTCACAATCATAAGACAGTATTATACTGGGGTGACATTACAAAAAAAAATACTATCATTCAGTGACTCACTCCACATTACAAGCGATATGCGATATTACAAAAATGGGAAAATAACAGTCTTTGAACATTGAACATGAATGTTTGACATGAGGTATATTATTAATAAATATGGTATCAGTGGTCACGGTAGTAATAAATGTAGTATGCATAGCTCATGGTAGTAATACATGGGGTATTCAGTGGTCATGATAATAATGAATGAGGTATTCAGTGGTCATGGTAGTAATAAATGTGGTATTTAGTCTTAGTAGTCATGGTAGTACTAAACGTGATATACAGTGGTCATGATAGTAATACTTGCAATATGCAGTGGTCATGGTAGTAGAAAATGAGGTAAAGAGTAGCCATGACAGCTATAGATGTGATGTACTTTGGGCATGTTAGTAATCAATGTAGTATGCAGTGGTCATGATAGTATTACAATACAAGGGTCCTGGTACTTGTGCGATGGACTTTGTGAATATCATCAATAAGTAAATGGACTTAAGAAGCAGCTTCAGCCACATGCAATGCCAGGTTACAGACAAAGCCATGCGCTATATGCCAGTGTTAATAAGAATGGTATGGAACATGGTAGTCATTGCCCAGTACAAAACGATCCCCTACCAAAACAAAACATCCAATCAATTCATAATTCAGAAGAGCAAAAGGTGGCTCACATAGAAAGCAGACAAGTACAAGCATAACTAAATATTAACACCAGTACATGAAGTTCTATCCACCAAATATGGAAAGATCCATATTAAACAAAAGAACTGTCGAAAGGACAGCATTCTCCACTATTCAAGGTCAATTTTAAACAAGGTCACGGACACTTCTGTCTCACCAACTATGGTGCCAGTTCATTCACAAGGTCAAGTCTTAATTGTGGAGGTTAATAGGGGTGCGGGGAGGGGGTGGTCAGTGAACATATATACCAAATATCAAAGCAAGACCTTCAATACTCCAGAAAGAATATGAACTTGAAGAGGGTGGGGAGGGGAAGTGAAGTGTTACTGAATAGGGAAAAAAACCAGAAATAATACAATATTTTCATTGGAGATGGGGGTTGAGAGGAGGGTGTTGGGAAGGGGATGGAAGAGAACAGGATGGATGCAGACATGGTAACTGAAGAATATAATAAATATTTGTTTATCTGGGGTGATGGTGGTGGTGGTGAAGGAGTGCGGAAGGTGTGGGGTTTATGGGGTTAATGATATATACAGGCTTGCCATTGTTATTGGATGTATGCAGTGAGTTTCATTGAAATATATGAAGCTGCTTAAAAAACTTTAACTGAAACTCTTAGTTAAAAAAGAAAATATCATCTGGTTAAAATGAAATAAAACTTTATGAAACACTATAAGTGATGACACTTGTCAAGCTCCTTTGGCTGAGATACATGCCTAGTGGGTATTGAAATAAATGGACTTGCCAACAAATAAAATAAAAGCAATTCGAAGTCGAAAATTATAGGCTACACATTTTCTAAAATACAATACAGAAAATATTTATCCAGAAAAAGGGTCATAATTTTGCTAATATGCAATACAGAGTTATGGAACATGTGTCTGCTAGCATTCACGCTTTACTGAAGTTGTATTAATAATTAACAATCACCTATTGAAATAAAGGACTTGCCTAAAAACTTTAACCAGCATTTTGAAGTCGAAAAAACACATAACTTTGCTTAAATGCAATACAGAGTTAATATGGAACATGTGTCTACTAGTGCCCTTGATATTCCAAGCTTTACTGAAGTTTTGTTGATGTACGACTTTAAGTTGTTAAAATAAATGGACTTTGTCAAAAAAGAATTTTAACCAGAAATTCAAAGTAATAAAAAAACATGCTTTTGCTTAAATGCCATACAGAGTTATATAACCTGTGTCTCCCAGTGTCCTTGATGGTACTGATGACATATTTCAAGTTTCACTGACCTGTGGTTGCTGAAATAACAGGACTTGGCTAACAACTGAAAACCAACCTGACGACGCAGACGTTGAGTAGATCTACAACAGCTCTTCTTATTCTACGAATAGTAAAACTTAAAAAAAAAATATTCTGGCTTTCAAGTTCACGAAAAATAATCTGGCCAGTGTATTAGGCGAAATAAAAAATAAAAATACCGGCTTTAAAGAATTAAAAAAAAAATATTCCGGCTCAAAGGAAAATCCCAGCCCCCCCCCCCCCCCCCCCCCCCCCCCCCCCCAGAGATCAAAATGGTCGGTCCCTAATGTGTTGTGTTTGTATTTACGGTGTTTACTAATCTTTGCAATCTGACTAATCATTGCAATCTGGAAATAGAGTTTAATTAACATTGTTGAAGTGATACCGGAAATAATTCCCGAATGAGAAAGATTCTTGCGATATAGAAACGAGTGCGTTTTCGCACGAGTTTTTATATCGCAAGAATATTTCTCACGAGTGAATTATTTTCCGTATCACGACAAAAAAGTTAATTAAACTATATAATATATATTCTGTGATAATTTCTTTCCAATCGTCTTTTGACACAAGTATTCTTTCTTCTGTCACTCCTTTGGCGACAGCGCGGAGTAATATCATGACGTCAATTCGTGACGTAATATCGTGACGTCTATCGTTTAGTTCATAACATTTGGCTACTGTGCTATCTTGAGCACTAGGCGAGATAGCACAGTAGAGGAAGGGATATGTTATAGATTTTCTCAAACTGGGAAATTTCTATAATTCATCACAGAATATTTAATATTACCATTTATTCCACAAAGTATATGAAATGGGAAGTAATACATGCCCTGTAATTGCGTATTAAAGGGACAACGACAGTGATTTTCAGGCTATTTTTAAAGCCGTTATTGGGCTATATTAATAATGCCAAAACATATCTCCCACCCCCCACCCCACCCACTCCACCCCCACCCCCACCCCCCTCTCCCCCACACACCCAATTTTGAGACGAAAGTTCCGAATTGAAAGACATTTTTTTAAAGACGCGTGAGTGTGACAAGTGCTGAGAACAAAACTCTTTTATATGGCTTTGTTCACCTTTAAATAGTTAGTGTACTGAAAACAGTATGAAAGATACAATTAGTAAAGGAGTGTTTTAATGTATTTTTTATCCAATTTTAAGAAAAACCGCGCTAAAATTCCCAATCTTTACGGTATGGGTTATGTTTCCAAAGTATAGAAACAAAACACTGCACGACAATTTTCAAATTATGTTCAAGCATTGAAATTAGCGTCTCGATTTATTTATCCAATATCATTTTGATTTTAAACTTGCTTGCATATAATTACAGTGTACATACAATTTTGAGTTTTCATTTATACGAGTAGCCTATGTCTTATTCTACCCTAAGTTTAAATATATTATTGGTGCAGTATTATCAACAGTTAATGATATGCAGAAACAATTTATACTATTCTTATAATTAATATTTATATGATTATGACGTGAGTTTTTAAAAACACCAAGGTTGCCGTGTGTCCCTTTAATAAGTAAATATATTATACATAAATGTCTAAACATGAGCAATTAGCTTCCTTTCCATCGCCTGGAGAAAAATACTAGAAACGTGACATTTAATATATGTTTGTTATAATCCAGATATTTAGACAGACACATTATAAAAATATCGAGTCCCTAATTTCTCCAAACTCCGGGAGTCCTATGCGGTTATAGTCTAATTCTCGTTTTATTTCTATCCGATTCCTGCTCATCGATTCCAAGGTGCACATTGGATTGTCGCCCACCAATTAAATCTGGGAAGTCGTCATATGACCTTAACTGTTGGTGCGACTATAAAACCAATTCAATTTCCGGACGAGCACCCGAATATAACAGGTGGTGAAACATCGGGTCTTAACCTCGACTCGACATCGTGGTCATGCCATTAGTGTCTTGAAATCACTTGCCCCTCGCCGCTGTGAGTTCAAGCCCTCGTGGAACCAGGTGTGGTTTACCGTCCCAGCGCTCTACCAACTGACGTGGTCATGCCGTTAGTGTCTTGAAATCACTTGCCCCTCGCCGCTGTGAGTTCAAGCTCTCGTGGAACCAGGTATCTTTATGTGAGGAAGCTATCCAGCTGGGTTTCGGAAGATCGGTGGTTCTACACGGGTCCGCCAGTGCACGAATATAGTCCGTAGGGTCACTTGGGGATTTTCCCACTAATGGTCGTTATATGACCTTAGCTGTTGGTGCGACTATAAACTCCAATTCAGTTCAATTCTATCAACTGAGCTTTCGAGGGCTGACGTTTTGCAATCGATTATTCCCCCCCCCCTCCACACACACACACACCCAACACCCTCACTTCACCCCCTCACCCCCATTTACCTGCACCCTGTTAAATGTATACTTATAATTTATTACAGTACTTTCAATTTAATACAGTACAAGTAAAGTCCGGCTTGTATATTGTCGTGGCATGCTGGATCACAATTAAATACCGCGAATATCTGCTTAAGTTCCATGCCATTGCGAACGGGTATTATAAAGTGGCAGTGCATGAAACTAATACTAATGTCGCTTATGGTCATATACCACTATTGCATTTCCCATAGGCCTCCATTATAGCCTTTTGGCCTACAACCCCTACTCTTATATCCGAATGGATGATAAAACCTAACTGTTTTTAAAGAACTATCTTCGAGACACTCAAAAATGACCAGCAAATTGGGGATAATCTGATGCTTTCAGCCTCTAATAGTTCACTGAAGGTGGCCACCCCCAGAATGGCAGTAAAGAAATTTTACTTTTTGCAAATATACTCTCAGTAAAATTGTATCCATAAAAATGCAAATTTCCGTCAAAATATCCTAAACCAACATGTTTTATGATGGAAACATAGTATTTTGATGTTTTATGGGGATTTGTTATGATTTGGGTAATTTAATCCAATCAGAATCTACTTTGCAATCTGACTATATATATATGCCCTAATAGACCGTATACTTTTTTCAACCAATCATAAGCCCCAAATCAATAGTGGTATCTGAACTTGTGCGTGAATGTATATACAATTCGTTTTGATTAAATCGCGATCGCGAACTAAGTGAGAACTTCACTCTTACTTGGTAATGTGTTCATGCTAAACAGTGATACGATTCCTTTGCACGTACCTCACCATATTTTATTCGGGTCGTTAGAGCCTTGCATACACACAATCATCTGACGCAATGAGTAGACATTGTATTTATATCAAATCAGGGTGGAAACGAAATGATTATATGAGAAGATACCTTTGTCATAGCCCTCTGTTATAACTCATTTGGTGAACATACATATATAGGTAGAGGCGGCGTCGGTTTTTGTTTTTTAAGTCCATTTCATACGTTGTTGATTCCATCTTATATACAGTGATAACTATAACTCAAGCCCGAATTTACGAGATAAACAGTTTATTTTTAATTTTAAAATATGACTAATAATATGCAGACAACTCATAAATAAGACGATAAGGAAAAGATGTGTCATTCAAATCTTCGGTAAAAGGCAGGACTATATTAACGAAAGTGTAGAAGGCCTGATGCTTGGCGGATACTAAAGATTCGTACATACGTTTATTTATTCATGCGTATGTAGAAAGTGAGAGTAGCGAGCCCACATAAATTATATATATATATATAATAATAACTATTTGATTCTATATTCTGTTAGTATGTCATATTGAATTGTCAAATGTACACTTCTGAACGATCGTGAGTCAACAAGAAAACCAATTACATAAAACAATTACCGGACTGACTAATTATAAAAGATACCACTATAAGCACAACATTTCTTCCTTATTGTACCATCGCATCTGCAGTGTGTAAAGGTTTTTGTAGATAACTTTTGTTTGACAGTGCATGTCCCGATCAAGATATGATAAAACATCTTCTTCTATTACCACAGGTTTACAGAAAATGGCGCGGTAATTAATCAAACATCTCGACTCGAGTTATACAAGTCGTTTCAGGTAAATTTTAAATGTAGTTCTAGAACATGAATCAAATACGAGAGTAATTGATTGATTTATTAATTTATTAGATATTTACGAAACGTAGCAAAATAACAAGATTCTAATCGGCGCGTAATAACCACAACTAGACAATACATTTTCTGTACACAACTAAATTTGGTATTTCCCCACCTCCCCACCCCTACCCCCACCACGAGTACTGAATACTCTCTAATTTAGAGCTGAGTACTGAATAATTCCTTCATTTTAGACCCGAGTACTCAATATTATTTAACATGGATACCCCGAGTACTGAATACTATTTTAACCCGGGCCGTGGGTTTATTTATTATCATTATTTAGTGAATTTAATTTCATAAGAAGATCTACACAATATAATCTAACCACTTGTAAGTTTGTTTATAATATATCATAATAAAAGGTATTCGATTATATATTTTATAGGTGACTTAATAAATGGTACGCGACCTGGGTATTACAATGAATAAGGCAATGCTCAAATGACCGGCAAGACTTAGAGCCCTGGCGGTGGTACATCTGATCGGAGCATTCGCCCTTCATTTCCCATCCCTCTGAGGTTGTTGTCGGGATGGTATACCCCAAGTGACAATCCTTCGCACGATCTTCAAGAAAATTGCATTCAAGATAATTTCATATTTAACAGGACGATGATCCACATACATTTGTAAATACAGGTAAAATGAAGTAAGTATGTACCAAATACTGTTAACAGACGCCTTCTTCAATAGGGTTTTCCACAGGGCATTTAGGAACATATTTCCCCTATCCCTTAATTTTTAAATATAATTACCTCCGACTCCTTATTTGACTCCCTATCTTTTGATCTGTCTGTCCTATCCCTTACAAATACTAGTAAACTTGCAAAATGCATTATACCTGTCCATAAATACCTCATTATAAGATATTCTTTGTAAAAATCCCTTCATTTACAGTTGAAATATACTTTATACGGTATCTAAACAAATCATGATCCCTAAAATATTGGTTACCTGAAGGGTTCCACTCCCACCCTATGATATTCAAAGTTAATTTCTCCTAAATTACTTCTGTGGAAGACCCAGTTCACGATATATCACTCTAATTCATTAGTGCACTTGATACACAGGAACAGTAGGCTGTTCATAGTGTTGCATAAATGGGCCAACTTGAACCGTCGGACGTCAAAAATGGCACATGATAAGATAAAACGTAATTGCAACCATTTATGTCAATATATCTAGCGATGTGTCCGTCTGTTTGACTGTTTAGTTTGTCTTCGTCGATTTGTTCTGCCTGTCTGGCTGTCTGTATATATATAAAGGTGCCTAAATGTCCGCCCGTGTGTCCTTCGTCGGTTCATCGGTCTGTCACACAACGGCATAAACAGTCATAACCATCCCCAGACACACAACATAATGTTTGTGAGAACATGTACGCGTATATACTAGGCCATAACACCACAACGTAGCATTCGTTAGCACGTATAACCTAGACCATTGAACCAAAACTTAGCGTTCGTGACTACGTATAACCAAGGCCATTAAACCACAAAGTAGCGTTTGTGAGTAAGTATAACCTAGACCGTAACACAATAACTTAGCGTTCCTGAGTACCTATAACACAGACCCTTGAACCACAACATAGCGTTCGTGAGTACGTATAACCTAGGCCATGAAATAACAACTTAGCGTTCGTGAGTACGTATAACCCGGACCCTTGAACCACAACGTAGCGTTCCTGAGTACCTATAACACAGACCCTTGAACCACAACATAGCGTTCGTGAGTACGTATAACCTAGGCCATGAAATAACAACTTAGCGTTCGTGAGTACGTATAACCCAGACCCTTGAACCACAACGTAACGTTCGTGAGTACGTATAACCTAGGTCATGAAACACAACGTAGCGTTCGTTAGTACGTATAACATAGGTCATAAAACCACAACGTATCGTTCGTGAGTACGTATAACCTAGACCATAAAAACACAACGTGTCCTTTGTGATTACGTATAACACAGACCCTTGAACCACAACATAGCGTTCGTGAGTACGTATAACCTAGGCCATGAAATAACAACTTAGCGTTCGTGAGTACGTATAACCCAGACCCTTGAACCACAACGTAACGTTCGTGAGTACGTATAACCTAGGTCATGAAACACAACGTAGCGTTCGTTAGTACGTATAACATAGGTCATAAAACCACAACGTAGCGTTAGTGAGTACGTATAACCTAGACCATAAAAACACAACGTGTCCTTTGTGATTACGTATAACCCAGACCCTAGAAACACAACGTAGGATTCGTGAGTACGTATAACCCAGACCCTAGAAACACAACGTAGCGTTCGTGAGTACATGTACGTATAACCAAGGCCATAAAATCACAACGTAGCGTTCGTGAGTACGTGTAACTTAGACCCTAGAAACACAACGTAACGTTTGTGAGTAAGTATAACGTAGGTCATAAAACCACAACGTAGCGTTTGTGAGTACGTATAACCTAGAACATAAAACCACAACGTAGCGTGCGTGGGTACTTATAGGTTGCAGAAAACTAAATACTTTCCCATAGATATCCTGTGGCACCTGTCAGCTAATATCTCAAGAATTATACACCAGATTTTCTTTAAATTACCTTATTTCATAGATATTTCCATCACAAAGCCTTTGAAAGTGTGAAAAAGACAACTTTTCCAGCTCAACCTCTCTGCACATGTCTGTGTTTACAAACACTAATGAATCCGCACTGAGTATTGACATGCAATTTCAATGGATGTTAAATTTTCAAAAACATGAAAAAATATTTTTTTATTTGATTTAATGATTCTAGCTGATGGGGATTATTTTACCTATAGTTTATCCTTCCTGAAAATGCATATTGAATATTTCAAATTTATATCCGCTGACCTCTGTGAACTTTCACTTCTGTACTGAATCGTACATAACAAAAGGCGGGGCGTAAGCCAGGCTATATTTAGCTGTACGCAGCCTATAGAGAGACATTCAAACCTGACACAAGGTATTTCTTTCTGCCTAAATTGTTTGATACATTCAATCTGAGAAAAATGGTGTCATTATTTTTTAGAAAAAAATCCTTTTCGACAAAATATGAGGGCTTAAAAGAGCTTCGGCTAAGGCAAAATTCCTTCGGATTTTACGCGTAAATCCAGAATCTTCAAAATGCCATATCTCGACATCCGTTTCAATCTTTTGCTTCAATTAAAGTGATTTTAAATTGATTTCATCAACAACATGTGATTTTTAACCAGTTAAAGCTATCTTGAAAATAATATCTACTCAAAAATGATATTTGTGATTTTCAGGGGTCAAAATAGCAGATTTTACCATAAAAATGGAACTGTTTTTGTATATATTCAAAATCTGCCTTCAATTGAATTAATTAACATTATTCTGCAGTTTCTATATGTGAAACCATCAAGAAAATGCAACTTTTCAGTTTAAAAATGACAAAAAATAATTCTGAGACTATCCTCCCCAACTCCATTTTTAGGGCCATACCATGATTTACAACAAGATTGCCTGTAACTGTACTATTTATTGTATTTTTTTTATTAGATATTGTTTGTAGCATCTTTACAGGTCATTTTCATGCAACCATGCAGCCAATAAGCACTGTTTAAAGTACAGATCCATGAAAATTCATTAAAGGGTCCTCCAAATTGAAAAATAAAGTGATTTTATATGAAAGCGTATTATAAAAGAATGTCAATGTCATCGTCCGTTTTCTCAAAAACCGTTGATAAATGCAAGTTTTACAGGTATGAAGTTTACCTGTACACAAAAAAAAATGGTGCGCGGTCGATCTTCGGAAAATGACGTCATAAGGGACGACCAATCACATCTTCCGTACAAACTACCTAATTTACATAATCAATTATGGCGCGTATCTATGTGTAAACAAACCGTTACTCTTGTTGGATGTCCATTTTTCTCATATAGCCTAAGTGTTTTAAACCCTGGAATATTATTGATGTGTTCGTGTCTTCATCATGGTGAAAAGGTGCTCATTAAGCTTTTGTAGAAAAAGTAAACAGGAAGGCAGTGTAAGTCTACACACATTTCCATGTTGCCGTCATCGAACTAAATGGATTGAACTTGTTTTGCAAAACGGTGTGAAATGGAATTTTTCAGAGCACTCTCGCGTATGTTCGGACCATTTTACTGAGAAAGATTTTGATGACTCTTATAAAACGAAAAAGAGATTACATTTACTCTATCAGTTCAGACGGGATAACATAAAAAAAATATTTGGTGTCCGGAAATATAACTTTCCAAAATTAATTCATATTTGCCAATGTCCGAATATTTTGAGAGGGAACGGTAAATTATCATTCTACGGTAAGTATTTTTATCTGTGATGTTCGGGGCAATCTCACCTTCGTTGTTTACGGTAATTACGAAAATCCATCCATTAATGATCACTTATTGGTAATTATGCGGCTATTCTATAAACTGTCTAAAATTACGGTACTCAACTTGGGCAAACTGTAAAACCTGTGAAATCAGTACACCGAGACACACTTTACACGCGGGTGGAGTGAGCGGTATACTGTTTGATCTGTGAAACTGTCACGTTCTAATCACAAGTGTAGTTATATGCTGGCTAATGCGGACTGTGTAATAGTATACTGGGCTATATGCGATTCAATCCACAACAGTGAACTAATAAAAAATGTGTAAACAATGAACTAATGAACAATTATGACATCTAGTTTATTAAATTAAATTATTTATTTTGCTTGAAATGTAGCAATGAACTTTATTGAATAATGAGACAATGCAATTTTAAAACATGAAAATTAATTTATTACAAAATAAAAACATACAAGGTATTGCAGAAAATAAATTAAAATTATAAAATAGTCGTGTTCTTTATCCATTTAATTGCACCATCATGCTATTCCTCAAATCGAAGCTAAAAAACAAAGCATGCCATGCTTATAGTATGGAAAAAAAATAGTTCACGTGTCTGCACAAACAGACAACAAATCGCACAGCACTTTACCTGTGTGAGCGAGACCGTATTTTTTTGCTGGTAATGCCAGATAATGGAATTGCCCACTAGCTACGACAGCGACAACAAAAAACAACCCGTAACACCTACATTGGAATGGTTTTACCTGGTTTAGACAATTGTTTCAACACGCGCCTGACCGATTACACAAAATTATAGCATGGGTCAGTAATAATGTAATTGTTTCAAAATGGCTCATTAATAAAAGTAAAAAATCACGATCAAAAACTTTTTATTTAATTGCATCAAACAAGTTACAATTAAATTCATTGAAGTATATTCTGCTGCCTCTGTTGGTAATTATCGAGATGCAATCAGCAATTAGAAGTCGTTGATCGTAATTTTAACCTGTCATTTTCGGCGAATAATTCATCTTTTCCCGATGTCCGAATTTATAAAAGCATCAAAACTATTGAAATAAGATTGATTTCTTAATATGTCCGAGCACTAGTTTTATTATTTTCTTCAATTAATTAGGTGTCCGGAATTAATGAGAGTCCGGACTCATTGAGTAAATACAGTAGGTATCAAAACTTAAAACCAATGCTAAAACCTGACTCAATTCACCGATTTGCAGACCCACAGACGGAGACACAGTCACAGGATGAAGACATTGAAAAATCTAATATCATTAGTTTATTTGTATTATTCGTTTATTGTACTTTATACGCTCAGAATCAAAGTGTATGGGGTACACAAAATGTTGATTGTCCACTTCACTCGCATTGTTTACTTGGTCCGCCATTTTGGTTTCTAACGAACCATAGGTAATGCGTGACGTCAAAGGGTTTTTTCCATTCGGCTGTTTCCGTGAAACCTCAGTTACGTTTCCGTGACAGGTGTGTATTAGGGGCAAATGTGCCGTATGGATTCGTGATTTACCGATGAACGAATAGGCTTACGATTTTGACCGAAGTATTTTTAGAAACTGCTAATCATTATCTTTGTAATACAAAGGAAAGTTATTTCAATTTGGAGGACCCTTTAAAAATAAGGGGGTGTGGTAGAAAAAAACTTTTATAAAACATAGAAAATGTCATATTTTTTGCCAACTAAATAATTTAATTGTAAAATGTATTAAACCGCATAAAATATTTGCATATCGACACTAACCGTATAGAAGCGATGAACTCAAAGGCAGAGTTTACCTCAACATCTTTTTCAAAACAGACATAAGCGGCTTTTCGACATCTTTTCGGACAGATGTAGATTGTCGCTTACTGACATTTTTGCAAAACAATGTATGCAAAGCCCTCAGAAATGAATAAAACTTACTAGATATACCTTTAACTGTGTCAAACATGTGCATAACAGGCCAATTGTGTATACCAGGTGACATGTATTCATGTGTTCATGTGTTCACAACCCTTAATAAAAGAATTTAAAATACCTATTTTGCATCATAAAACTTTGAAATATTTAAAAATCATGAAAATAGTTATAAGAAAAGTCAAAATACACCATAATTCAACATTTCTCACACTTTCAAATCATTGTGTTAGAAAAAAAAGTATGTCTACTTTCACTTTTACCCTATGCACAATCTAGCCTATAGGTTGCAGAAAACTAAATACTTTCCCATAGACCTCCTGTGGCACCTGTCAGCTAATATCTCAAGAATTATACACCAGATTTTCTTTAAATTACCTTATTTCATAGATATTTCCATCACAAAGCCTTTGAAAGTGTGAAAAAGACAACTTTTCAGCTCAACCTCTCTGCACATGTCTGTGTTTACAAACACTATTGAATCCTCACTGAATATTGACATGCAATTTCAATGGATGTTAAATTTTCAAAAACATGAAAACATATTTTTTTATTTGATTTAATGATTCTAGATGATGGGGATTTTTTACCTATAGTTTATCCTTCCTGAAAATGAATATTGAATATTTCAAAGTTATATCTGCTGATCTCTGTGAACCTTCACTTCTGTACTGAATCGTACACAACAAAAGGCGGGGCTTAAGCCAGGCTATATTTAGCTGTACGCAGCCTATAACCTAGGCCATAAAACCACAACGTAGCGTTTGTGAGTAAGAATAACTTAGACCATAAAACCACAACGTAGCGTTTGCGAATAAGTATAACCTATACTATAAACCCACAACTTAGCTTTTGTGAGTACGTATAACGTAGGTCATAAAGCCACAACGTAGCGTTTGTGAGTAAGTATAACCCAGACCCTAGAAACACAACGGAGCGTTCGTGAGTACATGTACGTATAACTCAGACCATAGAAACACAACGTAGCGTTCGTGAGTATGTATTACCTAGACCCTAGAAACACAGCGTAGCGTTCGTTAGCAAGTATAACCTAGAACATAAAACCACAACGTAGCGTTCGTGGGTACTTATGACCTAGGCCATAAAACCACAAAGTAGCGTTTTTGAGTAAGAATAACCTACACCATTAAACCACAACTTAGCTTTTGTGAGAACGTATAACGTAGGTCATAAAGCCACAACGTAGCGTTTGTGAGTAAGTATAACCTACGCCATAAAACCACAACTTAGTGTTTGTGAGTACGTATAACCTAGGTGATAAAACCACAACGTAGCGTTCTCGAGTTAGTATAACCTAGAACATAAAACCTCAATGTAGCGTTCGTGAGTAGGTATACCATAGGCCCTAGAACCATAACGTAGCGTTTGTGTGTACGTATAACCTAGAACCACAACGTAGCGTTCGTGAATACGTATAACCTAGACCCTAGAACCACAACGTAGCGTTCGTGACTGAGTACGTATATAGCCTATACCCTAGAACCACAACGTAGCGTTCGTGAGTACGTATAACCTAGACCCTAGAACCACAATGTAGCGTTCGTGAGTACGTATATAGCCTATACCCTAGAACAACAATGTAGAGGTTGTGAGAACGTATAACCTATACCCTAGAACCACAACGTAGCGTTCGTGAGTACGTATATAGCCTATACCCTAGAACCACAACGTAGCGCTCGTGAGTACGTATAACCTAGACCCTAGAACCACAACGTAGCGTTCGTGAGTACGTATATAGCCTAAACCCTAGAACCACAACGTAGCGTTCGTGAGTACGTATAACCTAGACCCTAGAACCGCAACCACAATTTAGCTTTCTTGAGGATGTCTCACCTGATCATATACCCACAATGCAGCATTCATGAGTGCGTATAACTTAGTCCCTGGAAGATCCACAAAGTAGCGTTAAGGAGTACGTCTTGTCTGAACTCTAGAAACACAACGTAGCATTCGTGAGTACGATTAGCCTAGGCCCTAGAACCACAACGTAGCGTTCGTGAGTACGTATAACCTAGATCCTAGAAACACAACGTAGCGTTCTTGGGTATGTCAAACCTGATCATATACCCACAATGCAGCATCCATGAGTGCGTATAACTTAGACACTAGAAGAACCACAGCGTAGCGTTAAGGAGTACGTCTTACCTAGACCCTATAAGCACTAGGTATGGTCCGTGATTATGTATAACAAAGACCATAGAACCACAACGTAGCATTCTTGAATAAGTCTTACCGTGTGTGTGTGTGTAATTCTAAGGTTTATAGTCCGTCCGCCAACGAACACGTCAGGGTATACCTGACGCGATGGGCACAATAGAGTCTGGACTTTATATATCTTACCTAGATCATATACCAACAACGTAGCGTTCGTGAGTACGTATAGCCTAGACCCTAGAACCACAACGTAGAGTTAGTGATTACGTCTTACCTAGACCATTGACACAGAACGTAGCGTTTGAGAGCACGTCTTACATAGACCTTTATTTACAACGTAGCATTGATGCGTAGGTCTTACCTAGAACATAGACCCTGACCGTAACCTTCGTGTGTACGTTTATCGTAGCTAGATCCTAGAACCCCAATAAATAACTTAGTGTTCGAGAGTACGTCGAATTTAATACTCAGACTCCTTTTGTAGCGTTTGCGTGTACGCCTTACCCAGACCCCCAATGTAGCGTTCGACAGCACGTATTACCTAGACCGACAACGTAGTATTCGTGATTTCATATTACATAGACACTAGACTCGCAACGTAGCGTATTTATCATAAGCCCACAGTGAAGCGTTCCGATGTACGAACCCTCGATCCACAACGTAGCATCCATAAGTATGTTTTACCCAGACCCTAGACCCCCATTGTAGTGTTCCTAAGTAAGGACCATATACACTTCCATTTTAGGTTTGTGAGTACGGACCTCTAACCTACAATGCATGGTCACTGAATACGTCGATCCACAACTAACGTCGATCCTACACCACATGTAGTGTCCAGGAGACCACAACGCAGCGTCACCTATATACTAGACCAATCTAGCGTTCATGAGTAGGAACCGTAGACCACAACTAACTGCTAAACACTAGACACACAACGTAGCGGTCATAAGTAGAGTATGTAGGCCACAAGATTGCGTCGCATATACGCTTAGTGACGGTTAGTAGGAGTTGTACTCTTGTAAGAGTTAGTAGGAGTTCTACGCATGCAAGTCCGTAAGGGTTAGTAGGAGTTGTACTCATGCTATAGTTAGTAGGAGTTGTACTCATGCAATACCATGAGGGTTAGTAGGAGTTGTACTCATGCAAGGGTTAGTAGGAGTTGTACCCATGAAATGGTTAGTAAGAGTTGTACTTATGTAATGCTTCGTTGGAGTTTTACTCATGAAATACCGTGAAGGCTAGTAGGTGTATTACTAATGCAAGACCACGAGGGTTAGTAGGAGGTGTACTCATGCAAGACCATGAGGGTTAGTAGGCGTTTTACTCATTTACTCATATAATGTTTCGTTGGAATTCTATTCATGCAAGAATGTGAAGGCTAATATGTAAGACCATAGAGGGTTAGTGGGAGGTGTACTCATGCAATACCATGAGGGTTAGTAGGAGTGGTACTCATGCAATACTTCGAGGGTTAGTAGGAGTTGTACTTATGCAATGGTTAGTTGGAGTTGTACTCAAGCAGGACGGTAAAGGTTTGTAGGAGTTGTACGTATGCAAGACCATGAGGGTTAGAAGTAGTTGTACTGATGCAAGTGTTAGTAGGAGTTGTACTCATGCAAGACCGTGAAAGTTTGTAGGAGGCGTACATATGCAAGACCACGACGGTTAGTAAGAATTGTACTATTGCAAGTGTTGGTAGGAGTTAGTAGGAGTTGTACTCATGCAAGTTTTGGTTGGAGTTGTATTTATGCAAGAGCTTGAAGGTTAGCAGGAGTTGTACACATGCAAGGTCGACTCTCGCAATACCGTGAGGGATAGTAGGAGTTGTCCCGTGCAAGGTCAGGAAAGCTAGTAGGAGTTATACACATCCAAGGGTTAGTAGGAGGTCTACTCATGCAATACCGTGAGGGTTAGTAAGACTTGTTTCATGCAAGTCCATAAGGGGTAGTAGGAAGTGTATTCGCGTGTGACCATGAGAGTTTGTTGGAGTTGTACTTATGCAAGACCGTGAGTGTCAGTAGGAGTTATACTCATGTAAGTTTTAATAGGTGTCTTTCCATGCAAGACCGTGAGAGTTAGTAGGAGTTGTATTCATGCAAGACGATGAAGACCATGAGATAGTATGAGTTATACTCATGCACGACCAGGCTTTTGGGAGTTGTACTCACACAAGGGTTACTTATGCAATACCATGAGCATTAGCAGGACCGTAAAGACGATGAGAGATTTTATTAGTTGTAACTCATGGAAGACCGTGAAGGCCATGAGAGATAGTATGAGTTGTACTCAAGCCCGACTGTGAGGTTTATTGTGAGATATAGTATGATAGTAGGAGTTGTACTCATGCAACGTTGTGAGGGTTAGTAGTAGTTGTACTCATTCAAGGCAATGAGGGTTATTAGGAGTTGTACTCATTCAATACCATGAGGGTTAGTAGGAGTCGTGTTCATGCAAGGCCGTAGGGGTTAGTAGGAGTTGTACTCATGCAATGGTTGGGAGGAGTTGTACTTATGCCAGACCATGGTGCTAGTAGTAGTTGTACGCATTCTAGACCTTAATATCTAGTAGGAATTGTACTCATGCAATACCGTGAGGGTTAGTAGTAGTTGTACTCATTCAACACCATAATGGTTAGTAGATGTTGTACTCATGCAAGATCGTAGCGGCTAGTATGAGTTGTACTCATGCAATACCACGAGAGTTAGCAGGAGATGTACTCATACAAGATCACGAAGGTTAGTTTGATTTGTACTCATGCAATACCGTGAGGTTTAGTAGGGATTGTAATCATGCAAGACCGTAAAGGTAAGTAGGAGTTGTACTCATGCGAGACCTCGATGGTTAGTAAGAAGTGTACACGTGCAAGACAACGAGGGTCAGTAAGAGATTAACTAATGCAAAACCGTGAGGCTTGGTAATTCTTCCTGTCAGTTGTTTGGAAGAAAGTTGTTTTCTTTTACAGGTAAGTGTGGTCTATGTGAATTTAGACAGTATAGAAATATAACAACCGCCGAATAAGCGAGCGAGCGAAGAAGCGAAGGAGCGAAGACGCGAACAAGCGTGGGTGTAGTAGGGCATGAGAATGGAGAATATATTGCACATTTCTTCTATATTACAACCTCTATTAATACCTTTAGCCCTAATTAATATCCTGAGACTACTTGGGTTGATGAATTTATTGACTGTCATCAAATGTGTTGTTCTAATTTTAAGTGTCTATAAATTAAAATACCAAGAAAACGAAGCACTTATATATTCTGCTTATAATATGTAATAAAAGTTATTCGTTTTGGTTAACATGTATGTAATTACATATTTTATAGATAACCATAGTAAGCGACCTTGGTAGCTCAGTGGATAAGGCATCGGACCTATAATCCGCGCTTAATTGGAGCCTTGGCGGTGGTATACGTGATTGGGACAACCTTTCTATATTTCTTCTCCCCCTGTGTCGCTGTCCGAATGTTATACCACCGTAGGATATCGGCCAGCCTCAAGAATATGGCAATAATACGGATGATTTCAGATGAAACTAGTAGATTCTGCTCATACAGTTGTAAACACAGATAAACCAGCGTAAGTAGACATCATTAATAACCCACCCATACCAATAGTTATAATACAGCCATACTCCAGGATACATCAGTGCACTTCATACACAGGAGCCATTTCATGACTCTTGAGAGTGTTGTATATAGAGGATTTTACATGAGTGCTCATTCATTATTGAAGTTATTAAACGAGTTGCCGGGCATTATATCATTTTACTAACGAGTTTAATAAATTCAATAATGAATGAGAACGAATGTTAGATTCTATTTATCACATAACTTATAGCGTCACATTACGTCATTAAGGATATATAAAACGTTTATTAACGTGAAGTCCATGACGTCATTAAAGTTATGTTATACCACTAGTGGAATATCGAAAATATTGAATGGTGTTATTACACTCCCACACCACATGTTATGTGATAAATAAACATACCAACTTGAACCGTCGGACGTCAAACTTGTTACAGGAAATGATAGCAAGAAGTTACAAACATTTTTATTTTAAGAGTACGAATCGTAGACCACAATATATATAGCGTCACCGTTACTTTAGACCCACATTGTTAAGTACGAACCGTAGAGCATAACTTAGTGGTAACTATATACTAGACCAACAATGTAGCGCTTATAGGTACAGGCGGTAGACCACAATTAAGCGACACCAATATCCTAGATTCACAATGAAGCTTTTAAAGTAGTAGAGACCGTAGACCACAACTGAGTGTCTCTAGACCAACATTGTAGCGTTCGTGAGTACGGAACATTGACCCTCAACGTAGCACTGTTGTGTTCGGGAGTACGCCTTTCGTCCAGAGTGACTTTAACTTATGAAAAACGTTCATGTACATTTTAGAACGTTTTCGGTTCTATTTTGTTTTTTTCAGTAATTCGGATAAAGTTATCGTCTTGAACGAATTCGTTTCAGATCGTATTTATTCGTAATTATTAAATGATGAAATCAAACGCAAGAAATAATCTAATACTATGTTCATGTTGTTAGATACATGTTTTAAATGGTCCTTTTATATTTGTTTATTTATATTCAGTACCATCACACAGTATTATTTGTGTGGATGTTCTTGTTATTATTTTTATTTTGAACGCGATTATAATATGTATATTTAATTTGTTCTAACCAATAATATCTATTGAGAGAAAAAAAATCGCTTTAATGATTTGCAATATGGTGCCGCAATCGTTTAAAATAAAACTATAATATATATACATATAGAGGATCTTAAACGAGTTGCCATTTCATATAATATTTATAAAACGAGTTATGAATTATTTTAATTTTAACGAGTTTCATAAATCTTATATGGAATGGGAACGAGTTTAAGATCCTTTTTATCACATAACACGGCAATCAAATTAGTAAAAAATAATTCAGATGGACATAGAACCGCCACGACGTCAGACACACTTTAGCGCCAAAACGTCATAAAATATATGACGTCGAAACGTCGCGTCTCACACATAACGTTGCGTATAAAATAGTTCATGTTTTACCTCTTTACAAAATAGCAGTTTATGCCAACTTTTTAACAAACAAACAACAATGTTTTGTATAACGTGCATTATTTTTATAAGCTGTCACAAATAATAAGTTTATGACTCAGATCTGGGTGAATTTGTAATAAATAAAATAGTTTCAGTTAATAAAATTCCGTAGTGTTAAAGGTTTAACTCAACCAATCAAAATCGTTCCAGGTTGCATTACACATGTGTCATACAATAGAATAAATTATAGAGGATCTTACATGAGTGACTGTGTATTATTGATTTTAATAAACGAGTCGGATAAAATGATAGGATACGAGTCTCTTGCCGAGTATCCTATCTTTTTATCCAACGAGTTTATTAAAGTCAATAATACACAGTCACGAATGAAAGATTCTATTTATCACATAACACACCTACGACGTGCTATGTTCACTTTAATGTTGTCAATTTTCCTTATATACGGCGGCAATTTGTAAGACAAACCATGACGTCGTTTTGTTGTTTACATGACCTCGCTACGTTACGCGGCTGTAACTACGTTCGCCCTTCAAATAATGCGACACCTTAAACCAAATTTAACGTTACTAACATTCATTTTATGAAGTAAGATTTCAAATAATGATAAATAATTAAGGCGTCTGAACGTACCGTATGATATACCATGCAAACAGTTGTGATTAAATGTTTTACTGTGTACAAACACAGCGATTCGGTCCTCATTTGCATCTGTAATACACTAGTGATTACGAGAAATAAGTCATGGCTTTATTGCACTCCCAGAAGCCATATTATGTGATAAATGGGTGTTCGACACTGCTAACAAGAGACGTTATGTGATAAATATAAATGTTGATTGTCAGAAATTGTAATGTTAACAACTATATCACAAGAAATGTAATAATAAACAAATGTATCACAGGAAATATATTACAAAAATATAATCTTAAACAAATGTATCACAGGAAATATATTACAAAACTATAATGCTAAACAAATGTATCACAGAAAATATAATATTAAACAAATGTATCACAGGACATAAAATGTTAAACAATGTATCACATGAAATGTAATAACAGGTGTATCACAGGAAATATAATGTTAAACAGATATATAACAGGAATTAAAATGTTAAACACATATATCAATAGAAATATAATGTTAAGCAAATTAATCACAGGAAATATAAAGTTAAACAAATGTGTATCACAGTAAATATAAAGATTATAAGAATCCATCATGAGTATCCATGTGAGATAGAGAAATCTCACCCGAGGGTCAGAATTGTAACCAGGGACGAGGCTCTGCCGAGTGCCTGGTTGCAATTCTGATCCCGAGGGTGAGATTTCTCTATCTCACATGGATCACTCATGATGGATTATTTTTCTCCCATTATGTGTTTATTACCGGCATAAAATCAATGACTTTGCTCATTTAACGCCATAATAAGGCGACGTCGACGTAACGTCATGACGTCATAAGTCACATGTCATGTAAGATAGAGTTATCTCACATGAGGAAAATACCTATCTCACATGAGCAGAAATGGGAGAAAAATACATGTATCACAGGAAATATAATGTTAAACAGATTTGTCATAGGATATATAATCTTAAACAAATATATCAATGGAAATATAACGTTAAAAAATAATGTTAAACAAATGTTTCACAGAATAAATAAGTTTAAACAAACTTATTAAAGGAAATTTAATGTTAAACAAATGTATCACAGGAAAATGTTGAAAAAATGTATCACAGTAAATATAATGTTAAACAAATGTACCACATGACATATAATGTTAACAAAAGTATCACAGGACATACAATGTTAAACAATGTATCACATGAAATGTAATAACAGGTGTATCACAGTAAATATAATGTTAAACTAATATATCACAGTAAATATAGTGTTAAGGGCATGTGTCACATTAAAAATAGTGTTAAGGGCATGTATCACATAAATTATAATGTGAAACAAATGTACCACATGAAATGTAATGTTAACAAAAGTATCACAGTAAATATAATGTTAAACTAATATATCACAGTAAAAATAGTGTTAAGTGCATGTATCAAAGTAAATATAATGTTAAACTAATGTATCACAAAAAATATAATGTTAAATAAATGTGTCAAAGGAAATATAATGTTAAACAAATGTATCACGGGAAATATATTGTTGAACACATGTATCAGAGAAATAGTAAACAAATGTATCACATGAAATATAATAGTAAACAAATGTATCAGTGAAAAAATAATAATAAACAAATGAACTGTATCATATGAATATAATAGCATAAAATGTACTACAGAAACTTAATTGTATACAAATGCATCACAGAACAATTATAGTTCACAAATGTATTTCAGAATTATACTAATATGCAAATGTATCACAGAAATATAATAGTATACAAATGTGTCACATTAATATAATAGTTGACATAATGTATCAATAAAATATAAAATTGTATACAAACCTGTCATAGAAATACAATAGTATTCAGATATATCACAGAAATATAACAGTTAACAAATGTATCACAGAAATATAATAGTATACAAATGTATTACAGAAATATAATAGTATACAATGTATCACAAAAATATAATAGTTAACAAATGTATCACAGAAATACAGTAGTATACAAATGTATCACAGAAATAAAATAGTTAACGAATATATCACTGAAATTTAAGACTGCAGAAATGTATCGCATAAATATAAAAGTTAACAAATGTATCGCAGAAAAATAATAAATAACAAAAGTATCACAGAAATATAATAGTATACAAATGTATCGCGGAAATATAATAGTTAACAAAAGTATCACAGAAATATAATAAATAACAAAGGTATCACAGAAATATAATAGTATACAAATGTATCGCGGAAATATAATAGTTAGCAAATGTATCACAGAAATATAATAAATAACAAATGTATCACAGAAATATAATAAATAACAAAGATATCACAGAAATATAATAAATAATAAAAGTATCACAGAAATATAATAAATAACAAAGGTATCACAGAAATATAATAAATATAATAAATAACAAAGGTATCACAGAAATATAATAAATAACAAACAAAGGTATCACAGAAATATAATAAATAACAAATGTATCACAGAAATATAATAAATAACAAAGGTATCCGACAGAAATTTAATAGTATACAAATGTATCGCGGAAATATAATAGTAACAAATATAATAGTATACATATATATCACAGAAATACAATAGTATACAAATGTGTCACAGAAATATAATATAATTCAAATTCATCATAGAAATATACAATATACAAATATATGGCTGAAATAGAATCGTATACACATGTATCACAGAAATAGAATCGTATACACATGTATCACAGAAATAGAATAGTATACAAATGTATCACAGAAATAGAATCGTATACAAATGTATCACAGAAATAGAATCGTATACACATGTATCACAGAAATAGAATATGATTCAAATTTACCCAGAAATATAAAGTTATGCAAAATGTATAAAACACATGTTATTTCAATTTGAGCGATAACAATTATTATTGATACCTATAAATTTAAATATTTTCTAATATACATTTTCAATCTAAAATAATGATATATTGATTAGCAATATATATCAAGTATAACGAACACAGTATTTTGATTGCAATAGAGACTACGTGTAATAACAATAAGGTGTCGTAATAAAATGTCATAATTACGTTGAACTGGCATATTTATACATTTGAGTAAACTATTTTTTATATTTGTTTTAATCTAGCCACCACCATGGATGATTACAGCCGTGGCTTGTCATTACGTCTTTATGACGTCATGGAGAGGGTCGGTGCTTCTGAAAGGATGAGGAAGTTACACCAGGACACATGTATTACAATGGAGATTATTGACAGGCCTTCGTATCTAATAAAGAATCTCAATGTATCGACATATATTTTCGGAAGTGCGTGCGAAGGAACAACGACTGAAGGTCTGAACTCTGATGTAGATATTGTTTATTGTATTGATGAGTGGCCTGTTATTGATGACATTCATGAAGCCCCTGCTCATGGTCTGGTATTGCTCATGGTAAGGGGTGATCATACTTACCCGGGTTATGTCAAACTTCAGGAAGTTGTTAATGCGAGGCCACGTACACTATTTAATAGTGACATTAATAATGATTTTGAACTCACGGATAATAACGGGAGAATATGTCGGAAGCACGATAAACTTATTAGGACTAATAATCAAAACTATCAGAGGCACGGACCAGCTGACACTACATTACCGTGTGTTGGTTATAAGGAGACAGACAAGGTCACGGCATATAGGTGCAGGAAGATACCAGTTTTCGCAAATGAATGGATTGGTCGTCGACGATATTATGAATGGCCTTCGAGGGATCAACTTATGAAAATGAGTTCGTTAGGTTGTTTTGTTGTCGGTGTAGGACATCCACCTAGTCTTGAATATCCGATAGAGTGGAGATTATCGTTCTCACTCCAGGAGAGAGAATTAATGTTCAGTTTGAATCCGACACAACACAAGTGTTATATTCTCTTGAAAATCATAAAGAAAGATATAATCGAAAAGTTTGTAGGGAAGTCTATCTGCTCGTATCACTGTAAAACATGTCTTTTCTACACCATAGAAAATACAAGAGCAGACATCTGGAGACCTGACAATTTATGTTACTGTTTAAATCTGTGTTTGTATGTTTTATGGGTATGGGTTTATCACGGTAACTGTCCAAATTACTTCGTACCAGAAGAGAACATGTTTGATAGGCATGAACTGATATGTCTGCGGAATCCTCTGTTTCTAGTGTTATATGGATTATTGAATGACGGATATTGGTTCCTATTTTACCTAAAGTGTGATAACATCGGACACATATTAATGAACAGAGCAGGATTCCAAGTGTACAGACAAGTTGATGAGCATAGGATGAAACATGCTTTTGAAAATAAAATGCCTTTGTTTTTGTGTCTGCTCCAATTTCGCGAAAGCGTACTACGTAGAATCAACGTAATTAATGATAACAAAGAAACAGTTCTAATGTTGTCAAATATGCTTCAAATGTTAATGAACGTAACGACTATTACGGAACACACCGAACAACAAACGAAGGAAGCTGTATCATACATTATACCACTCGCACATTTACAGCTTGCCCAACATCTTGCTGTTCTTGCCTTCACCGTTAACGATAATTTCGTAATTCGTCAGCTATTCCAGCTGAGTGATTTTCATTTCCGTCAAGGCAGTAACTCGGACTTGATGAGCGCCAGATTAATGACCGCCACTGTTTTGTTCAGGTTTAAGAACTACGACATGTGTGAACAAATCTTAGACACGATAGACATCGATGTTACAGCTAAGGTATTTTCTGTGTGTCGTTGTTGTTTGAAACGATTAATAAGAACAAATGGTATAACGGAGTTGACAGGTAACAGTGAGAATATACCAGCAAAATCTATTTTTAGTTCATCAGTAGCAACGTGTGTGCAATTCACCCAATCTCTTATGGAGATAATACCACCTCCTCTAAGCCTTGAAATGCACCGGTCAGTAGACACACCTCCCGGATCACGGAATGGCAGAACTGACATCTGGTTTGACTTGGCGGTCGTCGACGGGAAAGTGTATACATACTTCCTTCAGTATCTCGTGTTCTCTAAATTGAACAAACACAACCACAAACATGTAGCTATTGAGAACATGAAGTGGGTGATTCAGGATGATCCGAATCTTAGGCATACGGAGACGGCATACAATCTCCTAGGGTGGATCTATACACAGGAGAATAGGGTAAAAGACGCGATTCAATGCTTTCTGGAGTCGTGGAGAATAAGGCCATTCCACAACGCGGCTAAATGGCACATCCGGAAATTAGTGTTCGATATGTTCAGACAATAACCACATAAGTTCCTTCTTGTCCACATTAAGAAACTGCCGTTTGTGACATTTACATAGTATCCAAAAGCCGAAAGATGGAGACAATGGGTTAATCTATACATGCCGTGCAAAATACTAAGTATTGGTCATCTTACATTGTCTTCGTAAAAATGATATTCGCTCGAATCTCAAAGTATATATACTGAAAAACAAAAGATTAGCAAGCCCTTATGCACATTAAGCTTAAATAAATGTAATTTTATTTTATTTTGTGAAGTATTTTAAATCATGATCGGCATGATTTAGGTTGATCTTCGTTTTAACTTACTTTTTGTATTCCAATGCCAGTATCGGAGTTATCTCTCATTTAGTTAAAACATTTAAAAATGCAAATAAGGTAAAAAGCAAGATTACACATTACAAAATGACTGTTATGGGTCTTAAGTTATGAAAACCGCTAAAACAATCGACAATATCCTTTCCATTATAAAGATATAGGGAACCAAAGTTTACCATTTGTGAAATTACCTCCCTTTACATTGAAATAAGAGCGAAATTATTTCTGTAACACATGTAGATTACCAAATGTTGCTATTGCTTCCGCATATTTCTTTTGAGACTTATTCCTTTAATATAACTGATAATTAGGTAAGTTATATTGCCCATGACCGCTTCTACACATATCCTAGAATCTGGTCAACGGGATTTATGTGTTATTTACTTGCTAAACTTATTTTTATCAGTATATATATATGTATATATATTAATGTACAACAATAAAGCTGAATTGCATACTTTTTTAATTTATTTTATTGTTTGTCAAACTGTGCCCATTCAATGTCAAATGCACCTCGTATTGCTCCTCACATGCGACGCTGCACGGTTGATGGTGTCGAAGGTTGAACTGACGACGAGGCACACTAGCTTTCAATTTCCCATTTATTTTATACTGATGACTTGTGATGACACGTTTTGTCTTCCGCTGCATTTTGTCCACGATGTGGATTGTACGTGATGCTGTGATGTCCTAGATGCTGTGATGTCATGTCCGCGATGATGTATGTCCTCGATGATGTGATGTCTGCGATGATGTATGCCCGTGATTATGTATGCCCGTGATGATGTATGTCCTCGATGATGTATGCCCGTGATGATGTATGTCCTCGATGATGTGATGTCCGCGGTGCTGTATGTCCACGATGATGTATGTCCTCGATGATGTATGCCCTCGATGATGTATGTCCTCGATGATGTATGTCCGCGGTGCTGTATGTCCGCGATGATGTATGCCCGTGATGCTGTATATCCTCGATGATGTATGTCCTCGATGATGTATGTCAGCGATGATGTATATCCTCGATGATGTATGTCCTCGATGATGTATGCCCTCGATGATGTATGTCCGCGGTGCTGTATGTCCGCGATGATGTATGTCCTCGATGATGTATGTCCGCGGTGCTGTATGTCCTCGATGATGAATGTCCGCGGTGCTGTATGTCCTCGATGATGTATGTCCGCGATGATGTATGTCCTCGATGATGAATGTCCGCGGTGCTGTATGTCCTCGATGATGAATGTCCGCGGTGCTGTATGTCCTCGATGATGTATGTCCTCGATGATGTATGTCCGCGGTGCTGTATGTCCTCGATGATGAATGTCCGCGGTGCTGTATGTCCTCGATGATGTATGTCCTCAATGATGTATGTCCGCGATGATGTGATGTCCTCGATGATGTATGTCCGCGATGATGTATGTCCCCGATGATGTATGTCCGCGGTGCTGTATGTTCTCGATGATGAATGTCCGCGGTGCTGTATGTCCTCGATGATGTGATGTCTTCGATGATGTATGTACCTTATGATGTGATGTATGCGGTGTTGTATGCAGCATTTCCATGATTTCGTGATGTGCGTGATACTATGATGTGTGTGATACTGTAATGTGCCTGATACTGTGATGTGCGTGATGTCCGTGATACTCTGATGTGCGTGATACTGTGATGTGCGTGATGCTGTGATTTGAGGGATACTGTAATATACGTGATACTGTGATGAGCGTGATGCTGTGTTGTAAGCGCTGATGTAAGAACATGATGCTTTGGTGTCCACTTTGTTGTAATGACAGTCATGCTATGATTCCCGTGATGCTATATGTCCGCGATGATGTATGCCCGTGAGGCTGTATGTCCGCGATGATGTGATGTCCGCGATGATGTTTGTCCTCGATGATGTGATGTCCGCGATGATGTATGTCCTCAATGATGTATTTCCGCGTAGCTGTATGTCCGCGATGATGTGATGTCCGCGATGATGTATGTCCGCGATGATGTGATGTCCGCGATGATGTATGTCCGCGGTGCTGTATGCCCGCGATGATATGATATCCGCGATGATGTATGTCCGCGATGATTTTATGTCCGCGATGATGTGATGTCCGCAATGATGTATGTCCACGATGATTTTATGTCCGCGATGATGTGATGTCCGCAATGATGTATGTCCGCGGTGCTGTATTGTCCACGATGATGTGATGTTCGCGATGATGTGATGTCCGCGATGATGTATGTCCACGGTGCTGTATGACCTCGATGATGTATGTCCGCGGTGCTGTATGTCCGCGATGATGTGATGTCATTAAATGATGTGATGTCCGCGATGATGTATGTCCACGGTGCTGTATGTCCTCGATGATGTATGTCCGCGGTGCTGTATGTCCGCGATGATGTGATGTCCGTGATGATGTATGTCCGCGATGATGTGATGTCCGCGATGATGTATGTCCACGGTGCTGTGATGTCCTCGATGATGTATGTCCTCGATGATGTATGTCCTCAATGATGTATGTCCGCGGTTTTGTATGTCCTCGATGATGTGATGTTCTCGATGCTGTGATGTCCTCGATGATGTATGTCCTCGATGATGTATGTCCTCAATGATGTATGTCCTCGATGATGTATGTCCGCGGTGCTGTGATGTCCTCGATGATGTGATGTCCGTGATGATGTATGTCCGCGGGGCTGTGATGTCCTCGATGATGTGATGTCCGTGATGATGTATGTCCGCGGTGCTGTGATGTCCTCAATGATGTATGTCCTCGATGATGTATGTCCTCGATGATGTATGTCCGCGGTGCTGTATGTCCGCGATGATGTGATGTCCGTGATGATGTATGTAAGCGGTGCTGTGATGTCCTCGATGATGTATGTCCACGGTGCTGTGATGTCCTCGATGATGTATGTCCTCGATAATGTATGTCCTCAATGATGTATGTCCGCGGTTTTGTATGTCCTCGATGATGTGATGTTCTCGATGCTGTGATGTCCTCGATGATGTATGTCCTCGATGATGTATGTCCTCAATGATGTATGTCCTCGATGATGTATGTCCGCGGTGCTGTGATGTCCTCGATGATGTGATGTCCGTGATGATGTATGTCCGCGGGTCTGTGATGTCCTCGATGATGTGATGTCCGTGATGATGTATGTCCGCGGTGCTGTGATGTCCTCAATGATGTATGTCCTCGATGATGTATGTCCGCGGTGCTGTATGTCCGCGATGATGTGATGTCCGTGATGATGTATGTCCGCGGTGCTGTGATGTCCTCGATGATGTATGTCCTCGATGATGTATGTCCTCGATGATGTATGTCCTCAATGATGTATGTCCTCGATGATGTATGTCCTCGATGATATATGTCCGCGGTTTTGTATGTCCTCGATAATGTGATGTTCTCGATGCTGTGATATCCTCGATGATGTGTGTCCTCGATGATGTATGTCCGCGGTGCTGTGATGTCCTCGATGATGTATGTCCTCGATGATGTATGTCCTCAATGATGTATATCCGCGGTTTTGTATGTCCTCGATGATTTGATGTTCTCGATGCTGTGATGTCCTCAGTGATGTATGTCCTCAATGATGTATGTCCGCGGTGCTGTGATGTCCTCGATGATGTATGTCCTCAATGATGTATGTCCGCGGTTTTGTATGTCCTCGATGATGTGATGTTCTCGATGCTGTGATGTCCTCGATGATGTATGTCCTCGATGATGTATGTCCTCAATGATGTATGTCCTCGATGATGTATGTCCTCGATGATGTATGTCCGCGGTGCTGTGATGTCCTCGATGATGTATGTCCTCGATGATGTATGTCCGCGGTTTTGTATGTCTTCGATGATGTATGTACCTAATGCTGTGATGTATGCGGTGTTGTATGCAATATTTCCGCGATTTTTTGATGTGCGTAATACTCTGATGTGTGTGATACTGTAATGTGCCTGATATTGTGATGTGCATGACGCTGTGATGTGCGTGATACTGTGATGTGCGTGATACTGTGATGTGATTGATACTTAATATACTTGATACTGTGATGTGCGTGGTACTGTGATGTGCGTTATGCTGTGTTGAAAGCGCTGATGTAAGTACGTTTTGGTGTCGACTTTGTTGTAATGACAGTGAAGCTATGATTCCCGTTATGCTGTATGTCCGCGATGATATATGTCCGTGATGATGTGATGCCCTTGATGCTGTATGTCCGCGATGATGTATGTACATGATGGTGTGATGCCCTCGATGCTGTATGTCCGTGATGATGTATGTACATGATACTCTATGTCCTCGATGATGTATGTACATGATGGTGGATGTTCGCGGTGCTGTATGTCCGTGATGATGTGATGCCCGCGATCTATATGTCTGCGATGACATATGTACATGATCCTCGATGATGTAGATACTTAATGATGTGATGTCCGTGATGCTGTGGTATCCATGATATTCTATGTCCGTGATGATGAATATCTGTGATGCTATATGTCCATGATGAATTGATATCCGTTATGCTTAGAAATCCGTGATGCTGAATATCTGTGATACTGTATATCCGCGGTTCTGTATATTCTCGATGCTATATGTCCGTGATGGTGTATGTCCCCGATGATGTGATGTCCTCGATGCTGTATGTCCACGATGATATATGCACATGATGCTGTATGTCTTTGATGCTGTATGTCTGCAATTATATATGTCCGTGGTGCTATATTTTCGTTGTGATGTATATCCGCGATGCTGTATATCCGCAGTGCTGTATGTATGCGATCATGTATGTCCGCGATGCTGTATGCCCACGATGCCGTATATCCGCAGTGTTATATGTCCGTGATGCTGTATGTCATGGTGCTGTATGCCATGATGCTGTACATATGCAGTGTTGTATGTCCGCGATTCTGTATGTCTGCGATACTGTATATCCGCAGTGCCGTATGCCCATGATGCAGTATATCCGCGATGTCATATATGTCCGAGGTGCCGTATATCCGTGTTGCCGTACACCCGTGATGCCGTATGTTCGCGATGCTGTATATCCGCAATGTTTTATGTCTGCAATGATGTGTATCTGCTGTGTATCTGCTATGCTGTATATCCGAGATGCTGTATGTCTGTGATGCCGTATACCTGCGATGCTTCATATCCGTGATGCGGTACATCCACGATGCTGTATATATGCGATGTCATATATCCTTGATGCTGTATATTCGCGATGTCGGCGATGATGTATGTCCGCGATGTTGTATATCCGCGATGTTGTATATCTGTGATGCTGTATATCCGCAGTGCTTTATGTCCACATCATCCACGATGCTGTATATCAGCGATGTCCGTGATGTTGTATTTCCGTGATGTAATATATCCACGATGCTGTATATCCGCAGTGCTGCATATCCGCGATGACGTCAAAGCCATTTAAATACATGTACCGTCACGCAAACTATAAAGCAAAATACTGACGTTATATAGAGAATATTATGTCAGTGCCTTTTACTATCAAGTTTATTAGGCTCGGCACGAAAACGAAGAATGGCGAGAGCCTCGCCATTCTTCGTTTTCGTGCCGAGCCTAATAAACTTGATAGTAAAAGGCACTGACATAATATTCTATTTATCATGTAGATTATCCATATTTTCTGTATGAATTACTATTATTACCTATTTCTCAGAATGGTACGCTTATCGAGGACGTCGCCATGTTGTTGTGTTTTGTTTGTTTTATGACGTCAGGCAACGTTACGTGCATGACGTCAGATAACGTTACGTACAATAAACGCCGGGGGATTCCGCATTGATTTGCTTTAATGGTCAGTGCCTAATTAAAGCAAAATTTAATAGGTCACCCCTTTATTAGGCATAAAAGTGCATATCTGCATGATAAATGTATTATCCATAGTCAGTCGGAGGGCGGAAATGTATTGGCATTAGGAAAGACAATGACCAAACGTTATATATGAAATTTGAAAACTCTACTGCCAAGGACAGGAAATATATTATGCAATATGTTGACGCCGTCTAGCCCAAAAACATAAGCAGCGCATAAATGTAGATTAAATGTGAGACAAAAATCGGACGGGCGAACTGACGAACGGACGCACAAACACCCGGATGACATGGTGATCGCTAAGTCGTAAACGGGCTGGACAAAAAATAAAGTATCGACTATATCGGCGTTTAGTTGTTTCGACTTATTTTTCCGCCATTGCGTACGCTGCCTAAGCAACGCAATACGAGTATATCTTATACGATTACCCTCCTGACAACCCAGTTTCATACTGTCTGTCTTAAGATTGGAGTATAACTAGTGATCACCAATAGATTATTTTTTACATATATGAGGATGACGTTTTAAATGTCATCTGAACACAGTTCATACTCAGGTACCAGTTTCACCAACGTCAGTCCAAGGGACGGCGACAAAGACGGCGAAGAATTCTCTACTTATCCTTCGAGTAATCAAGTAGAAACTGTTGCAGCCCTGATATTACGCACGTGACCCATTATGGTAACAATTTAAAATCAGTAAACATGTGTGCAGTACGAGAGTTTATTATTGTACAGTTCGATAATTAGACAAGATACAAATCATTCAATGATGAATGTAAAATAAGAAAATTACATTTACACTTTCATAAAAAACAAACCTGTTCATAGAGGTAGATTTTGGACGTGACTATCCAAATTTAACTATTGACAGTCATTGTTTCCTATTTTGTCCAAATTGCATTATGGTGTTCATATAACAATATGAAGGGTTCTGATTATGTATAGGTTACATGTATCAGGATAAGACCGAATCTTTCATCGCCACCAAGTTACCTCTGCTTCGAGCCATAATATGTATTATTACACACAAGTATGCAGATGTACAGCTTAAAAAACCCTCAAGAATAATCTGTAAAACAAAAACAGAAGACACACATTTATTATAAATATATGCATTAAATAATACTGGAAAATGTCATAGAACTTGTCAAACCCAAATTATGTTTAAAAGTTGCAGAATGCATATGATTTATCCTGTACATGCACTGCATAGGTAGCACTGCATTGGTATATTAACTACGTCCCACTAACACCAAGGAGATAAACAAGAGGCCCAAGAAGGTCTGTGGACGCTCTACTGGCTAAAGATAAAGTTTATGTATAAGGGGCCATAACTCTTTCAAACATCATTCAACCAGAACATGGTGATTATATACGCAACTAGGCTTGGTACTGATCGTCCCTGGCAAGTTTCGTTTAAATCCATCCAGAATTTCAGGAGAACTAGTCTGTACAAAGTCAGTGTATTAAAACCTTTAAGGGGTCATAACTCTACCAAAATTCATTCAACCAGAACACGGCAATGATAGTAAAAACTAGACTTGGTACTGATTATCCCCATCAAGATTCGTTGAAATCCAGCAAGGAGTTCAGAAGAGACTAATCTGGACAACATTTCTCTATTAAAACCTTTAAAGGGTCATAACTCTGCCAAAAATCATTCAACCGGAATATGGCGATGATATGCACAACTAGGCTTGATACTGATCATCCTTGACAAGTTTTGCGGAACGTCGGTGGTTCTACCCAGGCACCCGCCCGTGCACAAAAATTTCCCGGAGGGGCACCTGGGGTCTTCCTCCACCAATGGAAGCTGGAAAGTCGCCATATGACCTTAGCTGTTGGTGCGACTATAAAATCCAATTCAATCAATTCAATCAATCCTTGACAAGTTTCGTTAAAATCCACCACGGGTTCAGGAGCACTAGCCCCGAAAATATTTGTGTATCAAAAAAATCTGTAAACCGGAATGCAACGATGATATGCACAACTAGGCTTGGTGCTGATCATCCCTGTAAAGTTTTGTTGAAATCTGGCGAGGCGTTCAGGAAAACTAGTCCAGACAAAATGTGTGTATTAAAACCTTTAAAGGGCCATAACTCTGCCAAAAATCATTCAACCGGAACACGGCAATGATTTGCATAACTATAGATCTGGAACTGATCATCCCTAAAACGTTTCGTTTAATTCCGGCCAGGGGTTCAGGAGAACTAGTCAGGACAAAGTTTGTGTATTATAACCTTTAAAGGGACATAACTCCGCCAAAATCATTCAACCGGAACATGGTGACGATATGTACAACTAGGCTTGGTACTGATCATCCCTGAAAAGTGTCACTGAAATCTGGCCAAATGAAGGCCCTTTCGCCTAAATGAGGTCACATTATAGCATATTTCAGAAAATCAAGAACCACAACGTCGGTGTAAATGGTCTAATCTGGCTGGTTTTAAAACTTGTCGGAGCTTTCATTATTAGTAACAATCTGGTAAAGTTTGGTAAAGATCGGATGAAAAATGAAGGCCCTATCGTCTTAACGAGGCAAAATATAGCAGTTTTAACTAAGCCAAGGGCCATAACTCCGCTGTTGCTCGTGCGATCAGGCTGGTTTTCGGACTTGTCCATGATTTCATTGATATTAACCATCTGGTAATGTTTGGTAAAGATCAGATGAAAAATGAAGGTCCTATTGTCTTAACGAGGCAAACTATAGCATTTTAACACAGGAGGCCCAAGAGGGCATGTGGAGGCTCTACTGGCTAATATGGCTCTTATAACATCAATGAAGCGAGTGACTATTGTCTTAAAGAGTCAAAATATAGCATTTTAACTAAATCAAAAGCCATAATTCCGCCATTACTGGTCCGATCTGGCTGGTTTTCGAAAAAAATCAATAAATAAAACAAATAAAAAAATAAAAAATAAAAATAAAAATAAAAATCTGGTAAAGTTTGGTAAAGATCAGATGAAAAATGAAGGCCCTATCGCCTTAACAAGGCAAAATATAGCATATTTAACGAAAGCGAGGGCCATAACTCCGCTGTTACTGGTCCAATTTGGCTAGTTTTCAAACTTGTCCAAGCCTTTATTGACATTAACAATCTGGTACAATTTGATAAAGATCGGATGAAAAATGAAGGTCCTATCGTCTTAATGAGGCAAAATAAAGCATTTTTAACTAAATCAAGGGCCATAACTCCGTTGTTACTGGTCCGATCGGGCTGGTTTTCGAACTTGTCCGAGCTTTCATTGGCATTAACAATCTGTTAAAGTTTGGTAAAGATCATATGAAAAATGAAGGCCCTATCGTCTTAAAGAGGCAAAATATAGCATTTTTAACTAAATCAAGAGCCATAACTCCGCTGTTACTGGTCCGATCTGGTGGGTTTTCGAACTTATCTGAGCTTTTTTTGACACTAACAATCTGGTAAAGTTTGGTAAATATCGGATGAAAAATGGAGGTCCTATCGTCTTAAAGAGGTAAAATATAGCATTTTTAACTAAATCAAGGGCAATAATTCCGATGTTACTGGTCCGATCTGGCTGGTTTTCGAACTTGTCCGAGCTATCATTAACAATCTGTTAAAGTTTGGTAAAGATCATATGAAAAATGAAGGCCCTATCGTCTTAAAGAGGCAAAATATAGCATTTTTAACTAAATCAAGAGCCATAACTCCGCTGTTACTGGTCCGATCTGGTGGGTTTTCGAACTTACCTGAGCTTTTTTTGACACTAACAATCTGGTAAAGTTTGGTAAATATCGGATGAAAAATGGAGGTCCTATCGTCTTAAAGAGGTAAAATATAGCATTTTTAACTAAATCAAGGGCAATAATTCCGCTGTTACTGGTCCGATTTAGCTGGTTTTCGAACTTTTCCTAGCTTTTATTAACATTAACAATGTGGTAAGGTTTGGTAAAGATCAGTTGAAAAATGAAGGCCCTATCGTCTTAACGAGGCAAAATATAGCATTTTTAACTAAATCAAGGGCCATAACTCCGCTGTTTCTAGTCCGATTTAGCTGGTTTTCGAACTTTTCCGAGCTTCTATTAACATTAACAATGTGGTAAAGTTTGGTAAAGATCAGTTGAAAAATGAAGGCCCTATCGTCTTAACGAGACAAAACTTAACGACGGACGGACAACGGACGGACGACGGACAACTCGGCATCCCATAAACTCTGCTGGTCTTCGGCCAGTAGATATAAAAATCATTGAACATGTTCATAATTTAAAGATACCGTACATCCCATTGTCACTTCCTGCCAAAGAGTGAAATTTAACGATTGGCAATATTGTGCACATCTTTAGTTGATAGTGATGAAAAGTATGAAGCGTTTTTGCAATCACCACAACATCCCACGAACAGTAGAGCACACAAAGTTATTTTCATAGAAAATCAAGTTTAAGGGTAAACAAATGTAATCTAAATTGTAATCCAAATTCGTTTAAGTAATTGGTAGTGATGGGCAATGCTTAGTTTCAATGCAACTGACCCGGACCTCTTTGAGGACGTGATGCACATTCATCTATTTTCATAAAACCTCACAGTTCAGTTGGTCAATGCTTGTAAAACAATAGTCACAGTTCAAGTCTGTTACAATATGCCCATCTTCAGTTGGTAGCGATGATGTTAAGTTTGAAGTTTCATGGCAATTGACACACAAGCCTTTCTGGAAGTTTATGTTGTAATAACTTGGTAATATTAGATGTTGTCTGAATTCTTTTTAGTATGTTCTCTTCCAGTCGGGGTTTTAAGTTTAAGCAACAGAAAATAAGAAGCGACGTTTCTTACGATAAGTTGCGTCAAGTCAAAAGTAGATAGACCGACAGACGAATAATGATCCCAATAGTTCACCTTTGACTCTGTTGAGCTAATAATCCTGAAAACCGAACAACCTCAAATAGATAGACCGACAGACGAATAATGATCCCAATAGCTCACATTTGACTCTGTTGAGCTAATAATCCTGAAAACCGAACAACCTCAAAGAGTAATAAAGACAAAGTCGATATCATAACACAATAACATTTATGTTCTTACAAATGTAAACTACACTTACATAAGAAACAAGTGACAACTGACTTACATTTAGGAAAAAGGAACTTTTAGTAATGTATCATGTATTCATTTGGTGCCAGTCTAATAATCAATTTAATTTGATACCAGTCTTTTAATCATTTTTATGGATGCCAATCTACTAACCATTCTTATGGATGCCATTCTACTGATCATTATAATGGATGCCATTCTACTGATCATTCTAATGGATGCCATTCTACTGATCATTCTAATGGGTGCCAGTCTAATGATCATTCTAATGGATGCCATTCTACTAATCATTATAATGGATGCCATTCTACTAATCATTATAATGGATGCCATTCTACTGATCATTCTAATGGATGCCATTCTACTGATCATTCTAATGGGTGCCAGTCTAATGATCATTCTAATGAGTGCCGGTCTAATGATCATTCTAAGGGGTGCTAATCTACTGATTGTAATATTGAGTGACAGTCTACCGAACAGTATCCAAGCTGACACTCTAATTATAATGTGTGCCAGTCTACTGCCCAGTGTTAACAAACATGACTAACAAAATGCTAGAATAACAAGAGCGTCAAGAATTGCAGGGCAATCCATACTTCCCCACCGGCCCAGACAAACATTTTCCAGACATTTTCTATGACGGAGGTCAAAGATCAAGGTAAGAGTCACAATGACCTTATTTTGGTACATGACACTCCGCTATCCCAAGATATATTCACATACCAAGTTTGGTGTCTCTAAGTGTTATAGTATTGAAAATATGGTCCGGACAAGCATTTTCTATGACAGAGGTCACAGGTCAAGGTCAATGTCACAGAGACCTTATTTTGGTACGTGACACAGCAATATCCCAAGATGTATCCACACACCAAGTTTGATATCTCAAAGTCTTATAGTATTGAAAATATGGCCCGGACAAGCATTTTCGGAATATTTTCTATGACAGAAGTCACAGGTCAAGGTCATTGTGACCTTATTTTGGTAGTGATACACCGCTATCTGAAGATGTATTCAAATATCAAGCTTGGTATCTCTAAGTGTTATAATATTGACAATACGGTCCGGACAAGCATTTCCTACGACAGAGGTCACAGTTCAAGGTCAAGGTCACAATGACCGTTTTTTTGGTACGCGACACACCGCTATCCCAAGATGTATCCACATACCAAGTTTGGTATCTCTAAGTCTTATAGTATTGAAAATATGGCCCGGACAAGCATGTTGGAAGGACGGACGGACGGACAGGGTACAAACCTATAGTCCACACCCGTGACCGGTGGGGGACTAATAACAAGAGGTCAATGACCTTGAAGCTCTACTGATTGATTTTGATTTCATGAAGTAGTCGCTACAGACTTGTTTTTTGAAAAATTATTTTTAGCCGTGGCGGCCATCTTGAATTTCCGGCCGACCTGAAATTTTGCTAGGATCAATTACACATCAAGAGCAACATTCCTGTGAAGTTTCATGAAAATCCGCCAAGTAGTTTCAAAGGAGTAGTCGCTACAAGTTTTTACTATATAACTCTATGTAAACAAAGATGGCCGCTGGCAGCCATGTTTAACGTTGAATCAAAACATTTTTTGACAAGGACCAACATCATATCATGCTGATCATTTTAGAAAAAGTCCCATATCAATATCACTTATAGTTTTCAAGAAGTAGTCGCTACAAACTTGTATTTTGAAAATTTATCTTTAGCCGTGGCGGCCATCTTGAATTTCCGGCCGACCTGAAATTTTGCTAGGATCAATAAGACATCAAGAGCAACATTCCTGTGAAGTTTCATGAAAATCCGTCAAGTAGTTTCAGAGGACCTATTTTTAGATCTGGCGGCCATCTTGGATTTCACATCAACATGAATTTTTGCTAGGATCAACTAGACTGGGAGTAATGCAGAAATGACAGCAGTCGACATCTCCATAAAATGGGAGTAATGCAGAAATGACAGCGGTCAACATCTCCATGAAAATGGGAGTAATGCAGAAATGACAGCGGTCAACATCTCCATAAAATGTGAGTAATGCAGAAATGACAGCGGTCGACATCTCCACACTGGGCGAGAGACATACACCCGTGAGGAATTTCCTAACTAGGCATGGGACCCTTACGAGACATTTTGAAACGTCAACTTTGGTCGGACACCCGCAACCCCCCATAACAACTCTTAAGGATATACTTTAAATCGAGAGCATTTATTTAGTGTCGATTTATTTAAATCGTTCCCATTTATTTAAATTTGGTGCGGTCCATGTTAAATAGTGAAAAAAAATCATGTTTTTGATCTAAATATATATTTTTTTAAAATGCCGCACCATTGTTCCATTTCATAATTTCAGTCCATTATTTATTTTGAAAAACTTTGCCGCGATGTGTTGGCGAACATTGCCGCAACTTTGCAGCGAACATCACCACAAGCATCGCCAGAACAGTGCAGAGAAACATTTTATGCAAATGAAGTTTGCTGCAAAGTTGCAGCGAACATCGCCAGAAGATTACAGCTAAAATCGTTATGCAAATGAAGTTTACTGCAAAGTTGCCGCACACTTTTACCATGCAAATGAGGTCTGCGGCAAAGTTGCGGTGAACATCACCAGAACCTCATTTGCATATTTGTTCGCTGCAACTTTGCCGCAGACCTCATTTGCATGATAAAAGTGTACCGCAACATCGCCGCAAACTTGTTCGCCGCAGCTTTGCAGCAATGTTTGCCGCAGAGTTGCAGCAAATAGTCGCCAGAAGCCTATATTTTTGGTAAGTGCAAGACTTGATGTAATGTTCACACAGCCACACACACTAACAATCATTAGAAATACAATTTATAGTTTTTTATATTTAAGTTTGATTAAATTATTACAATTAGTGAAAATTATACATTTTTATATCAATAATAGATAAGGAATCTGGTAATGTACATAGATTTTTATAAGGGTGATTTTGATTGGCTGCATACTAGTAAAGCTCCACCCATTAATGGAATACAATACTGCACATCAAAGATATTGAAGATCAAAGAGGGATGATCACAGTTATAACTGTTAGATGATTTATGACTCCAGGGCAATTCCTGAGATTTATGACCCATTATAAACTTCAATCAGACTCCTGTGGTGTGGTAGGGGTTTTATGACCATTGATCAACTTCAATGGAAATTCACTTCCTGTTAGTTGCAAACATCAAACCTCCTGTATTAGTGGTTTTATGACTTAGATGATATACCATCATGTGTTGTTAGGTAGTGTTGTTTATGACCTCTGATATGCCTTTATCAAACTTCATTAAAAACCCTGTGTAACCATGTATCCAAAATTCTTCCCGGGGGCTCATATGGTAGAGGGACTATAAACCTTAGAATGAAAGAAAGAAAAGTATCCAAAATAGATGTGCCTTAAATCTATTAATACTATTAGTTGTACCCACTTGTACCCAATTTGTACCTGGTGTATCCCTGTGTAACCATGTATCCAAAATTGATGTGCCTTAAATCTATTAATATTATTAGTTGTACCCACTTGTACCCAGTTTGTACCTGGTGTATCCCTGTGTAACCATATATCCAAAATTGATGTGCCTCAAATCTGTTAATATTATTAGTTGTACCCACTTGTACCCAATTTGTACCTGGTGTATCCCTGGATAACCATGTATCCAAAATGGATGTGCCTTAAATCTATTAATATTATTAGTTGTACCCACTTGTACCCAGTTTGTACCTGGTGTATCCCTGTGTAACCATGTATCCAAAATTGATGTGCCTCAAATCTGTTAATATTATTAGTTGTACCCACTTGTACCCAGTTTGTACCTGGTGTATCCCTGTGTAACCATGTTTCCAAAATTGATGTGCCTCAAATCTGTGAATATTCGTAGTTGTACCCACTTGTACCCAGTTTGTACCTGGTGTATCCCTGTGTAACCATGTTTCCAAAATTGATGTGCCTTAAATCTATTAATATTATTATTGTACCCACTTGTACCCAGTTTGTACCTGGTGTATCCCTGTGTAACCATATGTACCCAAAATTGCTCTGCCTCAACTCTATTAATATTATTAGTTGTATATATATTATTAATGGAAAAATGGAAATATGTTCAATACTTTTGTATCCAATGTAACCAGTTGTGCCTGGGTACAAAAAATGGACTGTGTGAAAAAGTTTGGGCTATTTTTTTTGTAATTTTTTTTATAATTTTTTTTTTTTGGTAATTTATTTGTATCCAATGTAACCAGTTGTGCCTGGGTACAAACAATGGACTGTGTGAAAAAGTTTGTAGTTTTGGGCCATATATGAATATGACTATCCACACTTTATAATTATCAGATTATATATATATATGTGTTCTGTATACAGTATGACTACGAATGTTACAGAAAAATAATACAAAAACACACACATACATAACAATTATTATAACAGGAGCACTCAAACTTCAAATTTGTTTGTGAAGAACTTTCAAGAAATATTTGAAAAGAATTTGTGTCAAATAATTAAAATGAAATGCGGTGGTACATCCTTTTAAGACATCATACTAGGTTATATTGGTACAGCATCCAAGGGAGTACGTTATATCACAGACATATTTGTTATTAGGTCTGTGGTTATATATAACGTACTCCCTGAGCATCCTCAGTGGGAGAAAAGAAGTGTCAATAAAATACCGCATTTCCCCTAATGAGAGTGCTTCCCGTAATAGTAGCGTCCCCCTCCATCACCTTTCCAAAAAAAAAAGTTCATTACATCTTCGATCTTTTATATCCAAATTATTTATTTTTTTAATTGTATAAGTGACCAAGCGCTGCTATTAAAGGTAATACGGTACTGGAGTGACCGAGCGCTGCGCTGCTGTTAGATGAAATACGGTACTGGAGTGACCCAGCGCTGCTATTTGAGGAAATACAGAACTGGAGTGACCGAGTGCTGCTATTTGAGGAAATACGGAACTGGAGTGACCTAGCACTATTATTAGGGGATATACGGAACTGGAGTGACCAAGCGTTGCTATTAGAGAATATACGGAACTGGAGTGACCGAGTGCTGCTATAAATATGGTACCGGAGTGACCGAGTGCTGCTATTAGAGGAAATACTGTACTGGAGTGACTGAGCACTGTTATTACAGCAACACATGGTACTGGAGTGACCAAGCGCTGCTATTAGAGGTAATATGGTACTGGAGTGACCGAGCACTGCTATTAGAATTAATACAGTACTGGAGTGACCAAGCACTACTATTAGGGGATATACGGTACTGGAGTGACCAAGCGCTGCTATAAGTGGATATATGGTACTGGAGCGACTAAGCGCTGCTATTAGAGGATATACAGTACTGGAGCGACTAAGCGCTGCTATTAGAGGTAATACGGTACTGGAGTGACCTAGCGCTGCTATTGGAGAATATAAGGTACTGGAGTGACCAAGCGCTGCTATTAGAGGAAATATGGTACTGGAGTGAATAAGCACTGCCATTAAAGGAAATATGATACTGGAGTGACCAAGCGCTGTTATTAGAGGAAATACGGCACTTGAGTGACCAAGCAATGCTATTAGGGTATATACGGTACTGGAGAGACCATGCAGTGCTATTAGGGGATATATGGTACTGGAGTGACCAAGAGCTGCTATAAGGGGATAAACGATACTGAGTGACCCAGCGCTGCTATTAGGGGATATACGGACTGGAGTGACCGAGCGCTGCTATTAGGGGATATAAGGTACTGGAGTGACCAAGTGCTGCTATTAGAGGTAATAAGGTACTGGAGTGACCGAGCGCTGCTATTAGAGGTAATAAGGTACTGGAGTGACCAAGTGCTGCTATTAGAGGTAATAAGGTACTGGAGTGACCGAGCGCTGCTATTAGAGGTAATAAGGTACTGGAGTGACCAAGTGCTTCTATTAGAGGTAATGTGGAGTGACCGAGCGCTGCTATTAAAGGAAATGCGGTACTGGAGTGACCGAGTGCCTCTATTTGAGGAAATACGGTACTGGAGTTACCGAGCGCTGATATTAGAGGATATAATTACTGGAGTGTCCGATCGTTGCTATTTGAAGAAATACGGTACTGGAGTGACCGACGTTGCTATTTGAGGATATATGGTACTGGAGTGACCAAGCGCTGCTATTAGAGGAAATACGGTACTGGAGTGTCCAAACGTTGCTATTTGAGGAAATACGGTACTGGAGTGACCGACGTTGCTATTTGAGGATATATGGTACTGGAGTGACCAAGCGCTGCTGTTAGAGGAAATACGGTACTGGAGTGACCGAGCATTGCTATTTGAGGAAATATGGTTCTGGAGTGACCGGGCATTGGGATTTGAGGAAATACGGTACTGGAGTTACCGAGCGTTACTATTTGAGGATATATGGTACTGCAGTGACCGAGCGTTAATTAATTACTATTTGAGGATATACGGTACTGAAGTGACCGAGGGTTACTATTTGAGGATATACGGAACTGAAGTGACCGAGCGTTACTATTTGTGGATATATGGAACTGGAGTGCAGGATTGACCGAGCGCTTCTATTAGAGAATATAAGGTACTGGAGTGACCGAGCGCTGCTATTAGAGGTAATAAGGTACTGGAGTGACCCAGCGCTGCTATTAGAGGTTATAAGGTACTGGAGTGACCGAGCGCTGCTATTAGAGGTAATAAGGTACTGGAGTGACCGAGCGCTGCTATTAGAGGTAATAAGGTACTGGAGTGACCGAGCGCTGCTATTAGAGGTAATAAGGTACTGGAGTGACCGAGCGCTGCTATTAGAGGTAATAAGGTACTGGAGTGACCGAGCGCTGCTATTAGAGGTAATAAGGTACTGGAGTGACCGAGCGCTGCTATTAGAGGTAATAAGGTAATGGAGTGACCGAGCACTGCTATTAGAGGTAATAAGGTACTGGAGTGACCCAGCGCTGCTATTAGAGGTAATAAGGTACTGGAGTGACCCAGCGCTGCTATTAGAGGTAATAAGGTACTGGAGTGACCCAGCGCTGCTATTAGAGGTAATAAGGTACGTACTGGAGTGACCTAGCTCTGCTATTAGAGGTAATAAGGTACTGGAGTGACCCAGCGCTGCTATTAGAGGTAATAAGGTACTGGAGTGACCGAGCGCTGCTATTTGAGGTAATAAGGTACTGGAGTGACCCAGCGCTGCTATTAGAGGTAATAAGGTACTGGAGTGACCGAGCGCTGCTATTAGAGGTAATAAGGTACTGGAGTGACCCAGCGCTGCTATTAGAGGTAATAAGGTACTGGAGTGACCCAGCGCTGCTATTAGAGGAAATAAGGTACTGGAGTGACCCAGCGCTGCTATTAGAGGTAATAAGGTACTGGAGTGACCGAGCGCTGCTATTAGAGGTAATAAGGTACTGGAGTGACCCAGCGCTGCTATTAGAGGTAATAAGGTACTGGAGTGACCCAGCGCTGCTATTAGAGGATATACGGTACTGGAGTGACCAAGCGCTGCTATTAGGGGAAATCCGGTACTGGAGTGACCAAGCACTGCTATAAGAGGTAATACGGTACTGGAGTGACTAAGCGCTGCTATTAGGGGAAAGGCGGTACTGGAGTGACCAAGCACTGCTATTAGAGGAAATACGTTACTGGAGTGACCAAGCGCTGCTATTAGGGGAAAGGCGGTACTGGAGTTATCAAGCCCTGCTATTAGGGGTAATACGGTACTGGAGTGACCAAGCACTGCTATTAGAGGTAATACGATACTGGAGTGACCAAGCGCTGCTATTAGGGGAAACCAGTTGCTATTAGAGGTAATATGGTACTGGAGTGACCGAGCACTGCTATTAGGGGAAATACGGTACTGGAGTGACCAAGCGCTGCTATTAGAGATATATTGTACTGGAATGACCAAGCGCTGATATTAAGGGATATACGGTACTGGCGTGACCAAGCGTTGCTATTAGAGGATATACGGTACTGGAATGACCAAGCGCTGCTATTAGAGGATATACAGTACTGCAGTGCCTTAACGCTTCTATTAGGGGATATACGGTACTGGAGTGACAAAGTGCTGCTATTAGGAGATGTATGGTACTGGAGTGACCAAACGCTGCTATTAGAGGATATATGGTACTGGAGTGACCAAGCGCTGCTATTAGAGAATATAAGGCACTGGAGTGACCGAGCGATGCTATTAGAGGAATATATGGTACTGGAGTGACCAAGCGCTGCTATTAGAGTTAATATGGTACTGGAGTGACAAAGCGCTGCTATTAGAGGAATACGGTACTGTTGTGACCAAGTGCTGCTATTTGAGGATATATAGTACTGGAATGACCAAGCGCTGCTTTTAGAGGAAATACGGTACTGGAGTGATTAAACACTTCTATTAGGATATACGGGACTGGAGTGACTGAGCGCTGCTAATAGAGGAATACGGTACTGGAGTGACCAAGCGGTGCTATTAGAGGTAATACGGTACTGGAGTAACGAAGCGCTGCTATTAGAGGAATACGGTACTGGAGTGACCAAGTGTTGCTATTAGAGGAAATACAGTACTGGAGTGATTAAACGCTTCTATTAGGGGATATACGGTACTGGAATGACCGAGTGCTGCTATTAAAGGAATATGATACTGGAGTGACCAAGCGCTGCTATTAGAGGAAATACGGTACTGGATCCGGAGAGACTGAGCGCTGCTATTAGAGGAAATACGGTACCGGAGTGACCGAGCGCTGCTATTAGAGGTAATAAGGTACTGGAGTGACCGAGAGCTGCTATTAGAGAAAATATGGTACTGGAGTGAACGAGCGCTGCTACTAGAGGAAATACGGTACCGGAGTGACCGAGCCCTACTATTAGAGGAAATAAGGTTCTGGAGTGAACGTGCGCTGCTTTTATTAGTTTTAAGTACCGTTTCGCAGGGATAGACTAAATAATGTGGGAGGTGGTTTGTTACTGTATGTTAAAGATGGAGTAAATTGCAAACGACGAGTAGATTTAGAAGACGATAATATTGAATGCATTTGGATTGAGATCCAACAAAACAAAGGTAAAACATTACTATTTGAGGATATATGGTACTGCATTAGGGTCTATTACATTAGGGTCTGTATATAGACATCCTATCTCTAAAGCTTAATGGAAAGATCATTTTAAATTAGAGGAAAAGTGGGGGATATAAATCGTGACCTTTTACATCATGTAAACCTCTTTATGTGGCAGCCTACTACAGACCAAAAGAATCAGATACTGACAGTAGCACAGAATTTGAAAAATCTCTGGAACTTGTAAGACCTTATAAAAGGCACAAAATGGATCTTGGGGGATTTTAATTATTCAAAATTATCATGGGACTCTGAACATGTGCCTTCTATAAAATCAGGCTGTGGATTTCACCAACTCTACCAAAGCTTTACAAACATTCTGGATGATCACAACCTTATACAGATGGTAACCCAAAACACCCGACCACCTTTATCAGTATTTATTAACATGCACACTAGCGTTCGTCTAGTGCAGTGTGGCGGCTGTAAAAAGTCTCCGCGTGCTATGAATCAGTAGTGTTATTTTTTACTGATCCTTTGGGACCAACGAGCCCAATATAGGTGGCTTTAAAGTAGAATACCGTTTAAGCCGGTGCTAGGGGGCGTGAGAAGTGTTGCTTCTTTCATTACTTCTCATGAACAGACTCAATAAAACCGAGTCTGCTGATTTATTCTCTGAATTGTGTTTGTTGCTCTCAAAGGATCACCTTTATCAGTATTTATTAACATGCACACTAGCGTTCGTTTAGTGCAGTGTGGCGGCTGTAAAAGGGAACATTCTACTTAATTACGAAGCAACATCTGTTGAACTTTTATGGAACAAATTTAAAGATTCTCTTCAGTTAGGTATTTCAAAATTTGTACCCACTAAGAAACTAGGGACTAAATCATCATTGCCATGGCTAACACAGGAAATTAAAAGGTTAATCAGGAAAGGAGATCACCCATTCCAAAAACGTAAACAATCAAAAAGCAGAGACAGAACAAAACTAAATAAAATTAAAAACATCATCAAACACAAAATCAAAACAGCACACACAAACTACATTGAAAACATCCTAAACATACAGCAACAACAACAGGACAAAACAGAATCTTCTAAATTTTCAACCAAGAAACTTTATAGTCTCATTAAAAATTCCAGACAAGACTCGCACGGCATTGCACCACTAAAGGATCAACTGACACAAAACCTCAAATCTAACAACACAGATAAAGCAAACATACTCAACAGACAATTTCAGTCAGTATTCTCTCACATGTCACGCCTCAGACTAGGACAATCATGTCTAAATGCACTCAACACAACTAAATATCCACAGATGCCAGACATAACAATCAGTAAAAATGGAGTTCATAAACTACTTACAAACCTTAAAACAGACAAAGCAGCAGGACCAGCTAACATTAAACCTCTCCTCCTTAAAGAACTCTCTAATGAAATTGCAGATATTGTCCAAATTATTTTTCAGAAATCTCTTTCAAGTGGCGAACTACCTTCTGACTGGAAGAAAGCGAATGTATCTCCTTTGTACAAAAAGGGTGATTAAGCGACCCAGCAAATTACAGACCTATTTCCCTAACTTGCATTCTATGTAAACTTCTTGAACATATTGTTGCTTCTAACCTGTCATCTCATTTCAAACAGCATAATATACTTTATGATCTTCAACACGGCTTCCGAGAAAGACGTTCCTGTGAAACCCAGCTCCTCGGACTAGTGGATGATCTCACTAGAAATCTCTCTCTCGCTCTAAGCAAACTGACTTAATTCTCTTGGATTTTAGTAAAGCCTTTGACAAGGTCAATCATCTAAAACTTCTCTTTAAACTTCATGAACATGGCGCCTCACCGGCTGTTACTAAGTGTATTCACTCCTTTCTCATTGGTAGATCTCAAACTATTGTTCTAGAAGGGGATACTTCTTCTGAGGTACCTGTAACATCTGGTGTGCCACAAAGCTCTGTTCTCGGACCCCTTCTCTTTTTTCTTTACATAAATGATCTCCCTGAATCTATAGCCTCACAAGTGCGATTATTTGCAGATGACACCGCAGTCTACATCACTATAAATAACCCGTCTGACTGTCAAACACTACAATCTGATCTTCTTCTTCTTGAGAAATGGGAGTCCAAGTGGGACATGGAGTTCAATCCCAGTAAATGTCAAGTTCTCCATATGACCAGAAATAAAAACTCCCTAAAACACCAATATAAACTTCATGGTCAAACACTAGAAGCGCTGTCGGATGCAAAATATCTAGGCGTGGACATATCTCATGATTTATCCTGGAACACACATATTAATCGCATCACAACAACAGCAAACATAACTTTAGACTTCCTAAAAAGAAACATACCCACAAAACACGAAAAAGTACGCGAACTTGCATATACCACTCTCGTTCGGCCACAGCTGGAATACGCATCCACAGTCTGGTCACCATACACTCTCACTAACATAAATAAAGTAGAAATTATACAACGCCGCGCAGTCAGATGGGTAAAAAACAACTATTCACCATATCACAGTGTAACAGATATGCAAACAAATCTTGGCTGGAGAACACTAAAAGACAGAAGAACTGACTCAAAAGTGTTATTGTTTTATAAAATATTCCATCACCAGGTTGAAATTCCAATGCCTCCTTATCTCCAACACCCTATCAGAATGACAAGACACATGCACCCGAATTCTCTCATACAAATTCATACAAATGCAAACTTCTACAAATTTTCGTTTTTTCCCCACACAGTCACACAATTGAATTCGCTTCCTCATAGTATTGATGTCCTGCCAAACATAGATCTGTTTAGGCAGTCAGTCAGCCAGTTGAATCACCATTGAGATCCGGAAGTTGTTGTTTTTAAACTCTTTTTTATTTCTTCTATTAACACTCCTTTATTTCACTTATTCACTTAGATAGTCTTATCTATCTACTTTTAACTTTTCTTACTATTCTCAGCGACAAACGCACTTTTTCCTGCTTAAAATACCCGTGAGGGGAGTATAGCAGTATAAACAGATAGATAGATAGATAAGGATATACATAATGATTGGTTGAATTTTATTCTGTCATTGGGTTTGAGAAGCCTACTCGTGTGTCTTCAAGTTCAAAAACACTAATAGATCACATATATTTATAAACTGTCATGAAAATATTATTTACACGTCTGTGCCATGTGTATCACTCAGTGATCACTACCCGATATTCTGCACACGAAAACTCAACGCGTCTATTAACAGAATGCGCACGTGACATTAAAATTCAGATCATTTAAACAATTTAATCAATACAATTTTAATATTGATCTTAATTCTGTTATTTGGGATAATATCGAACATTTCTCCGACCCTAATGACGCACTTACTTTATGGATGAACCTTTTTACTAAAGTTATTGATAAACACGTTCGAACTAGAGTGAAACATTTGCAACAAATCCCGATAAATTATACGCGATACTTACAAGGCAATACAAGTTTGAAGTATCGATGTATGAATAAGGTTTACATTTTTTGTATGTTCACGCGAACGTTCTACAGGTTGAATAATGTGATAAGTACTACAGATACAAAAAAAAAGCATTACACGTCTGAACATTGAAGTGTCCAATATTAAGACCTTTCTTTGTTAATGGTTATAGTCAATGATTGTTCTCCCTGTGAGGCCTTGTGGTCAATCTCCATTGATTCATCGACGGGCTTATGTATGCTAGAGTTGTCCCGCTTTATACGAAAAAAGTTGGTACGTATCGACCTGTAAGAATTTTGTTTTATTTTTAAAAAGTAATAGAAAGAGCTGTATATAATCAATAAGAATCCGTTTTAGTTAACAACATCCTTGTGTATGATCTACAATATGGCTTCACAGAACACTATTCCACTGACTCATGCCATAGTCATTTAACAGATCACCTAATTATACTAGTATGATTATGCTTGATCTCCAGAAAGCATTTGACATATTCGATCACATTATATTATGTGCCAACTAAAACCTATGGGCGTTGGGTCAGTGGAGTGGTTTCTGTTTCTGACAGAATAAAAAATGTTCATGTTGTTAACACATACTCAAATACTGAAAAGAGTTATTGCGGAGAACCTCAGGGTAGTATCTTAGGGCCACTTTTATTCCTCTCTTAAGTAAATGATGTGTCAGTAAAATACGTTCCTATTGCAAACTACTACTATACGCAGATGACAATGCAATACGTTTTTCCTCATAAATATGTTAAAGGAACACACAGCAATCTTGAATTGTTTAAAAGTAGCGGGGTTCTGTTAGGTTTCGTAAATAATTTGCATATGTGTAATCATTAATATTAATTAGATCTAGATATATTTGAATAATTCAAAACAAATTGTTTTAACATATTACTAACTGTTGATTATATAGAACCAATAATATATTTAAAATAACTCAGAAAATTGAAATCTCAAAATGTTGTTTAATTATATGCAAGCAGGTTTAAAGTCAAAACTGATATTGGACTTAAAAATCGAGCTATAAGAAACATTCTGGTGAAGTTTGGTGAAAATCCTGCAAGAAATAAGCAAGATACGCATGTCATAGCGGAGACCGTACATGACCTATATGTTGGCAAACGTAGGTCACAGCGACCAGAAAGTGTGCACATGATGTTGGATTCATATAAGGAACATTCTGGTGAAATTTGGTGAAAATCCTGCAAGTAACGAAGAATATATTAATAAATGAAAAGCGGACGCACAGACTTACGAACGATAATAAATAGAGATATGGTCAAGTGAAATTTTCAAGCAAATGCATATTTTAGGCATGACCAATGTCAACCATCTAGTATATGACAGTAAGTCAACACTAATAATGTGAACATAATATCAAAAGGAATACATATATGAACAGGGTTTAATGTGAACCTAGAATTTATCATTTAATCTAAATCTAGAATAAAACAGAAATGAATGAATATTACTAAGATGTTGTTTTCTGATTAATCATATGTTTTATATGTTTTATGTGCTAAACTCTCCTGGGTTAGCTATGCATGCATAACAGTCAGTACTTGTATATCCATGGCATAACTAACCCCAGTTAGCTATGCTTTGATAACTAACTCCAGTGTTAGCTATGCACGTATAACCATAGACCTACATACTCAGTATTTATATCCATGGCATAACTAACCCCAGTTAGCTATGCATGCATGACAAACTACAGACATAAATGCAATCATTTATATATAGTATACCTAGTTAGCTGTCACATAACATATCATACACAAAAAAGTTTAATAGGAAAGAATTAGTTTCCAGTACAACAAAGGCACCAAACAACACCCTATAATATTCATTCATTTCTTTTTTATTACCCTCGATTATAGATTATATGATTGATTCTGTATTCACATAAAAGCCTGTCTATATATTACATCGCCTTTTACTTCTGGTTCTATATTACCTCGACTTTTACTTCTGGTTCTATATTACCTCGCCTTATACCTCTGGTTCTATATTACCTCGCCTTATACCTCTGGTTCTATATTACCTCGACTTTTACTTCTGGTTCTATATTACCTCGCCTTATACCTCTGGTTCCATATTACCTCGCCTTATACCTCTGGTTCTATATTACCTCGACTTTTACTTCTGGTTCTATATTACCTCGACTTTTACTTCTGGTTCTATATTACCTCGCCTTATACCTCTGGTTCTATATTTCCTCGCCTTATACCTCTGGTTCTATATTACCTCGCCTTATACCTCTGGTTCTATATTACCTCGACTTTTACTTCTGGTTCTATATTACCTCGCCTTATACCTCTGGTTCTATATTACCTCGCCTTATACCTCTGGTTTTATATTACCTCGACTTTTACTTCTGGTTCTATATTACCTCGCCTTATACCTCTGGTTCTATATTACCTCGACTTTTACTTCTGGTTCTATATTACCTCGACTTTTACTTCTGGTTCTATATTACCTCGCCTTATACCTCTGGTTCTATATTTCCTCGCCTTATACCTCTGGTTCTATATTACCTCGCCTTATACCTCTGGTTCTATATTACCTCGACTTTTACTTCTGGTTCTATATTACCTCGCCTTATACCTCTGGTTCTATATTACCTCGCCTTATACCTCTGGTTCTATATTACCTCGACTTTTACTTCTGGTTCTATATTACCTCGCCTTATACCTCTGGTTCTATATTACCTCGACTTTTACTTCTGGTTCTATATTACCTCGACTTATACCTCTGGTTCTATATTACCTCGCCTTATACCTCTGGTTCTATATTATCTCGCCTTATACCTCTGGTTCTATATTACCTCGACTTTTACTTCTGGTTCTATATTACCTCGCCTTATACCTCTGGTTCTATATTACCTCGACTTTTACTTCTGGTTCTATATTACCTCGCCTTATACCTCTGGTTCTATATTACCTCGCCTTATACCTCTGGTTCTATATTACCTCGACTTTTACTTCTGGTTCTATATTACCTCGCCTTATACCTCTGGTTCTATATTACCTCGCCTTATACCTCTGGTTCTATATTACCTCGCCTTATACCTCTGGTTCTATATTACCTCGACTTTTACTTCTGGTTCTATATTACCTCGACTTTTACTTCTGGTTCTATATTACCTCGCCTTATACCTCTGGTTCTATATTACCTCGCCTTATACCTCTGGTTCTATATTACCTCGACTTTTACTTCTGGTTCTATATTACCTCGACTTATATCTCTGGTTCTATATTACCTCGACTTTTACTTCTGGTTCTATATTACCTCGCCTTATACCTCTGGTTCTATATTACCTCGCCTTATACTTCTGGTTCTATATTACCTCGCCTTATACCTCTGGTTCTATATTACCTCGCCTTATACCTCTGGTTCTATATTACCTCGATTTTTACCTCTGGTTCTATATTACCTCGCCTTTTACCTCTGGTTCTATATTACCTCGCCTTTTACCTCTGGTTCTATATTACCTCGACTTTTACTTCTGGTTCTATATTACCTCGCCTTATACCTCTCGTTCTATATTACCTCGACTTTTACTTCTGGTTCTATATTACCTCGCCTTATACCTCTGGTTCTATATTACCTCGCCTTATACCTCTGGTTCTATATTACCTCGACTTTTACTTCTGGTTCTATATTACCTCGACTTTTACTTCTGGTTCTATATTACCTCGCCTTATACCTCTGGTTCTATATTACCTCGATTTTTACCTCTGGTTCTATATTACCTCGCCTTTTACCTCTGGTTTTATATTACCTCGACTTTTACTTCTGGTTCTATATTACCTCGCCTTTTACCTCTGGTTTTATATTACCTCGACTTTTACTTCTGGTTTTATATTACCTCGCCTTTTACCTCTGGTTCTATATTACCTCGATTTTTACCTCTGGTTCTATATTACCTCGCCTTTTACATCTGGTTCTATATTACCTCGCCTTTTACCTCTGGTTCTATATTGACCTTACAACATCTCGCAGCTCAGTCACTTAACTGACTTACCTCACATTTGACACCTGGTTCTATATCAACTTGAGAAAACTCGGTGCCATGCAATGTCTCACCAAGTTTAGCTGTGATCAGAAGGTCCCTAGGAAAAGAAAATGAAGGTTTTCATTAAAAGCAGCTTGTCGGAAAATAATGTAAATTACTGACTTACAAGACATAAGATTAGTATCTTTGCAACTAATATTTACAAACGAAAATGATCAACATCCAATACACTTATCATTCAATATGCTCATTATCCAACAATGAATATGCTTACCATCAATTATGATATTACCCAATACGCCATTTATTCCATACATTCATCATGCTCACCATCCAATATGCTCAACATACAATATATTCACCATTCAATATACTCATTATATAATATGCTAACCATACAATATGTTCACCGTCCAATATGCTTAACATCTAATATGCATACCATCCAATATACTCATAATCCAATACACTGATCATCCAATATGCTTACCATGTAATATGCTCATCATCCAATATACACATAATGCAATATGCTCACTATCCAATATACTCGCCATACATACAGGCTCACCATCCAATATACTCACTATAAATTATGCTCACCATTCAAAATGCTTACCATTCAATATGCTCACGGTCGAATATTCCACTATCCAATATGCTCACCATCCAATATGCTCACCAACCACTATGTTCACTATCCAATATTATCAGCATCCAATACGCTCACCATCTAATATGCTCACCATCCATAATTTTCACCATAAAATATGCTCACCATCCATTATGTTCAATATCCAATATGATCACCATCCAAAATGCACACCATCCATTATGTTTACAATCCAAAATGCTCACCATTCATATGTTCAATATCCAGTATTCTCACCATCCAATATGCTCACCATCCATTATGTTCACCATCCAATATGCTCACAATCCAATATACTCATCATCTAATATGCTCACCATCCATTATGCTCACCATCCATTATGTTCACTATCCAATATGATCACCATCTAATATGCTCACCATCCATTATTTTCACCATTTAATATGCTCACCATCCATTATGTTCAATATCCAATATGATCAACATCCATTATGTTCACTATCCAAAATGCTCACCATCCATTATGTTCAATATCCAATATGCTCACCATCCAATATGCTCACCATCCATTATGTTCACCATTCAATATGCTCACTATCCATTGTGTTCGCCATCCATTATGTTCATTATCCAATATGCTCACCGTCCATTATGTTCACCATCTAATGTGCTCACCATCCAATATACTCATAATGCAATATGCTCACCATCCAATACACTCACCATCCTTACAGGCCCACCATCCAATATACTCAACATCCATACAGGCTCACAATCTAGTACACTCATAAACATTATATTCACCATCCTATATGCTCACCATTTAAAATGTCTACCATCATATACTTACCATCGAATATGTCCACTATCCATTATGCTTACCATCCAATACACTCACCATCCAATATGCTCACCATCCAATGTGCTCACCATCCAATATGCTCACCATCCTATACGCTCACAATCCATTATGCTCAGCATCCAATATGCTCAGCATCCAATATGCTCACCGTATAATATGCTCACCATCCATAATTTTCATCATATGATATGTTCACCATCCATTATGTTCAATATCCAATCTGATCACCATCCAAAATACTCACCATCCATTATGTTCACTATCACTATTCACTGAGTGCCACAAAACCTGTGGGTTCGCCCAGCGGCCGTCGGCTGCGGGTCGCTCAAAGCTATTTCCTATATAGCTCTAGGTGGTATGTTCGAGACCCGAATTCGGGTAGCCTTCCCCCTGATACGACCTAGGGACCGAGTGCCACGCGTAGCGAGGACCGTTGCCGACGGCTGGCCACCGGTCCCGTTGTGTCACAAAATATGTGGGTCGGCAGAGCGGCTATCGACCGAAGGTCGTTCAACGCTATTTCCCTCTATATAACTGTATATAGCTCTATGTGCCATGTTCGAGACTTGAACTCGGGTAGCCCTCACCCTGATAAGGCCTAGGGACCGAGTACCACGCATAGCGGGGACCTTTGCCCACGGCTGGCCACCGGTCCCGTTGTGTCACAAAATATGTGGATCGGTCCAGCGGCCATCGGCCGAGGGTCGCTCAACGCTATTTCCCTCTACACATATATAACTATACTGTTTATAGCTCTAGGTGAGTTACGAGGTTAACTCGGGTAGCCTCCCCACTGATACAGCCTAACGATCGAATGCCACGCGTTGCCGGGACCTTTGCCGACGGCTGCCCACTAGTCCCGTTGCGTCACCCAATCTGTAAGTCGGCCCAGCGGCCGACGGCCGAATGTCGTTCAAAGCTATATTCTTCTATATAACTGTATATAGCTCTATGTGCCATGTTCGAGACTCGAACTCAGGTAGCCTTTCCCCTAATATGGACTAGCGACTGAGTGCCACATGTACCTGGGACCTTTGCCGTTGTGTCGCAAAATATGTGGGTCGGCCCAGTGGCCGTACGCAGAGGGTCGCTCAACGCTATTTCTCTATTTATAACGTATACTGTATATATCTCTATGTACCATGTTCGAAATGCCGGTAACGTGGTAAAGTCCAAGTCGCCAGTTGGTACACGTACATGTTCCAAAATGCTCTACACATAATGGCCTTTCAGGAAAATAGGGTGTACAAAATTCCCCCATGGTGAGGGTTACTCCTACTAGCTTACAATCTATTTTTCTATTGTGCCGGTATTATATATTTTTCTAGATGTTAACCCAATACCCCCAATGGATTGCAGAAATAAGTGATTTTAGTCCTTATTTCCAACAGATTTCAGCAGATATGTTATATATGATGCCAGGAAACACTTGAATATGTATGCTGTGCAACATTATATTAATTCAATTTGATAAGTTTATGTTAAAACTATTTTCAACAATATTTCCAGATTCAGTCGATTTTTGACAAAAATACACAGTTTTCTCCTAAGAATTAAGGCTTTTTCAAGCATCATACGGTTCGGGACTTTTTTGTACTTAATTATTGGACCTTTGTCTATCCTAAAATGTTACAGTGTGTCCTTATTCGATTGTATTAAATTTGTTTCTATATTTTATCCCAATACCCCCAATGGATTACAGAAATCAGTGATTTTTGTCATTTTTTCCAACATTTTGCCCTAAAATGCAAATATTTGAGCACATATGTTATATATTGTGTTAGGAAAAACTTGAATATGTATGCTGTGCAACATTCTATTGCTTCAATTTGATAAGTTTATGTTCAAACTGATTTCAAAAAAGTAATTCCAGATTCCGACGATTTTTGACAAAAATACACATTTTCGCCCCAAAATTAAGGCATTTCCAAACATTATGCGGTTTGGGACTTTTTTCTACTTAATCACTGGACCTTACCCTGCCCAAAAAGGTTACAATATTTCTTTTTTCTATTGTATTAGATATATTTCTAATTTTTAGTTAAATATCCCCAATGTATTACAGAAATCAGCGATTTTATTCAATTTTTTAACATTTTTACCCAAAATCTAAATATTTAATTCGGATCCATAAATTATATGGTGGAACACGTAGAGATGCCTTCCGAGAAAGATTCCATCAATTCAAATTGGTTCTAATATATTCCATTCTTTTTCTAATTTTTTTTTCCAGATTTCGTCGATTTTCGTCTGAAAACGCAGTGTTTTTTCCCCCAAAACTCACTAAAGCCCCAACGCTCAGATGGCACACATGTGTCATTTTGAAACTTATTGTATGTTCTTTCAGAAAATGATACCCCACAAAATTCTCCCTGGGGGAGGGGGAGGAGTGGGGTGGGTGGGTAGGGGGGGCGGGGGGGGACGGGGGGGGGGGGGTCATCCATTCGCAACATCTCGTACACTGCTTCCCGACGAATGACGGGATTGGCCGAGTGTTCACGATTGATTGTGTATGTAGCAACAGCTTAGCAACAGTGCACTAATTTCTGTGCCGTTGCCTTCCGGCTAACAGAATGTAAAGATTTTGAACATACCGAAGCGCCGTGAAACACACGAGGCGGGATCCCGACGAATGACGGGATTGGCCGAGCGTTCACGATTGCGGGGGGGGGGGGGGGGGGGGGGGGGGGGTTCTTCTACTTGCTCACTCTATTTGAAGGGAAGTAACTATCAAATATGTATTGAGTATAAAGATGACGCTTTTAGCTCCCTTATATAGCTGTATAACAAACGACTGAATTATGTTACCATAACAACCACAATTCACTCTTGCTCACTCTATTTGAAGGGAAGTAACTATCAAATATGTATTGAGTATAAAGATGACGCTTTTAGCTCCCTTATATAGCTGTATAACAAACGACTGAATTATGTTACCATAACAACCACAATTTTGACCATATCACGAAATAAAATTATGTGCAAAATCTCCATATACTCCTCTACCAATGTACCAACTTTTATGACAATATCTTTAATACTTTTGAAGTTATAGCATGAGCCTATTTTGTGTGCATTATATCTACTATTGTGTTGCCATAGCAACCACATTTTGGCTATATCAACAAAATTACATAACGTGCATAATCTCCGTATGCCCCTCTACCATACGTAAAAAGTTTCATGAAAATATATTTCATACTTCTTAAGTTATCGCAGGATCCAGTTTGCCGGACGGACCGACCTTTTTTTTTAGCTATTTTGTTGCCATAGCAATCACAATTTTAGCATATCAACAAAATTAAATAACGTGCATAATCCCCTTATGCCCCGCTACCATATGTAAAACGTTTCATGAAAATATCTTGTATACTTTTTAAGTTATCGCAGGATCCAATTTTCCGGACGGACGGACGTAAATCTATAGTCCCCTCCGGTAGCAGCCTAAAAATAACTGAACCATTAATATTTTCCTTGGTTATCACTAAGTCATCTTACCAAATATTAAAAGAATTCACACATACAAGATTTCCATATTTAAAGGGCTGTAACTGCTGTGAAATTGATCCAATCATCTTAGAAGCATATAAGGAACATTCTGGTGAGTTTGTTGAATATCCTGCAGGAAAGAAGCAAGATGCGCATTTTGTTGCGTAGACCGGTCGTGACCTATATTTCCTCGAAAGTAGGTCACAGTGACCCTAAATTTTGCACATGATGCTATATGCATATAAGGAACATTATGGCGGAGTTTGGTGAACATCCTGCGAGAAAGAAACAAGAAACGCCTTTTGTGGCGTTGACCGGACGGGACCTATATTTCGTTCAAAATATGTCACAGTGACCCAAAATGTGATGTTGGATCTGTATATGTTGGATCTGTATAATTAACATCATGTGGAGCTTGGTGAAAAAGAAATGAAAATCGGACGCACAAACTAACGGACGGACGAATGAATTGACACACAACATTGTGGTCGCTAAGACGAGATCCGTAAAAAGTAAACGTTATTGTTCAATGTTACGTATTCAAGACATATGTTTGCTGTTTCACTGACATTTTCCCGTTGCTGTGAGCATACTGAAATCATTGCACACTTTGAATATCTGTAATAATCATTCCAGTAAAACGGTGTTAAAATGTGAATAACAATTAGCAGAACTTGACTTTGTTGTTTTTAACATGTTTAAGCCACGCGGAATACTGAGGTTAAAGAACGCCGTTGATTCCAAACGAAGCCCTTCAATCACAAACTGATACAATTGCATTAGTAGTTTTAATAGTTACTGTATTAACGTATATGTATGTTTTATATATATATGTTTAAATTCAATTCATCAGTACGTGTTCTACATCAATTGAGTCTTAATAACTTTTCGATTTTGTCAAAACCGTATGCTACTTGTATGGCGCACACAAGAGAGTTCGATAATAAAAAAAACGCCGCGTCTTGAATCCCGCTGTGGAGAATAAGTTCCAGGGCGCATGTTGACACAAATGTATGTGGTGGTAATCCTCTTGAGTGCATCAACTCCTGTGATAAAGGACAACAGCTCAGGAACCGTCACTGACACGTTTTATCTGAAAAATGCAAATATTGCAACAAATTGTTTTGAAGTTGTTATCCAATAAGTATCCCGACAACGCGGGGTTTCCCCATATATATATGTAAGAGTTATGCTCTGTTCTTCTGAATAATATATTGTCAAGACTCTATCGTCGATGTATTAAATCATTAAAGTGACATAACACTTATGAACCTGCATACAAAGCTAAACCAATCTTTAAACAACCGTATCCTTACACAACAGAAGAAAAGAAAAACAGTTCAGCTTTGTTAATGTATTATAAATGCATGTCCGTTGATGTTGTTACGTTGATAACTCAACAGAGTTGACTAATGGTAGATACTTTTTAGCCAGAGTGCAACACTTTTAAGGGTCATAAAAGGCTGTCTATGCCTGAAGTTTAAACGGTGCGAAACAGCTTAGTTTTAAAGAGAGGCAAACTAAACAAATACATGTGACACATTTAACAATATGGTTTATAGATGTACATTACTAAACATTATAACTGTATAAGGAATAGTATCTTAACTAATTGTCAGGGTATGCAACATGTATACGAAACTGGAGATGGTGATCTTTTATGAACTGATTGACTGTGTCCTTGACATTGACCTTTTAGCTTCCATTTGAATAGCTACAGGGTCTTCTTACTTCCATATATTTCAAACATGAAACGTATAGAAAGGAAACGCTTTGGTCTGCAGAAATACATGCAGGCGGATACAGAGGCTTATTCAAATACACCAATATCCGTCCCTACAAAACACACACGCACACACACGTGCGCACGAACACACACACACACACACACACACACACAACACACACACACACACGCAGCCACACAACAACAACTACACATACAAATAAACATAAAACAACACAAAGAATCTAAGTATAACTGTGTACATGGCCTTGTATACTTATCAACTCATTTTAACATCAGATACAATATGCAGAAATATTACAAATATTGCTGAGCCGTAGAAGGAACTGATTGTCTAAGTCAAAGTATGGTAACAAAATCACGTGTCGGTGGACCGATTATGATTATCCATGGATAATCGGTGGAAAGCCAGATAATGGGCCAAATAAGGCTTGCAGAAGCTCTGCTTGTATCAATATGTTATCGATCTCATGCTAATTTCGGTATTCTGTACTTACATATCAAATCCCTGATATTCCTTTAAGGCGCTAACCATTATATTTGAGAATAATTATGGGTCCTCCACCCCTCTTGCCAACCAGATTTGTAAAGAACATGGAGACACATATGGGTATCTTGTCCCGCCCTCTTCTTGATCAAAAACATTTATTTCATTATTTTTTTTGGAGAACCATCATGCAGGTAGATGGTCATCCCCATTAATGAACAAGAGGCCCAAGCACTTGGGCCTGTATGTAGACGCTCTACTGGTATGATGTGATTCAGAAGCATAAACATGATAGAGACCAACCCAAGAAACATATGTCCTATATATAACTCTATGTAAACTTTGGGCTATAGTGGCGGCCATTTTGAATACTTGACGACAACGAAAAACACACACTTGATAGAGATCAACAACAGGAACATGTATATGATATTTAACTAGAATGGAATAAGTGGTAATATGTCGTTTGATAAGTTTGATACATGTCTTTAAATTTGACCTAAGTTTAGAAATGGTGGCCATCATGGATGACTGGCCCCAAAAACACAAATCTGAGGGGGACTAACCTAAAGATCATTGTGATTAAGTTTCATCAAAATCCTTCAAGCGGTTTCAAAAAAGATGTAATTTTTAACGTTTTCCTATATAACTCTATATAAACTTTAGGTCGCTGTGGCGGCCATTTGGATTAGTCGACGATAACGAAAATACACAAACTTGATAGAGGCTAACCCAAGGAACATGTTTATATTTCACAAGAATGGAATAAGTGGTTTCGGAAATGTTGTTTGAAATTTCCTTAAATTTTACCTAATTTTAGCCATGGCGACCATCTTGGATGACTGGCAGCCGCGAAAAACACAATTCTAAGGGGGACTATCCTAAAGATCATTATAGTGAAGTTTCATCAAAATCCTTCAAGCGGTTTCAGAAAAGATGTTATTTTTAGCCTCTTCCTATATAACTCCATGGAGTGTTTACAGTGAGGTATACTAAAACAGAATGTAATATGTTTTATACATATTGTAATTTGTTTTTGCCAATCGCTTTTGAAAATTGCCGATTTTGAAATTTTCGCTTCGCGCGCTCAAATTCAGCATTTCCAAAAATCTCAGGCTTTTTCTTAATTTTATTATCCCTGTGCTTGAGTAATTGACAGATGGTTCACAACTCTGTATCATGGTTATATTTTGCTTGTACGTATCATGGTTATATTTTGCTTGTAATTGACAGACTGAAACAACTCTGTATCGTGGTTATTTGGATTGTACTTGAGTAACACTGTATCGTGGTTATATTTTGATTGTACATGGGTAATTGACATATTGATACAACTCTGTATCGTGATTATTTTGATTGTACATGAGTAATTGATAGATGGTTTACAACTCTGTAGCGTAGTTATATTTTAATTGTACATGGGTAATTGACCGATTGATAAAACTCTGTGTCGTGGCTATTTTGATTGAACATGGGTAATGGACAGATTAATTGATACAACGCTAAGCCGTGGCTATTTTCATTGCACATGGGTAATTGAAAGAGACTTTTACAACCCCTTCAGATGATTGGGGCACGGTCCCTCCTGCACCCACTGTTCATCCGCCTATTTCATGGCTTGGTCACGTGTAAATGAGTAAATGAGTAATTTACATTAAAGAAACTTGCATGACTACAGCCCTGTATCTTGGCAGTTTTGATTAATTTTTGATAAATCGAGGTGCTCAATACTTCAAGAGTTTCGTGTGTCCCTTCAGCATGTTTATCTTTTGCATAATACATGAACAACTGCTATGACAAGAAATGTGTTGAACACAAAACACACCGACTTCTGCAATATATGTTACCTTAAGAATCGTTAATAAATAGGCCTACTACTAATTAAGGGTAATCAAGTGTTCAGTCGTTATTGAATAAGTAAGTCTTTGCTCATTTAATTAGAGTTTATGATATCAGTGAACTAATAATCTCTTATTACTTCACTGCTGATATAAACTATTTTAAAATACACACATCTGACCAATATTGTAAGACCCCATTTAACAGCAAAAATGAGGCTTTTGAATTATTGCACCTCCTCTCCAACCATGAATATATATAAACGGAAAAGAAAAAAAAGAAAGAAATATCTATGAAAACATACACGTTCCTGATGAAATGTACGATCCTACAGGGAGTAAGTAGGCTACTCCCCCAGGGAGTAAGTACTCCCTGGATCCTGTATCACTAACATATGATATACACTGAACCAAACAGCTAAAGCACCAGTAGACAATACTGTATGAATTTATTATACATGCCGACTGGTACCGTTGGAGACAGGTGATTTGAAAGATATCTTTTGTTAAATTTACAGTCGTTATTGACAAGATCAAGATTGTCTCGTTGTTTTGGTTTATTGATTGTTATTATTGCGATATTATTGATATTAAAGGTATTGTCTACCGGTGCGTTAGCTCTTTGGTTCAGTATATATATAGATAGTAGGACCCTGGTAGTACCACTTCAGAGTAGCACTCACATGATACCCCCCCCCCCCCCCCACCCCACCACACACACCATCTCCCTCCCCACTCCACTCCTTCCACACCACACACACCCTCTCCCTCCACACCCCACACTCCCACTCCCTCCACATCCACACACCCTCTCCCTCCACACCCTCTCCCTCCACACCCCACACACCTTCTCCCACCACACACTACACCTCCTACCCACCCCTAACACCGACACGCGCTTGGGGTTCAATAAGGCAATTGATGTACGTAAGACAAGACATATCAAGTAAATTAAATTACTGGACAAAATAGTGTTTTTCCTTTCTTAAATAACTTCATAGTCTGTGAATGTTTGACTTGCTCTGAGATACATCACATATCATTAATGGAGAACAAAGAAAAAGAAAACGACTTGTTTATTTTATTGTGACATATTTGATGTACACACCCCTCCGGGCGGAGTAGGTGTGTCTCTCACAAAGTTCCCGGATGATGGTGGGTGTGTCTAAGGTGGAACAAAATGGCTGACAGGGAGGATGGGGAGGCTGGTGGTGAACTTGATCACCAGATGCAGTCTCATTACGCAGTGTCTGATGGTAAGTTATTACATGCTTATTGCTTGATTACTGTTTTATGCACCTCATGGCTTTGTGCTATGTTTACGTATGCTTCGTTCTGCTTCGCTACGGACAGTTTACAAGGGAGCTAAATCTGGGTCAATGTAATCAGTCGCTAGTAAATAGAAAGTGGGTGGGGAGTGGACAATTATGTATTTTTAGTTTGTTTGTGTGTCAGTTATTTATCCCCGATATTCACTTCATGTCATCGATTTGATTTATAATGAGCATTCATGCATGTTTGTTTCATAGTTACCTCTTTATGTAATTGTTCTAAGCAACCGATGGGCGTGAAAAGTGAGAGAGGATTGAGGGGACGGGATTGAGGATCTTGTCAATGTTCTTTCCATCTTTGCCATGTTATGGAGTTTCACTGACCCCAAATGAAGAAGTGTTACTGTACTCTGCATATTATATATAATGGAATTATCATTTTAAAAAACAACCCTACACCCACTAGAGATAGTGTTTTTGGCTTTCAGTTGTATCCTGGCGTTGCCAGTTTTCGATAGCCTACGCGATCGCCGATACAAAATGAACACAAACACGCGTCTTACCTGTCTCAATTTTCATCCAGCAAAAATCCAATTCAGTTGCATCAATATAGCAACATTACCAATAATTTCGCATCTTAAATTTCGAAAGTTCAAACTCTAATGTGGTAGTCAAAATTAGATTAGTTAAAAAATGACTCCTGTATTCGAGGTAGTTTTGAAAAAAGAGGCTGATGACATCTGTATTTTATTTACAACTGTATTTTTTCCCAATAAGGTGTCTTATACAGAATACAAATATAATTATACTGTCTCGTCACTATTTGTGTGTGTGACAAAATGAAACTGTTTTCTGTACAGGGTGAATCGAATGTTTGATATGTCAAAATATCGCATTGTATAAAAGTTTCTCATAGGAACGTATATATACTTGAATATTAAATAAGAAAAATCCAGGCAATACTTACCAAGAAAAAGTTTTTTTGCCTAAAAAACATGAATTATATGATGGTGTACGAAAAAATGAAGACGTAACCTATATTCCATGGTTTCTTTTTTACATTCAGTGATGTTTTTAAACAATATATATTCGTTTTTATTTGTTATTTCAACAAATTTTAGGTAACTTATATGACCCAAATTGACTTCCATAGATTTTTTTTCTGATCGAGCTCTTCAGCGAGCACTGACAGTTCTCAATACACTTTCAGTTGACACAGACCGTCTATAACTTGATTTATAACATTTTAAACAGAGGTTTAAAAGTAGACTTACTGAAAAATTGATACAATTGGTAGGTATGACTTCAATAAATAATAACTTCTGAATTTTATTTTGTTTTAGCTCGTAAAATAGCTATTAGTCAACCTTTATAGGTACCACGAGAACAGGATACTTGAGGATACAGTTACAAAAATATGTTCTCACTACTTAGGGGTCAATCCAAGCCTTCTCTGGCCCTAAAAACCTTTATTATTTTATTTTATTTTTGCGTGGCTTTTTAGGGTCATAGTGGGAACGCGGGGATGACTGAAAAACACACAGTCAGGCACTTTCAACAGTGTCTGGCGTCGGGTTGATTTTTTAAGATAAGTTAGATAAACAAATTGATCAATTAATGTTTGTTATACCAAACTGCAATGATAAAACTGCACCTTTGGCTTTGTCGATTGTAGTGACACAAAAATCATTTACGTTTTGAAATACAGTTTTGTTTACTGTATCTGCCATATTGTCATTTTGCATATTAATTAAATTCCCGTGATATTCTCGCACGAGGTGAAGGCATTCATATTGCCCTCATCCAATAACTCCACTATCAACTGTCAACATGGAGGGATTTTAGGAGTGGAACAAACTCTTCTCGGAGCATATTTAGGATTTAAAATTAAAGATAAACAATTGAATGTTGTTCAGAGAATTGCGAGTGCCAAAAGGAAAAGTTAGTAGCAATTTTGAAATTGTCTGGATTTTGCAGGAAATATTTATCTCTGCACCGGTGACTCTTGAAATGAATAACAACAAAAAAGTAGGAAATTTAATATTTTTTAAAAAGGGTTGACCGTTACAACTTTAAAACGATTAATTTAACAAATATTTTGGTTCAGATCGGTAAATAAATATATTGATAATCACTTGATATTGAAATGTTAATTCAGTGCATGCTTTCTTAGATATATTGACTTAAAACCAAGAGGGTAGCTCGTGGGAGAGGAGATCCCCATGTTTTTGTGTTGCCTTTTCGAATAAAAATGAGATACATAGCAGGGTTTTGGAAATACGGTTGCCCGACACCCCGGGCAAGTGACCTTGGCAAATCTGATTGCCCACCACTTACCCGACTAGACGTTTCCATTCCAGACCAAATCAAGTGGCAAATTAGCCATATCTTAATTTGATAACTGAATAAAACTGGTCGCTGCTTTTCGCAATTGTTAATAACATCAAACAATCAACATTCTTGCCCCTGGAAGCTTAATTTGTGGCATTATTTCAATAAACAACTAATTAACCCACACGTGCATTTCACACCGTTCGAAAATAACACCGTATCACAATTTATCCTGACACAACCTGTCAGACGTGTGTCCATCGTCCAATGAAATCGCGGCAATCATGTCCGTGACCTTCCAACCATAAACATACATTGTAACTATTAGTAGAAATCGTTTCCAAATAATCTCTGAACGTCATTTGGACCTTCCATCAATCAAATACAGAAAACTCTTTCTTAATTTGCAAATTGAATGTGTCAAAATAATGATTGACAGACCCTCATGACTTTACGTTTTTGTATAGATAATCTAGGCGAAGATTTTTTGTAATGAAAATACATTTTCTTTTACTCGAAGCACTCGTTTACCAATGCGACTTTATGAGGTATGTGGTGTATTTCATTGATATAGTCTGTAATTAAATATATATGGAAGTGCATACTCCACAAATAAGTTGCATAAGGCCAAATAAAATTATACTTGTGTTTACTGTAACATTGCTGAAAAAAATAAGGTAGGTAGGCAGGGTTCTCAATAGACTTTAAAAGTGAAGAGTCATATGACCCTTGACTCAAAAATCTCAAGGGTCAAAATTGAAAAAGCAAGAGTCAAATATAAATCGAACAAATCGAAACGCCGTTTTATAAAATATATAAAACATCCTTTAATAACTTTAATTGTAGTGAATTCTGAAATATTGTGTTACAAAGAAAGGTGTGCAAGAATATATATATACATTTGAACTTAAAAAACTACTATTCCATTTTACAATAATGTGCCATTATGTCAAAGATTCCAAAGTTATGTAAGGATGTTTTATAAATTGGGGTCCACATTTGTTAATATTATAAGTTATTGGTGTTATTATAACACAATCTCTGTTTGCACCAATTGTATGTACATGTATGTATATTTGGAACATTAGACAAGAAAACAAAAGGACAGTGTATCTTTAATGTATGTTTTATTCTCAAGAAATCTATTCTCATTTTAGTAATTTCATTTATTTCAAAAAATAATTCTGTAGTATAGTACACTCTATTATATAATAGACTGAAATATACTTCTTTGCGCCATTTATTTGTGAATTTAACATACATGAATTAATAAAGTCTGTTACTCGATAGCACAAACAATGTCCGTAATCGCAAAAAATGTCCGGTAAGTTTTGACTGAATGCCAACCCAGGTTAAAAAACGCTCTTTTTATGTACATTTCGCCGATTTACAAATATTTAAATTATCCTCAATAAAACTATATTTCTTTATTCTTTAAAACGTGCGTAAAACAAAATTAACGAACAACAACACAAATAAACAAACAACAAACACAAATAAAGTCAATTTTATTTTTGCCGACTTTACCTGTTCACACGTTTGACCGCTAGCTTCTGTTTTATCGCAATTAAATTTAATTAACCCCCTAATCAATCAGAAGCCGGTAGCAATCAATTAAACAGTTAATCCAATCAAGTCATAATAGTTTTCACCCGCGCAAAGCATCATAAACTTCAAAGATAATCATTAAATTGTCAACACAATAGCAGCGATTAGATTACACAGTGACACCATTTACAGACAGGTTATTTCCCCCCAAGATGCGACAGCAGCGAATTTGATTGGTCGAGAGGCGATCAAGGTCGTCAGGCAAGGTGTCAATCACTGATTTTGCAGCTGTGATGTAAATAGGTATTGGATTGATGCTTGGAAGCAAATACACGCGTGTCATAAAAACGCACAGGTCGTAAATTAGATGCGTCAGAAATGGGTCAAATTGAAATTCCATGCGTCAAAACGCGTGTGTACGCGTCTGTTGAGAACCCTGGTAGGTACACAGATACCGGTTTAAAAAAAAGAAAAAGTCTTATATTCTATTAAATACTGAAGGTCAGCATCGAGCAAATCCCAAAATATAGGCATGCATCTCAAAACAACAGGTGCAGTGTAAGTTTTTGAAGTCCCACAGAGATGGCATATGCTGCAATCAACTCCGAAATAAATTATCTTTCCAATAACATATACTTTCATATGTCCACACCACATAAGAAAAGCTCTGGTGCTCGAAAAACACAGAAAACGTACCTGTTTTTAAAAATCGACTCTAAGCCAGTCCGTATAATTCGCCTATACAGACCCCCGTGGACCGCCGTTTAGCCTTTGTAGAAGCTCCCGCGGACACAACAACTCATCGACACTATTCCTTACGCACAATATGTCTTTATCCGTGCAATAAATAATGTCCAAGTACCTTCCGACGATCACAAGTACACGTTTACAACGTTTTCAAAAATCTCAGTATCACACGACGCTATTTGCATTGAGAATGCCATAAGTTGATAGTAAACCATGACGTCATTACATTTTCAAATCGCTCCCACTTCATTGGTTCAATATTTAAATCAAATTTATTTTATCCAATGGGATAATTTAACAAATATTTCTGCGGCTTTGCTATCAACTTCCGGCATTCTCAATGCAAATAGCGTCGTGTGATACTGAGATTTTTGAAAACGTTGTAAACGTGTACTCGTGATCGTCGGAAAGGTACTTGGACATTATTTATTGCATGGATAAAGACATATTGTGCGTAAGGAATAGTGTCGATGAGTTGTTGTGTCCGCGGGAGCTTCTACAAAGGCTAAACGGCGGTCCACGGGGGTCTGTATAGGCGAATTATACGGACTGGCTTAGAGTCGATTTTTAAAAACAGGTACGTTTTCTGTGTTTTTCGAGCACCAGAGCTTTTCTTATGTGGTGTGGACATATGAAAGTATATGTTATTGGAAAGATAATTTATTCCGGAGTTGATTGCAGCATATGCCATCTCTGTGGGACTTCAAAAACTTACACTGCAGCTGTTGTTTTGAGATGCATGTCTATATTTTGGGATTTGCTCGATGCTGACCTTCAGTATTTAATTAATAGAATATGACTCTTTTTTTTTAAACCGGTATCTGTGGGTAGGTAGGTAGGCATTTTATTTTATTTTTTGGCGAAGTTACATTTAAGGTGGCGATGAGCTTTGATGAATGGGAAAATGTGGTATTTTAAAAACTACAATAGATAACAATATGAAATTGTGTATGTTTTATTGTTTCCCAAAAGGCCTGGCAACTACTGGCTCTTTTCCCAAACACTTTCAATTATTACAAAGGGGTAAAACCGTTTTAAATGTTTTCCGTAAGTCCGAAAGAGGGTCAGCTCCAAAAGCAATGAGTACATGAGTCGGCTGGGATCAGTCCAGCTCCATACAGTGTGATCTCCAGTTATGAGTGACTTGACTTCCATGCTCTTCCTGAATACCGGTATATGACCGTCAGGAAGGATGGGGGACCCACAGGTGACGTCAAATTCTGCGGTTGACATACATGTAACCAAGAGCAGTTCTTGCCTCCCAGACAGCTGAAAAAATATTCAAAGTTATAATGTCAAATGTTAATTGACCATTTGAATAGTTTTGTAAAAGTGTTGACTTGCATGTATTACTTCTCTAACATCAGAAAGTAATAAATATTTATAAATTTCTCATGTTAGTTATTATGAGCCTATATTGAGGTTGAGTTCAGAAAATTATTATGGAACGGCATACTTCTTCAAGAAGTTATAATGCAGTAGTAGTCGATGCCAATGCTTAGTGCTGAGAAGCAAGTAAACATATGCACATTAATATTACTGTTTTAGAAACAAACTTACGACAGTTGGCCTGGAACTCGGGGCATTTACCGACCTGTTTGTGGTACTTGTCAAACAATTCAACAATCGATTCTTTATGGAGAGTGCACGCCATAACATTGGCGCTTCCATGTGTTGACATTTTTGAAACTGTACAGCCAAAACAGCACTGCAGGGGTGTGATTCTTCCTCGGAATCGCTGATTTCCGCGGTTCCGATGGTCCGAGGGGTCACTTTTCCAATTCGTCCAGATCCGAGGAGTTTTTTTTTCAGGGGGGGTGAGGGCCGTATTTTTGGCCGAAAAAATCCGACTTTTACACGTTTGCCCCGTAATATCCTGTAAAATCCGAGATCCCGAGATCTACACGTTTTACATCCTGGCAATTTCTCAATAGTTTTCTGTCGCGAGTTTTCATTGGTCTTTGTTGTTTATCTGGTCCAATCAAAGCGCCTCTTGGAATGTGAAGCTGAGATAAAAAAAACAAAAGAAAAAAATGTCCGCTGTGAATTTGTTTGTTTTGTTTTGAGAGATGGTTACGCGGAAAACATGGCCAAAATCTTGGAAAGATCGGCGGACACACGAGAGATCAAAAAAATAGATAGTGATTGTAAAAATAAGTTTAAGTGGTTTGTTACAACAGTTGCAATACTTTCTTTATTATGTGCTTTATTAACTGTAATGTTTTGTTTTATAATTTCCAAATTTATGTATTATTACATTGTTGTCAGGTGTTGTTTTTTGGTCAATCAAAGCTGTAAATAGTTAAAACTTGATCTTTAAAATTTAGTCTTTGGAAATTTTCTCATTTTAATAGATATATCAGTTGTATTTCATTAGTCAAATAACCAATGATAATGAGATTAATTATTACAAATTACTTGATTTTCATCTATTTCTTTTAAATTTCTACAGTTGATACACTAACAATGATAATAAAATAGTAAAACTTACCCTTTTCTTGTTTTAAAATGTCACACCAAACAACCCATAAGCATATCAGAAATGGACTTAAAATGATTTAAAACAGCTAAAATCCAGGAGCTTTCGGGGGCTGCGCCCCCTGAACCCCTACAAGGGCGCTGCCCCTTGACCCCGTAAGGGGACTTGCAGTCCCCTTAACCCCTCGCTCAAATTTTCCTCCCTTTTGTTCAAAGGCCAATCACACCCCTGGCACTGGGAGACACCATTTTGACTGTTTTATACCAGTCCTGTGCACAGTATACCGTGAAATTCACTCGCTTTCAAAACCGCACTGCGAAATTGAAAATTGCACATTGAACTTTTTTTTTTTTTCAATAAAATAAAAAGGAGTCGGGGGTGTTTTCAGAGGGTCGGTCGGGTTACAGTAAACTCAGGTATAATATTATTGGGCCTAACTTAGCGATATGCGCATGTAATGGGTTTTCGCGATTTCAAAACAATCACGGAACCTTTTTCTCAAGTTCTGAACCTTCGCTTTTGATAAATAAGGTTACTGCTACTACTTCTTAGACAATTCCTAGGGTTTCCCCTATTCTTGTCTCTTGCTTTCATCTAATTCCCTTTAGTTCAAATACAAAGGCGTAGGAACGTTACCATGGTTACAGATATTGGGGGCCAAGTGAACAGTTTTAATAACGTTTTTGTCTTGTTTCGTTGCTTGTCAAACATTTAAATGAACACAATAGCTTATTTTTTTCTGTCAACTGGTTAATTGTACACACTGTAACATTAAAAGTTCCATACATGAGCTGCCAAGCAATTTTTTTGGATGGTCATCAAAAATAATGGGTTATGTTGTGATTGGTGGGGTGGGAGGGGGGTAATAAAATGAGTTAGTATACTGTCACATTCATCATTTTATGATTTTTAAGTAACACAAATGTGTAATAGACACAAAGAAGAAAATGCAACCATTTGTTTTTTTTATATGAATAAATACAATGTATTACCTAATACAATAAAATACGTTCTCCCTTTCTTTTCCGACTAAGAATAATGGTCCAAATTATGCGGCGGTCCATCCCGTTTAACACGAATAATGGTATAGCGCCAATTTTTAGCGCAATTAAGTTCTTAAATGTGGGGCAAGTGACATTATGGGCAGGGCAAGTGACTTTTGAAAATCCTCATGCCCTGGGCAAGTGGATTTTCAAAATATTTCCAGAACCCTGCATAGGGATCACTTTTCGTCAGTCCGTCTGTCACGAAAACTTAACATTGGCTATAACTTTATCATTTCTTCATGTTTCTACCACTACTATAAGTTTTTATTTTTGCTCGCGCTATGGCACAAGCCCTTTTGGCGAGCGTTTCTATGTATTCATTTTATTTATTCATTAATTATAATTATTCTAAGGAGATTATTTTAACGTTAACATCTTTCAAGAAATGACAAGAACAAAGCAGACACTTTAATACAGTACAGCTCACGCGAAACACACACTTCACTCGATTCGCCGAGTTTGGTCGTATCGAGTTTCGCGCGTATCTACGCGGAGTCAGTGTTTGTACTCGGCGAATTCACGCGGCGAAAGTACGCTATTGCCGAGTGAAAGCCACTCCGAGTTACTCCGCGTAGAATCCAATTAAGCAAAAGTGCACACCTGTGAACTCCGCGTAACTCGGCGTGAAGGATGCCGCGTATCTCGGCGTAAAATTTAATTAACTGTAATTTTCCTTCGGCGTCGGCCATTTTTTTTTTAGAATCGAATAGAATATTTCCAATCACGGGCCACCAAGTACATGCATGTAATGTAATAAATATAGGCACGCGCACACAACAAATGCTTGATTGTGTTTCCAGTGCGCATTATTCAGATTGAGTCACGTGATACTTTACACAGCCGTTTGAAAGGTAAACAATACACACATGTAGTTTTAAACTACGTATTACTTAGCAAAGAAAATAAATTTGGATTAAACTTTTAGTGTGATATGGATAAAGTATGATCATACTTCACTTTAAGTATTAAAGTTGTACACTTGTAAAATTCAGTGTATCAGTTTAAATTGTCTGTTTATGTCTAGAGAATCTCTGCGGAAAGTCCACAGATAAAAAAGTCAAACGTGTATGCACGTCGGATGACATGTATCAAAAATCGTCTCGCCGTTTGTAGACGTGTATTTTGTGCACTACTCACAGATAGGGCTGTTTCCAGGTGTAGAATTTTTTTTTTTATGAACTCGCAAACTTTGGCCATTGCTTAAAATTTCAACTCGCCAAATTGGAAATCTAGACTGGTCATCACTATTTTCCCAGAGCTATTTTTTGCAAATCTTTTTTTTCTGGCCATGTTAATAAGCAGGCGAAAGATTTGCTAGACAGTATCACTGATTACCATTATTTTGTACGTAAAACAGCAGCGATTGAGATTGATAAAATGTGACCTAAACGTGTAAATAAAAAAGCCTTTCTTCACCAAAATATTGACCTTTCTGACTAAATATTTCTCCATTTAATGAATTGTCTCCATGATATCGGTCACACAGTTGGCAGGTGCAGTCTAAGAACGTTGTCTCCATGATATCGGTCACACAGTTGGCAGGTGCAGTCTAAGAACATTGTCTCCATGATATCGGTCACACAGTTGGCAGGTACAGTCTAAGAACGTTGTCTCCATGATATCGGTCACACAGTTGGCAGGTGCAGTCTAAGAACGTTGTCTCCATGATATCGGTCACACAGTTGGCAGGTACAGTCTAAGAACATTGTCTCCATAATATCGGTCACACAGTTGGCAGGTGCAGTCTAAGAACGTTGTCTCCATGATATCGGTCACACAGTTGGCAGGTACAGTCTAAGAACGTTGTCTCCATGATATCGGTCACACAGTTGGCAGGTACAGTCTAAGAACGTTGTCTCCATGATATCGGTTACACAGTTGGCAGGTACAGTCTAAGAACAATGACTCCATTGTAACAAAACAGTTCAAAAGGTGGATCTGTAGCCTACAAGTTGTGTGAGATCCTGCAGATATATCTGTAAAATTTGAAAGGAAATAAAATCAAGTCTTATTAAGAATCCGTCAAACAGAAGAGAAAAAATAATCTCTTAACATAGGTGATTTCTTAACACAGACCTGTGTATTTAAGCCCCCCCCCCCCCCCCCCCAGTTTGAAGGCTACTGCTACCATTCCCCTAAATTCAAACAACAACACTGAACAGATATTGTTTTGACATGTTCAGAACATGACGTCCGATTGCAGTCGTCCTAGTGAAAAATTCATTATCAGTGAAACTAAAGTTACTATAAAACTACTGCTGAGTTGTTTGTAGTGCCCTTATAAATGTTTTGAATTTAAATGTTTTTGATTTTCCAGATGTCACTGAGAATAACGGAACAGATGAAATAGCAATAAATAGGTAAGTTCAAGTAATTTTAATTACACATTACTTTATATGGTAAGTGTTTTTCTCTCTCATTGTCAATCATCAAAACGAGTCAAACATCTTACTCTACTCAGGTATCTTGTTTGATCTTCCTATACCCAATTAACATTTAAACATGGGAAATTTCACATTTGATTTTAAGCTTTACTGGTCAAAGGCCAGTAGAGCTTATACATGTGATGGCAATTTTTTGGCCATCCGGCATCCTTCTTCAATTAACTTTTTGTTTGTATCTACTATAGGACCTTCATCTTTCATCTGATCTTTTCCAAACTCAGCCAGATTGTTAATATCAATAACGGTTAAGATTCATTGGAGTGGTGAGTGAAAAACTAGGCCATCCTTAAAAGATAGTTGGTTTTGCTGTGCTCCAACCCAAAATGTTTTAGGTGGGTAGGTAGGTAGGTAGGTAGGTAGGTGATTTTTTTTCCCATTTTTCAAAGACAGTAAAAACCAAAAGGAATTATTAAAGGGAAAATATTCTTTAAAAAAAAGTTAAAAGAATTGCAATAAAACGTTTTGGGTAGGGCTCTTTTTAATGAGTAGGTCGAGCACAGCAAACCAACAATTTTTTACGGATGACCTTATTGTCACTATATATGATTCTAACACGACCTGCGCAGTCTTTCATATACACAAAGAAGAGAGACAACTGTATGTTATTCTACGATAAAATACAGCTGTTACATTAATTCAACGCGTATATTTTATCCGTTGGAAGCGCCACTTTACATGACTTCACTCGGTAAATATACATCACGAAGACAAACTCAACAGTAATTTTAATGAAATGTTAATTACAACAAACTTGCCATGCTCCCAAACCTTGCACATCCCCGATATAAATCCATCATATGCATCAGTACACATAACATTAATAAGCATCTTGAACAAGCTGAGAACATTTGACGTCATACAGCGCAAGCAGAACTTTGCATACGGGGTGATTTCCTCGCATCCGAACGACTAACTGTATTTATTTTTTCTTAAATAAAGAACAAGATACAGTAGTTCCACACTAAGCCCTCGCTGATTCGAAAGCCAGATACTTCAGAATAGGAACACCAGATTTATGTCCTTGATTTTTTGAAAAATGCAAGGTCACAAATACATTTGTTTAATCAAAGGGAAACAACTCATACTTAATTCAAGTTGGTAACCAGTATCTCCTTTTGAATTGGCCAGTTGTTTTAGTTCTAGTTCTTGTTCAATATTGCTGTTGTCACCTAAACTAAAAGAGAGTATGTTACAAGTCATGAATATGTATAGGGGGGGGGGGGGGGGGGAGAGACATTTTCAGACAAAAAAGGGATAAAAATGTTGAAATCAATGGCAATATGAAAAAAAATTCTTCTTTGATGTTTCTTTAATAATACAAAATGATATTTCTATTATTTCCCATCAAATACCTTTCTTCAGATATTGTTATGTGAGCCATGTTGGCAAGTAGAGCATCTTGGACCTCTTGTTTTTAAAACAGTTCATGCATCCAGGCAGATTTTTTTATAAATGTATAAGGTAATTTCTATCAATAATTAATGGTTCGCTAAACAAGTTTGTCAACCTGGGTAAAAAATGATAAGTTGATATCAGAATAAGTCCTGTCTCTTTCTTGAATTATAATATTTTGAATGAAAGAAATCAAAACATAAATTTCTTGATCAGGGTTTATCTTTTGTATAAAGTTAAAACAACAAGAAGAGATGGAAATACATACAGAAGGTGCCACACGGATTACGACTTTTTCGCAGTGTCACCGCCGTCGCCGTGTTTCTCGGTGCTAAGTTCGCTTCGTATCGCAGGGAAGTTTCAACAGACAAAACATTGTTTAAAAATAATATTTTACGTGTTTTAAAATTCACCGATCCAATAATAATTATTCCCAATATTGACCAGACTAAACCAGACGGGTTTACCGCATTGAACTGAAAAAGTCGTCAAAAACGTGTAAAAAATCGACAATACAGTCCAGTTACATTTTTTCTTAAATAAGCACACGTTAATTAGCGTTAATAAACAATAAAGCTACCTTATAAAGTGGTGTTTCTATATATACACCAAAATAAACACTACTATCCATAGCGTAGACGGCTACACACGCAAACAAATACATGTACATTGTACCAGGCAAATACTCGCTAGGCTTTAGTACACGTTGCTAACGGCCTGGTGATGTAATGATGTCGCGTGTACTTAGTTCATAAAGGAATGAACTACACACACACACACACACACACAAACACACACACAGAGAGTTTGTTACATGTACAGAACACAAGCATCTTCAAGTCCTTTGTAAAGACGAGTTATGAATAAACAATTTCATATAACTGTATGAGATAAAAAGTACTTAAATGGTAATTAACATGGTAATTATGGAATGTGGCTGGATGCAGATTTAGGTTAATTTGCATGTTTTTGTAATTCAATGTAAAACAAACTGACTGAGCGATGTTTTTAATATGGTGACACTAATTGATAAGCGGTTAGTAGTAAGCGTACGTGTTTTGATTGCAATTATGAGCAAACTTTTTGCATCAAGAATCAAATTAAGAAAACGCGTGACATCTTGACAAAAAAAACGTTGCTCGCCAAAAATAATGTATTTATGATATCGGGTGCCACAGAGCTTCTGTTTATAGAAATTATGTAAAAAATATTTAATTTGTCCTTGGTTGGTGAGATATTCAAGTTCAAAGTTGACATATAAACAACTTCGCGTTTCTGCTGTTTACAATGATTTTGGCTAAATAAAAGATGAAAAGTTACAGTAAACGCATTTGTTTTAAAACAATTATTTTGCAATTAAAAATGAAAACTATAAACATCGAGTCAGTTAAATCGCCTTGAAACCCCGGCGAGTTCTCACTGGGTTTCAGCGTTATGATGACCGAGAATCCTCATATTTTAATCGCGGTGATATCCGCGGTGAAATAAAATCAGTTAGTTTGAATGGTCGTAATCCGCCTGGCACCATCTGTAGTATTCATAACTTTCACATTCTGGCATTTGTTACAAATTTCCGAGATGTAAAGGTATCCAGTAGGTGAAAGTAAAAGGATTTACTCGGACTTTACCCTCAATCGCTATGTGCAAAGTCAAAATATTAGACCATAATTTAGCGGCTCCATGGCCGAATGGTTATTTAACGATGTTGCGTTGTAAACATTCGCCTCTCACCGCTGCGGGTTCGAATCCCACTGGGAGCTCGACTTGTAATTGAGGAAGTGTCGATTCTTACGGATGGCAGGAGGTGTACAGTACTGATTCTACTCAGGAAAAGTGGATGGTCTGCCTCCACCACAAAAAAAATCAACCGTCATATATAACATTGCATGTGTTGAAAATGAAGTAAAGCACCATGCAAATAAACAAACAAACAAATTAAATTTATCCATATTGATGTTTTAAAATCAGACAGCACCAACAGAAGATATAGAGCTGGACACAAAACAATAAAGCTTTTAATATAACTATACTACACATTAGTTTTATAAAGGGCTAAAATCAGTTGGGCATAAACGATAAACACCGAGTTTACCCCCTACCAGAATGTGGAGGCGTTTTATTTTATTGATCACGATTGGTCAAATTATTCTGATGGTGTCATGTGAATGTTATCAATTGCCGGGTGTCTCTTTAAGATTCAGGAGCAGGTTCACTAGTATCTCATTTATTGTTTGACTGTAATATATTATCTTGTTTACATAAATAAAGTACAACATCGCTAGAGGGGATTGGTTTTCACAACAAAATGAAATGTATATATATATATATCAAATCTTGTTTTGCAGATTATTATTTCAAACTTTTTATTGATATTTGCTAGCTTTTAAAGTTTACTTGTATGTTATTGTTTTTAATAGAGGGGCATATACATGTAGTGACTGTGTAACTCTCGGCTGGCCGTCCATATGTTGCTACGTCACAACTAGGTTTAAGGGTACAACGGACCCAAAGGTAGCTAGCTCACTTTATAATGACCAACCTTGAACAAACTTTTACACTCACATCATTGATTCTGTTTAAAGTTTTTCATTACCTCACCGGGGCTTTTTTCCTTCATAAATATTTAACCCCTTCCCCTAGCAAAACAAGACTACTTTTTCCCTCTCTTTGGCTGAGAAAATTCCCCTAAACATTATTTTTTTGCTTAACGTTATTTCCCCCTTTACCTTTCTCAGCATTATTATGTTTGGGATACATTTACAGAAGACAGCTAGCTTATCTAAAATGTACCTCTTTTGCATATGTGCACACCCAAATCTTCAATTTCTGCCTAATACACTGTTCCCCCTACAGTACAGCTCACGCGAACCCCACACTTTACTCTTTCACGTGAAGTGAGGAATTTACAAATCGCGTACTTATGCGGAGTTTTGATGATAAAACTACTCGGAGTGGGAATAAGCTACTCGAAAAGTTCTTGGCGTACTTATGCCACGATGCTTCGGGTAGACAAACTTGGAGTTTGTGGAGTCGAAACTGGACAGGTAAAGGGTGCAACTTTTTCTGATTGCAGTCATTTTAATGCATAATTATTCAATAACTTTAGAAAAAATTGAAGCAGAAGCTATTTTGACTTTTGTTTTGGGAAAAGCGGATGTGGGAAAATTCGAATGCGGACTATGTATAAGTGGTCACAATAGTTATATGGCGGTTCCTATTACCGGCTTTGCGGCGACTGAACATAAAATTCAATTAATAATACTCAAAATTATAATTACATTTTTAATTAATCGTTATTTTAACAAGTTTTTACTAGTCTGCTGTTTATTATCAATACATCGATGGGTTCTTTGGTGAGAAACAATCGGATTTTTTTTAAGAATTCCGGGTCATAAACCCGTTGTTAGTGACGCCTTGTTAAAACGTATATCTCTGGCCAAGGATTATGGGTATTTATTTCGTATTTATGTCGTGTGACTTTTGGACAACAAAAATGAACAAAACTTGTGATTAAATGCATTAAACGTTTGAAATACATATTTTTGTTTCGAAATTTTTCTTTGTATTTAACATAACAGTCTTGTCAACTTTGCACAGAAAAGGTGCCCTTGGGCCACCATTAAAAAATTGTTTGTTTGCAGTTTCCGACCCATGGCTTTTAGGGGTGGGTCGGTAGGTAGGGATATATATTTTTTTTAACACATACTTATTATTAACGCATGCCCATCGACGGCATGCACATATCGTGTGTTTCACTAGTATTATCCATAGAGTTTTTTAAAAAAAAGGGTTTAGTTAAATATTAACAGAACATGCAAAACATTGATCAAATGTTCATTTATGGACACATGAAATAGACTTAGTAACTATAAAACAGTGCTCGACGCTAACATTTCCGAAGTAATGTTTCCAATGACAAAATCTTTTGTTTGGTACAAGATGTGAACATCAAATACAGTGCATACAATCTACACTATTTTTATATTTCATCTATAACATATAAATTGAATATTCGCACATCATCATTAGAAATATTTGAAAAATATGGTCAAATTTTCACTTTGTAGAGATATACACTTTACCCAAAATATTGTTCCCACGCAAAAAAGTTCTGGTAAGTAGGAAAAAATAAAGTCAAGCCTGTTAAAGTATAAACATTGAACTCTCTGTCAATTTCACTTCTCAATTTATGTTACTGCAAAGAACAAGATTCTCTTCAAGTGTCCTTTTTGCAGACACCATCCATCCTCACAATTTTCTCACTCACAAGGTCAGTCATGTAGACCCTTTCAATTTACTATAGCAGCAGAGATTATTTCCAAGCATCCAATATATCAGAGCATTATGAAACTTCCCAAAATAATTAAAACAACCAACAATATTTGTGATGAACACATTGGGGGAAAAAAGAAACTTGAAAAAAAAAAAAAAAAAAAAATTGATTGGGTCGGCAGATTTGCCGTGGGTCGGTCGCAAACTGCAAACAAACAATATTTTAATTTAGGCCTTAGCGTCTCATTGTTTGTACATTTTCTGGCGATTGATTGCCTTTTCAAACGCGCTGTCGGACAAGTTTGGAAGTTGTCGGAAACATTCAGATTTTTTTATTCCCAATATTAAATCAACGCAGGTGTGCACTCATGGCCAATTGGATCCTGTGCAGAGTAACTCGGAGTGTTTGATCACTCCAAGTGACTCGACAATGGCGTACGTTTGGGAAGTGGATACTCGGGAGTCTATACACCGGCTCCACGTACATCCGCACGGCACTCGATGCCACCAAAGTCGGCGCACCGAGTAAAGTGTGGGGTTCGTGTGAGCTGTACTGATATCTCGAAATTTTCTCCCTATTGAAGGGCCTGGGCCTCTTCTCCTATTTCCGAAAAAAAGCCCTGCTCACTCAGTTTGTAAATCAGCTGTTAAACCTTCCAGTTAATTATTTTTTAATGAAAATGTTCGTTTGTGAAACCTCGACAACTCAGCTGGGTTTTGCTGCTAATTCATTTATAAATATTAATTAAAATAGGAATTATATTGTTATCAGCTGTACATATAATTAAAAACATGTGCACTTTGTACAGAAAACAATTGTGTGTTGGAGCCTTAAAGCATCATAAGAAGTACTATTAATGATTTATACAACAAAACTAGCCGAGTTGTCCTGTTTTCTAGACCAAACTATTTCATTAACAATAATTTATTCATACAGATGGTGGGAGGTATACAGTACTGGTTCTATCCAGGAAAAATGGGTGGGGGAAGAGTGGTGGGTTTCTGCCTCTACCACAAAAAAATTGACCATCATATGTGGCCTAACATGTGCTATAAATGACGTAAAACACCATGCATAGGAAAGGCAACATTCGTACAGATAGGTTATGCATATGCATTTTGAATATGGATCTGAAACACATCGTTATGGTTGTATTCGTATTTGGTCTGACACCCATAATGCTATTTGGTATTATATATCACTTGTGTTGTTAGATCAAAAATTTCAGTTCGCTACAGATGTTGAAAAGAATTGGGCCTGAAATGTTTAAATATACCCAGGTGTGTACCCTAGAACAGTATAGGATACTGTGCATTATAATTATAGCTTCCTTGTAAACAAGGTGTAATTGCTAGTCGCATTATGTTTACTCCCTTTCTGGGCTATATTCATTGAACAAAAAATTGTTTAGCCATATTTGCTAAATCACCTTTATTTTCGTTAGCCAAATGAACTTTTTGTTGAGCCAAATTTGGCTAAAATATTTTAGCGACTTTAGCAACATTTATAATGTTTTTAGCTCTACTGATCAGAGATCAGCAGAGCTTATGCCGTGGTGCGTCGTCCGTCTGTCCGTCTGTCCGTAAACTTTTATTTGTAGCGACAACTCTTGAAACTACTGTATGGATATTCATGAAACTTTACAGAAATGTTGCCCATAAAGTCTAGTTGATCCTAGCAAAAATTCATGTTGATGTGAAATCCAAGATGGCCACCAAAGCTAAAAATAGAGTTTTAAAATACAAGTTTGTAGCGACTACTTCTTGAAAACTATAAGTGATATTGATATGGGACTTTTTCTAAAATGATCAGCATGACATGATGTTGATCCTAGTCAAAAATCGTTTTGATTCAACGTTAAACATGGCTGCCAGCGGCCATCTTTGTTTACATAGAGTTATATAGTAAAAACTTGTAGCGACTACTCCTCTGAAACTACTTGACGGATTGTCATGAAACTTTACAGGAATGTTGCTCTTGATGTCTAATTGATCCTAGCAAAATTTCAGTTCTGCCAGAAATTCAAGATGGCCGCCACAGCTAAAAATAGATTTTTAAAAAATAAGTTTGTAGCGACTACTTCTTGAAAACTATAAGTGATATTGATATGGGACTTTTTCTAAAATGATCAGCATGACATGATGTTGATCCTTGTGGAAAATTATTTTGATTCGACGTTAAACATGGCTGCCAGTGGCCATCTTTGGTTACATAGAGTTATATAGTAAAAACTTGTAGCGACTACTCCTCTGAAACTACTTGATGGATGTTCATGAAACTTCACAGGAATGTTGCTCTTGATGTCTAGTTGATCCTAGAAAGATTTCAGGTCGGCCGGAAATTCAAGATGGCCGCCACAGCTAAAAATAGATTTAAAATAAATAAGTTTGTAGCGACTACTTCTTCAAAACTATGAGAGATATTGATATGGGACTTTTTCTAAAATGATCAGTATGGCATGATGTTGGTCCTTGTCGAAAATCGTTTTGATTTGACGTTAAACATGGCTACCAGCGGCCATCTTTGTTTACATAGAGTTATATAATGAAAACTTGTAGCGACTACTCCTCTGAAACTACTTGACGGATTTTCATGAAACTTCACAGGAATGTTGCTCTTAATGTCTAATTGATCCTAGCAAAATTTCAGGTCGGCCGGAAATTCAAGATGGCCGCCACGGTTAAAAATAGATTTTCAAAAAACTAAGTCTGTAGCGACTACTTCCTGAAATCAAAATCAATCAGTAGAGCTTCAAGGTCATTGACCTCTTGTTTTAAAATTGTTGGTTCTATTGAACTGCAAACCTTGTGACAGTCTAGATTGGCAAGTGGTGGTGTGCATTTTATACCAGTTCTTACGTTTTATAATATTAAAATTATAACAGTTCTTATGATTACACGGGGAACCACTCAGAGATTTTAATACAAACTTGGTTGCACACGAAAAAGTTATTAAAATGGGTTAAATATCGGTGTTTGCCTTAAAAAAGGTAGTCGATGCAATAAATCAGTTATTGGGTTTTGCCTTGCCCCCTATAAATCTTACTGACCCAACATATTGCTGTAGGGTGTCAGTAACAAACCCAATAACTAATAGTATGGGCCAGAGTGGCTTTAGCCAAATTGGCTAAAACACACTTATAAAAAGATTAGCCATTTTAATGTCTGTTTTGCCTATGGTGACTGGTGAAGGCTAAATAATAAGTAGCCCAGCCTTTAGTAAAGAAAATACCATTAATTGTCAACTTCCAGTCGGACCAGGCTAGAACCCCACGGAAAAGCCTAATGTAGCCCATGAAACTTACACTTCTGACTAAAAGTCGGTCATTGCCTGACCATCAACTACTTTTTACATTACATTGATTCTTGTTTTTTTATTAACTCACTTTTTAAGTCTTCAAACTTCATAAATACTAGTCATACAATTTCTAAGTACATGTGTAGCTGCCTAAGAATATGTCAATAATATTCTCATTGTTTTGCATATTTCGCTCTTGATTAGAAATGTGGTTAAACTGCAAAATAACGAGTGTAAATCGTCTGCTCTGATTGCATGAACATATTTTAAAAACTTTCAAGTCAATGTGTTTTCTTACAAATCAGTTATAACATTATACAAATGGTTATATACATGTAGGATTTGGTTATTTCAAATGATATTCAATTAAAAGGGAGATAATTTAGGATTATCCATGTTTCATTTTTTTTATAGACTGACAATCTGCAATAAATGGGTCAAATTTGTTTTGTTTTTTATATTATTTCCTACCAATTTTAGGAAGTTTATATCTTTAAGCGGACTTCCATTCATGTTATGTTTTTTAATTATCAGCACATTTCATGTTTTCATATTTAAGGGAGCATTATAAACTCTCAAAAGATGTAGCAATTTAAACAAAAAAAAAAAGGTTTTGCAAACTATGGGTCAAAACAAAATTCTTATCACAACTATTCTAAAATATATCTAAAATAAGAAAATTAGTGTATAAGATAGAAGAGTAATTAGGAATTTTGTTCAGTATAGAGATATAGCTGCAAAAGAAAAGCTTTTTCATTTTTTCCAAGTCACCAATAGCGCTAAAGTCTTCAGATGTCTTTGTCACTTTATTGATTCTGGTTAAGTCTTCATCATTAGCTCCATTTCTAAGTGAACAATGGCTATACACTGTCAGACTTCATACACAGATACATCTAGATGAATAGGTTGACAGATACATCTAGAAGAGTAGATTGACAGATGCATCTAGATGAGAAGGTTGACAGATACATCTAGATGAGTAGGTTGACATATGCATCTAGATGAGTAGGTTGACAAATGCATCTAGATGAGTAGGCTGACAGATACATCTAGTTGAGTAGGTTGACAGATGCATTTAGATGAGTAAGTTGACAGATGCATCTAGAAGACTAGGTTGACAGATACATCTAGATGAGTAGGTTGACATATACATCTATACTCTGTTAAAAAAGTTTTGGACCATGGCAGTGTTCTAACCCGTACAATGATCGCTGAACTATGACATTCGACCATAACCCTTATTATCTCAGTTGATAATTCACAATAGATCAACAATCAACAATAATTATCGTTTACAATGAAAGTTTGCGAAAAAATAATAATCTTTTTATTGGTTACTCGAATTTGTCCGTAACTATTACTTTTTATTGACTTTGCAACATTTTTTACAGACCCTTTGTGTGTTCGCGATATTTTTTAAAAATCAAATCTTGTTTGGAATTTAATGTTTCTGGTACCAAATTAACCGGGTAGGGTAGACCTTGGTTACTAAAAAAAGATACTTAAATTCTGTCCACTAGTTTTATTTTTATATGACTTTATATACCCTGGTCCAAAACCTTTTTTACCGAGTATAGATGAATAGGTTGACAGATACATCTAGATGAATAGGTTGACAGATACATCTAGATGAGTAGGTTGACAGATGCATCTAGAAGAGTAGGTTGACAGATACATCTAGATGAATAGGTCGACAGATGCATCTAGATGAGTAGGTTGACAGATGCATCTAGAAGAGTAGGTTGACAGATGCATCTAGAAGAGTAGGTTGACAGATGCATCTAGATGAGTAGGTTGACAGATACATCTAGATGAGTAGGTTGACAGATACATCTAGAATAGTAGGTTGACAAATACATCTAGATGCGTAGGTTGACAGATACATCTAGAATAGTAGGTTGACAAATACATCTAGATGAATAGGTTGACAGATACATCTAGATGAGTAGGTTGACAGATACATCTAGAAGAGTAGGTTGACAGATGCATCTAGAAGAGTAGGTTGACAGATACATCTAGATGAGTAGGTTGACAGATACATCTAGACGAGTAGGTTGACATATACATCTAGATGAGTAGGTTGACAGATACATCTAGATGAGTAGGTTGACAGATACATCTAGACGAGTAGGTTGACAGAAACATCTAAATAAGTAGGTCGACAGATGCATCTAGATGAGGAGGTTGACAGATACATCTAGAAGAGTAGATTGACAGATGCATCTAGATGAGTAGATTGACAGATGCATCTAGATGAGTAGGTTGACAGATTCATCTAGATGAGTAGGTTGACAGATACATCTAGTACATCTAGATGAGTAGGTTGACAAATGCATCTAGATGGGTAGGTTGACAGATGAATCTAGATGCGTAGGTTGACAGATGCATCTTGATGAGTAGGTTGACAGATACATCTAGATGAGTAGGTTGACAGATACATCTAGATGAGTAGATTGACAGATACATCTAGATGAGTAGGTTGACAGATACATCTAGATGAGTAGATTGACAGATACATCTTGATGAGTAGGTTGACAGATACATCTTGATGAGTAGGTTGAGGATTACAGATTCCGAACCAAAAAATAGGCCATCTTCACCTGCTTTTTACACTTAATTGATTATGTTGATTAGCCATTTTTAAGACCAAAGCGATCCCAAACACGCGATTTTGCTCTTTTGTTTTTAACATTTCTCAATCACTTGAGTCGGCCATGCTCGTCTGAGTGTATGGTACCCAGCACTACATATGCGCACATTACGATAAGCGAACACCAGATATCATTGGAAGTGCATCTATTTTTAACTATGACGGTACCCACTTTCCAATATGTGTGTTTACGATTGTATTACAAACACGGGAACCATACAAAGTTAAAAATAGATCTTAGTCGCAGATTATGATTTACTTTTATAATCAAAACACATGTGTAGAAAAAAACCGTTATGAACCGGAATGCTAAAAAATATCACGGTACATATTATTTTGAGGTCCATATCACAATACACCGATAAACCGGTAATACCGCGCAGCACTAGTAGATATAAAACATTTTAACACAGACTAGATTTTCCTTAATGTAATTAGTAATGTCCGAGTTGTATGTTATATATATGTGTACTATTTTATAAAATATTTCTGGTCAGGCCTAATAAAAAAACATGTGTGTTTCCGGTTTCCCGACCGTCCCTACTTTATCACCGCCGACCCTAAATATTTTTAGCGGAAAAAAAAAAAAAGATTTTTTTTTTGATTTTTTTATTCAAATGATAATTTTATTAGCCAGAGTTGTTAAGCATCTAATCTGGATTGCAAAGGTTATCAAAAGTTGCCTTAGTACAAAAATGGCATAATATATGCGAACAATATATATAAAAAAAATATCTAAAAAAACAACTTTTTCCTACCTACCTTACCCTAACTTTTTGACAGGGTGAAACCAGAAACACACAAGTTGTTTTTTTAGGCCTCATAAACAAACATTTATTAATAATATGGTAAATGAAAATAATATAAACCTCAATGAGCTCTTCATTATTCTTCCGAGCACGTTAAAGAACCATAGGAATCTATTCGATAATAAGAGTAGGGCAGGTTCCCGGATTCCTGTGTATCCTTCCCCTCTCTCTGGGGCGGCTCTAAATAACCTATACTGTGTTGATGAGCCGTTAAACAACATTCAATTCAATTCATTATTTCTTGTTCACAGGTCCAGCAAAATCCGAAGTAGGAAGCTTAAAAACCCTAAAAGAGGAGCTCAGGTATAAATTTATTTTTAATTTTTAGTACTTTTAACGTTATAATTAACCTCCTACTGGTAGTGAACATTAATGTTAAGAGTTGATCCAAAGTTAATGCAGTGTAAAAAATAAAAACTATTATTTGAAATTATGGAATCTTGTTTTCAGATATGTTGTTTACTTTGATTTTCCATTTGAATCAGGACATGAACTTAACTGGCCCTCATGAAAGCTTACAAATCAAACTTATATGTAGCCCTCAACCTGGAATAAATGTTTGCTAATTTAGATGGCCTTTGGCCCTGAATGAAAGCTTACCAGTTTCAGAGCTTTCCCAGTTTTTAGCTCGACTGATCTTTCTGATCAAAGATCAGCAGAGCTTATGCCATGTGCATCGTCCGTCTGTAAACTACTTTTTTGTGGCGACTACTCTGAAACTACTTAATGTATTTTCATGAAACTTGACAGGAATAGTGCTCTTGATGTCTAGTAATTCTGGTCAGCTGGAAATTCAAGATGGCCGCCACGACTTAAAATAGATTTTAAAAATGTGATTTTGTGGCGACAACTTCTCAAAAACTGTAATTGATTTGGAACCTTTATCAAAATGAATGGCACAACATGTAGTTGATCCTAACCAAAGTTCATTTTGATTGGATGTTTACATAGCGTTATATAGGAAAAACTTGTGACAACTACTCCTCTAAAACTACTGTACAGATTTTCATGAAACTTGAAAGGAATGTTGCTCTTGATGTCTAGTTGATCCTAGCAAAAATTCAGGTCAGCCAGAAATTCAAGATGGCCACCATGGCTAATAATAGGTTTTAAAAATGTGATTTTCTCAAACCGTAAGTGATATTGATTTGGAACTTCTACCAAAATGACTGGCACGAGATGTAGTTGAAACCTAACCAAAGTTCATTTTGATCGGATGTCAGACATCTTTGTTTACATAGAGTTATATAGGGAAAACTTGTTTCGACTACTCCTCTGAAACTACTTAATGGAATTTCATGGAACTTGACAGGAATGTTGCTCTTGATGTCTAGTTGATCCTAGCAAAAATTCAGGTCGGTAGGAAATTCAAGATGGCTGCCACTGATAAAAATAGATTTTAAAAATGCGACTGTGGCGACTACTTCCCAAAAACCGTAAGTGAAATTGAATTGTTTACATAGAGTTAAATAGAAAAAACTTGTAGCGACTACTCCTCTGAAACTACTTGACGGATTTCCATGAAACTTCACAGGAATACTGATCTATCTATCAAAACCTGCTGATCTAGCTATCAAAACCTATCAGTAGAGCTTCAAGTTCATTGACCTCTCGTTGAGTAACAGGGAACGTTTTAAAAGTCGGTGGGTGATTTATAGTCCTTGCCTTCCTTGTATTGGGGACTGCTAATAGTAGCTGGTCAGCTACAGGGTCCTCCAAGTCTAGAAATTACATGGTGGCGGTACAAATCCGTCATTTACGTGTTTTTTTATGCCATTTCGACAGTGACACCCGGATATTGGAGGAGAGGTACCTCCCCTATACAGTTCGGTCATTGTTGAAGAATGGATGACAAGCGTCTGCGTGATATTACTTATCTGCATGTAACCACAGAGTACCAAATAGGTCTAGATTCAGGTTACGTTCTGGTGTTTGTTGCCTGAATTCATACAGTTGTACAGGCCTTATTTCTGGTAAAAGCTCTCTGTTCTACATCAAGTTCGCTAAATTGACTAGGTTTTATTTATTTATTTATTTATTTTTTAAAGTGGCGCTTGCCGAATTTTGCGTGGCGGCGCTTGTTTTGCATGGCAGTATGTGCCGATGGCGTGGCGGCCTGCCACCGTATAAGTGCTCTTGGAGAACCCTGAGCTAACAAAAGTAGGACGGTAAATCACCCAGCTATTCTCGAAAGCTTTGAATTTAGACATCCTTTGGCCCTGAATGAAAACTTGCTTGACAGTCCATGGCCTGGAATGATAGTTTACCAATTTAGAAAGCCCCTGGCCCTGAATTAAAGTTTACCAATTTAGAAAGCCCCTGGCCCTGAATGAAAGTTTACCAATTTTGAAAGATTACCAATTTAGAAAGCCCCTGACCCAGAATGAAAGTTTACCAATTTTGAAAGTTTACCAATTTAGAAAGCCACTGACGCTTGATGAAAGTTTACCAACTTAGAAAGCCCCTGGGACTGAATAAAAGCTTACCAATTTAGAAAGCCCCTGGCCCTGAATGAAAGTTTACCAATTTAGACAGCTTTATGCAGATTTTGATAAACCGAAAACGGGTATAATTTATGAAGCAATGTACTCATCACAGTATAATATTTAACTATTAACCCGCTACATATATATAATGAACTGTTCTTTCTTTGAATTAAGAAAATTCCATTTATGTGACAAAGGGGGAAATGACTGATCAGCTGCCAGACATTTCTAAACCCTGCGAGTTACTTGCAGGCTGATCTGGCTTTACAATGGACACAAAGGCTATTATAGCCATGCTTAGAGGGTTAAGGGTTAATTCCACATTGAATCTTTTTTTGCACCTGATAAATGTGTTTGAATGTGGAAATATTGATTTTCTTTCACAAAATGTAAAAAAAAATGAGGACGTTGAATTAACTACTTTGACATAGAACCTTTTTTGTTAGCATCTGTTAAATGTTTATTCCATATGGAAATATTTAATTTTGCAAAAATAGACTTATTGAGACTGAATCTAATATAATATTCACTGATTAATCCATACCTGTAAATAATTGATTGCTAAAACTGTGACAATTTATCTGATTTTAAAATGCAAACAATGAAATATTGATTGGTTTATATATCAAAAGAGCTTCAAAGGGAGTTCATCTGGATTGGTATTATTTTTAGTATTGTTCAAATACATTGTTTATGTATTTAATTGATAAGAACAAACTAAATGAGCCATAACCCCCAAAAGAAATTACACTAAACAAATAAACTATACGAACGTAATTCCTAACTAAGGTTACAGTCTCTCTGGGAATAGCTGTTTTAAACTTGGAGGTAAAAATAAAATCGCAATTGTGTTTCAAAGCGAGCGTCATGTGTAGATATCGTCGATTTGTTCCATGTGATAGCTTTTTATAACTTGGAGATTTCCCTGTGGACTGATAAACAGGGTTCCCACGCAACCTGAACATCTGGGAAAGTCCTTGATTTTTGCAACGGCACATCAAGGCCTTGAAAAGTCCTGGAAATCCTCAAAATTTGGCGAAAAACTGGAAAAGTCCTGGAATTTTGTTTCACAATGTCAATGATCTAGTGTATGTGTCAAGATTCGAGTGGCAGGTTCTGAATAATTTAAGAAAAGGTTATAAATCCAACAGGAAGAGTAACATTCACAGAATGCAGGGTTGACAACAGGGGTACCAGTTGACAACAGGCGTACCACCTTGGAATGGTCAGTGGCAAAGAGGACCACCGGGGAGTTTAAACTGGTTCAAGGGTTCACTAAACATCACTCTTACCCTGTCATCATACCTAAACAACAAGACAGTGTAAATAAAAATAATCCTTGCCGAGTTAACCCCTTACATTTGAGAAAGCGTAGATAGGTGTTATAAGAAAAAACACAGACATGTTCATGTATATAAAACATCAAAGAACAAAACGGAGTGAAGGACATTCGTCAAACGGTTCCCACCTTAAAGGATTTAGGAACACGTTGTCATAGAGTCCACCGCCCGTCCAGTAGTTGCACAATCAAAGACGAAATCATAATTGCAATCTGTAGAAGGGTCTACCACTTAGCATGTAGTGCGCCACAGAATAATTAGGCCATAAGCTCTGTTTATAAATTTTCTAATAGTTTTTATAAATAACTCACGAAAATGATCACGACCAATAACCTTCCTAAGTTTGTAAATCACATCTCCATAAATTTCCTCGCAGAAGTGTTTTAAGATTGCTATTATATTTGTCGAGCAGATCAGACATGTAACTTGTGTTGTAGAAATGAACTGCTGTAAAAAAAGAAGTGAGGAATAGTGTCCTTGAAAAACAAGATTGATTCTTGAAAAGTTCTTGAATTTTTCTCCAAGAAAAGTGTGGGAACCCTGGATAAAACTTGTTAATTGATTTATAACTATAATTTTATAAAAATGTTTAGGTAAACAATGACAGACGAACAAGGGTAGCAATTTCTATAACTAAGCTGCTTTTATTTGTGTAGCTAAAATAGAATAGAATATTCATTTGCAGAGAGTACCGTAGTGCATTGGAAGCATTTTTTTTTTTAAGTAGTTCCGGCAACAGTATGAAATAACACTTTTATTTGACTGCTAAAATGTAATACTCCATTGCTTATCATAATATTTTTATTTTATTTAAATACTGTGTATATAAAACTATACTTATTGAAAGATATACTGTACTCCTCATAGGTATATCATGGTTTTGATGTATTTTGACACATTGTATACATAGATGTATATAAGAATGTTGGGTGGGGCCGTTTTACTCTCGACATCTAAATGTAGCCAGAAGCAATATCTGTGTCATGCCGATTACCTGTCCATGTTTGTTACAAACATCCTTCGAGCAACTGATGTCATTGTTCCGTTGTCAGAGATAGTAAAACATTGAAAGTGAACATTCGTTATATTGATCATTAATTTATTGTTAGCAATTAATTTTTCAGTGTTTTGACTACTGTGCCTTCTCTTAAGCTCCATGAATTGCACTATATAGATTTATAACATTTTTCAACATAATTTAAGGGCTATAGGTTAACAGTGTATGGACATTTCAATCGTAATGTACCGTATTTCCCCTAATAAGAATGTCTACCATAATAGTAGTGCCCCCACCCCCACTCCCCCCACTCAACCTGCACCCGACCTTTTTAAAAACAGTTACGGGGCAAAGAAATTAGGGCCACTGCAGATCCCATTGGAGGGAAAGGCAGAAGGGTAGAACCCCCCAAATTCATGTTCATTTTATCATTTTTTGTTTATGCTCATTAAATGTCTTCATCATGACCCCTGCTTTGTTTCAGGTGGCATCTCGCTCATATCACTAGAGCAGTGGCAGAAAAACTATAACGTCCCTCCAGCGTAAATGGAGTGTCTACAATAGAATTTGCAGCAACTCTGCAGTTCAGGGTGAGATGGTTCTAGGCCCGTTCTCCATATTTTATCTCGATGTACATGGAGGATGAGCCTGGCATGTTCATTCCTTTTAGGCACCATATAACCTTCATGTGTTGGTGCGCCTTAAAACCCCAATTCAATTCAATTCAAAAATAAAAAATTAAAAAGAAGGTAAGGTAATAATAATAATTAAATAAATAGAAGAACTTTAAAATGTTCAATCTTTTGTATCAAAAAATCCCCTCCCACACCCAACACACACATCAACAAATAAATCAAAATTTAAAGAAACAATTTAAAAAAAATAAATCACATTTTTGCAAGCGCCCGGGCTCGACTATTATGGGAAATATGGTATTTTTTATAGGTTTTAACATGAAATGGATAAAAATGTCTATTATATATATATGTTTATAATCTTTGAACATTTCAGTGCATTATAAGTTTAGCATATTCAATAATGAACATGTCAATGCAAATCTTATTCAATACTTAATTTACCATATTTCCACTTATAGTAATATTTCACCTTCATACAATGAGATATAGACTTTATAAAAGTCTCCTTTAACTCCTTCTTGGCTGACCGTCCATTAATAACGTGTGATCTTGAAGATTTAGTGGGAATTAATAAAAGCGTTATACCCAAGTGACTTTTAAATAAACTTAAAAGGCGTACATAGAACTTAAATAGTGTGAACTTTTTATTATTATTTTTTAATATTATTGTGGTGAAGGATATCAGGTGTTGGATTTTACCCTACCCAGAGACTTCTGGGGTTCGTCATTGCTGGCGGTAAAGAAAAACAACAACAAGTAGCACCCGGGCACTGTGCAAAATGCTAAGGGGTCACTCTTATAAAGTGTATTTTTTTTTTATTAAATGTCTATGTGAGTGTGTGGAGGGGTGGGCGGGGGAGGCGCTACTATTAGGGTGGTGCTCTTATATGGGGAAATACGGCACGTTATTAATCAAGTGATTTATGATTTCTTATTGACTGAGTTACAAGTCCTATAACATATTGGCCCCAGGTCTCTGTCATAAATGTCAAAGGTCAGTATGACAGAGGACTTATAACTGGGTCAGTATGACATCACTAGATTAATTACTATTTTATTAATTAACCATTCAGTTAATTCAGATCTATGAGTTACGGAGAACTAATAGCATGGTCAGTATGAAGATTTCTGTATGTTTCATATACATTTCTAACTGGGCCAATACGATCCCTGTATCATCAGTATGGATACTGCTTGTATTGGTCTAGTTGGGAATTCATATGGTGCAGACCAAAGTCTTCATAAGTAATATTATTACATGTGTTACTATATATAGTAACAAAAATGGTCTGTTTTTTTCGTGTAATCCAGGCATTGTCTCTGTGGTCATATTAGACAAGTGCGTGGCATTAGAGCAAGCAGGAGATCGTTAGAAGATGCTGTAATGCAAAGATGGACATTAATGAAATTTAGGAATATCACGCTACGATACTCTACACTACAAGGATCTGACAACACTCCATTGGAGATCATGTCAGATTGACCTTACGATTAGCCAATCAGATTTCAGCCTACAAAATTGCTTGGTATAGACTGCTTCACTGGGCATGTCGCGGAAACGCTGTGCAGCAGTCTACGCTCGGTATTGAAAGAGACAATGTCCTTGACTATTAGCTTATAAAACACAAAATAATTGCATTGATAAACATAATACACAAACCATTATTGAATATTTACTGAAAATAAAACAAAGAAAAGATTGACGGAATTTAATAGCGGTACACGCGGGTCCACAATCGAGTTCGCTTAATCAACTGAGCTAAGCGGGCCAGATGTACTATGTCTTACTATTTAGAGTACTAATGTTGTAATAATTTTGGTAGAATACATATTTTCAAAACACACATGGCAGTGACCATGATTTTTTCCGTATCTTGATATAAAACATCCCATTTAGTGCATATCTTTGAATTTATCGTGCAATCCACAGCAATAACACACGAAGACTTTATCTTTATTCGGATTCAGCGATCTGTGTTTTATGTGGATTTTCGTCGGTTCAGTTCACTCGGAACATCATCTGAAGTGCATATGAAACGCGCGATTTCATTGGTTGAATTTAGTTGATCTTCTCATGAATATTGATTGGATGAAAGGTTGGTCTGACCTACAAGGGAGTGTTGTCAGATCCTAAAGCGAAGAGTATCAAAGCATAATTAGGATATGATCTTAATGAGATTGCTGTAAATCAAAATATGACGCAAAGCAATTGTGTGACTGGCTCGGAAAAGATGAACGTCTGGAGGAAAATCCAGTTTTCTTGACCATTACCGAAACAGATGGATCAAGGGCCCTCATTCATTTCTCTTTGGGTCTGTCATGAAATAATTGGGATTGCAAGCAGTCAGTTTTATCACAGGAATTCGAAGATAGTGCTGATCAGTTTACCGACAAAGAGACGACCATACTACGTAATAAATGTTTTTAGAGATGGAGTTATTAAATTATACACAAACATCAGGCCTTTTTCTACTATTCTCACGGGTCCGACTATCGGACCCGTTCCCAATGCCAAATATGGTTGTTTTTTCCCAATTCTGAAATAAAATTCCCCTACCTTTTGTAAAAAAAACAAAAACAAAAACAAAACATTTTTTTTTTACAGAGTCAGGTCAAATATACAAATGTTTACAAGGAAATACTATAAAAATGATAATATTTAAATCATGTATCATGTATTGAAAACAGGCAATTAAAACAACCTGATATTTATGTACAACTAACTTATGAAAATTCCCAATTTTAAAGCGTTTAAATTTTTTCCCAATTGGGCAAAATTTACGGCGTAAATTTTCCCAATTTGTCCAGGGTCTTCTTCCCAAAATGGGCAGAAAAGGGCCTGAACATTAACAACTGTATCGTTGTTTTTGATCGAACTGTCTTCAACAACCTATTATAATAATATACTGCCGTTTGTGTCTCAATTAAAATAAAAAAAATGTATCTGAAGAATAACTGTATGTGAATAATAAATATTCTCCTACCTTGTTATCCTTAAATTATATTTGCGAAACCAAAATGCCATTTTTAGCTCTTTGGCCAGCAGAGCTTATGGGATGGCGAGTTGTCCGTCGTCCATTCTTTAACTTTTATCTCGTTAAGAGGATAGGGCCTTCATTTTTCATTCGATCTTGACTAAACTTTACCAGATTGTTAATATCAATGAAAGCTCGGACAAGTTCGAAAACAAGCTAGATCGGACCAGTAACAGCGGAGTTATGGCCCTTGATTTAGTTAAAAATGCTATATTTCGCCTCGTTAAGATGATAGGACCTCCATTTTTCATCCGATCTTTACCAAACTTTACCAGATTGTTAGTGTCAATAAAAGCTCGGATATGTTCGAAAACCAACCAGATCGGACCAGTAACAGCTGAGTTGATTTAGTTAAAAATGCTATATTTTGCCTTGTTAAAACGATAGGACCTTCATTTTTCATCCGATCTTTACCTTTACCGAACACTATCAGATTGTTAATATTAATGAAAGCTCGGACAATTTTGAAAACAAGTCAGATCGACGAGTAACAGCGGAGTTATGGCCCTTAGTTAAAAATGCTATATTTTGCCTCATTAAGATAAATAGGGTTTTCATTTTTCATCCGATCTTTACCAAACTTTACCAGATTGTTAATATCAATAAAAGCTTGGACAAGTATGAAACCCAGCCATATCGGAACTGACAGCGGAGTTATGGCCCTTAATTTAGTTAAAAATGCTATATTTTGCCTCATTAAGACGATAGGATTAAAACAAAACTTTTAAGGGATGATCAGTTCCAGGTGTAGTTGTGCATATCATCGCCGTGTTCCAGTTAAATAGTGTTTGGCAGAGTTATGGCCCTTTAAAGGTTTTAATACACAAACTTTATAGATTATAGTCTCTTCTGAACAGTCCTTGTCGGATTTCAACGAATCTTGGCAGGGATGATCAGTACCAAGCCTGAGTTGCACCTATAATTGCTATAACTAATTCTCCTGATCCCTGGCCGGATTTCAACGAATTTTGACGGATGATCAGTACCAAGCCTAGTTGCGCATTTCATTGCCGTGTTCCAGCTGAATGAATTTTGGAGTTATGACCCCTAAAAGGTTTTAATACACTGACTTAGTACGTAGACTAGTTCTCCTGAACTTCTTTGAAAGTTGGCAAGGATGATCAGTACCAAGCCTAGTTGCGTATATTATCGCCATGTTCCGGTTGAATGATTTTTGACAAGAGTTATGGCCACTTGTACATAAACTATATCTTTAGCCAGTAGAGTGTCCACAGGCCCCCTTGTTGAAAATATCCATTCTTCTGCACGCTCCAACATAAACAGAAAAACTGACAAAGTCAAGGCCGCGGAGTAAAAACATCACTGGGGAAAGCAACATCACCATTATTTTCTTACAAAGATTAGGTCAGTAAAGTTTCAGCATAATTTTAATTGAGGGGGTGAATTGGTGGCTTGGGAACAAGGGAACAAGGTACCGAATTGCCTTTTTTAAATAGCAAGTCCTATGATTGAGGTATATTAACGTCATACGTTTATTTTATTTTTGTAATCAATGAATAAAAATAGATCTAAATAAAGATGCATATGAAAAAAAAATGAACAAATAGTCTAGATAAAAATTATTTTTACTTAGCGCAATTTAGATCTATCCAAAATAATATTGTTTTGGTTATACGTAATAAACAGGTCATTAACTGAGGTAGGTGAGAAAGCTCTTGGGCCTCATATGGATATCTCAGGCCAATATCACAAAGAGGCACACCTACCCCAGTTAACCTCTTAGTAGCATCAAGAGGGTAAAAAACACTACATGTTGATTCCTATGGATGGTGCGAGGTATATAGTACTAGTTCTACCGTACACTAAGTGGGTGGTCTGCCTCCATCACTAAAAATTGGCCGTCATGCATAGCCTAAAATGTGCTGAAAAAATGACGTTAAACACCAAACAATCATTCAAGTAATAGCAGAGTCAATTAATAATGACCATTTTGATTCACTTAGGTTAACATGTTATTTATGATCATTTCACTGTAGCTTTGCATAGATGCTGAAGATGAAGAACACTTCCTGTATATTGGTATAGATGCAAAATTTGAGCAAATCAAGAAGAATGTTGTATTTATATTATATAAAAAAAAGTCACATGGATGAATAAAAAATCTTCATCTTTATTCTGAGTCACCATAAATCTAATTAAAACCAAAACAAATGTATAAATCTAAAACAACTGCCAGTTCTGTTTTGAAATTCATTACTTGAATTCAGAAACCGTTATACTATTTCACCTATAATTTAAAGTTGCCATTGTTCCGTGCTTATGTTGTTCTGTTTTGAGAAAAGCTTTGTTGCAGAAATAACTTTTTACTATTTTTAGCGACCTTTGTATAATATTGCCGCTGTAATTAGCCACCATTGTTCCATGCTTTAAGGTATAATGGCAAATAGGTGAATATCATTCTAACTGGAAGTTGTCTTCAAAACCATTATTGCAGATAAAAAATAATTAATACCAGGGGCACGGCACCTTTAATAAATACCTGTAGTTTGTTTTCTGTTTCCTGTTTTCATAAGTGTGTGGGTTGGTAGGTATTTGTTAACCAGGAGACTGGTTATTAGATTGGCGAATGTCATTCGGTGGGCAGGTGGCATCAAACTCATGGTTTCTGCTAAGTAACTTTAGTCAGCAATGAGATATTGTAAAGAAACTTGTTGTGTACAGTAGGCAGCTTATATGGAAAGGAAGCTTGGAATTGCATCTTGTTACTAAAAAAAATGTTTCCGCTCAATAACTATTGTTAGGAATGAGATATCGTGAAGAAACTTGCGGTGTAGGTCATCACTTGCGGTGTAGGTACATGTAGCTTATATGGAAAGAAAGTTTATTAATGTATTTGAGGTCACTGGGGTCAAGGTCACTGTTACTAAAAATAGAAAAATGGTTTCTACTTAATAATTTATGTAAGGAATGAAATATTGATATATGGTAGCTTATATGGAAAAAAGGAGCTTAGTATTGCATAAGAGGTCACTGGGTCAAGGTCAAGGCTACTAAAAGAGGAAAAAAGGTTTCCACGCAATAACTTTTGTTAGGAATGAGATCTGGGAAAGAAACTTGCTGTGCAGGTAGTTTATATGGAAAGGAAGCTTGGGGTTGCATTTAAGGTCACTGGGGTCAAAGTCAATGTTCCCAAAACAGATTAATATTTCTGGGCAATAACTTAAGTTAGGAATGAGATATTAAAACAAACTTTGGTGTGAATCTGATATGGAATGGAAGCTTGGGATTGCATTTGGTGTCAAGGTCATTGTTACTAAACATAAAAAAATGGTTTATGGGCTATAATTTCAGTTAGGAATGATACATTGCAAAGATACTTGCTGTATATGTAGCCCATGCGGAAAGGAAGCTATGGCTTCATTTGAGGTCACTGGGTCAGGGTCATATCACTGTTTCTTAGAATAGAGAAAAATGGTTTCTGGACAATATCTTCAGTTATGAGTGAGATATTGAAGTGAAATATGATGTGTAGGTATATAGGTTATATGGTAAGAAATATTGGAAGAAAACTTTGTAGAAAGCTGATGGAAAACCTGGTTTTCATACCATTTCCACATTCCTTGTTTGTATAAAAATTTAAAGATACATAATATTATAGTAACAAAAAAAAAATCATCTAGAATTGCTATAAAATGTTTTGGGTATTACCCTTTTTAGTGGTAAATTATTGAAAATTTTCTATGGATGGCCCAATCTAAACACTGTATGGCCAGTAGTTTTACCCCTTTTTTTGACGATTTTTCCTCTAATTGTTCTTTTCCACAGTTGGCCTGTTGGACCCAGGGTGCCACAGTTGCGTATTGATGTTTAGTTGAGAACATCAAGTTCATATACCATAGTCACATGCTTTGTGTTTGTGTATCTATGTCCATAAGTGTGATTAAACACAGTTGCTTTTGATTTAAAACTTATTTCACTTGTATGATTAAAAAAAATATATATTTATGGGAGTGTAAATAATATCAATATGTTATAATTATTAACCAACATAACACATAGAAAAGATAAAAAATAAACTTGTTGTTTGAAAGTTGCTGACGTCATTACCACTTTAAGTGGTCCTGTTTTGTAAAATAGGTTAGCTAGATACAATTGATTATTCTACTATGAGACCACGCCTTTGTGTTAGTTTTCCCCTGTGTGCAGTCTTATAACTTGAAACGATATTTGAGATCCATAGTGAAGACCAAGAGCAGCGTCATTATCAGAGTTATTGATTATGGGCTAGCTAAGAGAATCCTTGTACACTTTTTCTGGTTCTTCATGTTTTTATAAGGTAACATGCACTCTTGCTTCTTCACCAGATTCATCAGAAATGATACAATTATTGTATAGTTTCTACCAGTTTAACTATAAACGCTATCTATATGGGTAATTTCTTTTAATAAAGTGGTTTTTGCCCTATTGCATAGCATGGAAGACAGTTAGGGAAACTAACTCTTAATTGGCCATAACTTAAAAAAGTGTTTGACCTATGTTCATGAAAACTCACACAACATTCATCTTACCCAAAGGAATGTTGTTACCCATGACCAATAACTTTGACTTTCATTTTGACAGAATTATGTCCATTTTTTATGCCCCCGAAAAGGTTTCTGTCTGTCCGTCATTCCGCATTTCATGTCCGGACTGTACCTTCAAAACTCCTGCATAGAATTTAAATTAACTTGGCACAAGTGATCACCATAACAAGACGATGTGTCACACATAAACCCAGGTCCATACCTCAAAGATCAAGGTCACAGTTGCAGTTCATATGTCAAAAACAGGTACGCAATTTTGTGTCCGGAAGTTATCACCATAACAAGATGTGTCACGCGCGCTATACCCAGGTCCGTACCTCAAAGGTCAAGGTCACTTGCAGTACATAAGTTAAAAACAGGTACACATTTTCGTGTCCGAACCGTAACGTCACACCCCTGCAGGGATTTTTAAATTACTTGGCACAAGTAATCACCATAACAAGATGATGTGTCGCGCGCAATACCCAGGTCCGTACCAAGGTAACACTTGCAGTTCATAGGTCAAAAACAGGTACGCATTTTCGTGTCCGGACCGTAACGTCACAACCCCTGCAGGGATTTTTAAATTACTTGGCACAAGTAATCACCATAAGACAATGTGTCGCGCGTAAAACCCAGGTCCGTACCTCAAAGGTAAAGGTCACACTTGCAGTTCATAGGTCAAAAACAGGTACGCATTTTCGTGTCCGGACCGTAACATCACAACCCCTGCAGGGATTTTTAAATTACTTGGCACAAGTTATCACCATAACAAGACGATGTGTCGCGCGCAATACCAAGGTCACACTTGCAGTTCATAAGTCAAAAACAGGTACACATTTTCGTGTCCGGACCGTAACGTCGCAACCCCTGCAGGGATTTTTAAATAACTTGGCACAAGTGATCACCATAAAAAGACAATGTGTGGCGCGCAAAACCCAATCTTCAAGGTCAAGGTCACACTTGGAGGTCAAAAGTCAAATTGTGTCCGGTCAATAACTCTGGCATTCATGGATGGATTTTCAAATAAATTGGCACAAGTGCTCACCACAACAAGACGATGTGTCGCATACAAAATTCAGGTCTTGGCCCCAAGGTCAAGGTCACACTTAGAGGTCAAAGGTCACATCATGTCCGGTCAATAACTTTTGCATGCCTGGACAGATTTTCAAATAACTTGGCACAAGTGCTCACCACAACCAAATGACGTGTCACGCACAAAATCCAGGTCCATGGCTCGAAGGTCAAGGTCATAATTAGAAGTCAAAGGACACTTCGGGGACATTTGTCACTTACGGTGATATTTTTTGTTTTTTTTTATTTTTTATAAAACTGGAATCTGCAGCATAACCAAGCTCATAACTGACCATAACTGGAAAATTATTTCACCTATGTTCATGAACTACACACACATCTTCATCCTACCCAAAGAAATGTTGTTACACATGTCCAATAACTCTGACTTCATTTTGGCAGAGTTATGCCTTTTTTCATTAAACTTAACCCTGGCAAACTTGGCAAAATATTGACTCACGGTCATAAAACTTTATACAATTCTTCTTTATCAATTATTCAATGCCATTGACTTGTCCAATTATGCTTGACTTTTATTTTGGGACACTTATGTATCTTGTCATAGTCAACTGTAACCTGCAACTTAACCTAACTACATATAACTTGGCAAAATATTGAGCTATGGTCATGAAACTTGATACAGTACCTCTTTATCAATTATCCAATGCCCCTTTTAACAATTTAAAACAAAAATTGCTCCATAATTCATGAAGGATTGCACCCTGTCAGTTAAGTTTGTACTTGCTGAAATTATCACATGGCAGGTGACACAAGTGTTCTAGTATTTTTAAAAGAGCTGTAAAAAACCTAGCAAACATTGAACAAACCGGTACGTACCGGTTTTCTCTACACATGTGTTTTGATTGATGAAAGCAAATCGTAATCTGCGACTAAGATCTATTTTTAATTTTGTATTGTTCTGTGTTTGTTATACAATCGTAAATACACATATTAGGAAGCGGGTGCCATCATAGTTAAGAATAGACGCACTTTCAATAATATCTTATGTTCGCTTATCGTAATGTGGGCATTATGTAATGCTGGGTACCATGCACTCAGACGAGCATGGCCGACTCAAGTGATTGAGAAATTTTAAAAACAAAAAAGCAAAATCGTGTGTTTGGGATCACTTCGGGCTTAAAAAGTTTTAAAAGGGCGCTACAATAGTTAAGTCTAGTATAGATCTAGGCAATGTTGCATTTTGTAAAATATGCAAAGTTACGGTCAAGTGCTCCGGCAGTACAAAACCTTTGGTAACTCATTTGCGAAGACATTACTCGATGTTGAATACAGAACAGAAAGTAGGCATTGGCAACCTCGGAACTGCCATGCGCAATGTTTCTCATTCACAAGCACAACAACATTGCATCATATTATGTCATCTGCATCCAAGTACGCTAGGAAATCGGCAAAATCTATTGAAATTATCAACGCAATTGTACAAGAAAATATATTATGATATATACAAATATTTTTTGGATGCGATACCCAGCACTAGTCATAGGGCTTGATGTCAAGATGGTCAAGGGAGCCATTTATATTTCTTTGCAAAATGTTAATAGGTCATAATTATTAGTGGTGTAACGATATACCGGTATATTATATATTCTGTTTTTTGGATGATAGTGATAGTGTGCAAGATAGCTCAGTAGCCAATTGTTATGAACTAAACGATAGACGTCACGATATTACGTCACAAATTGACTTCAGGATATTACTCCGCGCTGTCGCCAAAGGAGTGACAGAAGAGGGAATACTTGTGTCAAAAGACGATTGGAAAGAAGTTCATCACAGAATATATATTATATAGTTTAATTAACATTTTTGTCGTGATACGGAAAAGAATTCACTCGTGAGAAATATTCTTGCGATATAGAAACTCGTGCGAAAACGCACTCGTTTCTATAATCTTTCTCACTCGGGAATTATTTCTCGTATCACTTCAACAATGTTAATTAAATTCTACATATACAGTACCGCCAGTACACCGGTATTTTATGATTCGTGTATCCTTTTAGTAGAGCGATAATATAAACGCTTTAGTCCTCTTATTTTTCTATAAGCGTCTGATCGAGACAGATCAATAGACTGGTTTCTTTCTATATTACATATCGAATTTGCATCTGTACACTTAAAATAACTGCATGTAGTAGTGCGTTGTAGAAGTACCAGTCGCGAGCATGGCAGATAACGAAAATAATTTTTTAATTTTCTGCCAAACAAAAAGGCTAAAAATGCCGTGTGGGGCCATTTTCTATTGGTACAAAAGAAGGGAAATCAAGTGGGACATTGTGGCATGCGTGCACTGCTTGTGTCAAATCAAGTACAGCGACGGTACTACGAACCTTATAACGCACGTTAAACGGCATCGCCCAAGTATTAGTAGTAAATTGCCTGTAATAGTAGATCAGAGCCTGCAAAGATGCAGCCTATTGCTAGGTCAGGAATACATTCTCAGCGATCCATTATTTTTTTATTTTTGTTATTTTTTTGAAGTTCTCACTGTTGTAGATTATCAATTATATAGTAAAGCTATCTGAAATACATGTCTACTACATTTAAAACCCCCACTTATACAAGTTATTAATGACTGGAAAGCTGATTACTAAAATCCAATATACGTATTGATACAATCCAATACGTATTGATACGTATTGCAATAAAACATTGCTGAAATATATCGGAATACGGTTTTGACTGGCAATACTCGGCCCTAATAATTATCTCTTGTGTTTTTAGCTCTACTGATCAGAGATCAGCAGAGCTTATGCCGTGGTGCGGCGTCTGTCGTCCGTCCGTCTGTCCGTTAACTTTTATTTGTAGCGACTACTCCTCTGAAACTACTGGATGGATATTCATAAAACTTTACAGAAATGTTGCCCATGAAGTCTAGTTGATCCTAGCAAAAATTCATGTTGATGTGAAATCCAAGATGGCCGCCAAAGCTAAAAATAGATTTTTTTCTGTCCTTCCGTCCGTTAACTTTTATTTGTAGCAACTACTCCTCTGAAACTACTGGATGGATATTCATAAAACTTTACAGAAATGTTGCCCATGAAGTCTAGTTGATCCTAGCAAAAATTCATGTTGATGTGAAATCCAAGATGGCCGCCAAAGTTAAAAATAGATTTTTTAAATTCAAGTTTGTAGCAACTACTTCTTGAAAACTATAAGTGATATTGATATGGGACTTTTTCTAAAATGATCAGCATGACATGATGTTGGTCCTTGTCGAAAATCGTTTTGATTTGACGTTAAACATGGCTGCCAGCGGCCATCTTTGTTTACATAGAGTTATATAATGAAAACTTGTAGCGACTACTCCTCTGAAACCACTGGACGGATTTTCATGAAACTTCACAGGAATGTTGCTCTTGATGTCTTAATGATCTTAGCAAAATTTCAGGTTGGCCGGAAATTCAAGATGGCCGCCACGGCTAAAAATAAATTTTCAAAATACAAGTTTGTAGCGACTACTTCTTGAAAACTATAAGTGATATTGATATGGGAATTTTTCTAAAATGATCAGCATGACATGATGTTGGTCCTTATCAAAAATCGTTTTGATTCGACTTTAAACGTGGCTGCCAGCGGCCATCTTTGTTTACATAGAGTTATATAGTAAAAACTTGTAGCGACTACTTCTCTGAAACTACTTGGCGGATTTTCATGAAACTTTACAGGAATGTTGCTCTTAATGTCTTATTGATCCTAGCAAAATGTCAGGTCGGCCGGAAATTCAAGATGGCCGCCATGGCTAAAAATAGATTTTCAAAAAACAAGTTTGTAGCGACTACTTCTTGAAAACTATAAGTGATATTGATATGGGACTTTTTCTTAAATGATCAGCATGACATGATGGTTATCCGAGTCGAACATTATTTTGATTCGACATTAAACATTGCTGCCAGTGGCCATCTTTGTTTACATAGAGTTATATAATGAAAACTTGTAGCGACTACTCCTCTGAAACTACTTGACAGATTTTCATGAAACTTCACAGAAATGTTGCTCTTGATGTCTTATTGATCCTAGCAAAATTTCAGGTCGGCAGGAAATTCAAGATGGCCGCCATGGCTAAAAATAGATTTTCAAAATGCAAGTTTGTAGCGACTACTTTTTGAAAACTATAAGTGATATTGATATGGGACTTTTTCTAAGATGATCAGCATTACATGATGTTGGTCCTTGTCAAAAATCATTTTGATTAGATGTAAACATGGCTGTCAGCGGCCATCTTTGTTTACATAGAATTATATAATGAAAACTTGTAGCGCCTACTCCTCTGAAACTTCTTGACGGATTTTCATGAACTTCACAGGAATGTTGTTCTTGATGTCTAATTGATCCTAGCAAAATATCAGGTCGGCCGGAAATTCAAGATGGCCGCCAGGGCTAAAAATAAATTTTCAAAAAACAAGTTTGTAGCGACTACTTCCTGAAATCAAAATCAATCAGTAGAGCTTCAAGGTCATTGACCTCTTGTTTATGGTAGTTTTAATAATTCTTTAATCTTTTTCCAAGTGTTTTTTAGAGCCTGTTTAATTAAAGTTTGTTTGAGAATAGTGCAACTGAACATCCCCTTGAGCTGAAAGTGTTAATTAATGCATCAATTGTGTCTAGAGAAATTGCCTAAATAGTTGATCATATTGGGGAAAAACGTTTGATTTTACTTCAGATAGAACATGAAAACAACATAATTATTGCTTTATTATGTATATATTGTATATAACAGCAACTATTACTATTACTAGTTTTCAGCTCGACTGATCAGAGATCAGCAGAGCTTATGCCGTGGAGCGGTATCCGTCGTCCGTCTGTATGCCTGTAGCGACTACTCCTCTGAAAATACTGGATGAATTTTCATGAAACTTTACAGAATTGTTGCCCATGAGAAAAATTCATGTTGATGTGAAATCCAAGATGGCTGCCACAGCTAAAAATAGATTTTTAGAAACAAGTTTGTAGTGACTGGTTCTTGAAAACTTCTTTGTTTACATAGAGTTATACAGTAAAAGCTTGTAGCAACTACTCCTCTGAAACCTCTTGACGGATTTTCATGAAACTTCACAAGAATGTTGCTCTTGGTATCTACTTGATCCTAGCAAAATTTCAGGTCGGCCAGAAATTCAAGATGGCCACCATGGCTAAAAAAAGATTTTTAAAAAACAAATTTGTAGTGACTACTTCTTGAAAACTATAAGTGATATTGATATGGGACTTTTTCTAAAAGGATCAGCATGACATGATGTTGATCCTTGTTGAAAATTATTTTGATTATACATTAAACATATGGCTGCAGCGGCCATCTTTGTTTACATAGAGTTATACAGTAAAAACTTATAGCAACTACTCCTCTAAAACTACTTGACAGATTGTCATCAAACTTCACAGGAATGCTGATCTAGCTATCAATAACCTATCAGTAGAGCTTCAAGGTCATTGACCTCTTGTTTAGTGATTCACAATGTCAGTGAATTATTATTAATGATAAGACGAAATGAAGAAACATGTTTAGAACCACTGGATTGTTATTGTGTTGGAATATAGCATATATAGAAATCTTGTTATCATTATATCTCCTGTATTCAAGATCGGATTCAATCAACACTTTAATTGATTGTAGAGTTCATGGTCTAGTTGTGCACGAACAGAAAGGTAGAGGGGCATTCCTGATCTGAACGCTATGACAATTGACATGATGCAAGAATAACTCGCGCTATTTTTCCCAATTTCTATTCATTTTTTCTGCACTTTGTTATTCATGGCATGTATGTCTTAATCAGCTTTGTCCGTTACACAAACCCCGCTGCAAAAGCGCTTTGATTTATTGGTGCAATGTAATCAACAATTCCAATAATTATTTATAATGATTTGAAACTATGCAAATTAAGTAGAAAAACTAGGTTAAATTTTTTCTCAAGATTTCTGTATGTCCCTGCCTTTAAATGTGAACTAATTGGACACTACAATGTACTGCCCAAAAACAGGGTTTATCAGCTAAAACGTTTTAATAAGCATAACCAGGAATTAAGATAAAATCACATTAAAACAAGGGTATGTTTGCTTCTGCTAAAGAGTGGATTGTTACTATAAACCATTTTAAATTTAAATACTCAGCATTAGAGATTGTTTGGCTGTAATTTACAAACCATGTTTTCACTTTGTTTGGTGTTTAACAATGTTTCAACTTGTACTGTTTCAAACAGCTTTAATTGGTTGGTTGAATGGTGTTTTGCATCATTTTCAGCACATTTTAGGCTATGTATGACGGTAGATTTTTTTGTGTTGGAGGCAGACCACCAACTTATTCCTGGGTAGAACCAGTACCGTGTACCTCCTGTCATCTGTAAGAATCGACACTTTTTCACTTACAAGTTGAGCTCCCAGTGGGATTCGAACCTGCAGCGGTGAGAGGTGAGAAGGTGCCTGTTATTGTAGGAGAAAAGCTAGATGTCTATGTTAAGATGGTTGATTAACTTTTCTTGAACTGATATAAGATTTTAACTGCATTAGTGTGATGATATGAGTAGTTTATCATCACTGTCCTGGATTTCTCCAGAGTGTTCATGGGCAGGACACCGTAATCCCATAATCCCTAGCCGTCTGTCGGATCAGTGGGAACTGGGGAACCCTTGTATCGGAGTCTAGCCTGTAATTACTTAAAAGAACCATAGAAATCTATTTGATAGTAGATTTAATGCGTTGGTGTTCTCTGGGTGATTTATAGAATGTATTGAATGTTGTTTAATGGCTCATCAACACAGTATAGGTTATTTAGAGCCGCCCCAGAGAGAAGGGAAGGATACACAGGAATCCGGGAACCTGCCCTACTCTTATTATCGAATAGATTCCTTTGGTTCTTTAACGTGCTCGGAGGATAGACCGATACACGGGACCGCCCGGTTTACGTCCCCATCCGACGGACGAGGCTAAGGGAAAGTGTCTTGCCCAAGAACACACCGACGGAACTCGGTGGCACCACAGAGAATTGAACCTGGGGCCTCCGGTTACAAATCTGCCGCGCTATCGACTGCGCCATGCCAGCAGCCATGTAGTTATATAGCACATACTGTCGGTGCATGTACATCCAGTATTAATTGCTTACCAAGCTATTCATTTTAACCTGATATATAATCTTCCTATTTTTGTAGCCCTAGAAACGACAATCTGTGCACGCTGAGGCTATACTATTCCTCTGTATCATAGTCTTCTCATTGTGATCTTGTTTTTGTAATGTACTGTATATTAGTGATATCTTATTGTCTATTCCTCTTTGCTTGTTTTTAGTGTTCCGCTTTGCTTGATTTTTATTGTTATTGCAAATTCAGCTTTGCTTCGGCTGGCAAAACTTTTATTGTTATTGCTACTGTATAGTCAGCTTTGCTTGTATAGAAATATAAAATATAAATATAAAATAAATTATATTGAATATAAAACTTCAGTTTTAATTAACTCCAGGATATACGTATATAACGGCCCATAGAGATGTTGTGTTGATGAGCTTTGAAGTAACAGTTCATTTGAATTTAATCATCACTGCCATGAAATACAGTCTGGGAATGATGTTCTAGCTCTAGGACATCTAAGCTTACACTAATTAACAGAGATAACAGTGACCCCCTTGTTTTGGTTACATCCGCCAGTTGGGTGTGACCGGCAATGTTTTGGTATGCCATAATTATCCGTTTATCTTGTAACTGTAGGTAGCCTGTTTGGTTTACCATTAAAGGGAAAATTAAATACTTTCTATCTCCTGTCTCTGTGTTTATTTGTCAGAGATTACAAACTGATGCTTCCATTGATGTTAATAAGGCCGCACAGATGTTATGACGTTTTAGGTTCTAGGGGACAGAATTAACCTGTTCTAGAGCCCCAGACAAGCATTTCAGTATTTCAGCATTAGAAAATATTGGGAAATCAGTATTGATAAAAAGAATAATTAGGAATACAAATCAGCTTTGTTAATTTGCAAGTCTCATATAAAATGACATATTTGGGAATAAAAAGCAACAAAACTCTAACATTTACTCTTTATAAAATTCAAATCAGCATTGCAAATTTATTTAGATGTAAAATTTCTCAACTTCTCAGTCAGTAATATTGCTCTTTTTCACAGGGCAGTTGTTATTCATAATTAGTAAATGATTTTTTGAATATATACGTCTTTACATTGATAGTAATAATAGTAAAAATCAGATTTTTTTTTAACGATGGTAAACTTAATTAGAAATTAATAAAAATCAGAATTGTTTAACTTACTTAAAGCCTTCTTAGACAATTTGTTTTTGCTGTTTATGCATTTCTTTGTCTGAAAATAAGCAGACATTTTGTTCGGCTTTGTATGTGTTTCTTTGATTGAAATAAACAGTTTGGTTCACTATGTATGCATTTCTTTGACTGGAAATAAATAAACCGTTTGTTTGGCTATAAATATTTTTTAGGCTGGAACTAAATAAACTGTTTGTTATGTATGCATTTCTAAATAAACAGTTTGTTTTGCTATATATATATATATATATATATATATATAATGCATTGGCTGGAAACAATAAATTGCATGCTTAGCTATTTATGCGTTTCTTTTGCTGGAAACAAATAAACGGTTTGTTTTGCCTAGTTGCTTCACGATATGTATTTGAGTGACCAACACCTGATATGTAACGTAAGATGACGACCTGAAATACATCTGTAACTAAGCAGAAGAGGTTGGGCAGCCACCCCTCTTGGTGATAATGACTGAAGGTTACGGTATCCAATGCTTGTAAGTGGGTTATTATAGAGGCTGGTCCTGGCTGACAGATGCAGCGTACACTCCCGTTACGGCTAAGAAGTAAATCAATTCATAATAGATTTGCCGTTAAAAAAATGATTTATGCATTCCTTAAAATTGGAAAAGTCCACACCAATTTTAAAAACTAGATTATTTTATGGCTTTGAAAACTGCTGTACTGTTACTGATTCAATCATTTCTTTTGTTGACATGCACACAGAGTATCAAAGGTGAAAGTCATCAAATTGTTGTGAGACATATAATATATGACTCTCATAACACATATAATGTATGACACTCAGTATGACACATGTTATCTGGACCTTTTTAATGTTCATTGCAACAGCCTGTATAAGGCCTCTTCCCAGTATATTAGCCAGCCAACCGTGCAGCCGTCTTTTGCACAGCCGTTTTTGAAAAATCGCGGCCGATATTTGGAGGAGTGGGTGGGGTAAAACCTTTTTTTCTTTTTTTTGCTAAACACTTCCAAACTCTTACATTCTCAATAATGTTATGTTTGTATACATTAATAGAATAAAGATGGTCTAAAATGCACCGCTTTCACCTTTATCTGTGAAAATAAATTACCAAAGAGACACCCACTTGTCGCAAAACGCGTGTTAGCAAATTATTTTGCACACCCTGTTTGCATATTTGCACACCCAGTTCATGAATTTCTGCCTAATACACTGCCCCTTCCCCACCCAAATTTCTTTTAAAATCATGGATATTCCCGCAGTTCTTAAACTTACCTTGAAATGAAATATTTTCACAATTAATGGCGAAAGGCCCCTTCCCCATAACTTGTAAAAAGGCCCTGGTAATGTATGACAATTGCCATGGCACATTATAAAGTAGGACACTTGCTATGACACATATTATGTATGACACTTGCCGTGACAAATAGAATGCATGATGCTTTCCATGACACATATAATGTATGACATTTGACATGACACATATAATGTAGGACACTTGCCATGACACATATAATGTATGGCACATATAATGCATGACACTTTCCATGACACATATAATGTATGACATTTGACATGACACATATAATTAGGGGTGTCGCGATATACCGGTATACCGGTAAATCGCGGTATTCACCCGTGCGATAAAATATCGCGATATTAAAAGTACATATCGGTATTTCGCGATATTCATGAAGTGTGTTGTGTTTTCTTTTATATCCATCCATCGTATTTCCGCGGCTTTTAATCTTTGCACGCTTATTTGAAAGTGAGAAATAAAAAAACATGTACCACTCCACGAAGCTGCGTTGTCCAGCCATTTTATGTATACATACTGGCATTCCGCATACTGTACTGTACTGCAGAACTATCGATAGTTTAAATAGTCAGTTAATATTTATATTTCAACAAATAATCTGATCAAGTAATTCATTTTAGAGTTTTTACGTTTGCTAAGTCGTGTTCTCCTCTCCCAAAATAGCACACTCGGAAAACTAGGCAGGTGCGCGTATGAATTCATTCATGCCCTAGAGGGGGATCGGCAGTATTGATAATTAAATCTGGGGATTCCCGAACACGTGACTACTAAAACACGGGATGATTGATACACGATTATTGAACACACACCAATTAAAAATCTAAAACTTGTACTTTCAAATGGTTTATTGAACCTAAGAAATATTGAGTTAACATAAATATTAAAGCAACTTAGGTGAGTATATTTGTTTTATTTGGACATTATCAACTATTTACTGGACCGCTTTCCATCTGTCCCGTGTAATTTTGAAACTTCTTGCAAATCTCGTCAGAAGACGACTGTGTATCCCAGCAACATCAGTGCCATCTGAGAGGATTTTCTCGACAGCTGGTGACATTGTTACCACTCAGAGAGCTACATCACTTATAGACAAGCTAATCTTTCCTAAAAAGAACAGCTCCGTGTGGGTCACGGGGCAAAGAATAGGGCCACTGCAGATCCCTTTGGAGGGGTAGGCAGAGGGGTAGAATCCCCCCAAATTCATGTTCATTTTATCATTTTTTGTTCATGTTCATTAACGGTCTTCATCATGATCCCTGCATTGTTTCAGGTGCTATCTCGCTCGCATCAAAAGAGTAGTGGCAGAAAAACAATAACGTGGCTCCAGCGTAAATGGAGTTTCTACGATAGAATTTGCAGCAACTGCAGTTCAGGGTGAGAAGGTTCTAGGCCCATTTTCCATATTTTATCTCGATGTACATGGAAGATGAGCCTGGCATGTTCATGCCTGTTAGGTGCCATATAACCTTTTCATGTGTTGGTGTGCCTTTAATCCTCAATTCAATTAAAAAGAACACTACTTAATGTGACTGTGTGCGTCTACTGTACTATGCAAAATGAGTTTTGTTTTGTTCCTCATGTTCTTGTTCTAGTCGAAAGCTGTGTGTCTACTGTACTATGCAAAATGAGTTACGTTTTGTTTCTCATGTTCTTGTTCTAGTCAAAAGCTGTACATCCTAAAGCATTATAAAATGTTTTAACTGTACTATGTTTTTATTCTATACTTGTCATGTACATATAAGAAGAAATATAGCTTACAAATGCATGCAGAAGATTAAGGCAATATATCGCGATATATATCGCGATAAATTTAATAAATATTGCGATATATTGCAATATGGGTTTCTGATATCGTGACACCCCTACATATAATGTAGGACACTTGCCGTGACACATATAATGTATGGCACATATAATGTATGACACTTTCTGTGACACATTTAATGTAGGACACTTGCCATGACACATATAATGTATGGCACATATAATGTATGACACTTCCATGACACATTTAATGTAGGACACTTGCTATGACACCTATGATGTAGGACACTTGCCATGACACATATAATGTATGGCACATATAATGCATGACACTTTCCATGACACATATAATGTATGACATTTGACATGACACATAATGTAGGACATTTGACATGACACATAATGTAGGACACTTGCCATGACACATATAATGTATGGCACATATAATGTATGACACTTTACGTGACACATTAAATGTAGGACACTTGCCATGACACATATAATGTATGGCACATATAATGTATGGCACATATAATGTATGACACTTGCTATGGCACATATAATGTAGGACACTTGCCATGACACATATGATGTAGGACACTTGCTATGACACAAATGATGTATGACAGTTTTCATGACACATAATGTATGACACTTGACATGACACATATGATGTATGACACTTGCTATGACACATATAATGTATGACAGTTGCCACGACACATATACTGTATGACACTTGACATGACACATATGATGTATGACACTTGCTATGACACATATAATGTATGACAGTTGTCATGACACATATAATCTATGACACTTGACATGACACATATAATGTAGGACACTTGTGATGACATATCTAATGTAGGACACTTGCTATGACATATAATGTTTGACAGTTGTCATGGCACATTTGATGTATGACAATTGTCATGACACATATAATGTAGGACACTTGCTATGGCACACATAATTTAGAACACTTGCCATGACACATATAATGTATGACACTTGCCATGACACATATAATGTATGGCACATATAATGTATGACACTTGCTATGGCACATATAATGTAGGACACTTGCCATGACACATATGATGTAGGACACTTGCTATGTCACATATAATGTATGACACTTGCCATGACACATATGATGTAGGACACTTGCTATGACACATATAATGTATGACATTTGCCATGACACATATAATGTATGGCACGTATATTGTATGACACATATAATGTATGGCACATATAATGTATGACACTTGCTATGGCACATATAATGTAGGACACTTGCCATGACACATATGATGTAGGACACTTGCTATGACACATATAATGTAGAAACTTGCCATGACACATATAATGTATGACAGTTGTCATGGCACATATAATGTAGGACACTTGCTATGGCACATATAATGTAGGACACTTGCTATGACACATATAATGTAGGACACTTGCTATGACACATATAATGTAGACACTTGCTAGGACACATTTAATGTATGACAGTTGTCATGGCACATATGATGTAGGGCACTTGCTATGACACATACAATGTAGGATACTTGCCATGACACATATAATGTATGACAGTTGTCATGGCACATATAATGTAGGACACTTGCCATGGCATATATAATGTATAACAATCGCTATGGCACATATAATGTAGGACAATTGCTATGACACATATAATGTATGATACTTGCTATGACACATATTATGCAGGACTCTTGCCTTGACACATATAATGTAGGACACTTGCGTTGACATATAATGTATGACACTTGCCATAACACATATAATTTATGACACTTGCCATTACACATATAATGTATGACACTTGCCATGAAACATAATGTATGACACTTGCCATGGCACATATAATATATGACTTGCCATGGCATATGTGATGTAGGACACATGCCATGGCACATATAATATAGGACACTTGCCATGACACATATAATGTAGGACACTTGACATGTCACATATGATGTATGACACCTGTCATGGCACATATAATGTAGGACACTTGCCATGTCACCTATAATGTATGACACTTACCATGGCACATATAATATAGAACACTTGCTATGGCACATATAATGTTGGATACTTGTCATGACACATATAATGTACAAAATTTGCCATGACACATATAATGTACAATACTTGCCATGCCACATATAATGTATGACACTTGCCATAGCACATATAATGTAGAACACTTGCTATGGCACATATAATGTAGGACATTTGCCATGACATATATAATGTATGACAATTTTTATGGCACTTATAATGTATGACACTTTTCATGACACATAATGTATGTATATCGTAATAATAGCCGATATTGTCTACCCTATAAATAAGTGCTCATGCAGGTAAAGAGACATCAAGCAGCCTTAGTAAGACTCAGGAGTATGTGAAGCCGTAGCACAAAAACGTCAACTCCAGGAATAGGTGCCCAATCCCTCACGTTCTTCTTTCATCTTTGTAGCAATTAATTTGTTTTAACAGTCATATTTCTGTAATTGGGTTCTTTAGATGTTTCATTTGGAAGTTTTTTTCTGTTTGGACAGTATGACATAAAAGGTTTTGTCTGAAGGATGTCTGAATTATTAAGGAAAGGCCAGATTTATTTCTATTTTGTTAATCAAGGTTTGAATAAGGCGGGTCCTGTGCATCTCCTGCTTTGGTCATATACTTGGTGTCAATTTGGACAAGAAATATACATTTTGATCTGCATATACGGCTTTAATCAGCTTAAAGGTTGCATAGATATTGTCATTGACATAGATTGGTGCATATATCACTTTACTCATCTTTAAGGCAGCAGAGATATTGTCATTTACATTGAATGATGCATATCCAGATTTAATCAGGTGTATTAGGTAGCAGAGATAATTGTCAGCGACGTAGATTGATGCATATCCAGCTTTAATCGGCTGTAAGGTAGCAGAGATATTTTCATTGACATGGATTGGTGCATATCCAGCTTTAATCTGGTGATAGGTAGCAGAGATATTGTCATTGACATTGACTGATGCATATCCAAATTTAATCAGCTGTGTTAGGTAGCAGAGATATTATCGTATCCAGATTTAATCAGCTGTATTAGGTAGCAGAGATATTGTTGTATCCAGATTTAATCAGCTGTATTAGGTAGCAGAGATATTGTCGTATCCAGATTTAATCAGCTGTATTAGGTAGCAGAGATACTGTCATATCCAGATTTAATCAGCTGTATAAGGTAGCAGAGATATTGTCGTATCCAGATTAATCAGCTGTAAGGTAGCAGCGATAATTGTCAGCGACATAGATTGATGCATATCCGGCTTTAATCAACTGAAAAGTAGCAGAGATATTGTCATTAAAATAGTTTGGTGCATTTTCAGCTTTAATCCGTTGATAGGTAGCAGAGATATTTTCATTGACATGGATTGGTGCATATCCAGCTTTAATCTGTTGATAGGAATATTACAGCTCATGCGAAACCTACACTTTACTCTTTCACCCCGAATGAGGAATTTACAAATCGCCTAATTACGCGGAGTTTTGATGATAAAACTATGGTAGTGGGAATCAGCTACGTGAAAAGCTCCCGGCGTACTTACGCCACGATACTTCGCATAGACAAACTCGGAGTTCGCAGAGTTGAAACTGCACAGGTAAAGGGTGTAACTTTTTCTAATATGCATAATTATTCAATAACTTTAAAACAAAAATCGAAGCAGAAGACAATTTTACCATGTTTGCTTTTATTTTGGAAAAGTGGATGTGGAAAAATTTGAATGCCTGGATTATGTATACTGGGTCACGATAGTTATGTCGGTTCCTATTACTGGCTTAGCAGTGACGGAACATATAATTCAATTAGTAATTATTACATTGGAAATTATAATTATATTTTTAATTAATCGTTATTTGTAACAAATTTGACTATTCTCTGTTCATTATTAATACATCGATGGGTTCTTTAGTCAGAAATAATCAGAAAAAATTGTAAAGAATTCCGAGTCATAAAGCCTTTGTTAGTGCCGCCTTGTTAAGAGGTACATACATGGCCAAGGATTATGGGTATTTATGTCGGTTGAAGAAGTGTGACTTTTGGACAACAGAAACGAACAAAACTTGTGATGAAATGCATTAAAAGTTTGAAATACTTATTTGTTTTGATATTTATTCATTGTATTTATCAGTCGTGTCAACTTTGCACAGAAAAGATGGACTCGGCGTCTCATTGTACTTTTTCTGGCGCGCTGTCGGACAAGTTGAAAAGTTGTCGGAAAATTCAGATTTTTTTCCCAATAATAAATCACCACAGGTGTGCACTCATGGTTAATTGAATTCTAAGTGTGGGTTTCGCGTGAGCTGTACTGTAGCAGAGATATTGTCATTGACATGGATTGGTGCATATCCAGCTTTAATCGGCTGTAAGGTAGCAGAGATATTGTCATTAAAATAGTTTGGTGCATTTCCAGCTTTAATCGGCTGTAAGGTAGCAGAGATATTTTCATTGACATCGATTGGTGCATATCCAGCTTTAATCTGTTGATAGCTAGCAGAGATATTGTCATTGACATAGTTTGGTGCATATCTCGCTTTAAAGATCAATGGCCATCCTTTTTGTAGTATTATCAATTAACAAAAATATCTCTTAAACATCATATGAACATTTCTTGATAGTCCCAGAGAGAAACATTTATTTAAAACCGCTACTAAGTTGTATATAAAAATAAGTATTATTTGCATCTTTTACCTCTGCTTGACTGCACGGGGAAATGAGATAAATCTGAATTGTATAGCTGCACAACTATTTCCAGATAACTGATAAATACATTTACCTGTGGATTAATTTACCTGTTCAAAGTTTTCTACGTCATCAAATAAAATCTTATGAGGCAGATATTTTGTTATAAACATAGATTGGTGCATATCCAGCTTTAATCGGCTGAAAGTCATTGACATATAGATCGGGGCATATTCAGATTTAATTCGGCTGAATGGTAGCAGAGATAATGGAATTGACATAGATCAGTGAAAAATACCCAGATTTAATCAGCTGAAATGTTACAAACATCCAACTTTAATTTGTATAAAGTTTAGAGACATCCAGTTTGAATCTGTTTCAAGTTACAGACATTCAGTTTTAATCTCTTTAAAGGTTACAGACATACAGTTTTAATCTGTTGAAACGTTACAGACATTCTGTTTTAATCTGTTTAAACATTACAGACATCCAGTTTTAATCTGTTTAAACATTATAGACATCCAGTTTTAATCTGTTTAAAGGTTACAGACATTCAGTTTTAATCTGTTTACAGGTTACATACATTCAGTTTTAATCTGTTTAAACGTTACAGACATACAGTTTTAATCTGTTTAAAACATTACATATATCCAGTTTTAATCTATTTACAGGTTACATACATTCAGTTTTAATCTGTTTAAAGGTTACAGACATTCAGTTTTGATCTGTTTAAATGTTACAGACATTCAGTTTTAATATGTTTAAATGTTACAGACATTCAGTCTTAATCTGTTTAAAGGTTACAGACATTCAGTTTTAATCTGTTTAAAGGTTACAGACATTCAGTTTTAATCCGTCTAAATGTTACAGATATTCAGTTTTAATCTGTTTAAAGGTTACAGACATTCAGTTTTAATCTGTTTAAAGATTACAGTCTACTTAAAGGTAACTGCAATACTGGAATTGACATAGATCAGTGCATATCCAGCTTTAATATGTATACAGGTAACAGGTATTGGAGTTATATGCATCTCCAGCTTTAATTTACAGGGTGTAGGCATGAAACTGGGAGTTAGCCTTTGTTATCTGTGTGTGGAAGTTGTTGCTGCATTACCATGGCATTTAAAACGAGTTAGCCTTTGAATTCTTGACAATACTCTGCTGTGCAAGTTCATTAATTGCTTGATTGAATTTTACTTTTTTTGTAAAAAAATTGTTTGCTCTTCATAAATAAACAAAAAAATAAAGTTTAGCAATGGATTATGGTTATTTTGGATATGGAATAAATGTTTCTCATAATAGGTGGAAGAAGGTAAGATTCATTTGTACATCCATGCTCTTGTGTATTAGTTTTGCATGAGAAAGAAAATGTTTTGTGTTTAAATTGTTTAAGGAAAATACGCTAAGTTAATTGCTTTTAGGATTCTGTAAATGGTTTTATTTGAAGGAATTGTAAAAACCTGTAATTGTATAATGATTGCAAAGACCCAGATATTAACAGGTAAATATTTATTTTCTACAAATCGAGAAAGTTTACACATTACCATAACAATAAACAGAAAATATTTATCTTTATTGTTTAAAGCTGAACGTTAACACTTAAATTCCAGCCATCAGTTCCATTTTGAAGATATGCATACTTTACCGATTGGGTGAAATCTTGTCTTCTATAACTCTCTATGATTTTTTTGATTTTTTTAAGCTAGGTGACACTACTATATTATCAGCAGTTCGGGATATTGAAGGGGTTGTTGCACCATTCTGGAAATAGCTTCATTTAAAATGGCTTTAAAAACTATGGAAAAAAGCTGAAAGAATTATCGAAATATCGCAAAAACAGGAGATATGATCTTTTAAAAATTTGCAAAAAATCTCAAACGGAGGCAGCCATCTTGGATTGATGAGTCATTGAGCCTTTTTACCATTTACTGCATATTGATAAATATCATTTAACAAAAAATATCACTGCAAATACATGTAAATCGTAAAATGAGCAAGAAAAATATCTAGGCATGAAATTCTTATGTTTTACATATGTGATACATATGCATTCCACATATGTATTTGATATGAAAGTAACACATATGTAATACATACGAAAATATATTTTACTAAAAAATATTAATAATAAAAAAGGATGTTAAACCGTTTTCTCTCTAAAATATTCTAACTTTTTTTAAAAAAATAATCTATGTATTTCAGGTATAAGAATTTCATATAAAAATGAAATACATATGTATGCATTTCATATGTGGTACAGGTGTATTATTTTAACATGAAACATATATGAGATACATGTGTAACACATAATGTATCATTTACATATGTGGCACATTATGTAAATGACATGATGTATATATGAAAGAAACATGCAAATAATAAGAAAGTAATGTATGTAGCACGTGTCACAACATTTTTCCTGTGCACAATATAACTATGTTATTTTGTATTTATAATTTAATACAGTTATTTGCTTTAAACACTATCTGTTATCTTTTTTCCATATATAGAAAAAGGCACGATGACTTCGTCATTCAAAGATAGCTGCCTCCATTGGAGTCTTTATGTACATTTTCAAAAGGTCATATATCTCCTGTATTTTTGAAAATATTTTGATAATGTTTTCAGCTTTTTCCACGGGTTTTAAAGCCCTTTTAAATGAAACTAATTAAACCAAAATAGTGCATCAAACCCTTTTAAAATTACCATTCAAATTTTAATAAATAATAAAAAATCGCACACAAATATTGCACTTGGCATAATTATACATGGAGTCGAATTACAAATGTAATGCTTTAACTTCTTGACAATTCAATAATATTTCTATAGTGTAAGGGTAAAGTTGACTTATGAAATCTCTGTATCCTTCCCTTCTCACCAGGAGTGGCACATAGCCCAGATAATGTGTTCATGAGCAGCCGCTGACACATAGCCCAGATAATGTGTTCATGAGCAGCCGCTGATACAGGATTTGAGATTTTGGGGAGCGCAACTTCTTAAAAACAGTTGACCACATGGTCGTTTTTGATGGAACTGTGTTCATGAGCAGGTGCTAATACAGGATTTGAGATTTTGGGGAGCGCTACTTCTTAAAAACAGTTGACCATCAAAAACGACCATGTGGTCAGGAGGGTAAAGACGCTGTGTTTGAAACCTCGCCTCACTGCTGCTGGTTCGAATCCCACTTGGAGCTCGACTTGTAAGTGATAACGTGGCGATTATTACGGATGGCTGGAGGTATACAGTATAGGTTGGGTGTCTCTCTCCACCAGCGACTGTCATATACAGCCTAAAATGTGATGGAAAATGATGTTAAACCCCAAGCAAACAAATAAACAAACCAAAAACAAACATATATTTCTAATGAATTTAGAGGGCATATGATGGTGTGCCTCCCTGAATCCGCCTCTGATAAGCTTTTAACAATTTCTTGAACTGAAAGAGAACTAGTTTCTTTAGCTCCACAGATAGAGTTACTGGGTGCAGCCACACCCTGAGTTAACAGATATTTTAAGTGATTTAACACAAACAACCTGTGTAATCCGAATTGCCATAGCTGCTGCACTTACACGCAGTGAACTTACTGTTTCCTAATTGTTTTCCTCTCGACAATGCTCATCATTCTGAGTTCAGTTTAGATGGTGATCGAATATGTATGCTATAAACCGTCATACTTTCTCTGCAGGGCATATTACCATTTCCCAATCATTTTTTTAAAGTGACACACGGCAATATCAACTTTTTTAAAACTTGCACCGTTCTGTAACTTTTTCCATAATTATTTGTTATCATTAATAATTATTTGCATTGTTCAAAGGAAATAGTTTTTGCATATAATTTATTGTTGATTATATTGCATGGTAATATATATTTAATGAAGAAGAAAACTACAGATTTTACTTTTATTTAAATCCATGAAAACAGATAAAAGATAAAATGACAGTGTATAAATTGTGATGCTCATTTTTAAGGCTTAATAAATTCTTCAAGATTCTCTCTACTCTCCCCCACCCCACCCTCACCCACACCACCATCCTAATTTTAATGCCTGATAGATACTTCAAGATCTCCCCACTTCCCCCAATGAAAAGTGCTTTGTTTTGCTTCTGACACCCATTCCTGACTACTCCCCCACCACACATCCACCTCATTATGTTAAAAAACAACATCAAAACGCACCTTATAGACACCATATATACAGCCTTAAACAAGTAGAGCAATAAGGCCGTTTTGGGTCTCTTGTTTATCCATCCATCAATATAATGTTACATGCACCTCTTCCATGAATAAGCACATGGCCACACCTTCTAGTGAAATAAGTGGCAGCTTTAAATTAATTTATAGTATATGATTGATTGGTATATCCAGGTCAGTCTGGGCTGTATTACTAATATATATATAGTATGTTCAGGGAGGCTGGAGTAATGCTGATTAAAGAAAAATAAATGAAAACACACACAAACAGGAGTTTAGTGTGCATTAAACATAGCTAGGTTAATAAACATTGTGTATTAATATAATTGTAAACATGCAGTGTTTTGGATTTAATTGAAAAGTGAATTTGAAAAGTTTGTGAATTCCTGTTTCTATTTTAAGGTTATATGTTGCATTATTTACTAGCTGTAAGCATTTTGTGTAGATTTTCTTGTTTTCTCTTAAATCTTAATGCTGTCTTGAATAAAGGCGTTAAAGGTGAAGCTAATGATACTCGAGCGTTTTAAGAAATAATCTTGATACAGTTTAGCATATTAATCTTAGCAATGTGTAGGGCTGGCGGATTTGTAACCGGAGGTCCCGGGTTCAATCCTCCATGGTACCACTGAGTTTCGTCGGTGTGTTCTTGGGCAAGACACGTCCCTCTAAGCCTCGTCTGTCGGATGGGGACGTAAACCGGGCGGTCCCGTGTATCTGTCTATCCTCCGAGCAAGTTAAAGGACCATAGGAATCTTATTCGATAATAAGAGTAGGGCACGGTTCCTGGATTCCTATGTATCCTTCCCCTCTCTCTGGGGCGGCTCTAAATAACCTATTCTGTGTTGATGAGCCTTTAAACAACATTCAGTTCTTAGCAATGTGTATTTAGGGACACACATCAATCTTATACAGTGTTAGAATAGGTGTATTAAAGGGACACAGGGTTATCTAGTAACAGTGTTACCGTTGTATATAAAAGTTAGCATAGTGCGTTAAAGGGTCACCACAGTGTTAGCTTTGTGTGTTAAAGGGACACCACAGTGTTAACTGTTGGCATTGTGTGTTAAAGGGACACACAAGCAATCGTGATGCAGTGAGCATAGTGTATGAGGAACACGCATTTGTTTTAGCATCTTGCATTAAAGGGACAAAAAGCACGCTTGACAGTGTTAGCACAATTAAAGGGATACACGATTGTCTAGTCAAAGTCACGGTTAGCTGTTAACATAGTAATGTAGTACATGATTGTCAAGGTTTATTTATTTTTTTATGACAGTTGTACATTAATACTACATATTATTACTACATAGTAAAGTAGTACATGGTTGTCAAGTTTTTTTTTTTTTTTTATGACAGTTGTACTTTACTATATATTATTCAAATAAATGTGTACTTTGATCACAAAACAAGAATATTTATTTAAGAGCCTTAGAGCATCATATGATTTTTTTTTAATTTATTCATTCCCTTTAAAATGAAATATTCTAAATGGCCTGAACTTACTTGTTATCTGCCTGGCTGTTGTGTAATTGCCATCAGCTGATTTACCAGAAACATCAGTTATATTGACATCTCTTATCAATAGTGCTTATCTTGAAATAATTTGAGAATGATTTACTGTTTAAAATGTTTAAAATAGAAAAACGAAAAGCTTTTTAGGGTACATAAATCATTTTAGAATGATTCATTTGTCATGCACAAACTCTTTTTAAATAAATTATCATGAATAGTTTATTCAACCCTTGTTCACAACAAAATCTTTTACTCAAGAACTTGGGCCGTGTAGGCCCAGTGGATAGCACATTAATTTGACTCTGTATCTGGAGTACATAGCTTCGAGGTCGTTGGCACTACCGGGTTTCTTTGGTGTGTCATTGGGCAAGACACTTCCCTTAGCCTCGTCCGTCGGATGGAGATCGTTATCTCATGATATCCTTGGAGCATGTTAAAGAACCGTAAGAATCTGTTCAATAAAATAAAAGGGGACGTCCGTGGCCGAGTGGTTAGAGTCTCTGACTTGCAATCACTTGCCCCTCACCGCTGTAGGGTCGATCCCTCAGGGGCCTAGGAATCTTTATGTGAGGAAGCTATTCAGCTGGCTTGCGGAACTACCCAGGTGCCCGCCCGTGTACGAAAATTGCCCGGAGGGGCACCTGGGGTCTTCCTCCACCAGTGGAAGCTGGAAAGTCGCCATATGACCTTAGCTGTTGGTGCGACTATAAAATCCAATTCCAATTCAATTCAATAAAATAAAAGTAGGACACGGTTCACAAATTCATCCACATCATTCCTCTCTTTCGGGTGCAGGTTCGAATCCCACTGGGAGCTCGACTTGTAAGTGAGGAAGTGTCGATTCTTGCAGATGGTGGGAGGTGTACAGTACTGGTTCTACCCATGAAAATCGAGAGGACTGCCTCCACCACAAAAAAAATCAACTGTCGTATATAACTTTGCATGTGTTGAAAATGATGCAAAACACCATACAAACAAACAAACAAACCTTCTTTCGGGCGGCTCAAAATAAAACTATAATGTGCTGAGTAGTTAAACATTCAATTTAACGGGAAAATCACTTTGAAAGCATGCAATATGTGGAGATGTAAGAGTGAGCATCTGTCAGTGTTAAATATATCTGTTATATATTTTTGTAAATCATTATGGCCATTACAAATGTACATCACATATTACGAAGAGACCACACCCAAAGTAAGTCACACCATAGACTTCCATAATCATACAACTAAAAACTGTGCAAAAAAATTGATAAACATAAAATTTAATGTGATTAGGATTATTATATGTAGCAGTTCTGTCAATGGGAGGTAATTCTGATTGGCAAATGCACTGATTTTTAAATGATTTGTCCATGTCTTGTCTCCCTTTAGTTGAGGTGTGTGTTTCTTGATTATTTGTCATTCATGCCAATCATTTATTGTTCACTTGTTTTCAAAAAGGATAGCTGTAGATTAATTATGTTGATTTTATATTAAAATTGTGTTTTTCAGAACGCTTGCGACTGATCATAAACAGTATATATAACTCGTACATTTCAGTTCATGCAGATGGAGGAGGAGTTAATTATGTCACCTGACAGAGAGCCCCACCCAGACACGCCCCCAAACAGCCTGAGTGACACTGGGTCAGAGTCGTACTCCGAGATGTCGCCCATTGAAGATTCCCCGTCACGATTATCTCCTTTGGACGACCCAGCCAGTCAGTACACTATGTCGCCATTTGCTCGCTTAAAACTAAAACACAAAATGGACGACTCGTTCTTCGAGCCAATTGAAAACAATAAAGATGAACGAGGATTCCCGGAGGCTTGTTATCCTTCCGTAATTAATCAGGGTGGACCAAGTGCTTTTAAGAAAGTCAACAGTAATTCTAGTCAGAACAATCACGATATTAATAAAAACAATAATAAGAAGCAAGTGAGTCTTATCAAGTTGGATCAGATCAAATCTGCGTTCACACTCACTGCCGACAAAGACATTCCTACGTCGGCATTATCTCTCGGACAAATGTTTGCGCTTAAAAAGCGAATAAAGCGGGAAGCTTTGAACGACGAATTGAATCATTCTGAATGTAGTGGATCCGATGTTCCGTCTGAGCCAAGTCTAGACGGATATTCGCAGCTAGAGATAAAGGAAGATTCTGCCGAAATTGATAGTCTTGACAATGGGAAAAAGGTAATTATTTTGTTTGTTGCTAACCCAGCAAAGATGGGTAAGTCTCTCGGGTTGCAAATATACCGAAACAGGGTTTCGGTCTACTGTTGCTAACCCAGTAAAGATGGGTAAGTCTCAGGGGAACATTTATACTGAAATGTGTACCAGTCTAACACAGCAAAGATGGGTAAGTCTCGTGTAGCAATTATACTGAAACGGGGTACCGGTCTACTGTAGCTAACCCAGCAAAGATGGGTAAGAATCGAGGAACAATAATACTGAAACAGGTACTGGTCTAACACAGCGAAGATGTGTAAGAAATAGGGTACCAGTCTACTGTTGCCAACCTAGGAAAAATGGGTAAGGCTCAGGTAGCAATTATACTGAAACATAGTACCGGTCTACTGTTCTCCAGACTGACACACAAACTATTTTTATAAGCAGTTACACAACCTGCCCCCATCCCAAGTAGTTTTTAGCTCTACTGATATTTGATCAGCAGAGCTTATGCCGTGGTGCAGTGTCTGTCGTCCGTCTGTACGTCCGTAAACCTTTTTTTTTGTAGCGACTACTCCTCTGAAACTACTAGATGGATTTTCATGAAACTTTACAGGAATGTTGCCGATGATGTCTAGTTGACCCTAGCAAAAAATTCACTTTGATGTGAAATCCAAGATGGCCACCAAAGCTAAAAATAGATTTTTAAAAACAAGTTTGTAGTGGCAACTTCTTGAAAACTATAAGTGATATTGATATGGGACTTTTTCTAAAATGATCAGAAAGACATCGTGTTGGTCCTTGTCAAAAATCGTTTTGATTCGATGTTAAACATGACTGCCAGTGGCCATATTTGTTTACATAAGAGTTATAGTAAAACCTTGTAGTGCTCAGTGTTTTTTTTATGTGTTTTGTGAATGCAGCCTGTGCCTGTGCCATTGTGAAAAATAGTGGCATTTTTCTAGAAATTGTGAAAATTGTGAAATATTATAACAAAAGAAAAAGAAACTTTTTGCACTTTTATTTTCACAGTTTAATATCCCTTGGTTTTAAGTTCTGTTTTTGGTAAATACAGACTAGTTTTGACACCAGCTTATATTAAGACTGGTATCCTTACTGGACTATTTATAAATTTTTAGCTCTTCTGATCAGAGATCAGCAGAGCTTATGCCGTGGTGCGGTGTCCGTCCGTCCGTCCGTCCGTCCGTCTGTCCGTCCGTAAACTTTATTTTTGTAGCGACTACTCCTCTGAAACTACTGAATGGATTTTCATGAAACTTTACAGAAATGTTGCCCATGAAGTCTAGTTGATCCTAGCAAAAATTCATGATGATGTGAAATCCAAGATGGCCGCCAAATCTAAAATTAGGTTTTTAAAAAACGAGTTTGTAGCGACTACTTCTTGAAAACTATAAGTAATATGGATATGGGACTTTTTCTAAAATGATCAGTATGACATGATGTTGGTCCTTGTCAAAAATCATTTTGATTTGACGTTAAACATGGCTGCCAGCGGCCATCTTTGTTTACATATAGTTATATAGTAAAAACTTGTAGCGACTACTCCTCTGAAACTACTTGGTGATATTTCATGAAACTTTACAGGAATGTTGCTCTTAATGTCTAATTGATCGTAGCAAAATTTTAGATCGGCCAGAAATTCAAGATGGCCACCACAGCTAAAAATAGATTTTTAAAAAATAAGTTTGTAGCGACTACTTCTTAAAAACTATAAGTGATATTGATATGGGACTTTTTCTAAAATGATCAGCATGACATGATGGTTATCCGAGCCGAACATTATTTTGATTCGATGTTAAACATGGCTGCCAGTGGCCATCTTTGTTTACATAGAGTTATATGATGAAAACTTGTAGCGATTACTCCTCTGAAACTACTTGACGGATTTTCACGAAACTTCACACGAATGTTGCTCTTGATGTCTTATTGATCCTCGCAAAATTTCAGGTCGGCCGGAAATTCAAGATGGCCGCCATGGCTAAAAATAGATTTTCAAAATACAAGTTTGTAGCGACTACTTCTTGAAAACTATAAGTGATATTGATATGGAACTTTTTCTAAAATGATCACCATGACATGGTGTTGGTCCTTATCAAAAATCGTTTTGATTCGATGTTAAACTTGGCTGTCAACGGCCATCTTTGTTTACATAGATAATGAAAACTTGTAGCGACTACTCCTCTGAAACTACTTCACGGATTTTCATGAAACTTCACAGGAATGTTGCTCTTGATGTCTAATTGATCCTAGCAAAATTTCAGGTTGGCCGGAAATTCAAGATGGCCGCCACGGCTAAAAATAAATTTTCAAAAAGGTTTTGACTACTTCCTGAAATAAAAATCAATCAGTAGAGCTTCAAGGTCATTGACCTCTTGTTTTTTTCAGATTGTGAATTTTTTGGATATAATTGTGAAAAAAGTATACTTTTTGGCATTGTGAAGGGGCCGAATAACGGCCCCAAATTAGGCATAAAAAAAAACACTGCAACTTGTAGCGACAACTCCTCTGAAACTACTTGACGGTTTTTCATGAAACTTCTCAGAAATGTTGCTCTTGATGTCTAATTGATCCTAGCAAAATTCAAGATGGCCACCACTGCTAAAAATAGATTTTTAAAGCTCAAGTTTGTGGCGACTACTTCTTATATATACGTATGCCAACTCTTTATCTTAGCATTGGAATTCATATATAATTTTGTAGTTTGAAATTTTTTCATTTTATATCAACTTTGAAGAATAAAAAATCCCCCTATATACCTTATTTTTTTGGCTGTTAGCGGAAACACATTTTTATTATGAAAATACCCACGTACTGTCCTTTCGCGGAAATGACCAATTTACTGTCCTTCGGTCCTTCCTGTAAATAAATGTTCATGATAATTACCTGTTCATCAGAAGATCAAAGCTGCCTTTCTAAGTAAGATGAGCCGACATGATTAATAAACGTCTGCGAGGTTTTAATAAGATTTCCATTAAATTTATTATTATCTTCGAAGACTTATTTATTGTCACCTAGTTATTGTCGGTTATAGCTTCTGTTTGGCGCTATGTCTTTATTGTCACTAGTTATTGTCACTTACAGCTTCTGTTTGGCTCTATGAGGCCATAGTTAAATGTATTTAGAAGCATATCCATATTACAGTCTGCATCACCTTTGTGATCCAAGATGTGTGTGTACATACGTTTCATCTATCTTTGTTCTCATTTCTCCGTTAATTGTTCGCTGTTAAGTTGGCTAAGGTCTGTCATATTTGCTCAATCTTGTATATTTGCTCCTATTGGGGTTAGCCAAATTAGCTCCTATTGGCTTAGTTAAGCTCATATTTGTTAATAAGCTCATAATGGTCAAGTTAACTTATAATGACCAAGTACATGTACTTAGCTGCAGCTAACATTTGCAGAATTTATATTGGTCGAGTTAGCTTGTATTGGCCGAGTACAAGTCATATTTTCAGAACTAAGCTTATATTAGTCAAGTTTGCTTATATTGGCCAAGTACAGCAAACATTTGCAGAACTAAGCTTATAGAGGTCAAGTTATCTTGGTTATCTTGTATTGGCCAAGTACAGCTCATATTTGCAGTTGCAGAACTAAGCTCATAGTGGTCAAGTTAGCTTATATTGACCAGTTAAGCTCATGTTGGCAAACAGGCAAATTTTATAACACGTTTCTAACCTACTGATGACAAAGTATATATATACATATTTTGAGAATCCAAACTCTATAGACACAATGTTAACAGCTTTAACCAGCCAAAAGCCAAAACTGGATGCGTCGAATTAAGACTCGTAATCATTTTAAGCATATATATATATTTATCACAGATTTTTTAGCTCTACTGGCCGAAGGCCAGCAGAGCTTATGGGATGCGAGTTGTCCGTCAACCGTCCGTCGTCCCGACCGTCCGTCCGTCCGTCCGTCGTCCGTCGTTAACTTTTGCCTTGTGAACACTCTAGGGCCTTCATTATTAATTTAATCTTTACGAAACTTTGCCAGTGTCTTTATATCAATGAAAGCTCGGACAAGTTCGAAAACCAGCCGGATCGGATAAATTTCACCAGAGTTATGGCCTTGTTTTGCTGAAAAATGCCATATTAAGCCTTGTGAACACTCTAGCACCCTCTTTATTATTTGATCTGCTGAAAGCTCAGATAAGTTCGAAAACCAGCCAAATCGGATCAGTAACACCGAGTAAGGCCCTTGTTGTTCTGAAAATTGCTATTTTCTGCCTTGTGAACACTCTTACACATCATTTATTATTTGATCTTTACCAAACGGCACAGATTGTTAATATCAATGAAAGCTTGGACAAGTTATAAACCAGCCAAATCGATGAGTAACACCGGAGTTATGGCCTTGTTTTTTCTGAAAATTGCTTTTTTCTGCCTTGTGAACGCTCTAACAACTTCATTATTATTTGATCGTTACCAAACTTGCATAGATTGTTAATACCAATGATAGCTTGGACAAGTTCGAAAATCAGCTAAATTGGGTCTGTAACACCAGAGTTATGGGCCCTTGTTTTTCTGAAAAAAAAAGTCATTTTCTGCCTTGTGAACACTCTAGCACATTCATTTATTATTTGATCTTTACCAAACTTGCACAGATTGTTAATATCAATGAAAGCTCAAATAGGTTTGAAAACCAGCTAAATCGGATCAGTAACACCGGGAAATATGGCCCTTGTTTTTTTCTGAAAAATGCTATTTTTCTGCCTTGTGAACACTCTAGGGCCTTCACTATTAATCGGACCTTTACTTAACTTTGCCAGTGTCTTATATCAATGAAGCTCGGACAAGTTTGAAAACCGGCAAATCGAAATACTTTCACACCGCAGTTATGCCCTTGTTTTGCTGAAAAATGCCATATTAAGCCTTTGTGAACACTCTCACACCTTTCATTTATATTTGATCTTTACCAAACTTGCACAGATTGTTAATATCAATGAGAGCTCAAACAAGTCCGCAAACCTGCTAGATCGGACCATTAACAGCGGAGTTATTGCCCTTGATTTAGTTAAAAATGCTATATTTTGCCTCATTAATACAATAGGGCCTTCATCTTTCATCCAATCTTTACCCAAACTTTACCAGATTGTTTATATAAATGAAACCTCGGACAACTCGACGACCAGCTAGATCGGACCATTAACAGCGGAGTTATGGCCCTTGATTTAGTTAAAAATGCTATATTTTGACTTATTAAGACGATAGGGCCTTCATCTTTCATTCGATCTTTACCAAACTTTACGAGATTGTTCATATCAATGAAGCTCGGTCAAGTTCGGAAACCATCCAGAGTGGACCAGTAACAGTGGAGTTATGGCCCTTGATTTAGTTAAAAATCCTATATTTTGCCTCGTTAAGACGATAGGGCCTTCATCTTTCATCCGATCTTTAAGAAACTTTACCAGATTGTTAATATCAATGAAAGCTTGGACGTTCGAAAACCAATCAGATTGGACCATTTACATCGGAGTCGTGACCCTTGATTTTCTGAATATGCTATATCTTGGCCTCATATAGACAAAAGTGGCCTTCAATTTGGCCGGATTTCATTGAAACTTTGCAGGGATGACCAGTACCAAGCCTAGTTGTACATAGTCACCGTGTTCCAGTTGAATGATTTTGGCAGAGTTATAGCCCTTTAAAGGTTTTAATACACAAACTTTGTTCTGACTAGTTCTCCTGAACCCCTGGCCGGATTAACGAAACTTTTTAGGGATGATCGATTCTATATCTAGTTGTGCACATCATCGCCGTGTTCCGGTTGAATGATTTTTGGCGGAGTTAGGGCCCTTTAAAGGTTTTAATACACAAACTTTGTTCTGACTGGTTCTCCTGAACCTCTGGCCGGATTTAAACGAAGCTTTTTTAGGGATGATCAATTCCATGTCTAGTTGTGCAAATCATTGGCGTATTCCGGTAAAATAAATTTTTTTTGCAGAATTATGGCCCTTTAAAGGTTTTAATACACAAACTTTGTCTGATCTACTTCTCTTGAACCCCTAGCCAGATTTCAATGAAACTTTGCAGGGATGATCAGCACCAAGCCTAGTTGTGCATGTCATTGTCACGTTCGGTTACCGATATTTGGCAGAGTTTTGGCCCTTTAAAAAGATTTTGATACCACAATTTTTTTCCAGGCTAGTTCTCCTGAACCCCTGGCTGGATATAGACCGAAACTGACAAGGATGAACAGTATCAAGCCTAGTTGTGCATATCATCACCATATTTCGGTTGAATGATTTTTAGCTGGACTATTCGAAGAATAAGAGAGCTTATGTAATCACCACAGGGTCGGCATCGGCGTCGGCGTTGGCGTCGGCGTTGGCGTCCCACATCAAGGTTTGCGTGTAAGCTGTGTTTACAAGTCTATATCTCTTACATTTCTTATCCTAGCACAACCAAATTTGGCCATGGGCTTCCTTAAAGCATTATCTTGAGGGCTGCCTAAACAATTTTGGTTCCTGTAACCCATGGGCTCCCATGGAACCCAAATTATGATAGCCCTTAAAATATGTCTGTTTCACATCAAATTTTGCGTGTAAGCTGTGTTTACAGGTCTATGTCTCTTACAATTCTTACCCTAGCACAACCAAATTTGGCCATGGGCTTCCTTATAGCATTATATTAAGGGCTGCATAAGCAATTTTGGTTCCCGTAACCCCTGGGCTCCCATGGAACCCAAATTCTGATAGCCCTTAAAATATGTCTGTTTCACATCAAATTTTGCGTGTAAGCTGTGTTTACAGGTCTATATCTCTTACATTTCTTGTCCTAGCTGAACTAAATTTTGGAATTGGTTTCCTTATAGTATGTTGTAAAGGGTTGGATAAGTAATTTTGGCTTCTGCAAATTCTGGGCTCCCATGAAACCCAAATTGTGATGGCCCATAAAATGTGCAATAAAGGCAGATCTAGGTTTGCATGTAAGCATTTATATATCTATAATTTTGGTTTGGGATTTGTCATAGCATTATGCATCTTATTATTTCACCCATATTGGGGCATGTGAGCCCCCCCCCCCCCCCCCCCCCCCCCCCCCCCCCCCCCCCCATACCCCCACTCCCTTCCACACCTTTTTTATTTTTAGCTCGACTGATCAGAGATCAGCAGAGCTTATGCCGTGGTGCGTCGTCCGTCCATCTGTCTGTCGGTCTGTCGGTCTGTCCGTAAACTTTTATTTGTAGCGACTACTCCTCTGAAACTACTGGATGGATATTCATGAAACTTTACAGAAATGTTGCCCATAAAGTCTAGTTGATCCTAGCAAAAATTCATGTTGATGTGAAATCCAAGATGGCCGCCAAAGCTAAAAATAGCGACTACTTCTTGAAAACTATAAGTGATATTGATATGGGACTTTTTCTAAAATGATCAGCATGACATGATGTTGGTCCTTGTCAAAAATTGTTTTGATTCGACGTTAAACATGGCTGCCAGCGACCATCTTTGTTTACATAGAGTTATATAGTAAAAACTTGTAGCGACTACTCCTCTGAAACTACTTGGCGGATTTTCATGAAACTTTACAGGAATGTTGCTCTTGATGTCTAATTGATCCTAGCAAAATTTCAGATCTGCCAGAAATTAAAGATGGCCGTCACAGCTAAAAATAGATTTTTAAAAAATAAGTTTGTAGCGACTACTTCTTGAAAACTATAAGTGATATTGATATGGGACTTTTTCTAAAATGATCAGCATGACATGATGTTGATCCAAGTCGAACATTATTTTGATTCGACGTTAAACATGACTGCCAGTGGCCATCTTTGGTTACATAGAGTTATATAGTAAAAACTTGTAGCGTCTACTCCTCTGAAACTACTTGACGGATGTTCATGAAACTTCACAGGAATTTTGCTCTTGATGTCTAGTTGATCCTAGAAAAATTGCAGGCCTGCCGGAAATTCAAGATAGCCGCCACAGCTAAAAATAGATTTAAAATAAGTAATTTTGTAGCAACTACTTCTTGAAAACTATAAGAGATATTGATATGGGACTTTTTCTTAAATGATCAGCATGACATGATGTTGGTCCTTGTCGAAAATCGTTTTGATTCAACATTAAACATGGCTGCCAGTGGCCATCTTTGTTTACATAGAGTTATATAATGAAAACTTGTAGCGACTACTCCTCTGAAACTGCTTGACGGATGTTCATGAAACTTGACATGAATGTTGCTCTTGATGTCTAATTGATCCTAGCAAAATTTCAGATCCGTCGGAAATTCAAGATGGCCGCCATGGCTAAAAATAGATTTTTGAAAAATAAGTTTGTAGCGACTACTTCTTGAAAACTATAAGAGATATTGATATGGGACTTTTTCTAAAATGATCAGCATGACATGATGGTTATCCGAGTCAAACATTATTTTGATTCAATGTTAAACATGGCTGTCAGCGGCCATCTTTGTTTACATAGAGTGTTGCTCTTGATGTCTTATCGATCCTCGCAAAAATTTCAGGTCGGCCGGAAATTCAGATGGCCGCCACGGCTAAAAATAGATTTTCAAAAAACAAGTTGTAGCGACTACTTCCTGAAATCAAAATCAATCAGTAGAGCTTCAAGGTCATTGACCTCTTGTTTATTTTTTTACATATTTCTGTGTTGTTTTAGTCTATTCTTACACATATATGTTGCAACCCCCCCTGCTCCCCCCCTCCCCCCCCCCCCCCCCCCCCCCCCCCCGACTTGAAACTTATTATTATTATTATTTTTTAATATTTCTTTGTTGTTTTAGTCAATTCTTACACATATATGTTGCACCCTCCCGCCTGCCCCCAACCCACCCTCGCCTCTCCCCCGCTCCCCCACAACCCACCCCCACTTGAAACTATTTTTTTTTTTTTTTTTTTACATATTTCTGTGTTGCTCTTGTCAATTCTTACACATATATGTTGCCCCCTCCCAGCCCCACATCCACCACCACCCCCGCCTCTCACCCACCCCCCACACTTGACTTTCTTTTTTTTTACATATTTCTTTGTTGTTTTTAGTCAATTCTTACACATATATGTTTCTTCATTCACCACCCCCACTCCCCCCACCATCCACCCCCACCTCACTCCCACACCCACCCGCACCCCACTCAAAACTCGAATTTTTATTTTTTATTTATTTTTTTTTATTTCTGTGTAGTTTCAGTTCTTACACATAGTTATGTTGTGCTCCCAACCCCACCCCACATTGTTGTAGCCTTGTTTCTGATGGTATATACTAGCTATAAATTTATTATTCTCTGAAAAATTGAATAGTCGAGCTGCGCTGTTCTCCGACTGCTCTTGTTGGCAGAGTTGTGACCCTTTAAATGTTTTAATACACAACCTTTGTCCAGATTAGTCTCTTCTGAACTCTTTGCCAAATTTCAGCAAATCTTGGCGAGAGTGATCAGTACTAAGCCTAGTTCCACCTGTCATTGCATGTTCTGTTGAATGATTTTTGAAAGACTTACGGCCCCTTATTCATAAACTTTATCTTGAACCAGTAGAGCGTCCACAGGCCCTCTTGGGCCTCTTGTTTTAAGAACACGTGAATAAACCTATACTTATAATCAGCACATACTTTTATAATCGGTCATCCAGGTTTTTTGAAAATAACACGAATACTAAAAACTGGAAATCACCGAAACACATACCAATATTTTATTAAGATTATCAACAAGGTTTTAGTCCAAGGCAGATTAAGTTATATAAATCGCTAGCGATATTTTTTAAACGTGCAAGTTAAAATTTCAAATGAAAATATGAATTATTAAAAAATATATAATTCTTTGAAAAGTGACCGATTGTAAAAGTTGAGTAGTGTATACATTATTATAATATTATGACCTGAAAACTTCGATGGAGTTTTGATTTTTGGCGGGTTAGCTTGTTTACGGTAAAGTTCATAGACTGAGTTGAGCTTATGTTGGAAATGTTGAGCTCATATTGATCAAGTTAAGATTATATTGGACAATTTAACTCTTATTAGCCGAGTTAATTACAATAGTTGAGCTCATATTGGTTCAAATAAGTTCAAGTTGAGCTCATGTTGGCTTAGTTAAGCTCATAGTTGCTGAGGTTTACTGAAGTTAAGGTCATAATAGCTGATTTAAGCTCACATGGCTAATTTAATCACAAGTTCAGCTGATACTGGCTGAGATAAGCTCATGTTGGGAAATTTTAATCTGATTTTGCGTTTTTCTGTTAACAGTTTCAGTGAAATGGCACAGACTAAGTTCCTTCAGTTATAGCGAAGAAGGTCTTGGCTATTAATCATTTAAATAAATAGGATATCTTTCTCTTAGTCTTATTTGACCGTCTTGAATAAGACAAATAACAAAAGAACATCCCCTAATCTCCCCATGTAGTGATTAAATAAGACTGTTTGAAATTTAGTATTTAACAGACATTTCCTTATTTGACCGTCTTGAATAAGACAAATAACAAAAGAACATCCTCTAATCTCCCCATGTAGTGATTAAATAGACTGTTTGAAATTTAGTATTTAACAGACATTTCCTTATTTGCATCCGAGATAAAAACAACAAAAAAACACAACAAAGAAAGAAAAAAAATGGAAAAAAAGAAAAAAGCCGAGCATGTCGGATTTATTATAGTTTAATATTGTAAACATAGTTTGATGTATGACAATGTTTGCTACTGTTTACTTTTTTACCTGTATCATAATGTACTTCTGTACTCTGCCTGTCAACATATACAATGACTTGACTGGTATTTAACAATGGACGTAAATTACATATTTGTGCACGGATATAAAACCATTTCGCGAGGTCATTACAAGCTCCAGGAGACCTCCACAGCGAGGCGTGGTGGTCGTCTATCTACATTTTCTTATTCTCCAATTACGCTTCAAAACATTAGCCGAACATTGAAGTCATTGTTGGGCTATTGTGCGACAACTGTCCTAGGGGTAGAACTGGGAGTGGCAGACATTATTGCCATGTGACAGGCGTTAATACGTCCATAAAAATTGATGTAATCAAACTTATAGTTCCCTATATGTGTTTGTATTATATTAAAAAGATTGTGGTTTAGACAAAATTTATACTCCCTTAGGGTTGGTTGATATAATAAACAGTGTATTATCAAATCATAACGGTGAAATGGTAATTAATATAAGAAAATGATCACTTCAGACTAAATGTTTTTTAATTGATATAAATTAGTATGTTTACATCACCTGACCTTTATTTATAAGGGTAATTGATTTTTTTTTTAAATATTTGGAAAATATAATTAACATGAGTTAATCATTTCAATGGTTTTAGATTGATATAAATTGATATAGATCACTTGTGTTTAACCTAAAGCATACCATAAGCATATCTTTGAAATGATAACAAATATTTATTTTTTATTATGCCCCTGAAGGGCGGCATATAGTAGTCGCACCATCCATCCATCAGTCCGCCCGTCCAAAGTCTGTCCGTCCTGGACGTATTTTCAAATAACTTGGCACAAGTGCTCACCACAACAAGACGATGTGTCGCAAGCAAATCCAGGTACGTGGTTCCAAGGTCAAGGTCAAAGAGAGACAGTTTTATATTTTATACAAAAACTCTGAATATAACCCAAGTATGTACTGTTAAAAAGCGAACTGAATTGTATCGCACCAACAGCTAAGGTCATATGGTGACTCCAGTTTCTATTGGTGGAAGAAGTCTCCGGGTGCCCCTCTGGGCAATTTCGTGCATGTGCATGCTCCTGTTTAGAACCAGCCGACTGAATAAAGATTCCTGGTTCCTTGAGGGCTCGAACCCACAACGGTGAGGGGCAAGTGGTTTCTTAAAAAGAGAATTGATTGAATTGGATTTTATAGTCGCACCAACAGCTAAGGTCATATGGCGACTTTCCAGCTTCCATTGGTGGAGGAAGGCCCCAGGTGCCCCTCCGGGCAATTTTTGTGCATGGGCGGGCACCTGGGTAGAACCACCGACGTTCCGCAAGCCAGCTGGATAGGTTCCTCACATAAAGATTCCTAGGCCCCAGAGGGATCGAACCTACAGCGGTGAGGGGCAAGTGATTTCAAGTCAGAGACGTTAACCACTCGGCCATGGACGCCCCTCAAAAAGAGAAAGAAGAAAAAGAGAAAGAAGAATGATAAAAACAATTTCAACATTACTGAAGGATCAAATTAAATGTTGACAAAATAAAACAATATACTCAAGGAAGGAATGGTAAAATTATGAAAGGTAATAGATGTAGTTAAATGAAAATAGGGAAGGAAGTAGGGTGAAAAAAACAAAGGCAAATTGTGTATTAAATTAACCACATTTTATTCAGTTATAATGATCATTTATCTTGTTTTCATTAAAAAATAAACAAACCCACAGAATAACAACAAAATTACACTACAACACCATTTATCAAAACTATCCAGGTGTTCAGGTCGTATAATAATGTGTATGTGCCAATTAAAAGTATAGGTTTATTAACATGTTCTTAAAATATCCGTGACTGAATATGCGAAAAATGAGTTATAAGTTGGTAACTCTTAATTCGACACTAAAGTTTTGGGGTTTGGCCTAGCTGGTTAAAGCCGTTTATATTGTGTCTATAGAGTTTGGATTCTCAAAATTAAACAAGTTATACATACACCTAGTTGTCAGTAGGTTTAGAAATGGTGTACACTATTGTAACATCTGACTGTTGTTGGCGGGATTGCTGCTTTAAAACATTTTTGGTCTGGGGGAATTTATTTTTTTCAGAAAAAGACACACACAAAAAGCCAGCTACAAAATATAGGATACTTTAAGTAATTTTCAGGTAATTTTAATACCATTTAATTGTTTTTAAGAGGTAGGTAAACACAGCCTGGGGGAGTCAGAGAAGTGACTTCTGAAATGTTTTTACAAAGTTTTTTAAACTCTCGAAAAGCCAGCTAGATTGTTAATTATCGGTATACTTCAATAATCTTCACGTAATTTTAATGCTGTTTACGTTTTTAAGGATTTTAAACCACAATAGTCACATTTATGGGCTACAACCAACCCTTAATTAGTTTTCTGGTAACGTTTATGCACCTGTCGTTATGCACAACACAGCGATCAATAATCTTTTAAAAGCTTCTTCTTTTTTTTTTAATTCATTAAGCGTTTTAGCTTAAAAGTTTTCATTTGATTAAACCCATATTGAAATGAATTGAATTAAGTGTGAATACATTGATATGTTTTATGATGCATCACTGAGAGAAGCACTAATGGGGGATAGTCAGATGTTCACTACATGCTGTTTGGCAGGTTGCAATTATGAGTTCAGTAAGGTTGTAAACCATCAATCATTTTGTGGGTCATGTTTATGGGTAAGTTCTAGAGGAGTCTGTGGTTGTTTTCTGTGATGTTATACACCATCCTATATATGGACTGGACACCTTTCCCTTCCCAAAAAGTAAATATTTTTTCCCCTTTTCTGTTAAAATTTCCCTCTAAAATGAAAAAAAACCGTAATGATAAACCATCAAAAAATCAAAAACAGCCGTAACATAATTTATTAACCTAATTTCTATATTTAAATTTATTAATGGAGCCATGGTGGCCAAGTGGTTAGCATAGGTGCCTCTCAGTCCAGAGGTCCTGGGTTCTATTCCTGGTGCGGTCACATCCCGGGTTTTATAAACGCACTCCCTCAGTACCTTATGCGGACAAGGTACTGTGACAAGGATGTAAAGCTGTCGATCCCATGAGCCATACCCTGTGCACGTTAAAGATCAGTGATACAAAAATCCTGTAAACCCGTCCTCGCAAACGCGTAATCCATGATAATCAGAAGTGACTCTGTGCTGTATCAGTTGAAAGAAAGAAATTATGTATCAGTTGCACGCTGCTATGGATGCATTTCCGTTTTAGACATTCTTAAACATGGATCTTCTTGTGTTTTAAGTTTGCCGAGTCTATGTAAGGCGCGTGAATAAATGTTTTGTTATTTGCGGTAAAAAAAGTAAAGTTTAAAGAAAATATATATTTATTTATGATAAGTAAGTTATTTTATTCTTATATTTACAGAATAATTTGAAATAGTACGCCTCGTTCCCACATGAACAGCATGTGTTGAACTGTGTTCTCTCTTATGAATAGCGTACCATAAACTATTGTCCCTAATAAGAGCACCTCCCCTGATATATAGTAGTGACTACCTTTTAAAAAACCGTAATAGTAGCGACTACCTTTTAAAAAACCGTAATAGTAGCGCCTTTTAAAAAAAAACTAATAGTAGCGACTATCTTTTTAAAAAAAAAAAATATATTAAATAAAATAAAATAGATCTTCAAAATTCAATACATGTTTGATCTTTGTGTTCCAAAATCCCCACAAAATAATCAAAATTCAATAAATGACATTTGATAAGAGCACCTCTTGACATTTTGCATAGCACCCGGGCGCTACTATTAGGGGAAATGGGGTATGCACGCTGTTGGCTCCTCGGTGAAACAGGAGACCCTTAACCACATTATGGGAATTGTGCATGAGGGGCCATGCAACATTGTGACACGTACCTGCCCAACTTGAAAAGGCTCTGGAACATGTTAATGCTAAAAACCGAAAACTTGACTTTTAGACTTTTCAGTTTTTAGTAGCAACATGTTCAAGAGCTTGTTCAGGTTGGTTTACAAAACATGTCAGCTCAACTAAAGTAAACTACAGGCTATAATCTATAAATCTTGTAGTTACTTTAGTTGAGCTGACATGTTTTGATAAGATATATATGACAGAATAATGATTGTTTGTGTTTTTTCTAGAAATTCCCCTGTACATGGAAATGATACTCCTTCTTGAGGGCCAGTCCCATAAAAGCTAATTAAAGCCCTGGACTGAATATTGAATAATCATATTAATTTTGTAAGTTTTAAGTCATAGCAGTGTATGATCGATACAGTCTGTACTTTTACCCAGTTTAGGTCCTGTACTGTGGCAGCCTGGCATGTGCTCAGTGTAGTTTTGTGCAAAGCCGGCAACTCGGCATTGGGACTTGTACCAGATTGTGGGTGTCACTTATTGTGTTTGGATCCATCCCGTACTATTGCAGCCCATTTGGTGATCTACAGTTCTCTCCCATACGATTACAATTCAAAAGCGAAATGACTTTTGTGTTAGTACATGTCTCGTATTCGCTATCTCTGCAAACATGTCTCCTATTTGCTACCTCCCCTACTGTTTCAGCGCATTCGGTGATCTCCAGAGTTCTCTCCCATACGATTACAATTCAGAAGCGAGATGAATTTTGTGTTAGTTCATTTATGCAAAATGTATTCGTAATCTTGACTTGTTTGTTGTTCTGTCGATCACAAGTAACGTAACCTGTATATGTGACTCTAAGGTTTATAGTACCACCAACATATAAATACTTGTTTCTCTGACAATTCCATTATAGGACAGACTGGAGAGATATCTAAGTCATATCACGTTTGGACGTGTATGCAAAAATGTATTTTTATGAGTTCTGAACGTTATAATTTCAAGGCTATAAAGTGGAAAATGATATGCATATAGAATAAAATAGAGGTTTTATTTCTGTGTTTGATACCTTTATTGCTTTAATTAGAAGGGGTGTAGATGCTGCCTATCATATCAGATGTTAATATGCCTTACTAGGTTGCATAAATTATGGGTACTAAGTATACATATGCATGGGCGCAGTAAGCTCCACGTTTTTTTTCTTCAAATTCTTCAAGTTGTAACAACTGTTAGTGTTCTTGGTAAGTGGATAAGGCATCTTGCTTTAGAGCTACAGACCTCTGGCCAGTGTGGGTTCACTTCCTGGTGGAGCTAAATCTGATGGAATACTTCGACCCCTTAGAGCATCAAGGTGCTATCTGCACTTTTTGAGTTATTGAGATAAATGGATTTTAAGATTTGAACTCTTACAGAAACTTGTCTTTGCACTTTTAACACTAAAATGTTGTATTATATATTATAAATATATGTAGATTATCGAAACATGTTTGTTTTTCTTTGATATATTTATTTAACTATGAGTTATGCCCCCTTTTATCAAATAGCACCTTGATGCATACACAAATCGTTGAATATATCTGTGCATCAAGGTGCTATTTGACAAATAGCACCTTGATGCACATTCCCTTCTGGCTGTTATAAGTAAGTATTTCTGAAATAGACCCTTCTGTGCATATAATAATGTACCCAGTTTAAGTTAGTATGTGCAAAATGGTATGTTTATAAGCTTGTTTTAGTACTTTAACAGTTGTCAACCATTAAAATACTAACAGTAGGCTGCACTTTTTATTTTTTTAATGCAGTACATAAGGATTAAGTCACACAGTATTTATTATTTATTTACATGCATTGCATTTACACAGTCATATATATGTAAATGAATGAAAGATTATTTAAAAGAAAATGCAATGACGAGAATAATTTTAACTCAAGTATGTTCCATTTTTCCTTGAACACTACTGCAGCATTATACTGTACAATAGCCTATTCATCATCAGTGTCATGTCCGCTTTCGGATACATATGGCAATGTAAGGCAATCCGTTTGATGTTGGTATTCCTTCGTATGAGTGGAATTCTTCGGTATATCTCCATGTTGCATAGAGACAGTAGATCTGCCTTCTCTTCTTTCGATATTTGGTATTTTTTGTGTGGCAAGGTCCCAATTCACTTTGATCTCCATGAAACTTTTTCATTAAATGTTTTATTTACAAATACACTTTCTGGAGATGCTTTGTCGACCTTCATGTTGTATTTTCTATGCCATAATTATGTTTGTTTCTTTTAGAACTACTTCTTATCCCAAAATAATGTTCCTCACCTTTTTTCTTTATAATGTGCTAAATTTATATGCATGATTTGGCAAAAGTCTGCTAAATCTGGTTTAATGTCAAACACATAATTAGGAATCTCACTTGAATATCTTTTTTTTTTTTTAATACATTCGCTGCCTCTAATGGTATACAATTCAATTCAGTATTGTATTTGGCATACATTTACATGTTTATTGCCTAAACATGGTGAAATACAAAGCAAAATATTTTAGAGAAGATTGCAAACAAACCTATTTCGTTCAGAGAATAAATACATATATTACTAGTTATAGTTAGTACTTTCAATCAATGGTGTTTTATCACATTTCATCACTATTATCAATACTGTGTTCAAAGATCATTTATTTTTGTGGAATTTTAGGAATAATACATAGATCCTCTGATTACCATCGGTATTCAGTCAGCAAACTTGCTTTCCATTGCCTCTTCCATGTAATTGATTCAACTTCTCGTACAAACCATGCTATTCTGGCCTCTAGTCCCATCATCTTGTAAAACAATAATGTTTAGTGTTTTCTAGCGTGTGCTGAGCTTTTGATAGGTAAAGCATTTCTGTAGGTAAATATTTTGACAATTGACACTGAACTGCGAAAAGGCCGTCTTAATCAGCTAAGACTAGGACACATTTGAAATAGTGCATTGCAAGCTAGCAAGTTATCAAGTCGCATGATGTTATAGTTCCTGATGAGTGGCTTTAATTCATACAATTGTTTGCTTTTCATCCTAGCAGGTTTTAAATTGTTAGAGTATATTTTTGGTGTGCTAGTTGATGTCTGCTTGACTTTGACTTTTAGTGACTTGTTTCTTGCTAAGTTTTTTTCTTTCTAGTACTGACTTGTATGTACATGTACTGACTTGTATGTACATGTAGGGTGAACACTCTCTTTAATCTTCCTTCTTACATGATGTTTGTTTATCATTGCAATTTATCAGTTGAGCAACTGGATATATTTGAATCAGATCGATTTAAATCTTCTTTTGACTATTGGTAATTGTTATCACTTGTCACAATCATCAATATTTACTTCAAATGACTGAATCACATATTTAATCCACGATTCCTTCTCGCATATGCCTCCAATGCTTCATTCTCACTATCACTAGTGCCTTCATTAACTAAACCTGTTGGCATTCTCCTCCATGAAGGGAGTAATCTTTGTTTTCTTTCAAAATTGTTCTGTTTTTGAATATATCATTTTGCATACTATCTGACCAGTTTGGCATCTCATCGTCTTAAAACCTGCATGCAATATTTTACAAAAAGATCTAAACCAAATTAATAGTATTCACTATAATATCTATAGATTGTAAATTATTTTAAATTTGTTACTTTTAAAACAATACAAAGATAAACAAATGCATTAAATCTATTACACAATATATTTTAAAATATTGCCTTGAATAGTATGTATTATAAAACAAAAATGTATTTTTTTAGTAATCTAGTAATAATGATGATATAATATTACTTACTACTGAATTGCAGCTGTCCATTTCTGACTCAGTTTCCATAAACCCACATTTGCATAAACCACTGAGAGAGAGTTATAGTCCTGTTTGCACCCAATTATTAGACATGTGATGATTGTCAGTCAAGATCAATATGACTTTTTTTCTAATCTCAGAATTTGTAAAATGCCACATTTAATCAGTTTTTAATGTATGTTTAGTATTAATATGTTAAAGCACATTCCCCGGCCCCAATTAATGTGTAAACTGAAATCTTACAAATAGGTGGAGCTATTTGAACTAAACTACATTGAAGTATTTTTCAGAAATATGCTTATTTATCAGATGCATCAAGGTGCTATTTGGCAAATAGAACCTTGATGCATGCAAACTATGCAAATAGCACCTTTATGCATGGAGTTTGTGAAACATATGCAGATATGACTTTGATGAATTTATTATTACATATGCTAATTGATGGAATATAATGCCAATTATTTTTTTCAAACAAGATATGACTATTTCCAATTGATTTATTACAAAAAGTCAAAATCGACCAAAAGTGCAGATAGCACCTTGATGCTCTAAGGGGTCGACTTGATCCTTCATCTATCCCAATTAAACCTTATTACCTAATATCATTTGCTAACAGGACGTAAAACCAAATTTTGGGTAAAATGAACATCCTATAATTATCATGGTCATCCAGTGACCCACCTTGAAAATCGACAAAATACTGTCCCTTACTTCCCAATTATTATTATTTGAAACAAAAGAGATGGAAAGTAGAAAAGAGAAAACGATTGCTCACAGAAAGGAAGAAGAAATGGTAAAATATTTTGAAAGGTAATAATGTCAAAATTAAGATAAGGCAGGAATCGGGGGTGGGGTGGGGTTGGTACGTGTGGGGGGTGAAAGAATATTGATGCAAATCTCATATTCAGTCAGTATGTTAGAATATCTCAAATCGTTTATCAGGGGTTTACATAATCCTTAAGAGGGTAATGAACTGTAGAGACGATTTTCTTATTTTAATTGAAAACCTTTCACAGCTCTATCAGATATGTACAGTAAACCCAGTTCAAATGCTTTGTCAGATCCTCTGGTTCATATCTTCATGATTTGACTCATGACGAAGCAAAACCATTCTAAACCTGCTCACCTCACAAATACCCGCAAATATCTGAATCGAGATTACAGTATTCGCTTTGACGCCTTGTTTGTGTACCCATCAGTGTTGTGGGGTGCTTTACGTGCAATGTGACTGTGAAAGTTGACACAAGATATTGTTTTTTGCCATAAAAGTATGAAAGGGTATTGTCTCTTGGGGATAAAATGCGAATAACAAATATGGTTATGGGGTACTTTGATGTATCATTTAACACATTAAATTTTGCCCGTCATGTAACCAAAGTACTGAGAGTTGTTAGAGCCACAGGGTTGTATCTTTATGAAGTTAAGAAGGGTGATAATACTCTTTTTTTCCCAGTTTGAATGTATGAAAAAATTATTTTTTTAGTTCAAAATGCAGTATGTCTCAAGTTCCAATCTGGCCGGGATGGTAAATACTCTGCATTCGAAACTGTCTCGCCTCTCACCCACCGCTTTGGGTTGGAATCCCACTGGGAGCTTGACTTGATAGTAAAAAGGTATTGATTTTTAAGGATGACCGGAGGTATACAGTACTGGTTCTACCCAAGAGAAAGTGGGTGGTCTGCCTCCGACCCTAAAAAATTGACTTTCATATAATATACATGTATAGCCTAAAAATTGCATCAAACAACCAACCAGCCAGCCAACCAATTAAAGCTGTTTGAAACAGTACAAGTTTATAAAATAAAAAAATAGGCTCGAAGAGGATTCAAACCTGAAATTCTGGCATTTTGGGCAGCATCGACCATAAGTGCGACATTTTCAAATTTTGGTCAGAATATTTCTAGATTTTTAAGCATTAAATTAGTCGCACTCAATACAGCACCATGCACCCCACGGAGGTTACGACAAAAAAATTGTTAATTCTTAATTTTCAAAACTTCAGTTCTTAAAAGATCAAATATTTAGTTTTATGTAGGTGGAACTGGTGCAAACTGAGATAAAAGTCTGAACATTTTAAAAAGCAATTAAATCCATGTGGTTTTGAGGTTACCCTGTAATTATTTGGGTAATATCATAGGTAGATAAAATATTATGTCATCTTTTGTACATTTTACTTTCGCTAAGTCATATAGGCCCCAATTTTGGATAAGTTCATGTTTTTTTTGTTTATTTTTCTGGTATACTGGATGTCTTCAAGCTTGTTGAAATAAATATTATATACCTTGCTGTAAAAAAAAAAGAAAAGTAATTTTTAACAAATCTGACTGGTAAAATAGTTCTACAAATTGACACCATACTTGACATATATGGTTTACCCCACTGCATGTATTGACAATGAAAGGTGATCATGACAGACAGAATTATTTTAGGTGCATACTTAAATATCACAAGGCCAAGCAAATAGTGCTTAGGAGAAATAATGTTTACTGAAACAGGAAATCTTTTGCTGAAGTAGCTTGTAGTGTTTGCTGAGGTAGCAAATAGGAGACATAGTTGTGGAGGTAGCAAATAGGAGATTTGTTTGCTGAGGTAGCAAAAAGGAGACATGTTTGCTAAGGTAGCAATTAAGAGAAATGTTTGCTGAGGTTGCAAATAGGAGACATGTTTGCTGAAGTAGCAAATAGGAGATAATTATGTTTTCTGAGGTAGAAAATAGGAATCATGTTTGCTGAGGTAGAAAATAGGAGACATATGTTTGCTGAGGTAGCGAATAGGAAACATGTTTGTTGAAGTGGCAAATTGGAGAGATATTTGCTGAAGTAGCAAATAGGAGATATGTTTTCTGAGCTAGCAAATAGGAGATATGTTTGCTGAGGTAGCCAACAGACATGTTTGCTGAGGTAGCACAATTGATAGGAGACATGTTTGCTGAAGTAGCAAATAGGAGACATGTTTGCTGAGGTAGCAAATAGGAGACATGTTTGCGTAAGTAGCAAATAGGAGACATGTTTGCTGAAGTATGATATATATGAGACATTATGAAGTAGCAACAACATTGCCTTGTCTTTTGATTCTGTAAGGAACAACAGGGATCAGAACAGCGGCTCGGTACTTGACGAAGGAGATCAGTAGGAGATAGCTGTAGACCTGTGAAAGAAGTCAGTATTTCCAAACATGGTCCAGGCAGTGCATCAACCAGATATTGTGCTATGATCAAAGACAGAAAAGAGACTGGTGATGAGTGAGATTATAAGAATCCAGCATGAGTATCCCTGTGAGATTATAATCACCCAAGGGTCAGACTTGTAAACAGGGACGAGGCTCTGTCGAGTTCCTGGTTGCAATTCTGATCCCGAGGGTGAGATTTACCTATCTCACATGGATAAACTCATGATTGATTTTTTTCTTGCATATCATTGACATTTTGTGCGTTGATGTCGCCAATAACTAACGTTTTAATGGGTTTTAACAAAATGACGTCATGCATTTGTTCACATTATTGACGTCATTATTGTTGCGCATGAATTTTATCTCGAGGTAATATCTAGCACCGGTAAAATGACGGATTTTCTTGTCTGGTATGCAAGAAAGGGATATCTCACTCGAGGGTCAGAATTGTAACCAGGGACAAGGCTATGTCGAGGGTGAGATTTCCCCATCTCACATGGATAAACTCATGATGGATTCCTTGCACAACTAGCACGGAGAATGCCAGTCTGCCTTGGCATCAAAGGCAGAGAGAGAGGTGGTCAAGCATGTTTAGTTGTAACTCCAGCAGTGCATTCCTCTGGCTGGAATTGCATTTTAGGTCACATGGTCACAGGTCAAGGTCACTGTTACTATAGGTGTAGGAAGGGTCACAGGGTCAATGGTACTGTTAGTAAAATACAAACATATCTTCCACTCTATAAATTGATCAGAAGTATTTTGTTGAAATTTCAATTAAATTAAATTCTCTTGGTGTAGGAAGTTTGGTATAGTTTGAAAAAACACATTATTACTCAAAATTCATATTCAAACAGACTGCCCATCTGTAAAGGTGTTTTGGTGTACAGCTTAGTATTAGTCATAGAATGTCCAACGAGGTGTTTCGAGAATATATTATGAAATATATTGAGTCGTAAGTGTGCCGTTATACGAAATATCAGTTTTGATTTTGTCACTGTTTACCAAATAAGATAAATTGTTTGTACCAAGTTCCCTTTTTTGAAAGGGTAAGTGAGAACAGTTTCATAATTGTTTGACATTGATGTCTGTAATCCATATAACCACTCTGTTAACCATTACAGGTGTCATCCTCAGTGGGATGAAATATTTTGACAACTAATGATGTGATCAGTGATGATAATTTATGCTGCACTAACATTGGAGAGGTTGTTTAGGGATGGGATGGTGATAGTAGCATGCAGTGGTGTTGGTGGAAGGACTGGGTATAGTTAAAGGGAAACTCCATTTTAGGGGTTACCAGGTCTAGAGTAAGTGAGGTTGTGAGGATGTTGGCTGGAGAGGGGATTGGGTACAGACAATACAGGAGGCAGCAGAAGAGATCTTGGTTGTAGGACAGTAAGTGCAAATTGGTGAAGCGCATAAGAAAGGATTATTGGGTACAGAAATAATGGTGAATTATTAAAAATTTCGCGATTCTTACTTTCCCAATTGTTATTAAAGGCCGTGGCCCCATTCCCAAAAGGAACACTGGGGATTAGCTTGGAAACCTTTTATAATCTTTGATGGGGAGTGGTACTGTAGGGGTTTATTAGCATGCTGCAGGTTGCTGGTGTCAAACATGGCCACGGAACAATATGCTTGTGATCTTGAATAAGTCACCTTAATCTTGTCAGAATTGGATATTGTTTGATTGCTCATCATTATAGGTTATTTAGAGCTGCCCCAGAGGGAGGGGAAGGATATATAGGAATCCAGGAACCTGCCCTACTCTTACTATTGAATAGATTACTATGGTTCTTTAACATGGTCTGAGGATAGACTCCGATACATGGGTCAGCCCGATTTACATCACCATCCGACAAGACAAGGGTAAGGGAAAGTGTCTATCCCCAATGAAAATCAGTTGCTCCCGAGACCCGGGCTTTAACCCTGGGTATCGGGCTGTTAGTAAATACTGATAAGGGAGATCCTTTGGGAGAAATATACACGACCAATAGAATAAAGTAGCAGACTCGGTTTTATTGAGTCTGTTCATGAGAGGTAATGTAGGAAGCAACACATCTCGCGCCCACTAGCACCGGCTTAAGCGGTATTCTACTTCAAAGCCACCAATATTGGGCTAGTCCACAATGCTATCTACTGGTCCATTTGCCAGCCCCCTCATCGGTTGGATCACAGGAGGTAAACCCTATGATAACAGGGCATTATTTTGTCAGCAAGAGGGTAGACAGTGTGATCCTGTATTCCTTAATGTCCTCACTATTCTCTCTGTATCACATCTGGGTCCTCTCCCTGTCTAGGAAAGTAACTTGATAACCTATGTTGATGAGCTGTTAATCAACAGTGAATTGAATTGAATTGGGGTTTTAAGGTGTACCAACACATGAAAGGTTATATGGCGCCTAACAGGAATGAACATGCCAGGCTCATCCTCCATGTACATCGAGATAAAATATGGAGAACGGGTCAAGAACCTTCTCACCCTGAACTGCAGAGTTGCTGCAAATTCTATTGTAGACACTCCATTTATGCTAGATCCACATTATAGTTTTTCTGCCACTGCTGTGGTGATATGAGCGAGATGGCACCTGAGACAATGCAGGGGTCTAATCAACAGTTTAAATTTAAAAGAATTAATACTATATGAATGCTTCTCTAGTTGTACTTGAGCAAACATAATTTATATCTAAATTGGAACTTGTTAATTATTTCAGAATTATTTGTAATTGATTTTCAGTTATACCTTTGCAAATCACCATAATAACAAACAAATTTATTGCCCGTGCTATCATATTAACGACGCCTTTATCAGATCCACTAAAGTAGTCGAAACTTGGACGATTTCCATATTTGGGACAAAGTGTGATTAAGGTGTGTCGTCCAGGGGGTAAAATCTTAGTGGGAGGTGCCCTTCTATTTACATCCGAAACAAAAAGCTGGTTAAACTTGGCACAAAGGAAAAAACTGCTGTATAGACTAGCTGTAGTGGTAAGATTTTGTCTTACAAGTCAGAAAAATATATCGTTGGTAATAATAATTTAGTATGTATTGTTACAATGAATAAAGAGGGTTGAAGTGTTGTTAGAATGTAAGAATAAGGTTTGACGTATTGTTATTTAGAATTTATGAAAGGGATTTGACGTCTTGTTAAAATGTTATGGTTGAATTCCAGGGTATAGAGTCTAATGTTAGAAAGTATGTTTTATTGAATAGAGTAAATGGGAATTTGTTTGAAGGGTTTGTTGTCATATTTATTTAAATTTAAATGATATCTATATCAGGCTGATGATGAATCCACATCTGCTAGCATGAAGTCATAGTTGCTGTATACCCACATAAGGTTGCCCATTATAGATGACTTGAGTGACTAGACAAATACAGTTTGCCCATTATAGATGACTTGAGTGACTAGACAAATACAGTTTGCCCATTATAGATGACTTGAGTGACTAGACAAATACAGTTTGCCCATTATAGATGACTTGAGTGACTAGACAAATACAGTTTGCCCATTATAGATGACTGGAGTGACTAGACAAATACAGTTTGCCCATTATTGATGACTGGTGTGACTAAAAAATGTGTACAGTTTACCCATTATAGATGACTAGGGTGACTAAATAAGTACAGTTTGCCCATTATAGATGACTTGAACTACAAGACATACAGTTTATCCATTATAGATGTCTAGGGTGACTAAACAATTACAGTTTACCCATTATAGATGACTAGGGTGACTAAATAAGTACAGTTTGCCCATTATAGATGACTTGAACTACAAGACATACAGTTTATCCATTATAGATGTCTAGGGTGACTAAACAAGTACAGTTTGCCCATTATAGATGGCTTGAACTACAAGACATACAGTTTATCCATTATACATGTCTAGGGTGACTAAACAAGTACAGTTTTCCCACTATAGATGGCTTGATTCACTAGATAAATGCAGTTTGCCCATTATAGATGACTAGGGTGACTAAACAAGTAGTTTGCCCATTATAAATGACAAAGATGACTAGACAAGTACAGTTTGCCCATTAAAGATTACTAAGGCAACCAGGCAAGTACAGTTTGCCCAATATAGATGACAAAGGCAACCAGACAATTAACATGTCACCAGTTGTCAATCATTTATCCATTTCAACCAATCAAACCAGAACGATACCTCTGACAAACAACAGCATGTGTATAAAGCAAGTGCAGCTATGTCATATAAACTTTTGTCAATATACTCTGACATCAACAATAGGGCGGAGATATCTAAGTACTGGCGACGTGTCAATTACAGTTTGACCATCACAGGTGTGTAAAATGACTAGCAGGTACAGTTTGCCATAATGTGCCCTGTAATAACCTGAATAATATGCTGACGAGTCTTTAAACAATAATTAAATAGAGCAATTGATGATGCGCCATTGCAAATCCCCATGCGTTTTTTATTCAGGACAATATCGCAAGGTTCATACAGCCTTAAAAAAGTCCTTAAATTTCAGAAATAGCCTTTAAAAGTCCTCAAATCCACTCCAGCCTTAAAAAGTCCTTAAATTCTGACAAAATATCGTTTAAGGTCCTTCAATTTCATAATCACTCGATTAATTATACAAGAGGAATAATATCTGACGTGGTTTTAAAAAAATCGGCAGAAAAAAAATTCACCGATAATGTTACGAGTTAAACCGGGCCTTAAAAATGGGTTATAAGGGCCTTAAAAGTCCTTAAAAAGTCCTTAAATTTCATAATGATAATTCTGTATGAACCCTTGATGTGGTAAACAAATACATCTTCACCCTCTCGACCGAGTATTAAAATCAACAGGTGATTGGTCTTTTGACGCCTCTTCCTTTGGGACCCATGGGTGACGAAGAAGGAAAACAATTGCACAATGTAATACCATCATAATGTTTAAGTTGAGACATAATTAAAATCCACCCTCAATATGGTTACAAACCGGAGGCATTAACAATATCCCCTGACACAAAAAGCAAGGGTGGAGATAATTAATTAAACTAGTCGCTGGAGGTTGACAGCCAGTCTACAACCGCTAGTTCACAGTAGGGCCGTTCTCTGTCAATCAGGTAATACCGATTTCAATATGGAGTGATTAGGTTTCTGCTTATATCTTGAGTATTGGCAAACAGATAGAAATTTTAATTTCACAAAAATAACATAATTTTGCATAACTTAAGGTCTGCATACAAATAGGGGGTGGTTTGTATTTATTTTGAGCATTTGGCATAATGATTGTAAATGTGCAGTCGTGATGAAAGATGTCGAAAATAATTAAATGTATTTGTCCATATAAATTTTTGATACATTAATTTTAATTAGTTATCTTAACCTGTCTATACACTTTTACAAAGAAAACAAATGCTTTTAATATTGTATAGTAGATTAAAATTTAAGAATGCAAGCTTTCACATTTGACTGGACAAACTTGTTATCTTTTTATTTTTATTGAAGACCAATAATTGCTCTAATGGTTCATTAATTGGTCATTCAAAATTGTATGATGTTTACGTATCTGTTGACACAAGCTTGGCCACTGGACAAAATTTAATGGTCAGTGCTATTCGGTCACTATTGACCGCTGACCACCTCTGTGCACTTATTCGAGATATGACCTGCGAGATTTTAATTTCAATACTTAATTTAAATACAAGTACTAGTTGAATGTTTTTTCTCTAAATTTCCAGAAGCAATAAGTTTTCCATCCATACCGAGTAATGTTAATTGATAAATGGCCAATCTAAATAACAAATCTTTAAATGTGCATATAAAAAGCAATTATTAAATTATTATCTCCACAAATACATAGAGGATATTTGTTGTTTTCGAGTGAATAACATATTTTATTTCGTCGAGAAGTGAGAAAACATTATATTTTCACGAATGCGAAGCATGAGTGAAAATATAAAAGTTTTCTCACTTTGAGATGAAATAAAATATAGTATTCACGACAAAACAACAAATTTTCTTCTTATTTTATGATTTTACAAAAAATACTTTAGGGAAACTATGGTGGAACAACAAAAGTAGTCCCGGCAGCTACTGTGAAATAAAACTCTATATTCCATAGTGAGGAATAACACTTTTATTTCACTGATAAAATACAGTATTTCATTACATATCATAAAATAAACTAATTTATTTTACAAGATCGTATCAAATGGTTGACCAGAGTAGTAAATGGAAATGAGCAGAACTTATTTATTAGCCCATATTTTTAGGACTGGCATGGCCCAGTGGATAGCATGCTTTAACCCTGGTTCAAGCCTCATCGGACCACTGAGTTTTGTTGGTGTATCCTAAGGCAAGATACTTACCTTCAAAGTTCCACAATTGACCTCAACCTTGACATTTACGGTTCATTTTCAGTTTATAGTTTTTTTTAACTAGCTAGTTCTGTTTCTCTGTACTGGAATAACAGGTAACAGATCAAGCAAACTTTGATCATACTTTTATTTTGGGCATAGCAGGTTATTTCACTAGCGACCTTGACCATAAATTATATGGGCCATTAATAATATTATTAATTTAGTATAACCTTTGGTTTTTTTTATGTCGATTCTTACAGATGGCGGGAGGTGTACAGTACTGGTTCTACCCAGGAAAAGTGGATGATCTGCCTCAACCTCAAAAAATCGACCGTCATATATGACCTTCCATGTGTTGAAAATGAAGTAAAACCCCGTACAAACAAAATTATTTTATATTTACGAAACAAGCTATTCAGCTTAAACAAATCATTCTCGATGGCACGGATGACAGCGGTAACATGATCTTGATGTGGGAGAAAACCAGGGAAAACCCACATGTCCAAGCAGGTGCCCACTGTACCCTCTCCCTTACCATGCTTATAGGGGGTATCGAACCTGGATTACACGGGCAAGAAGCGAGTTCGCTGCCGACTGCGCTAGATTTAGTTTCGCATTTACCTCTCTGTGAGTTGCATCCTTATGGACCTTAATATTGATAGTGAGTATATAGGGTGGAGGCAATTAAAATTAATCGTAACATTTTTTCATATGTTAGTAGCAGGGTTGGCAAGATATCTGAGTCTGTAGGATTCTTGTGAAGTTAATTTGCTGCAATTCAATGCAAACATATTTTTTGAACTTGTAGCTAAGGTTTAGAAATGCCAACTAAAACTGAGGAAGTACGGTAATATAACATGTAACATACAGAAAAAGAAAGATGGAGATTGCTCATTGATTCTTAAAGAAATTTCCAGATAGTATGTAGGTTGATGTCTCATGTTGGAAACTTTGTACCCCCACATTTGTAGATGGTTGTTACGAACTGATTTTTAAGAAACTCGCATATTGCTCATTGATTCTTAAAGAAATTTCCAGATAGTATGTAGGTTGATGTCTCCTGTTGGAAACTTTGTACCCCCACATTTGTAGATGGTTGGTACGAACTGATTTTTAAGATACTCGCATATTGCTCATTGATTCTTAAAGAAATTTCCAGATAGTATGTAGGTTGATGTCTCGTGTTGGAAACTTTGTACCCCCACATTTGTAGATGGTTGTAACGAACTGATTTTTAAGATACTCGCATATTGCTCATTGATTCTTAAAGAAATTTCCAGATAGTATGTAGGTTGATGTCTCATGTTGCAAACTTTGTACCCCCGCATTTGTAGATGGTTGTTATGAACTTATTTTTAAGGTACCCGCATAGTTTTATCAGTTTCAAGTTTATACTTCCGTCTTATAATGATGATGTCATTCCCTTGTAAATAGTACATTGTATAAAGATTGTTAAGTTGTAAATTATAACATTTCATGCAAATGAGATAATAAAAATGTAAACATGTTAAAGGCAAACAAGCATACACATTTTATTTAAGTGACATTGATATTAAAATTGAGTGATAGCTGTAGATGTGTGGTGTTTAATGTCATTTTTCAGCTCATTTTAGGTATGTATGATTGGTCATTTTTTTGTGATGGAGGCAGACCACCCACTTATTCCTGGGTAGAACCAGTACTGTATACATCCCGCCATCCTTTAAAATCAACGCTTTCTCACAAGTTGAGCTCGAACCTGAAGCAGTGAGAGGCGATTGCTGTTGTTTTGCGTTTTTCCGTTTCTAAAGGTTTTTCGTTTTTTTTTGTTTCTAAAGGTTGATTCTTAGGGATGGCGGGAGGTGTACAGTACTGGTTCTACCCAGGAAAAGTGTGTTGTCTGCCTCCTCAACAAAAAAATGACCGTTATATATATAACCTTGCTTGTGTTGAAAATGACGGAAAATACCATACAAACAAACTGTTTCTAAAGGAAGTCTGCAGTGACTCAGTGGATAGATTGTTTGACTCTGAATTACGGGTTCAAGCGTCATTGGGGTTCCTTTGGGGTTCCTTTGGGGTGTCCATAGGCGAGATATTCCCCTTGCCTCGTCCGTTGGATGGGGACATAAACCATGCTGTACCGCATTTCAGAAAATATCCCCAGAGCACAATATATAAGCTTCTATGCGCCATTAAGAGTGCCAGGATTCACTCCTTCTTATCTCTGGGGCGGCTCAAGATAATCTCAAAAATGTATTGATGAGCAGTTGCAAATGTTCCAGTTCAATAAAAATGTCATATAGGTTTAAAATATAGTGTTAGCATTGTATTGTTTAGGTCTAAAATTTGAATGGATCATAGATTTTGAATGGAATTGGACGTAAAGTGCTTAACCCTTAACCCGCTAAGCACGACTGTAAAAGCCTTTCATCCATTGTAAACCCAGACTAACTCGCAGGCTGATCAGGGTTTACAATGTTTTAAAATCAGATCAGCCTGCGAGTATCTCGCAGTATACTCGCAGTCACGTAAATGGAATGGTCTTAATTCAAAGAAAGAAGAGTCCATTATTGTCGAGCTTGCTGACAGCTCGACATAGTTGTCACAATGGCGGTTCGGTGTATGTGCGTGCGTCCGTCTGTGCGTCCGTCCGATCTTGCCACAAATTATCACCATAAGAGGATAATGTCGCGTGCAACACCCAGGCCCCCAGCTGAAAGGTCAGGGTCACTCTTAGAGGTCATGCAGTTAGAGGTCATGCAGTTCATGCATCAGATCTTGTCCGTGCTGTAACTTTGTCATGCATAGAGGGATTTTGAAATAACACAAATGATCAGCATAAGAGGACGATGTGTCGCGCACAAACCCAGGCCTCCAGCTCAAAGGTCAAGGTCACACATAGAGGTCATGCAGTTCATGCAGTCAGATCTTGTCCAGGCCGTAACTTTGTCATGCATAGAGGGATTTTGAAATAACTTGGCACAAATGATCAACACAAGAGGATGATGTGTCGCGTACGACAGCCGGGCCTCTAGTTCGAAGGTCAAGGTCACACTTACAAGTCATGCAGTTCATGCAGTGCGATCTTGTCTGGGCTGTAACTTTGTCATGCATAGAGGATTTTTGAAATTACTTGGCACAGATGATTTCAGATAATAATTAATACAATATTTTGTACTTAGCATTATGAAATAAAAGAACGCAAACTTAACTACTGCACACATTTTATTTTACGTTTCCATGTTCTAAGTTCCACTGCTGCTTTCAGCAATGTCTAACCTTTAACCCTAGTCTTCTCACAAAATGTATATCTGTAAACTGGCGGCTTCTAGTATATATGTAGCGGTTTAAGGGTTAAGTTAACCCTGGTGCTTAATGTTGGATAGCACATAATATTGTGCCAAATGAATTTCCTCGTAAATAAGGGGTCATTTTTAGGCACATTCCTTATGTTTAAGACCCTCTAGAATAAAAAATATTATTTGTCAGTTTGTCAGACCGCTAGATCCACACTAAAAAGCCTGATGTGGCCCCTTTAAACAACAATTCAGTTGCTTGCATGATGACCTTCAGTTTTGTGAAATGATAACGAAAAACCACAAGACAGGATTTTTTGTATATTTTGGAGTAACTTTCATTAAATATGCACTCTAAAATATGATCTATTAAGGAGAATGTGATGTAACTGGGCATTTTTGAGAAAATATCGAATTTTGGTTATGCTGGCCAAAGGCCAAGGGAGCTTAGGCGAGGATGCTGTTCCTTGATGTCCGTTGTTGTAACTTTACTGAAGATGTTATTGTAACTTTACTAAAGATGTTGTTGTAACTTTACTGAACGATTTTCAGTTTGAACATTTAGGTGTATAGGAAAAAAAGTTACACCATAGTCTACAGTTACTATTAAAGGAAATACTATGGTATAGCTAATACAGTAACATTGCTTATTAAATTTGAAAATATCTGCTTCATTGGGAAATACCAGTTTAGTTACTTGGGAAATACCATGGTCTGTAGCTAATTAGGAAATACCATAATCTATAGGTACTCGGGAAATGTCATAATCTATAGTTTCTTCGGAAATAGTATGGTCTAGTTACTTGGGAAATACCATAGTTTGTTTCTACTTGGGAAATACCAATATCTTGATGATTGGGAAATACCATAGTTTTGTAGCTGCTTAGGTCAATACGATAATATACTCTCTCGCATTGAAATGGGCATCCGTGGCCGAGTGGTTAGAGTCCGACTTGAAATGACACGCCCCTCACCGCTGTGGGTTCAAGCGCTCATGGGAATCTTTGTGTGAGGAAGCTACCCATGGCCAGTTGGCTTGCGGAATGTCAGTGGTTTTAACCCAGGTGCCCGCCCAAGCACCTGGGGGTCTTGCTCAACCAGTGAAAGCTGGAAAGTCGCCAAATGACCTTAGCTGTTGGTGTGAATATGAAATCCAATTCAATTAAAACTGTCATTGAAGTGTTTTTTCATTTAATATTTCAACCTCTTCACTCAGATGTAATAGTCGTCATATCCAACATTACCCTTTTCAAAATGTCATGAAAAGAAAAAAAACAACATCCTTTTACATTAACTTTGTTAAGCTATAAAGATGTTGACATCAATTGACATAGTACATTAAGCAGTTGGCGTTATTAATCGGTTGAATCGTCCCCCACTTAAAAAGAAGCCACGCTTCAGCAGCATGTGGGATACACCCGGGTGCATTCACACCTATCTCTCCTTGATGGAACACGGGCAACACGCCTACTTGTGTTTACCAGAGTGGCACTCAAACGCCTCAATAATTTAAATGAAAAACAACTGTTGTCATATTACTCATTACTAGGAAGTCATATAGCTATACTGGAGTCGTAAAATCTGTCCAATCACAATGTTTGTAATCAGCACGCTGTGTGGGACGTCCGCTCTTTGAGATGTAGGGTTTTTGTGTGTATGACTATTTTAAGCAATTATACTTTCAGATAATTTTAGAGGTATTTATAAACTACGAGGTGTTAAATATTGGGGTTTTGAGCAGTTGATAGTATAATTATTCCCCGCCTTGTGAAAGAAGGATTATTGCTGTGTTTGTTATTCTGGTGAATGAAACGGCAGAAAATTATTTTGTTGAAGAAAAAAATGAAATAAAAATTGAGAAGTGAATATGTGATGATAAGAGTGATGTCATGGGTAATTTGTTTAAAAAAAATAAATAAAAAATAACTGGTTAAGAAACTGGATAAAACAAAACAATCTTTTGGAATTTAAATGTAAACTTAAACTGGTGCAGTGTTAAAAGGTAAAGAAACTGGATTTAAAACTTTTGGAATTTATTTGTAAACATAAACTGGTGTGGTGATTGAAGATTTGTTGTAGAATTATAATTAAGTGTTTGTAAACCGTGTTAAGCTGATTTGGATGTATTTGCTGACATTTTTGAAATAATAAAAAGAGAAGAAATAAAACATTAAGGATGCATCTAATGTACGGAGATGAGGTGCCCATCATTCCTTATATGCAGCATATGTCACCACACTATTATGGCTTCACATTGCCGTATTCTTGGGTAAGTCAAATTTAATTAAACACTTAGTCTCTGTTTGAGTCGTAACTTCTATTTTGTCTGTGTATACGGGTTTTATATATGTTGAATTGTATGGGGTATATAATATGGATTTTTTTCGTCCATATTAAAGATGATATTGGATTGTTTGGACTATATTTGGGTTTTATATTGTCCATGAAGATTATATTGGATTGTATGTGGTATATATGGATTTTATATGTCCATGAAGATTATATTGGATTTTATGGGGTATATAATATGGGATTTTATATTCCATGAAGATGATATTGGATTGTTTGGACTATATTTGGGTTTTATATGTCCATGAAGATTATATTGGATTGTATGGGGTATATGGGTTTTATATGTCCATGAAGATTATATTGGATTATATGGGGTATAGAATATGGATTTTATATGTCCATGAAGATAATATTGGATTGTTTGGACTATATATTTGGGTTTTATTATGTCCATGAAGATTATATTGGATTGTATGGGGTATATATGGATTTTATATGTCCATGAAGATTATATTGGATTGTATGGGGTATATATGGGTTTTATATGTCCATGAAGATTATATTGGATTGTATAGGGCATACATAGGCGTTGTATTGTATAGTGTATTGAGTGGGGTTTTATTTGTCCATGAACTTGATGAAGATTGGCAATTGACCTACAGTAACATTGTATTGGTGACAGATAATGTCAGTCTGTCACCTGAGTCTTCCTGTTGTAGTAGTTACATGGTGGCTGCTTGTAGTCATTTGTCACAATCTTTCCCAGCAGTTGGTTTATAAATGCATGGTGTCTGGAAGTGTTTGTGAGACATGGTGCCTATTGTAATGGCCATTGATAATTCCTTCAGCTTAGTATTCCCATGGATCCTACATTCTTTCCCAACCAGGACTTGCCACCTGTCCACCCAAACATGACTTACAACCTGTTTACCCAGTCAGGACTTACCACATGTCCACCCAGCCAGGGCTTACCGCCTGTCCACTCGACAAGGACTTATCCCATGTTCACCCAAACAGGACTTAACCACCTGTCCAACCAGCCAGGACTTACCACCTGTCCACCCAACTGGGACTTACCACCTATTCACCCAACCAGGACTTACCACCTGTCCACCTAATCAGGACTTAACCACCTGTCCTCCCAGCCAGGATTTACCACCTGTCCACCCAACCAGGACCTACCACCTGTCCACCCAACCAGGACTTAACCACCTGTCCACCCAACCGGGACTAATCACCTGTCCACCCAACCAGGACTTACCACCTGTCCACCCAACAGGGACTTAACCACCTGTCCACCCAACCAGGACTTATCGCCTGTCCACCCAACCGGGACTTACCACATGTCCACCCAGCCGGGACTTACCACCTGTCCACCCAACCAGAACTTACAACCTGTCCAGTACTTCGGTTGATAATTACAACCAAGACTTAGCTGGATAAATTATCCAGTGCAGTAGAGCGCAAGGGTAAATAGAAGCTTATACCAATGGTGTGCATGTGTGTGTGTAGTTTTAATGTTTATAGTCTCGGTGCCTTTTAACCAGTAGGACATCCTAGTCTGGACTTATACCAATGGTAGTTAATGACTGGTTTGTATTGCAAAGATCATCTTGGCCTGTCACCCTATCTTCTCTGGTGCGATAATCTTCTTCATTTAATGGTGACAGTTAGTCGGCTGGGCTCATATTGCAACTTTGGAAGTATCTATTCCATAGTATGCGTTACCTGATAAAGACAGTCTGGCGTTATCTTCGCTATTTTCTGGTAGGTAGTTAGTCCCGGGCTCATATTGCTGTCATGGGCCGTGAACTCTGTTTGTGGGTTATACAGGGCTTTACAGGGGTTACCAGATCTTCTCAGCAGTAGTTTGTATCATATTCTCTAAGTTGTTGCTATCATACGGTCAGATCTTATTGATGCCTGCAGTGACATTTTTATTTTCACCATATGGTAAATAGCACAAGGCTCTAATCCCTGATTTATGGGTTGGACTACAATGTATTATTATGAGCATCTGCATTAAAAACATTTTTAAAAAAGTGTATATATTGATATATACTAGGATGTTAGTGTTGTGAAGTAGTTTAGGAAATATAAATATTTCTGTCTTTCGATGCTGCACACAATCACTTTTGATTTTTATGGCAGCCTCATTTCTGAGGGCAGCCTCATTTTTTGGGAAAGATTTGCAGATTTTTTTATCGCTGATTAACACAGAAGTTCAGAGAAGGATGTTATAAAACGGTGGTTTTATTTTAAAAAGTAAGGAGCTCCACAAGAAGTTTATAAATCATCCATCCCCTAATAATTCACACATCTGAATGACAATGTATGTCAGTGTTAATACATACTAGATATGATTTGAAGTGATCTGTCACAAGTCATATCATGTTAAAGGGCTCCTTCTCCATCATTATGATATAATAAAAAATTATGGGAAAACACTTCAGTACTTAAACACCACTTGTGTAGGATTATTGCACAAGTTTAACTAGTTTAACTGTCATGGGAAATCACCATTTGGGGACTTGCAATTGAATTGAATTGAATGTTGTTTAACGGCTCATCAACACAGTATTGTATATGTTATTTAGAGCCGCCCCAGAGAGAGGAGAAGGATACATAGGAATCCAGGAACCTGCCCTACTCTTATTATCGAATAGATTCCTATGGTTCCTTAACGTGGTCGGAGGATAGACCGATACACCATGGGACCGCCCGGATTACGTCCCCATCCGACGGACGAGGCTAAGGGAAAGTGTCTTGCACAAGAACACACCGATGAAACTTTGTGGCACCATTGCAATTGAAACTTACCACCAAATGTTGAATTTACAGTGCTGTAGCCAGCCCTTAAATAACACCGAGGCAGATCCCCACCGCTACATTACAGCAACATGAGTTATACTTTACCTTTAATTGGCCACAAGTGTGGCTATGGCACTGACTAATAATAATAGCTGAGGAGCACTTCCAGGGATAGCATAAGAGGCACATTTCTTTGTCCTCTGACTTAAAACAACAACATATCAATATGAAAAATATCTTAAGGACTCTTTAACCAAGGAAAATTCAGACTCAATAACCAAATGAGAGAAAAATGATTTTGATGATTTTTAGAAAAGCAGGAGTTTCGTCAATTAGTATGCATATATACCGACCAAATAGCTTTCGCATTCGCCTCCAGATTCTGAGTCATTGTCCTTAAACTTAAAGGTTTTACTTTTTTTTTTATATAAAGTCAGTATCTCCTTGAACAAAAACATACATTAAATAAGTCCTTTGAGGATTTTTTTTTTATTCAAGAAGGATGTCAAATTCAAAAAGGATGTCTTTTGAAAGAAAAAAATGCACCGACATTATGAGTAAGTGTTTCTTTTGTTGTCGATTGTACAAAGAGTTTTAGAGGGAATTAGACCATAAACTGCTTAATGTAATGCAGGGGTATTGTACAATAACTACTGGTATTTAAGGCCATTCTTAAAAATATATTTGTTTGCTGTTTCTCGACGTGGATTTTATAAGTGGGTAGGTAGGTAGGTGAATTTATTTTTTGCCAAATACAGTTAAAAAACCCATAAGAAATTAAAAAAATAAATACTAAAAACAGTAAAAAAATATATATTTGTTAAAGAATTGCTATAAAAAGTTTTGGGTAGGGCCCTTTTTGGTGGGTAGGTAGGGAAACAGCAAACCAACAGTTTTTTATGGTCGGCCTAAATTGTCAAGGATATTAACAGGTACTGCAGAGAAGAGTGTAGGAAAATTGGTTATACGGGTGTATCAGATAATTGGTTATAAGTAAATTGGTTGTAGGGGTATGGTAGATAATTGGTTATAGATAAAATGGTTATAGGGTAAATTAGATGATTGGTTATAAGTAAATTGGTAAGAAGGTAAATTAGTAACTGGTTATAGGTGATATGGTTATAGAGGTAAATTAGATACATGCAATTGCTGAATTATATAAGGTTATAGGGGTAAGGTAGATATTGTTTACAGGTTAATTTGTTAAGGGGTAAATTAGACAATTGGTTATAGGGGTAAATTGGTAAGTTAGTGATATAATTGGTTAAAGTAAACTATAGATAAATTGGTTTCATTCTAAGAAACATTGATTACATAGATAATTACTAACAGATACATTCTATGTTTATACATTTTCAGGTTACAGATTATTTCACATGTGGTTAGATATTTATAAATATTAACTATAATTCGCAACATGATGTTAGATTAATATGATTATCAAAATAATTGATAATTTTATCCTTCTACTATAGATATACTATTGTAAGTACATCATGCTATGATGGCCTGACTGGTGGTAAGGCGTCCACCATGCTACAATGGCCTGACTGGTGGTAAGTCATCCACCATGCTACGATGGCCTGACTGGTGGTAAGGCGTCCACCATGCTAGGATGGCCTGACTGGTGGTAAGGCGTCCACCATACTACGATGGCCTGACTGGTGGTAAGGCGTCCACCATGCTAGGATGGCCTGACTGGTGGTAAGGCGTCCACCATGCTAGGATGGCCTGACTGGTGGTAAGGCGTCCACCATGCTAGGATGGCCTGACTGGTGGTAAGGCGTCCACCATGCTACGATGGCCTGACTGGTGGTAAGGCGTCCACCATGCTACGATGGCCTGACTGGTGGTAAGGCGTCCACCATACTACGATGGCCTGACTGGTGGTAAGGCGTCCACCATGCTAGGATGGCCTGACTGGTGGTAAGGCGTCCACCATACTACGATGGCCTGACTGGTGGTAAGGCGTCCACCATGCTAGGATGGCCTGACTGGTGGTAAGGCGTCCACCATGCTACAATGGCCTGACTGGTGGTAAGTCATCCACCATGCTACGATGGCCTGACTGGTGGTAAGGCGTCCACCTTGCTACGATGGCCTAAAAGATGGTAAGGCGTCCACCATGCTACGATGGCCTGACTGGTGGTAAGGCGTCCACCATGTTATGATGGCCTGACTGGTGGTAAGGCGTCCACCATGCTACGATGGCCTAACTAGTGGTAAGGCGTCCACCATGCTACGATGGCCTAACTGGTGGTAAGGCGTCCACCATGCTACGATGGCCTGACTGGTGGTAAGGCGTCCACCATGCTACGATGGCTTGACTGGTGGTAAGGCGTCCACCATGTTATGATGGCCTGACTGGTGGTAAGGCGCCCATCATGCTACTATGTCCCGACTGGTGGTAAGGCGTCCGCCTCACATGCGGGAGGTGGTGGGTTCATTCCATGGCTGGGTCATACCAAAGACTTCATAAAAATGGTTCTAGTATCTCCCTTGCTTGACGTTATCGTATAATATTAAGGACAGTTCTACAGCTGGTCGGCCCGGTGTCGGTATAACTGAATGGGTGGGGTATCATACCATGTGTCTATGGCCTGGTTACTAAGGCCAATGTCGCAGCACTACAAAGCTAAGCATAAAGCTCACTGCTACAGGTAGACACCGTCATTATTCGATTGAAAGCCTAAAACCCCATACATACATACGTTGGCCTAACGTCACTATCTAGGTGAGTCTGCAATCAATAATAGCATTGAGAAATTCAAGTCATTGTATACTTAATGCCTGGATAATACTTCTGTAATCTAAATCTGTTTTCTAAGCCCCCCACGGCTTACGGAGGCGTGGCGGGGAGTGACAGTAGACAGGTGAAGTAGATTACCATTTAAATTTTTAAATAAAAAGTACTAATTGATTATGACATTGCATCCTGGACTGTATAGAAAATGATTTATTGGTGTAATTAGTCCCCAAAAACATGAAAGCCTGTCAAGGTCGTTAGTATTGCAATCAAATTTGCATATGATGAAAAATGATCTAGCTATGCATCTGCAAACCGTCCACACCCATGGTAATTCAATGTGTGAACAACAAATTTCTAAAATTCAGTAAAAATTATAACATTTTGAGAACACTTTTTTTTGTATTTGAAAGAAAAAAACAGCAGTAACTTTAAAGGGACACATGGCAGTCTTGAGTTTTATTCAAACATTAAAAGTGTGTGTGTGTGTAGTTCTAAGGTTTATAGTCCGTCCGCCAACGAACACGTCAAGTTCAAACATTAAAATTTGCTCCTCAATTAGTTATCCTGCGTCATTTTGACTTTAAAACTGCTTGCATATGATTAAATAAAAAATTGAGATTTCAATTTTCTTCAATATTTCACCAAATTTTTAATTATATTATTGATGCACTATTATAAAAAGTTAATAATATGTAAAAATAATTTGCTTTGAACTATTCTAACAATTACTATTAATGATTGAACAAATGCAAGTGAAGAGAAAAACTAACGTGACGCCCTGAGTTTTTAAAAATTCAAGATTGCCGTGTGTCCCTTTAAACCCCAGCGTTCGGTAGAGTCCACCGTCATTATGTATACACTGTAGCTAGTTAGTATTTGTCTGGTTTCAGCACTCTGACCAATCACTGATCTGATTTTTACAGGTACAGCTATTAATAGATGCACCAAATTCAAAATTTGACAGATAGGAATAAACATATTGTTCTAGAAAGTATGGAAAATAAATACATTATATAATTATTTTGATATATCTATACAGAGTAATGTTTAAAGTATTTTATGGTTTAAAAATGCTTTATTATTTAGAAATTTGTGATTAAACCTCTCTGAGCAGCATGATGCATAAAATGATCAGAAAAGTTACTCTGGGGCCATTTTGGGGTTTTTATACTCAACTCTGGCATATTGCACTGGTTATATCCGTTGAATCCATGTGAGTTTGTTGGGCTGCACATATTTATAGAAAGTTAGTCTAGTGCTACCTACCAGAATAACTGATCTTGTAAAATTTACAGACCTGTAATTAATTTAGTCAAGTGTTACAATAAGGGGACTTGAGTCTGAGTGCATACATTGTCAAATAATGCAGAATTCGAGGTCTTTAGTTGAAACTTGACAGATTGTTAAACATTATTATTAAAAACAAAATATTGGGCTTATATTAAATTTAAGTTATCTTTTCAGTTTACATATGAAATGACGAAAGGTATTATGTTGCAAAAATTGTTACACAAATAATTGCTTTGCTTGAAACACAGAGATTAAGTAGTGCCCCACTGAAAAAAGCACTGGAATTCCAATGGATTTCCAGTATTTTCCAGTGAAACATAAAATTCCACTGGAAAAATGAGCATAATAAAAACATGATTATAATGTTTACAACCCTGTTTAATTAATTATTAAAGAACACATTTCTCTATTTTCAGCCCCTGCAAACAGAGCCCGTAGATCTCTCAGTCAATAAAAAATCTAGTCCTTCACAATGGTACGACGTTACAGACGTACACATGCACGAACACGCGAGTCACCCGAGCCCCGTCGCTAGAATGAGCATCAGAGGCCTGCCATACATCAGAAAAGGTAAAAATTATTTGATGATTGTTTACTCAAGGGTACCCGCGTGAAATGAATTGAAATGGGGTTTTACGTCTCATTGACGTCAGGTAAAATGACATATTGGGACAGTGGCCACTGCCGGGTCTCAAACCCATATGCTGGAGAGGTCTGCAGCTCTAAAGTGGAAGGTCTTACCCGCTGAGCTACAGAGGCCGCTACGAATAACTTTATAATACTTGCAATGTGAACAATGTGATAGCTGTAGCAAGTGAAACATTCATAATAACAGTCTGTCAACAAAAACAAGATAAGATAGACACATGGCAATCTTTAATAAGTAAGCCTTACATTTAACCCTTAACCCGCTACATATATATAATGGACCGTTCTTTCTTTAAATTAAGACCATTCCATTTATGCGACAAAGGGGTGTTTTGGGAGTTAATTGGGAGAGTTACTCGCAGGCTGATCTGGGTTTACAATGAACGTAAAGGCTATTGTAATCATGTTTAGTTATTAATCCAGTATCATTTTAGGTTTATATATTAATGTTGCAATTTATTCAACAAATAGAAATATGCAAAATGATTTTGTTTGAACTATTCCAATAGTTATAAATAATTAATGATTTGCAAATACATGTATGCAAGTTATGCAGAACATCTGCTATTATTATATGTAATGTGCTTCAGTTTCATATGAAATGTCCATTTGCAATAAATTAAGCCACACTTTACATGCCAGTTAATTAACGCTGAAAAGTTTCGTTGGTAAATATTTATTTTAATGGGGATTATATTTCTGACAGCCTCATATGAATTTTTGTTAATGATTTTTATGCAACACTAGTAGACAAGTGGTATTTCATTAACAACAGCAATGTGCAAACTGGGTCCTAGTTTAGTGCTTATGAATCTGAAACACACTATGATTGTTGTATTCTATTTTGTATTGACAACCATAATAGTTCTAGATCGCCTCCAGTCCCTTTAAGGCCTATGATTACATGACAATACTTGCTATCCGTTTTGTGTTGCTACCCGGAAGTGAGAAGCCCAAGAAGCCAACTCTTTGCGGGTGGGCTACCTTATCGGAGCCCTCACTTGACCCAAGAGTAATTTGTCACAATTTTTGTTGGTTTGGAGATTATCTTGACAGTGAACGAGATTCGATGTAGTATTATAGACTTCCAACATAACGATGGGATAATCAGGAAATTGCTTGTCAATTAAATCCGCAAACTTCGACCCCTTTTTGTTTTTGGGCATTTGTTGATTTACATATATAGTTTATATTACTACCATATCATCCCTTATTTGTAAATAGTTTTATCTTTATATAGTTACATTTAATTTTTAATTAATCCTTTATTTCTTCATCTTTCGTCAGTTTTTGCGCACAATATGACCTATTTATGTGTCGACGTGCCGTAAAACACCATTCATTCATTCATTCATTCATTAGTTTTGAATTTTTTCTTCCTTTTTTTTTAAAATTATTGTTCTTTCAAGTTTCATGACTGCTCTTACTACTCACAGCTCACTTGTTAGTTTGTTACTTTATCTATATCCACTGATTAAAACAAATGTTTCACACACTGACACTGGTAATACAAAGGGTTGTATGCCAAACAACCTTTTTCTCTTTAATTTTAATATAATGCAGTCAGGAATATGGACAATATTTGTTGTCTGGCTTTATTTTAATCGAGAATTAAAAAAAAAAATCTTCCAAATTTAGTTTTCTGAAATTTGAGAATATTTTTTTTATAATATTCGCAACCAAACAATACATCTTGGTATTCTATACATGACTAGTGAAAATACAATTTTTTTTTTGTCTTGCAGTGAAAATATAAAACCTGAAAATAGAAGATTTTATTCTAATAAAGAGTAACTGGAACTGATAAAAAAAAAAACTATGCGCAGAATTTGAAATAAAACGTCTAAGGTGTGTCCTTGATCGGGATTGTAAAGCTGCTGTGTCTAAAATGTTCTCGCATCTCACTACTGCTGGTTCGAATCCAAATGGGAGCTCAACTTGTCAAGTGTGAAAGTGTGAATTCTTACGGATGGCGGGAGGTATATAGTACTTGTTCTGCCCAGGATAAATGGGGTGATCTGCCTCTAACACAAAAAAATCGAAGGTCATAATTATATGGCCTTACATGTGCCAACCGCTGCGGGTTTCGAATCCCACTGGGAGCTCGACTTGTAAGTGAGGAAGTGTCGATTCTTACGGATGGCGAGAGGTGTACTGTACTGGTTCTACCCAGGAAAGATGGGTGGTCTGCCCCCACCACAAAACAATCTACCGTCATATATAACCTTACATGTGTTGAAAATGACGTAAAACACCATACAAACAAACAAACAAAACAAATGTGCTAAAAATGATGTCAAACACCGTTTAAGTAAACAAATTTTATATACATGAACATTTAGGTTTTAAAAACAATTGTTGCTTGTTAAAGGCTGCAGGGGCTTTTTTCCATGGTGACAGTTTTACGACGATGGTATGTAAGCATCATTTGCCACACCTTTAAAGTTTCGTGACCTTATTCTATTGTTAACGAGCCATTAACTATTAAGCTTTGTTTTAAAATTCTGATACGTAGATAATTATGCATACGTCATTACTTGTGATTTATCAAAACTAGACCAGAAACATTCAATATGAACTTTATAACTCTGTTTCAACACCACCAAGGTGATGTCTTTCATATATTTCACCACAGGATGCGTTTATATTGGGCCAGGAAGTCAGAATGGAAATACATGGGAATAATGGGGTGGAAGGAGGGGACTGACTTGAGTCTTGTGTAGTGGATTTCTGCGTAACATTTAGTTAGAGAAGGGACTGCTTTGGATAGGTTGTTTATGTTAAACGGGAAAATATTCTTTTTTTTGTGTCCTCATTTTTTCATTTAAAAAAACCCAACTAACTCGCCAAAACACGGCGAAATTACACAAAACCATCTATCAAAAGTCTGTCCATGTGTTCAGATCATATAACAATGTATATGTGCCGATTAAAGTAAAGTTAATTCACGGGTTGTTAAAATACCCGTGATTAAATATGTATAAAATGAATTATGAATTGGTGACTCCTAATATGACACTCCAGTTTTGGGATTTGGCCTAGCTGGTTAAAGCCGTTTATATTGTGTCTATATGGCTTGGATTCTCAAGATAAGTAAGTTATGTAATAATGTATATGTGCCGATTAAAAGTTAACGTTTATTCACGGGTTGTTAAAATACCCGTGATTAAATATGCGTAAAACGAATTATGAGTTGGTGACTCCTAATATGACACTTCAGTTTTGGGATTTATATTGTATCTATAGAGTTTGGATTCTCAAGATGTGTAAGTTATATAATTATATACATCGTTGTCAGTCGGTTTAGAAACAGTGCACACCTGTTGTAAAATGTACCTGTTGATGGCAAGATAGGTCTACTTTAATTAAAGTGAGTGAAAAAAAAGAAGGAATTTTAAGTACAGAAACTGTATTTGAGAGTAAAAAGAATGAACATTGACACATTTAAAGAAAAAAATCTGATTTAGCACTTGATCTGTCTACAGCTTGAAATATTTTTAAAAAAAAATAATCTAAAATCCAATAAAGCATCTTACAAAACACCAGCACTGTTGTCTTTGTTCTTGTTGAAGTTGTTTTGAAAATGATTTATTTTCAGACCATTTGTCTTGCTTATGCAAACAAGAAAGGAGACAAAAGTCAATTATTTTTTATACTGGATTTTACATTAAAAACATTGCTTATGTTGATAATTGAAGTATTTTTCCATGACAACCATTCCCTATATGAAGAGCATCCATTGAAGTATACAATTTAAGTCCTTGAGATGCCACTCCTCACATGTTGTGGCTGTATGGAGAGATATAATTATCTACATTCATTCACATTACATCATCCCACTGGGAACGGCAACCCACTTATATTTCAAATTTTCACAGATTTTTCCTCAGATATGAACATTTTAAATGGTTTCGAATTTGATATTTTGAGTGTGAATTGAGTAGTAGATTGATGCATGTCATTCACTTATTAATAAAACCTGTACTACTACTACTGCTGCTGCTACTACTGCTTGTGTTACATCTGCTGCTGCTAGCTGCTGCTTGATGTCGGTCTCACATCAAGTTGGATAAAAACATTAAGTAGTAGATTGATGTATATCAGTCACTTTTTAATAAAACCTGTACTACTACTAACACTATTTCTGCTGCTGCTGCTAGATGTTGGTCTCACATCAAGTTGGATAAATGTCTGTGTTTGTAGTCATAAATGACCTTAACCCTTTCGCTGCCACAGTCGAAAATATCGATTTTACGACCAGTGTAGACCCAGATCAACATATACTATGTGCAGGCTGAGCAGGGTTTACACTGGTCACCACTCAGTTAGAATGTTTTCAAAAACACTTTATATAAAATATACCCAGAAGGTTTTAATTCAAATTTTAACAGACGACATTTGAAATTTGGCGGCGAAAAGGTTAAACCACTCAGCATTGTACCACAATCACATCAGTCTCGTCTGCGGTAGTCGCGTAATGGTAGAGCGTCTGCCTCATATGCTGGCGTTTGGGTTTCAATCCCCGGCCGGGCCATACTTTATAAAAATGGTACTAGAAGCTCCCTTGCTTTATGCTCAACATATAAAGGGCAGTGCTAGGACTGCTCGGCCCAGTGTAAGAATAGTGTGACTGGATGGGGTATCATGTCATGTGTCTGCAGTGTGGTATTCCAGTGTGGCAGCACTATAAAGTTGAGCATAGAGTTCACTGCTACAGGTAGACACCGTCGTGACAAGACTGAAAGATTGTTAAAAGTGACGTTAAACCCCATATATACATGTTTGCCAGGCTATTGATGCAATGATGTTATAAATTAACTACCGGTAATTCACGAAAAATGTTTGTACTTTTTGCGGGGGGGGGGGGGGGGGGCAAAAAAACAACACTGTGAATAAACCATTTGTGTTACGGAACTAGAATAAATTATGCAAATAAACCTAACAAAATGTGACGAGTCACGAGAGAGGATTCTTTACAATGGTAACACGAGAGGTAATACAATAAACTATTCACACTAACAGCTTGCGTGATGTGAATAATAAACTTAAAAAAAACAGCGGCTGATTGGTGAATACAAGTTCATACGTATATATTAGACCTAATTGGAGATGAGGAAGCAAATATAATTGAATGTTGTCTGTGAAATTCCGTTTTTGCGTGACATAATTATTTAACTTTATAATGAATGCAATATGCGGGACTTTAAGGTAGATAACCTCTTCTTAAGGGACACATGGCAAACCATGAAAACCCACGAAAACCCATGAAACCCATAAAAGAATACCCGGTAGCGAAGAATACTATTATACATGTAGAAGAGGTTTCTTTGGCCTAACATTATGACAAAACAACAACTATATAAAAGAGTATATTGATATAATAACAACAATATATGATGTAAATATTACTTGATGTTGACATGAAGGATGTTTTTAATAATATGATGAATATGTTCTGAATGAATTGAAAAAACAAGATTTAAAAAAAAAAAAAAAGCATAAGAAAGAAAAATTGAAAATTGAAATTTGTGTTACCTTTTATTTTTAATTAAAATTAAATTATAAGTTTTTGCAAGCAGGTATAAAGTCAAAATGATTTTGGATTAATGAATGAAGATTGCTCGATGGACAAGATTGTGGTGGGTTCCTTTAATATAATGTAGGAGTGTTTTCATTTGAGTGGAGTTTGGTTTGAACATTATGTGACTGTATCATTGAAATGTTTAACATTTGAACAAACATCCTCTTTAAATTGTATTAAATCTGGGATTTCTTTCTGTGAAATCTGGGAGTTGTTTGTGAGATTAATGTGATGCATGGTGAAGAATAATTATGTAAACACATGATAACATTAACTGGACATGTTCTATGGAGTGGGTTATCTAGGGCCATTCAAATGATAATGACATTTAATAAATATTAGAGTCAGATTGTAAATTTGTTCAAATTGACTGTTGTAAATATGATAAATGCTTCATGTCATAATAATACAACAATGTTGATTAATATCTGACAGTGAGCCTGTCATCTTGTTGATGTAGCTTATTAAATGTCATGGAGTACATTATCAAATTTCTGTGAGGGCTGGTGGTCTAGACAAGCACTTTTATAGCATCTGTTGACTATATTCCTGGCCAATTTATTTATAACATGTAATAAATGTTTGACAGTGCTTAAAACTGTATCTTTGTATAAGGCATGAGTGTTTGTTACTTGCCACAGTCACATTTAAAAAAAAAAATTGCCATCAATGAATATATTTTCTACACTAGTAGTCTATTTACACTGGTGTACAGACTTGGGTATTTTACCAATGTTAAGGCATTTTTGAGATAAATCCCACCTCGCAGTGACACTGAAAAACATGTTAGTTACAATGTTAATTTCTGAGACTTAATTTTCCCACCTCATTGACACTGAAAAACATGTTAGTTACAATGTTAATTTCTGAGACTTAATTTTCCCACCTCATTGACACTGAAAAACATGTTCATTTACAAGGTGAATTTCCGAAACTTATTTTCCTCCTCGTTGGACACTGAAAAACGTTTTCCATTACAAGGTGAATTTCTGAGACTTAATTTTCCCACCTCATTGACACTGAAAAACATGTTCAGTTACAAGGTGAATTTCCGAGACTTACTCTCTCTCTCTCTCTCTCTCTCTCTCTCTCTCTCTCTCTCTCTCTCTGAAACTGAAATACATTTTCCTTCCCCCCTCCACCGCCCCACACCCCCACCCCCACCCTCCAGCCCTCTCCCCTCTCTCTCTTTCGTTCTCTCTAAATGAAACTGAAATACATGTTCTGCTATTTGTATATTTTCAGAACATGATGATCACCCCACAGTCACGTTAGAATCCATGAACAAGATCGGGTCAGCAGCTTTACTATCCCTACAGCGGATCAAGGAAGCCTCCGAGTAAGTAGCAAAGTCTTCATACAAGAGATCTGGGTAGTGTAGTTGGTAGCACCCCAGTTTTCCTGGGTAGAACCAGAACTATATACCTCCCGTCATCCGTAAGAATTGACACTTTTTTACTTAACAAGACGAGCTCCCAGTGGGATTCAAACCAGCAGCGGTGAGAGGCGAGAAAGATTTAGACAGCGCCTTACTATCCTGGCCACAGATGTGCTCATTTTTATGTCTCACTCACTCACTCACTCACTCACTCACTCACTCACTCACTCACTCACTCACTCACTCACTCACTCACTCACTCACTCACTCACTCACTCACTCACACACACACACACTCACTCACTCACTCACTCACTTACTTACTCAGTAACTCACTCATCACTCATCACTCACTCACTCACTCACTGACACGCTCATATTATCAGAAAAAAATGACAATATCCTTTCTTGTTTGTTCATAAAATCAAGGATCCTTATTATTTGTACTGTCATTACAGTTTTCCAGTTAATCAACTAATATATTTATATTGCATTGGAAGGTTAATTTAATTATTCTATCTGACAATTACTGTAATCCCACTTTAGGGAAAGTTCTAAACAAAGTTCTACCTGTCAATAAGGTATGCTGATGTATTTTTCAGGCAGTTTAAATCCTTAGAGAAGCAACAACACAGAGTTCACAGTAACAAGACCTCCCCGTCATTACCTTCCCACCCGGTGTCTTCACCCCTGTCTGTCATTACCGACATACATGCCGAGAGCCAGCGGAAACGTCGCGTACACAGATGCGATTTTGACGGTTGCAATAAAGTCTACACAAAAAGTTCACACCTAAAAGCTCACAGAAGAACACATACAGGTAGGCGTGAACATAATTACAGATTTCGGGCACAGCTGTTGTGGTAAATAAACGTCATGGTCTAATTTCAAATCGATGCAAGTATAATTAGGGTTATTCCAGTAAAACGTATGTGGGACTCCAGGAAGGCACTTATGAAACTGAAGACGCACCTATAGATGCAAAATGAACTTGAAGAACCAAATTTCGGAAAATGTGGTTCATTCGTAGGTGTTTATTAAATTGCCTTGCTGGGGTCCCGGGTATGTTTTAATAAAATAGCCCTAATGTAAACATGGTCACACCAAAAGTTCCTTCGCTGGTTTGCGCTATCGGTAAGTTCCTATCATCAGCATAGTATCGATCCCCGCCCTGACCATAGAGCAAGTTCTACCCAGGAAGCCATGAGAGTGATTAAAAAATAAGTGCATAGATCTTTGTGACAATCAGTGTAAAATAAGTTTAAACTATTTTGTTTCCGAAAAGCATCTCCCTGTAAATTCTCTCTCATGAGGAGTGAGAAAAGTGCTGGATTTTTTATGCTATATTATATAAGCTTATTTTCACTTTTCATTTTAAAATCTGATAGAATCTGACTACCGGTTAATTTGGAAAATTAAATGTGCGTGTGTATCATAGACAGCTAGGTTGGACTTGTGTGTAACCGGGTACAGCTACAAAATAATGAGTTAACTTGGTATATGTTTGTAGTAGAGTCATACAAGTTTAAAAGAGTTATTTCCCTTCAGCATGACAATTTTTTTTACTATGAAGGATTAAATAAACTTGGTATTTTTAATTGTAGAAGAGAGTCATGCAAGTTTAAAGGAGTTGTTTCCCTTCAGAATTATGACTACAGTTTTTAACTGAATCCATTTATATAATTCCAGGGGAAAAGCCATACATCTGCTCGTGGGAAGGGTGCACATGGCGGTTTGCACGATCGGATGAGCTGACGCGACATTTCAGAAAACACACGGGTGACAAGCCGTTCAAATGTAACATATGTGATAGGGCGTTCTCGCGGTCAGATCATCTCAGTCTACACATGAAACGACATTGATCATAGGTGTGTGAAAATCTGTGTTCTCATTGACTTTAAAGGGGCACATGGCAATCTTGATTTATTTATTTTTTTAAATCGCGGCGTCTCGTTAGTTTTTATACATAACTTGCATTTGCTCAATTATTAATATTGCATATTATGAACTTCTGAACCAGCAATATATTTAAATGTATGGTAGAATAAGACAAAAAATGAAAACTGAATCTATATGCAAGCAGGCTTAAAGTCTGAATGGTACTGGATAAATAAATCGAGACACTAATTTCAATGGTTGATAAACATTTCAAGATTGCCGTGCGCCCCTTTAATATAATAAACAGAGGTCAGCATATGACAAATATAGACAATCATACTGTTTAATATTTTTCTCTTCTATTTTCCATTTTTTTTTAAGATGAGCTCTTTCACATTTTATTTTTGAGATGAAAAAGAGAACTGAAAGTTTGAATTCTAAAAATATTCAGAATCCATATACCGGTACCATGGGAAAAGTATTTGCGTTTAGTGTTTTATGTGCATCCTTGTTTTTCTCAGTGGCATTATAGACAGAAGCATTGAAACTTTTACGCTGTTAAATTTAAAAAAAAAAAAAAGGTTAATTCAGGCCATTCCCTTAATATTAAATTAATAAAATTGCTAAAATTCTAATTCTTATTTTCTTTCTTTTCAGCAATAGAAGTTGATGTTGTAATTAGTGTTACAGTGGTCTGTCATTTATACCGCCACCATGGCAACCAGTGATTACCTGGCAATAAGCCCAGAGGTATGCCAAATGTTGAAGCAATAATTTTACAGGGCCACACCAGAATTTGGCCCTGGACTGTGTTTGGTGAGATGGGACAATTTCAAGATGGAGTACAGAAATGGAACGTTTTGACGAGCGCAATTCATGGACATGCCTTGCCACACAAGGGCGAACACGTCCGGTATTGGAATAGTCAAGTTGTACAGATAAGGAAGCTGAAATTGTTAAAAGAGTTGACAAAGTGATAAAATGTATTTATCGGAGAGGACATATTCCTATTGAATATGACGAAGGAAGAGGCGAACAATCTATTAACTGCATTAATAGTCAACTAAATGTATATGCTTTTGCTTAACGCAGTTTTTGAGTTAGAGAACCCTATATGTTGAAACACCAGGAAGGTAAACCTGCAAGAAAAAAACAGCAATAAAAATTCGATAAAAAGCAATTTTGATTTGAGTAGGGATGGAAAACCTTTTTACCATGGGGTATTGTGATAAAAAATGGTAGGATTTATACCATAAAAGAATATGTTGAAATTGTATGTTATTTGTATGAGCCCGGCTGTATAGTTCGCTATTCTGCCGTCTTCTCTTTCACGTGATGATGTCGAAACGTCTACATGGTATGTGTTGCCCGATCTTGGTCAGATCTAATCGTAAAATAAAATCTGTTGATTCTGCATCGCTGACCAGGAATAATCAGCAACCAGTCTCTACCAAACGCGTCGTTTCAGATAATACCTGATTCACCAACATGGACCTGGGTTAATTCTTGTCATGAATACAATGAGGCAGGGATCCAACCTATGACCACTGGTTTTCTAATCCAACTTGCTGACAACTAGATTAATGCTACTCATCAACTCAAATGGTGTTTTACAACTAACTGCTAGTAAAATAGGTCAAAGTGCCAAAGGACACCACTTGATTTGTTTCCTAGTATAAAAGGCAGTTAGTATTATGAAGCTGTTGTTCAAAAGTGAGCAAATTTGATGTTTGATGAATGCATACTTTCTAAAAGCAATATTCGTGAGTTATTTTTTCCATGCGAATCACTTTAATATGAGAACTACTGAGTGAAAAAAACACTTCTTGGTCAGTTAAGCAGAAGCAACAGAATGTAAACAATAAACAAAAAGTCTTCACATGTACATGCTATGTTGTCCTGTTTATACACAGGTAAACTGTGTATTGTCTGGATTTTACAATCTTGGTATAGGAAGAAATGATGTTCTATTTTACTTTATAATCCAGACAATTTTAACATGGCACGATGTACTGGTGTATAACGACAAAGGTGTTTCAAGTGCTAATGTAAGCAAGCTCAGTCTTGTCGCTTTGAGAAATTAACGTATCTTGTTTTTTTATGTCCTATAATATATATCTAGACGATGACGTCGTGTTTTATACAGGGTTCATACCGTTGTGAAGCTTCTATACTCAGTTGCAAAAGAAAGTGGACACTGAGTTTTGTTTAGATTTAATTGTATAAATTTTTTTTTAAATTAAATCGACAAATTCCAAAATGCATATGCCATTTTTGTTAGCAAAGTTTTTATCATTCCATTGCCATTTGTTTTTCAATAGGTCGAATCATTAAGGGACTGTCGCTTGATAAAGAGGATAGGGTGTAAAGTAAAAATTTCAAAGTGTCCAGTTTTTTTTGCAACTGAGTATTTATACATTCTGGTTTGCTATTTTACAAATTGACATTTTTTATTTGGTCATTACTATTTTTTGTCGATTTTATGAGATAAAATAGCTGGTTTCCAAAAAGACTAGAAACCACCAAATTTACAAGTTTTAAGTTGCATTGATTTAAATTAATATTACTGTTAGTACTTCAGCATACTTCCAAATATAAATAAATGTACAAGTTGATTTTGTAAGAACATTTTCAGTGCATGTTACGCAAATTGAAAAAAGCAGACTGATAAAACGCTGGAACGATATTACTTATATATGTATATAATTGTTGGAATATACAAATACTGAAACAATATTACTGCATATGCTATAAATTCTAAGCAATAATCAGTTGATAATATTAATAATGAAAATGTACTGTTGATTTATGCTGGTAAATGGGTATTAAATGCTTCATATGATATAACAATTGGTGACGCAATATTTTTTTAATTAACTAGTCCTCTCTAGACCGATCCAGGGCTTTTTCCCACAAAATTTGGAAGAGGCCCAGGCCTGAACTACTGACTTCTCAGTCAGAACTGACTAAACAGACAAAAACACATTGCAGAATTATGCTTTTTCTCAAATTCTGAGAGGCTGCTGTTTCGGATTGGGAAAACTTTCTGCCACAGTTAGGGAAAAAACAGTCAAGTTTTCAATTGGGAAGAGGCCTTTTACAGGCCTCTGTTACGTAAGGTAAAAAATCCTTTAACTGATCGGGGAACTCAAAACCTTGATACCATCCACGCACACGTGCGCACACACTTACGTTCATTTGTTTAAGATTGGTAACGACTGATGTGTACAGTATTTATGGACACATACTATCAAAACGTAATGTAGTTTAAATCAGCTATTTAGAACATTATCTTACGTAAAATCAAATTGAAAGTCTGTTTCATGAGTAAAGTTTCATTATACTTAGGCATGGTTTTATTTGGAGTTATATAAAAACATTTTATCCGTGTAAAAATAATTAAACATATTTATAAATTATACAATTTTTTCATTCCATAAATCCAGTTTGTATATATTTATAAGAAAGCATTTCCGTGACATATCTTGTATCAGAAGTAATGTGATTATTAATCAGAAATTTTTAAAATATTTTATATAAAAAACCTCAGATTTTATTTCAATATCTTCAAAACTTTACCAGTTTATATATTAAATACAAAAGCAAATTCTAATTGAGTTGTGTTGTAGAAGCTGTATATAAAATATTATTTCATAATCAACAGAACAGGTAGCTTAGGGAAATAATAACGGGACAATTCTAGGCAATATTGAAAGAAAATATTGGCATTTTATTGGTGCATGGTTAGATACTGATGACTCAAAGGCGTAAAAATTACATAGAATTTTAGTTTTTCATAAAATTATAAAGATTTGCTGCAAAATGTTTAACATGTTAAAAATTGAATGCTGCACTTAGTGCTACACACTGATTATATTGCTTACTTTTGGTAGTATTAACTTTACATAGGACTAATATCCACATTTCCAAGCACCCAGAGTAGTGCTTGATTAGTAGGTGTTAAAACGTAAATGTAGATTTTAACGTATAGCGAGGAATTACACGTTTTATAAGTCAATGAAGTTTTCTATGCTTTTGTTATGGAGATTTTTTTTACATCTTTAGAGCAAAACTGTACATATCAGTAGAGAGGTACAGTGATTTTAGAAACGAGAGAATTTTTGGGTGGGGACAATATCCACAAACACTGAGGGATGGCTAACCGCAGGGGTGTATACAAACCTTATATGAGTTGAACATTTTTTAACGGCTCATCAACACATAGGTTATTTAAGAGCTGCCCCACAGAAAGGGGAAGGGTACCTAGGAATCTGGGAACCAGATTTACTCTTACTAACAAATAGATTCCTATGGTTCTTTAACGTTCTCTGAGGATAGACTCTAATAAACGAAACTGTCTGGTTTACGTCCCCATTGGACAGGTGAGGTTAAGGGAAAGTTTCATACCCTAGAACACACTGATGAAGCTCGTAGCGCTGGTAGGGCTCGAACCAGAGTCATCCAGATTGGAAGTCCATTGGGCCATAACCCTAAACCTTGAAACTATGGAGGGTCTTACAGTATACATATCTATTTAGGGTTATGCGATGTTCATGGGTGTTTTGCTATCCCTCAGTCATCAGGAAGTAGTAATACTTAGTTGTTGTTGTTGTCTTGTGCTTTAAACAAAAGCAATAAATTAAGCTTATCTTTGTTATAGTTTTAGCATGCTTTTATTATTGATGTTACAAAGTGCTCAATAGATTATGTTTGTTTATTTGTCTTGCCCAGGACAGCTGATACACTAAAGCAATAACGAATTCTTGCTTGCTTCAAGCATTGTTATAGAATTATGCTTTTTATTTTATAGTGGATTTTTATTGTTTTATTTGTTAATACTTTAATATATGCTGTAAATCATGCCTCACTGTTCGTTTTTTTCTAAATTTTGCATTGGCGAGGCGGCCCGTCTGCTATCTCTGTCTGAAGTGGAAGGGGCTCGTCACTTAAATTTAGTTTTATGTAAATTAAGCATGGAGCCACACTTTGAGAAGACTGCTTAACTAGTAATAACTACCAAATATGTCAGGAGTCAAATTCTTCCATCTAGACAAATCTTCTACTCAAGACTCAAAACATTAAAACTTTTTAACCCTGTAACTACAGTAAATAAGTCTGAGAATGTATAAAATTGTTTCCAGAGAAAGTGGTTGTTTTATTTAAAGAGACACATCACACACGGCAATCTTGAGGTTGTTATCAATCAGTAAAATTATTGTCTCATTTTATTTACGGCTTACAGTTAGTAATAAGTACAAGTAAAAACTATTTGATGTCTTCTATTCTTATAAGTAATCTAAATGACTGAACAAAGTTATGTAGAAAAACTAACGGGATGCTGCCAGTTTTAAAAAAATCTAGATTGCCGTGTGTCCCTTTAATTGATAAGGTATTTGACAGATTATTGTTTTTGATCTTTTATTTTTAAAGAGTCTGAAATAGTTTTCTTGAGTTGACTTTGATACTAGTTTGTCTTGACATAGATTGTTTGGGTGTGGAAGCACGTTTTCTCATGGCGGAGGTTCAGCTATATTGTAAATATATGAATGAAATGTGCAATATATAAAACAGAGTTTTAACGAACATATTAATTAATAGAATTGAATTATAAATGATCATGTTGAAATGTGAGCTATATCTGCAGACTGAGTGGGATCAGTTAAAAAGATTCTGGTTTGTAGAAGCTTGTGTCATTAAAATGTTAAAAAAATGTTTAAAAATTGTTGTAGATGAAATTTGTGTTGTGTGTGTGTATCAGAGCCTCTGGTATGGACTTTAATAAATTGGAACTAGTAAACATTGGGCCTGTTGTTGCATCTAGTTGCTTATCCAGGGAAGCCAATAATTTAACTGCTAAAAATACCTTCTTTGAAGATTGTGAAACAAACAATAAACTGTACATCCTTTTTGGTCCTTTACAGTAAAATAGAAAACATTTCTGTTCTTGAGAAATAATGATAATCTTTGACCTGGCTAATGAGATGTGTGCATGGAATGCAGCTATTTATAGATGTCTTATAGTAAAATATTAGTTGACTGTTAAATTTTGATCAGTTTATTAGATAAATGGTTTATGTGAATTCTGAATGACAGTAAAAGTATACAGAATAGTCATTGTGTTGTTTTCGTTTTAACTCCATTTGTTACCATACATTATCTAGTGTGTGTCGCCTGTTCCAGAGAGCACACATCTAGTCTTTTTAAACAAGGCAGTGTGGTTTGAATTGCAGTTTTAATGCTGAGCTTTGACCTTCAGCAGGTCCCGTAAAAACTCTTCTTTGTCCATCACATAGGAGTAACACACTAGAGCTATGTATCCAAAATGAAAGATCAAAATAACTTTGATATTGTGTTATCCAATTTTTAGCTTATGAGATGGCAGTTATCCATCCGCTTTTGCTTCAAACAACATCTCTGTAACGGCTGGGTAGAATTTGATGAATCCGAACGCCGGATTGTCAGTTCAACATTTAAACTGAAAAATCTTAATAAAAAGGGGTGATAATTCAGGTAAAATACATGACAGAGTCATGGTCCTTGTCAAATAACATTGTGTAATGATAGCTAACATGTATGCCAAGTTTCAAAGCTTTCTGACTTCGTTTTTGAGAAATAGGAAAAACAAAAATTTAACCAAAACGTGTAGACGGATGGATGGACAGGAATCACCAAACTTAAACCTGGATTTGCAATCTGGCAAAAATCTTGAAACGATTTCTCATGAACTGTTGGGTAAAATTTGACGAAACTTCACAGAAAGCATTCTTGCGTGGTCCTTTCTCAGATTTGTACAAATTGTCCAGATCCGTCAACAAATATGACCGCCATTACTAAAAATAGACCAATCTTTAAACGACTTCTCATAAACGAATGACTAAATTTCCCATTCTTAGATTTATATAAATTTTCCATACTCGTCAATAAATATAAATCTTCTCATGAACCAATGGGCCACTTGTTTCATCTTTGCGAAAACTGTGATTGCGAAAAAAGTGCCATCAGGGCCCACTTGTTTAGAGCATGGAAGCTTTTTTTTACTTGAATTTCACCAAACATGTACAGTAGAATGCTGGTCCCTCTTCTTTCTCTATATCTTCTCGTAACCTCAGCGGTGGATTAGTGGTACAGCGGCTTCCTTGCATGCGGGAGGTCTTTGGTTCGATCACTGGCCATGTCACCCCAAAGGCTTTATAAAAAATCCTACTACATGTAACAGCTTCCTTACCAGACGTTCACCTTATAAAACGTAGTTCTAAAACTGGTCGGTCGTGTCAGGATAATGTGACTGGGTGGGGAATCGTGTTGTGTTTCTATGGCGTGGTATTCCATTGTATCAGCACTGTAAAGTTGAGCAATGAGCTCACAGCGTCAATTTGTGATACGACTAACGACTGTTAAAAGTGACATTAAACCTCATATATACTGTACCTTCTTGTGTTGAGGAAGGCCATGATCTCATCTCGTGTTTAGGAAGGCCCTGATCTCAAATCTCTTGTTAGAAAGGGTATGGTCAAAGGGACACAACCTCTGATAATAAAATTGAGTACTATTAAGTTTATGTATGCCTGAAAATGACTTATTGAATTAATAGAGGACAGTAAATACGACAGCAACCTGAATGTGAAACTGAATGACAGATTCCTGTATATAAACGTTGGATTATATGACAGTAAATGTGAAATAATATGACTGCAGCCTTTATGGACATATTGGACTAAATGACAATGAATAGTATTATGAGACTGTATGGCAGTATCTTATTTGTAAATGTAACCGTCAAATTTAAAAGTATATGTTTCATTAGTAGAAAAAATCATAGGTATTTGTCTTAATGAATGAATTAACAAAAAACAGTCATTTACCCTTCACCTATATAAAAACATGTTTATATAAAGGGATGGTTAATGACTATTTGTCATTGATAGAGATGCAAAAAATGCTTTCCAAAAGGCAGGCCAACTTTAAAGCATCTGATGACTGTTACTCAGCATGATATAGTTTTGAACTATTCCATATGAGTGGTATCACATGGAATTAAAGGCAACACAAACAAATTATTTATAAGGAAGTTTCTTTAATCATTAATAAATGACTACTGGTTTTATATGCAATTATCATATAGTACAATACACACACATGGAATGTAATACATAAAGCAGTCCTAAATGCCCTTCAGCAATACTGTAACAAAATAATATATAACACGATTCCAATAGCCACGTCCATTCTTATACACAGGGCTGTGATTGTATTTATACTTAGGGAAAATGGGAATCCAAAAGAACGTTCTTAATTACTGAACAGATCGTAACATTTCAACAGTAAATAAAACAGTTATTCATAAAAACATGTAGAAAATTTTATCAAATAAATACCTTAATTATGATTAAAATGGCAATAAAAAGCATTTAAATAGCACAACAAAACTTAATCACCTTCAATATCTTAACCATAAAACTACTGATTTAGTCCTTAACGTGTATGTTCGTTCCCCTCTTTTCATAGCAGTTTTTGCCCAATCTCTATTACCTAGAGGCTTGTCCAAGTGGCAAGTGACAGAGATCGATAATTGTGTTTGAATCTAGTCGGGAACTAATTTACACATATAAACGAAAGTCCCCTTGTTTTCTGAATATGTTCGTTTTATACAAAATATAATATTAATGAACTATTTTTAATTTTAAGAACATTTCTTCTGTTTGTCTCGAAGCAATAGTTTTTCTACAAGCTTGGTATAAAACTGATTGAATTGGATTTATTTCAATACTTCTTCACATATGTTCCTTTTCTTTTAACATACAAACATATTGTCTGGTCAATACCAATATAAAATGCAAGATACATGATCCATTACATTACAACATTTACCATCCATTTGACTTGAAACATGTTGCAAAGCTATTCTGCTCTTCATCATGGAATGTACAATACAACCTACATGATTTGATAGAAAAAAACAAGTGTAAACATGGATTAAAATATCTATCTATCTATCGCTCTATACTGCTGCACACCCTAGTGGGTAAGTTTGAGCAGGTATAATTGGATATTAAATGGTTTTATATCTAGTGCGAGTCCTTTTGTTATAACACTATAAAAACTGACACTTCAAATATCTTAACATGTATAAACAAGTATAATACACTTAAATTAATAGCAGGACTCAAGGTTTCATAGAATCACCTTCTATATGTATCATTTAAAGAAACATTTTTTTGTTATTCAAATATCACAGAAAGCAATAAAATACATAATATGTGTGTAAACATCAATTTATGGCATGATCCGAATTAAAATAGTTTCTAAAATCTAAAACAAACCAGTTGAAAACATTCAACATTCTGATTTATTCAGTTTATTGCATACTTATATACTTACTGTCCAATTATTAAATCACAGAACTTAAAACAAGGCTTAAACAAAAGAAAATAATGACTACAAAATGGAGTAAAACATTTACTCAAATAACATAATTCATACACCCTTCCATAAAAACAATTTACAATAACTATCACAAATCGAGGCATCAATCAGATATTACATAAAGGGACACACGGCAATCTTGACGTATCTATCAAGCATTATAAGTATCATTTGGCTGCTTGCATATCATTAAATAAAAGGAAAAACAATATGCAGAATTAATTTGTTTTCATTATTCTACCATAGGTTTAAATATACTACAGGTGCAATATAATCAGAAATTAATAATATACAACAACAATTTGCTATGAATTACAGAAATAAATAGTATTAATGATTTGTAAACATGAAAGTCATGTAGAAAAAATTAAGGGGGCACCGTGAGACTTAAAGAAATCCAGACTGACGTGTGTCCCTTTAACATATCTATTTAGGAAACTGTTCACAACCTCTGAAGACAATTAATACATGTTTAATATCAGCACAAATTATTGAGAAAAGTAAAAATCAAATCTGACACTAATGACTTTGTCACTGTAGAAATCCCAAGATATAATTTAATACGCAATATAAGCATGGCCTTTTTCAGTATATTATATATAAATGTAAAAAAGTATAATGAAGACTATATCACAAAGCACTTATCAGATAATATACCACTATAATTTAAAATATATCTGTTAAGTATATTTTTCACAACCATTTCTCCTAAAATAATCATTAAACGAGTGTCAAATATGGAAAGAAAATCGAACAGTTCCGTCCCAATGTCAGATTTCAGCTGCTATGAGAAAGATATATAAAGCAATTTGTTGTTACCATGTTGCAATTGTTTTAAAGCTACTGTTAGGACTTTGTCAACATTGTTATACTAAGATAAACGTGTGGATATAAGTGTGGCCTTATTTGAGTGTTTTTAAAACAGTGGAAGATAGCACGTTGCCATTTAAAATAATTATTTTGACAATCGGAGATTAATAAATTCAGATAAAGGAGATTCTCTGGAAGCAACAAACACAACCAAGAGAAAAAAGTAGCAGACTCGCTTTTATTGAGTCTGTTCATGAAATATAATGTAGGAAGCAACACCTCTCACGTCCTCTAGCACCGGCTCAAGCGGTATTCTACTTAAAGCCACCTATATTGGGCTCGTTGGTCCCAAAGGACCAGTAAAAATAACACTACTGATTCGTTGCACGGGGAGACTTTTTACAGCCGCCACACTGCACTAAACGAACGCTAGTGTGAATGTTAATAAATACTGATAAGGGAGATTCTCTGGAAGCAACAAACACAGCCAAGAGAATAAAGCAGCAAACTCGGTTTTATTAAGGTACAACCAAAATACAATGTCTGGTTTCTTCACCAAATATCCACGGTTAGGCCAGTTTGTTTACATCAGTATATTTTGCTCCACTTATAAATGAAATGCTCATTTCCAACTGGTACCTATATAAAAATAATTTAACTGAAAGAAAATTATCAAAAATGTAAATAAGTATCCTCTCTAACATGACAACATTATAAACATGTAACAAACATGTGACAGTTTAGTCCTCCTCCACGACCTTCTTCTTCTTCTTGACCCCCCAAATATTCATTTTGTTCAAAGTACCGGTGGTTTTCCTGTCAGCCTTCGTCACACAGCTGAAGTCTAAATTCTGAAGTTGAGGAAGCTTGGAAAGCACATACCATCTATGGCCCTGCAATCAGAAAATAGTCGTATTCACAAAAGTGACATTTTCAGAATTGCTAAAATTTCAGGAAATGAATGCAACACTGCAATCAATCCTTGTCAGTTTATAAACAGGTAGCATAAAACTCAGCTATTTTTAAAACAAAGTGTATCAGCTTTTAAACTATTAAACAATTTGATAGTGTAAGACCTAGGGTAAATAGGTCCTGGTCTGTCAGCTTACAAACGGGTACAGGTATAAAAATAGGCGGAGAAATTTCAATATGAGCAATTTTGTCAATTTTATACTTTTAGAGTTAATCGCCACCTTTCTCAAGATAGTCCCCATTACATGTGCAAGCTTTGGTATTGGCCTTACATGATGCATTTAAGGGGTAGAATTTAACTTTTTTACCCACTTGCTTTTTTTTTGCCAGTGAGATTTTTTTCAACTTCCAAAAATGCATTCTTACCGGCATATTTCTATGCATAACTTTGATATACAATAATTATACAATGTTTAAGTACAACAAATGTCAACTTGCTACTTTTATTTTTCTGTTTCATTAGTTGATCAATCTTTCAATCATGCTATACTTTGTACAGAAAGGATGCACTCGCATGGTTCGGGGATAGTGTGTGTGGGGATAACATAGCTATGTGTAAAAATTGACCAAAACAACAGAGAAATATGGGGGTGGGGTGGGATGGGGGGAAGGGGGAGCTATATGTTTAAAAAATAGACCAAAACAACACAGAAATATACAAAAATAATAATAATTTTTGTTTGGGTTGCATGGGAGCCCAGAGTTTGCAAAAGACAAAATTATTTACGCAACCCTTTACAACATACTCAGGGCCTTCCCCAGGTTTTTTTTAAGGGATAGTGGCATTTAACGCGCGAGGGTGTGAGGTGGGTGCGGGAGGGGGTCCCCTCGTGCATGTCGATTTTTTTTCATGTTTTGAAGTAAAATACGGGTTTTGGCATACACCGGACACATTTAAAAACATGTTTTAAATATATCTACCAGTCTGCCATAGATAGTACATGTAGATTTTTTTCTGTTTTTTTGTTGTTGTTTTTTTGAAAAAAGATGATAACACTCAACTTTATACATCGTTTCCTTTGCTGTTCTAGATTTTTTTTTATCTTGTAAACACTTCATTATAGATGTGGTGAAGTTAAGCAGGAGTAATTATATTATTTTTAAGTGAATAACATTTTAAAAAAACACACTTGAAAACGCAGTGTCGTGTGTTTTTTAAGCATCCGAAATAAGGACTATCCGGATTTACATCAACTTTTTACGCTGACATTGTCTTACAATAACTTAACGTCTAAGTCATGTTAACTGCATCAAGTCATTAGCGTTTTCGAAAAAAAAGAGGTAGGAAACGGTTATAAGTTGATTTAAATGTTATAAAATTGCTGTCTTTATTCATAATTCATCATAATTAATCGTTTTAGTTGAAACACGGAAGCATATTCAAAACCGGAAGTATTAAACCTAAATTTATAATCTGCAACCCCGAGATTCTTATAATTTTATGTGATTATCGAATAATTTGCGTTTGTGAGATTATTTTCTATCATTATCTATTTAAAACACGATAAAATGGATGGAGGCACGTTAATTCAACGCTACAATAAAATATAACATAAGTAAATTGTTTTCACATTTGATGACGTAATACGTTTACAGGTCATGCACGCATGGTTGAATTCTTGAATATGATCCTTATCGCGGAGGTAATTAATACCTCTGCCCCTCTAATCCTTAAGAAAACACTCCAATCAGGAGCTAAGGACGTATGCTTGTCAGCAGTTTATGCCTCAAGGCGTTATTTGATCAGATATGTCATTAATTAACACTGGGAAATGAATGTTTTGACCCACTTTTAAGGGATCGCGGCACGGTTTTAAAGGGTCGCGGTCAGATTAAGGATCGCGGCAAGTCTGTTTCAAAAGTTAAGGGATCGCGGCGTCCCTACGCCATAAATGGCTGAGGAAGGCCCTGATACTATAAGGAAACCAATTCCCAAATTTAGTTGAGCTAGGACAAGAAATATATAGACCTGCAAACACAGCTTACATGCAAAATTTGATGTGAAATAGACATATTTTAAGGGCTATCATAATTTGGGTTCCTTGGGAGCCCATGGGTTACAGGAACCAAAATTGCTTAGCAGCCCTCAAGATAATGCTATAAGGAAGTCCATGACCAAATTTGGTTGTGCTAGGATAAGAAATGTAAGAGACATAGACTTGTAAACACAGCTTACACGCAAACTTTGATGTTGGGCCCGATGCCGATGTGATTACATAAGCTCTCTTATTCTTCGAATAGTCGAGCTAACAAAGGGCCATAATTCTGTAATAGATTAGGCAATCAATGATGGGTGATGTATAGGGACATAAGGTCATCAATTTTTATGTGTACATGATGTTTGGGAACAATCAATTTGAAAATGTTTGATAAAAATGTGTTAACAGGACATTAAGTCAAACAAAGGGCCATAATTCTATTCTATCTATTCAAAAGTGCTTGAGATATGCAAGTATTAAAAAATGTGATACGGGAAGCGACGGGATGTTACGGACAACTTGATTCCTACATAGTCCCCACTTCACTTTGTAAAAGCGGGGGTATAATTACATACAGTGATCATTATGAAGCAGAAGATACCCGTACCTTCACAGTTTCTAACGGATTTCCATGGAGGGTTAATTTCCTGAGATTTTTAAGTGGCACCAGCTGATCAATCTGTGCAATATCCTGGATCTGGTTACCATGGAGATATAATATCTGCAGGCTTACAAACTCTGTCAACTCCTACAAGTATACACATTTTAACGAATATGAAAATAAAAATGAGATAATACACTTAAAAAATTGTTTTTTTTATAGAATATTTACAATCTCTTCATTCTTTCTGTTGAAAAAAACTGGCGTCAAGGAGGCGGTGCTGTACACATCCATTGTGTCTTAACAGAAATTGGATTTCCAATGTCTGAAAATACACTGACACAATAAAATAAATACAATGAATTGATTCGCATTTGTTGGTGATGACATGCTTTATAGTAAATTTGCCATTCACTACTGGCGTTCAATCATAAATGCTATAAACATGTGAATCAGTTCTTAATACACAATTTACAGCATGTACAAGTGATCTGTAATAATAAAAAATAAGTCTGCTGCTACTTGACCAATCAATAACCTTCATCAACCTTTACAATGGAATATAGAGACTCAGCCAATTATTGAGAGCTCTGACAAACGTGGGAAAAGGTGAAAGAATTATCCAAATCGGTTGACAAACCAAAAAGGATATGACCATTTGAAGGGAGTCGCCATTTTGAAATCAAATCATAGTTCCAAATTACCATATGGAATATTGATAAATATCATTTAAAGCAAAGAAAATCAATGCAAATGAATGCAAAATCCTTTTTTTACTGGTCATACAAAGCATTATTGCCATTAAGTATACATATTTTTTCATAAACTTGCTGTCATTGTTTTCCAATAAGTAATGTTTCATATTTATAAGTATTCCATATTATGGTCATTTCGATCTGTGATGTCATACATGTAGCTCTCAAAATGGCGGCTTCCATATATCAGTTTCAATAGAACCTTCATATCTTCTTTGTTTATCAAATGATTTTGATAATTCTTTCACCAATACAGATTGTTTGGCTGTGTCGCTACATTCCCTTAAACAATATAAACAAACTCTTTTGATAACAGTTTCACCATGCTTGCATGTTTAGCAATGAGCCTTGAGAAAAGCAAATTATGAACTGGGCTATATACTGTGTTGATGAGTCGTTAAACAACATACAATTCAATTCAAACCTTGAGCTGGTCTGTGAACAATTCTTATTGCCAAATCCATCATCAATATTTAAAAACTGCAATGTCATTGTCAGGGCTTTTTTTTAACCTATTTAAGTGGGGACGAAATTCGGCCTCTTCCCAATTGTAAAATCCTCTATTTTTTCCCAATAATAAGGTTAACTCTTTGTATTGGGTAAAATATTCCCAATCTTAAATAATTATTATTATTTCTTTTCTTAAATAAAAGTGACAGATTTTGCATAGTTTGTATGTTAAATAAATAAATTCTGAAACATGAATGATATTATACATGTACCTAAGAGACATTTTAATGAACCCCTTAAAACACTTTTCTCTGAACAGCGACAATCACGCTATTTTCCATCCAATTTTGACAGTCACGCGCTTCTTTTTCCCAAAATCAGTAGGCCTAGGCCTTTTCTCAATTTTCTTGAAATAAGCCCTGATTGTTATACTTTGAATTGAATAAACTGGAAGCAACTTTAGAAGGAACTATGTTTTTGAGGTATAATGTTTACAAAAATATTTATAATCTAGTGTTTATAAATATTAAAGATTTTTCCCTTTGAAAGTTGTTAATATGTATCTGTATGAATTTGCATATATGTGCATATAATTATGTGCATGTGTTTCATCCATTCAGAAAGTGTATGTCTACATCATACATTTGTTTCATCCAATCAAAAGTTGTATGTTTACATCATACATTTGTTTCATCCAATCAGAAAGTGTATGTCTACATTATACATTTGTTTATGTCTACATCATACATTTGTTTCATCTAATCAAAAGTTATTCTGGTCGCGGGCCACTGTCCATCACTTATGTAAACATGAACAAATTTTCAGACAAATCTATGCATCCTGACAATTTTTTTTACTCTACCTTCAGGCTTCTATTAGGTTATCTCTTCCTGGAAATTTGACACCAAAGAATTGTGTTTTATATAAATTATCAAAGTGGCATGTGACCTTTTTATAAAAAGACTAAACACTGAGAAATCATTTTGTTTACAAGCCCAGTTTCCGTTGTGTTCTTTATCAAGTGATAGATTTAACTAGGTCATGATACAGTAAAAAATTCTGAATTAAAAACATGTTTGCAAGTCAATTAAACAATTTCACTGAAAAAGTTGTATGTTTGCATTTTTCCACCATTCACCATGATCGCTATAACAATGCGCCTGGTAACGTCAATGTAATATTTTTCACGACGTCAATTTATGCCATAAAAACAGTCTCCGCGAAAACCGTCGGTCTGTCAGACAAATTTTTGAAATATCCGGCACAAAATTCCCGTCAGTCGGTCCAAGTGACCGGCCATTTTTTAGAACTAACATCCAATCAGAAATCCTGTTTTTATCGCTTCTAATTTGAAGCTTCTATTTTTTGTTTATAAATAGAAAGTTCTCTCCCTTGATTAAACTTCGTCGATTTATAAGCGCGCATTTCATTGGTCGATTAGTGGATAAGAAACGATCGCATTACAGCTTTCATATTGTCATTGAAAGGTCATGCAAATTTGTCACGTTGAACTGAAGAAGAATATTAACAGTATAAACAGTGATATTATTTAATTTTTCATATTGTTATTTTTTGCTGAATTGTTGTATAATCTTTTTCTATTTTTAGCTTATTAATAGCACCAGTTATGGATAGTTTTATTTGCGGGACATTGTACGGTTTTGACCGTGATTTGCGGCGCCATCCTAAAATTATATATATATATATATATAAAAAGTTGTTTGGCTGCATTTTTAGTCAGTCGGTCATAGCACAATAAATCAACATTTGTTTAAGGATGTTGAACTGACCAAGCATTTATTGCGCTTTAACAAAAACATGTCTTAACCGAATGTCCTGAGGACTTGAAAATATCTTCGCGTAGACTGTAGTTGTAACAATGGTTAACTCTTTGTAAATCAAACAGATACAGGTTGTACGAGTTGCCTCTCTTTGGTTAAAATATGTTATCACGGTATATATTTTAACTGCGTCCGCTGAAGTGCGATAAAAATATGACGTTATAACAGTTTTTTTTATTTTATTAATTTATTATGCGGCAGTATGTGCGTGCATCCCCAACGCCATATAAGCAGGTAAACACACTTTTCGGAGAAATCCCTTTCGTTTTTGTACCACTTATTTACTTTTTGGTTGTTTCTTCTGTTTTCAATATTCAGTGCTAAACGTCTGTCAATAAATAACATTGTGTGAGTAATTTGTAGTGTACAGTTTTTAAATAAGAATGACGGAAACTGGCCCCTAACCAGTATGTCTAGTACATCATACATTAGTTTCATCCAATCAAAAGTTGTATGTCTACATCATACATAAATTTGTTTCATCCAATCCGAAGTTGTATGTACACTTACAGGTCCTATTTTAGTAAGTTCATTCTGTGACAGATCTATCCAGGCTATATCCTGCCAATGTGAAAACTTGAACTGGGCAAAATCTACGAGACTCTGTAGATTCGAAATGTTGTTGTTGTTCAACTTCAGACATTTACCGCTTGATTTTGCACCCTCTTCTGGCTCCACCTGTTTGCCCTTGCTCCGTGGAGATAAGGGCATACGAGGCTCTTCCTCCTTGGCATCTACAATACACATTGTCTACTGTTAGCTTACATAATTAGGGATAAAAGTAATAGTGGACACTTGCCTGTAAATGCAATTGTTGCTTGGGACAATTTGGTATATACATTTATCAATCATGCAACTAATGTTTCTGCTAGATACAACTACAGCTACTTCCTACTATCCTAATATTTTCTACCCAACTGCTGTATTATGCTAGTTGGGTACAGGTGCTATTGTTGGACGACTTAAAGAGACATGAATGTACAATTTAAACTACATATATATATACACAATGTATATATATTTATTTTTTTTCCATTTTATTTTTGTATTTAATACAATGTCATGTAATATGAGAATTTTGTATAAAAAGATTTAGCTTGTTTGTGTTGTGTTTTATCTCTATTTGTGTAATAAAAAGTCACTATTTAGAAGAGTACTGTTTTCGAGGGGAAAAGATAAAGAAAAAAAAATAATTATATTATATAATAAAAAAAGGAGATTTTTTTTTTTAATACCTAGCAACTTAGAAATGCAGTACATTGTTCATCATCAAAAGAAAGCATGTTGCATTCATTATCGATATAAATGTACTTAAAAGCCTAAACCATTTTTTTGCCAAAGTTACTTCCTTTGACAAAAACACATCCATTTGTATTTTGACCGCAGCAGACGTCAGCTGTTGTTTTCATTGAACTTCAGGTAAATTATGTTATTTAAACAGTTTGTATGATAAATAAATCGTGTTGAAATGTGACAACTACTCGACAGAGACTCGTAATTATCATTTTTCTTACACTCACCAAAATACAGCTGAAATTCTAAATTACTAACCATGTAATTCTTATATATATGCACTTGTGTTAATGAGATCCCTCCATTCCTTTAAAGAATAATTAATAATTCATACGTAATATATACGCCTTGCTCCTATATGTGATATTGCACCAATTTAATACCAATCTCATTAAAATCTGACTCTTTATCATGGATATGACTACACTGCATTGGAAGTCACATCAGATACAGATCTCAGTAAAACGCTCGACAATTGAAAGAGACAATGTCCATAGCTTTTAGCTTATAAAACACAAAATAATTGAATTGACAATAATACACCAACCATTATTGAATATTTACTGAAAAAAAAAAAGAAAAAAGAAAGGATTGTTTGACGGAATTTAAAGCAGTACAATTTTTTTTTACAGATTCGTGGGATTGAACCCACACTAATATGACACTCGTGGGTCAACAGTCAAGTTCGATATCAGCTAAGCGGGCCAGATGTACTATGACTTACTATTTAGAGCGCTAATCTCGTAATAATTTCAGTGGAATATATATTTTCAAAACACACATGGCAGCGCCCATGATTTTCTTCGTATCTTGATATAAAACATGCCATTTAGTGCATTTCTTTTAATTTATGGTTCAATCCACTGAATTCCACAGCAATAACACACAAAGGCTTTATCTTTAGTCAGATATAAACCTATGTGTTTTATGTGGATTTTCGTTTGTTCAGTTCACTTGAATGGCATCTGAAGTGCATATGAAACGCGCGATTTCATTGGTTGAACTACTCATGAATATTGATTAGATGAAAGGTTGATCTGATGTGACCTACAAAGGAGTGTTGTCAGATCCTATAGCGGAGAAGCATAATTAGGATATGAATTTAATGAGATTGATTTAACACTGATAAATGACTCTCAAGATGGAATTTAACCCTTACCCCGCTAAGCACGATTATAATAGCCTTCATGTCCATTGTAAACCAGGGATCACTCTAGGCCGCGAATCCGCGGTATTCTCGCATTAAAATCTCAAAAATCGCATGAAAAAAGACAAATGGAACAAATTGTCGCATCGAATTCGGGAAATCCATTTTCACCATTTTGGTTTGTAATGCAAATATATTGATTTATATTTCATTTAAAATCTCAAGTTAATTTGTTCAGATCCAATTATTCGCAATTAAAACAAATAAATCAAGAAAATATCAAATTATTCGAAAACACATCAAAAGGAGATTGTTATGTCTGTAAACTTCCGGTTCGCTTTTGTTTTGCGGACCCGGCGGTGTCAAAGTAAATCGATTGATTATGAATAAACATGGCCATTTTTATAATAATTTATCAACTTCTAGTCATGTCTGACCATTATCCCCCGATCTATAATGACGTGATTAACTATGTACTGGTGCAAGCCATTAACTTTGAATCCGAAATGTTTCGTGAAAATGGTGAATGTCTCATTAAAATCAAGCTAGTGGGACATTTTGTCTCATTGAAATTCAATCCTAGGGTGATCCCTGTAAACCCAGATCAACCTGCGAGTAGCTCACCCTTTGTCACATAAATGGAATGGTCTTAATTCAAAGAAAGAACAGTCCATTAATTATATATATATGTAGCGGGTTAAAGGTTAATGCTTCACTCTGATTGGCATCCCTATGCCTTTCATTAAATTCCATCATATCCATGTTTAATATAAATGATGATCTACTACACATTATGAGATACGAGTAATAAGTCAGGCCTCGAAATTAACACTAGTCCGGTAGCCCGATGCTAATTAAAATGCTGTCGGGCTACCAAATGTTTGTGTCTGGGTAGTCTGAGGAGCTAGTAATATGTTTGTTCAAACAAGAAATAAATTATAAACAATAGGTTGTGTAGTGGCAGCGCTTTCTAACCTAACCTTTTTAAAAACCTGATGTTTCCATAGTTTCAATAAATGTCTACATGGCGTTAATAATTAACCATTGCCTCAATAATCATAATGAGTGTATACCATATTATTTTTAGTAGCGACGTACCGATTAATCGAGTGTAACCGATATTCAGTTACTTAGGCATCCGATAGCCAATGATCGATTATGAAAGTTTATAATCGATCATTGGTAAAATGTAAAAATGCACTTTAATAAATGTTAAAAATAGAGAAAAAAAATGTTTATCCAGGAGACAACAGTTACGAATTACAATTGTGAAAATGAGCATATACACAAAATTGAAATAAACACATTTTTATCAATTATATATTTTTTGCTGATTAACATGAAATAACAATGGCATAAGAAACAAGACAGGAAAGAATACATACTTAATCAGAAATTATTCTAAGTCCAAGGCCTGAATCTCAGATTAACATGCACATGTTATATACTTCATATTGACTAACCCATTATAACCGGTAATTGATCGATTGAGATGCTTTTATGTGCTTCGATAACCTTGCATATGAGATGCTTTTATGTGCTTGGATAACCTTGCATACAAAAGTAACATGTATAAGAAAAGTGGAGATATCTTCAAAATGCATTTAAAACTTATGAAAATAAACTTTTCTTTGACTATTATGTTGGGCTAGTAAATTATAAGCAAGGCTAATGATTTTACCCAACAACTAGACCAGTGGTCTAGTAAACTAAAACGTCTCCATAATTACGGATATGTACTCACTTGTAACGATCTGCGATGTATTAAGGGTAGCGATACTTACCGGCTATGTTCTCTATTCTGCAAAAGGAGTAGTCAATTGGTGGTATGATCTCATTGAACGTGTCTATTGCCGGGTGTGTTTCAGACTTCTTTTTGGCTAGGTAGGGCACAACGCTGTCAAATAAGAAAAATATTCTTGCTTTCATCGTATTATATATATATATTCGCAGTTGAAACTTTGGTATATGATTAGCATTTATGTGTAAATGTGCAAGGGGGTATTCTTTTTCATATCTCACCCAGGGGCGGGACTAAGGTGGTGAATTTACAAAGTACAATAACTCCTACATGCTTAAATGTAACTGAATTGAACTGAATGTTGTTTAACGGCTCATCAACACAGTATAGGTTATTTAGAGCCGCCCAAGAGAGAGGGGAAGGATACATAGAAATCCGGGGACCTGCCCTACTCTTATTATCGAATAGATTCCTATGGTTCTTTAAGACCGATACACGGGACCGCCCAGTTTACGTCCCCATCCGACGGACGAGGCTAAGGGAAAGTGTCTTGCCCAAGAACACACCGACGGAACTCAGTGGCACCACGGAGGATTGAACCCGGGGCCTCCAGTTACAAAATCCGCCGCGCTACCGACTGCACCACGCCAGCCCTCGATGTAAGCATGTGAAACTGTTTGTATTACCGTTGCCTCGAGGGTCAATACATATGTAACAGGTTTTTACATGGGCTCCTCGAGGGCTTTTTCCCTTCATAAGAAGGGGCCGATATTTGGCCTATTCCCCTAGCAAAACAGACTACTTTTTTCCCCTCTTTGGCTGAGAAAATTCCCCTAAAAATGTTTTATATATCTATATATATTTTTTTTGCTTAACGTTATTCCCCACTCTAACTTTCTCAACATTATTATGTTTGGGATACATTTATAGAAGTTTATCTAAAATGTACCTCTTTTAAATATTGGCACACTCAAATCTTCAATTTTTGCCTAATACACTGTTCCCCCTATATATTGAAATCACATTCTTTTTCCCCCTTTAACTCCAGAATCAGGCCCCCCCCCCCCCCCCCCCCCCCCCACCCCACTATGGAAGTTTTGGGCTCATCATTTCGTCAATAACTATTAAACAAGGTTGTATGTTGTTAGAAATAAAGGTTTATTTTTTTATTGAACATTTATTTTGATAACAAAAACTTTTAAAGCCAGTATGCCAATGTTTAAGTTTGCAGTGTACTACTAAATTGTTCACGAATGGTATTAACGTTTGTTATCTTGTCATCCATTACCGTGTACTTCGACAACTGTCGGCCGAAATAATAACCAGTGCTCACACTGGCCATTTTAAATTAATAGCCACACATTTTTCAGTTAAGAAAATAATAGCCAATTTTAATGCGTAAGAAAATTTGGTCAGTCGTAAGAGCCAGATTTTAAATCAGGTTTTATTAGACTATCAGGGTTTCCTCTGGCTATATTTTTCTTTTTGTCACCACTTTCTCCAAGTGAAAGAAGTAGGAGCCTAGACTAGAATTCATTTAGAAGTAGGATTCCAGGAACTCGATTGGAACACATCAATTGATAAAACAAAGAATGATGGATTAAATAATGAATAAAAATAAACTTATGTATCTGTCATCTATATATCGTTTTTCTTTCCACCAACATGTATTTGTAAAAGACAGTTTTTCTCATTCGATATGTAAAAAAAAAAAAAATCCGAAATTATGTACGAACCGAAGTACTATGACACCGCACTTTTACGGCCCAAAAATTTCAAACATTTAATCGAAATACCATCAATTACGAACTTTTTTCATGCATTAATGTGTTTTGAATGACAAAAATGGTCTTTCTTATCAAAGGGGAAAGAAAACAACCCTAATAGTAGGATAATGTAGTTTTATGTCATTAATTGTCGATCTCAAAGTTGTGACAAATTGAAACTGCTGACACAAAGCCAGGCACAATATTCAAACTTCTTATTGTTTCAATGTTTTAATTACTTTATTGCAAGTGTTTTCACAGTTCACAATACACATGGGAGTTTGCTACCTATCGGGATCATGATGGGATAGCTATTAATGCAGATGAAAGTAGCGACTATGTTCATAATAGTGCGTGCACAAATTAATTTCATCTCTTCGTAGTTTGTGTACAGAAAAACAAACTGGAAACTATACCTACTGTTGGATTGTCTGATTGGTCAATCGCTCGAAAGATAACAAATAACGGCATATCTGATTGGCTATTCGGTCCATTAATCACATGATGTTTGCATGTATCAACAATACCGATTATCCGACAACGAAGTGCCAATTAAGGGAATTAACAACTTTTACAAGCGATAATTGATAAGCGCGTGGTGAAATCACAGGGGGAGTGAACGGATTATGTAATGTTTATTGTGGTCATTTATTACTTGGGGTGTCAAACAGACCATTATACGAAAAAATTATAAAAAAAAAAAAAAAATGAAATAAAATAATCGCCATTTCTTGTCGACATTTCTTTAAAATAATCGACAGTATTATAAAATAATCTCAAATGGCGACCATGGCGTATGGTAGCATGAGCACTGATAACGGCCATAGCCCTATTATCATAGAGGACATAAAAACTGAGTAACAAATCAAAAACTGGAGTGAGTCATACATATGACCGATTACCTGAATAAACAGGAAATACCGTAATTAGCAAGGTTGAGTAAGGGTGTGAGACATAAATCTCCGCCAATTGGATGTGTTTAATGTTTAATGACCCATGGTTAATTGGGCAATTTGATGTAGGAAAGGAAATGTGTGACGTAATTGCCAGATAGGTATGCTGGACATGATTTCTCTAGGCTATCAGAGACAAATTTACAGATAATGCATTCTTTTTAAAAAAAAAAAATCAGAAATGTGCGAATTTACGTCTCCTCAAAATTTAATTGCCCTTGAAACAAAATGATTACACAGTATGCAGAAAACAGGCTTTCCAGAATTATGGAAATAGAGTTTTAATGATGATACTAACTTAACATGCGTTAAAGTTTGATATGAAACACTGTAGGGCTGGATACCGTTAAAATGAAACGGTACAGTACTGGTATCGGTACCAACAAAATGGTATTTTAACGATTCCGAGTGAATCAACAATGACAGTGAACTTGTCCGATCAGTTTGCTTGAAAAAATCGGTCGTATTTTCGTACTTGATTAATTTAATTTTCAGTTATTTTCCGCTTTAAAGTTACACGTTTTTTTGTTATTTCATGTTCAGTTACATACATTATATTTATTGTGAGTTTCTTGGTTTTAAGTCCATTTAATTGCTGGAAAAAGTGAAAACGAAAATATGTATCCAAATGTTTGCCTAACTACTGGACTATAAAGCGTGCTGTAGACTATGACCATTGGTTCCATAAAGCATGTTAATTACATTCTATAAATAGACGTTGCTTCTCGATTAAATTGCTAGGTACTACACAGCAAAGTAATGCCAGGGTGTTAATATTTAAACAAAATGATGACACGCTGATTTGTTCATCGCAATCACGAAGGTTTGGACTTTATTCACTGCCAGAACAGCTTTAAAATAAACATAGTGAGTTTTCCAAATACCGATATGAGTACCGTTTTTTAAACGTGTAAATTCCGGTTCCCAGTCGATTTTTTTGTGGTGGAGGCAGACCACCTACTTTTCCAGGGTAGAACCAGTAAAGTACACCTTCCGTCATCCGTAAGAATCGACCCTTCCTCACTTACAAGTTGAGCTCCCGGTGGATTCGAACCCACAGCGGTGAGAGGCGAAGGTTTACAATGCAACGTCGATAATTATTCGGCCACGAAGTCTCTAAATATTGACACAAAAATAAATATTTGAATATAACCCCGAAAACCAATAACAATAAATACTGATGCATTGATAACACTAGCCCTCGTAACATTTACATGAATTAAACACTAAAAATAAGATTTAAAATTACCTTGTACCAGCCATCATGTTCACCTTAGCTTTGAAGAGATGAAATATCAAAATAAATATTTGAAAAACAAAAGTCAAAACCTAGCGGCCATTTTGTTACTCGGGTAACGGTTTATTGAGTGCCCGGATGTAAACAAAATATAAAACTTACCGGAATCAATTCCAAACTTATATATCTGTTTTATGTTTTAAAAGAACATAAGTACACCTTAATTCAGAATTTTTAATAATTTTAATATAATATTTTTTTCACTAATTTATTTTACTCCATATAAAAATGAATAACAAAACATTTGTTTCTTGAATAAATTTGATTCGTAAATTCTTCAAATCCCAAACCGAGGCTGACCGCTTGAATTCAAACAACAGGAAATGTATTTTATCGAAAAATTATGAAATAATTGCAAAAGTATTGAGAAAGGGTAGGTTATTGTTTCTCTTATATATAAATAAAAATAAATGTAACAGTAAGTAAACAAATCGACTCCGCGAAACCTCAGTTTTTGTTAATAAAATGTGTATAATTTCCAAAATTATTTGGCCCTGGCATAATTTTTGCCATGTCAGAATTTAGAATGCTGTTCTACCGTCTAGGGCGAAGAATAGACAACAGCAATTAACTTATTATCTTGTTTGTTTCTTATTTTACTTCCATGCCTCTTTTGGTATGATTAGGAAGGGTCATGAGATCTACAATAGAAATATGACCACTTTTTTTGAGAAAAAGTTATTCACAAAAAAATACACTGTTGTTATCACCCATGTCTAACACCAAGGTGCATTTACTTTATGTGATATAGAAACACGGATTGCTATATGTTTTGTAAGTTCACATACATGTGATATCTCCCGCCGGGAGCTAATTTCTCCCGGAATTTCATGGGATCTCCCGGCCTCCTGCCATATATGTCCTGCCGGGAGCTCCATTTCTCCCGGTATTTTCCGCCGAGTTACAAAATTTCGCTATTTGCGAATCCTTTTGGGTAATTGCTATGATTTATTGGATCAAGACCGAGTTTTCCGAATGATCTAGAATAAACACTTGCCGTCTTATCTATATCTGTGAAAACATTGCCCCTGGGCGGTTAATTAAAAGCATTAGCATGTCAGGTAATTGGTTAATTGTGTGAAAATAATGATTGGATTGTTTGTTTATGACACGTGGCGGCGATACCTGTAATGTCCATGGGAGGTTGATTATGATAGGATTAAGGAATACACCGACTGTAAGTGGGGTGGTAATTAGCGAATTCGGCATCGATTGATATTTGGTATATAATATTGATGAGTGCCAAGTTTAATAATGTGAACAATTGTGTAGACTTTCAACCGACAAAGGTGATGCTGGCAGCAGCCAAGTCTTGTTGTAATTAGTGGTTAAAAAGTGGACAGAGTCTATAAAAAGTGTTTAATTACATGCTATACTTGATTATATGCTATGCTAACATGAAATAAACAGTATTCAACTATTTTATGTATGAAATATCATGTTTTTATGCTGATTTCACCCCTTTATTAAGGTTTATATCAGAAAAAAAAAATACCGGTACGCGTTAAAATTTGAGTATAAAAACCTCCCTGAATTTTGTCAAATCTCCCTGAAAAAAAAGTCAAATCTCCCTGGTAACCCTCCTGAAAATATCACATACATGTATGAGTTCATGTCAACAAAATATATATTATTGTAATGTGGTGATGCTGGGTATCCGTTGTCCAGGTTAGCTCAGTTGGTAGAGTCCCATACTGGCCGCACTTCCCCTTTGGTTTACTTCATTGGCTACGAGGATAATTCGGTGAACGCAGGATATGGCATATAGGGGAGGGGGTGGCTGAGAGACCAGAGGAGCTGGGAATAGCTTTAAAAAGTTTTCTCTTTTCCCCTTTGGTTTACTTCAGTAATATATGTCGGTAAGTAGCTATTCAATTACTGGTTAGGGGCCAGTTTCCGTCCAAGCCCAGTTTCCGTCATTCTCATTTAAAAATAGTTTACACTGCAAATTACTTACACGATATTACTAATTGATAGTCATTTAGCACTGTAAATTGAAACTAGAAGAGGCAAACAAAATGTAAATAAGTGGTATAAAAAAATAACGAAAAAGGATTGTGTTTTCTTCCTTATATGGCATTGGTGATGCGCACGCATACTACTGCATAATAAATTGTTACAAAAAATAACACTGTTATGTCATCATATTTTTATGATGTCATAACAGTGTTATTTTAGCTGGGCTATAATCGGCAATTTACAAATTAAGGGACGTCCATATTAAAGAATTTGGCATACTTTGAAGTTTTTGGAAGTACACTACGCATTTGATGTAATTTACTGCTGTACGCCCGTTAACAGAAGCCCTGAATTCAGTGGCCGCAGTACCGTGTTAATATAGTTTAACCAATGAGAGATAACTCGTACAACCTGTATCTGTTTGATTTAAACGGAGTCATTGAACATAATACTTTGACATTACCAGTCGCATTGTTGTAGCGATCGAGGTGAAACAATGCAAACGTAAAATTTTTACAATGAAATTGTTGAATAGACTTGCAAACATGTTTTACATTTCATAAAATGTTTTTGTATAATGACCTAGTTGAATCTATCACTCACTAAAAAATATGACGAAAACTGAGCTTGCAAACTAAATGATTTTTCAGTTTAGTCTATTTATAAAAAGGTCAAGTACCATTTCGATAATTGATATAAAACAAAATTCTTTGATGTTCAATTTTTAGCTCTACTGATCAGAGATCAGCAGAGCTTATGCCGTGGTGCGGCGTCCGTCGTCCGTCTGTCTGTCCGTCCGTTAACTTTTATTTGTAGCGACTACTCCTCTGAAACTACTGGATGGATATTCATAAAACTTTACAGAAATGTTGCCCATGAAGTCTAGTTGATCCTAGCAAAAATTCATGTTGATGTGAAATTCAAGATGGCCGCCAAAGCTAAAAATAGATTTTTTAAATTCAAGTTTGTAGCGACTACTTCTTGAAAACTATAAGTGATATTGATATGGGACTTTTTCTAAAATGATCAGCATGACATGATGTTGGTCCTTGTCGAAAATCATTTTGATTTGACGTTAAACATGGCTGCCAGCGGCCATCTTTGTTTACATAGAGTTATAAAATGAAAACTTGTAGCGACTACTCCTCTGAAACTACTTGACGGATTTTCATGAAACTTCACAGGAATGTTGCTCTTGATGTCTAAATGATCTTAGCAAAGTTTCAGGTCGGCCGGAAATTCAAGATGGCCACCACGGCTAAAAATAAATTTTCAAAATACAAGTTTGTAGCGACTACTTCTTGAAAACTATAAGTGATATTGATATGGGACTTTTTCTAAAATGATCAGCATGACATGATGTTGGTCCTTATCAAAAATCGTTTTGATTCGACGTTAAACGTGGCTGCCAGCGGCCATCTTTGTTTACATAGAGTTATATAGTAAAAACTTGTAGCGACTACTCCTCTGAAACTACGTGGCGGATTTTCATGAAACTGTACAGGAATGTTGCTCTTAATGTCTAATTGATCCTAGCAAAATTTCAGGTCGGCCGGAAATTCAAGATGGCCGCCATGGCTAAAAATAGATTTTCAAAATACAAGTTTGTAGCGACTACTTCTTGAAAACTATAAGTGATATTGATATGGGACTTTTTCTAAAATGATCAGCATGACATGATGTTGGTCCTTATCAAAAATCGTTTTGATTCGACGTTAAACGTGGCTGCCAGCGGCCATCTTTGTTTACATAGAGTTATATAGTAAAAACTTGTAGCGACTACTCCTCTGAAACTACGTGGCGGATTTTCATGAAACTGTACAGGAATGTTGGTCTTAATGTCTAATTGATCCTAGCAAAATTTCAGGTCGGCCGGAAATTCAAGATGGCCGCCATGGCTAAAAATAGATTTTCAAAATACAAGTTTGTAGCGACTACTTCTTGAAAACTATAAGTGATATTGATATGGGACTTTTTCTAAAATGATCAGCATGACATGATGTTGGTCCTTATCAAAAATCGTTTTGATTCGACGTTAAACGTGGCTGCCAGCGGCCATCTTTGTTTACATAGAGTTATATAGTAAAAACTTGTAGCGACTACTCCTCTGAAACTACGTGGCGGATTTTCATGAAACTGTACAGGAATGTTGCTCTTAATGTCTAATTGATCCTAGCAAAATTTCAGGTCGGCCGGAAATTCAAGATGGCCGCCATGGCTAAAAATAGATTTTCAAAATACAAGTTTGTAGCGACTACTTCTTGAAAACTATAAGTGATATTGATATGGGACTTTTTCTAAAATGATCAGCATGACATGATGGTTATCCGAGTCGAACATTATTTTGATTCGACATTAAACATGGCTGCCAGTGGCCATCTTTGTTTACATAGAGTTATATAATGAAAACTTGTAGCTACTACTCTGAAACTACTTGACGGATTTTCATGAAACTTCACAGAAATGTTGCTCTTGATATCTTATTGATCCTAGCAAAATTTCAGGTCAGCTGGAAATTCAAGATGGCCGCCATGGCTAAAAATAGATTTTCAAAATGCAAGTTTGTAGCGACTTCTTCTTGAAAACTATAAGTGATATTGATATGGGACTTTTTCTAAGATGATCAGCATTACATGATGTTGGTCCTTGTCAAAAATCATTTTGATTAGATGTTAAACATGGCTGTCAGCGGCCATCTTTGTTTACATAGAATTATATAATGAAAACTTGTAGCGACTACTCCTCTGAAACTACTTGACGGATTTTCATGAACTTCACAGGAATGTTGCTCTTGATGTCTAATTGATCCTAGCAAAATATCAGGTCGGCTGGAAATTCAAGATGGCCGCCACGGCTAAAAATAAATTTTCAAAAAACAAGTTTGTAGCGACTACTTCCTGAAATCAAAATCAATCAGTAGAGCTTCAAGGTCATTGACCTCTTGTTTTAAGAAAGGGTTACCTAATAGAAAGTAGTGTAAACATTGTCAGGGCACATTGATTTGTCAGAAAAAGTGGCCTCCGACCAGTATAGCTAATGTTATTTTGTTATATGCTGATCCGACAATAAATAAAATTTGAATTGAAAGTATTCAACGTCTTATAAATTCATTATTCAATAGATCTACAATCTAAATGTAGGCCGACCATAAATAATTGTTGGTTTGCTGTTTCCCTACCTACCCACCAAAAAGGGCCCTACCCAAAACCTTTTATAGCAATTCTTTAACAAATAATTATTTTCTTTACTGTTTTTAGTATATTTTTCTTTAATTTCTTATGTTGTTTTTTACTGTCTTTGGCAAAAAAAATCACATACCCACTTATAAAATCCTGGGTCGGGAAACAGCAAACAAATATATTTTTAAGGATGGCCTTATGTTTGCATTTTCTTGTTATTGTTATAAATATTTTATTTTCAAACATTTCTTGAAAAACCTTCACTCTTAAAAAAATCTCCTGATATTTTTAATAGGCAATGTAACTAGCTGTAAGAAAGTTGATTTTGCATTATATTTTTTTTTTAAAAATCACCTCTTTTCTAAATCACTACATGTGATGATGGTGTACCAGTAAGGTTTTATAATGTTGTTTAAATGCTTTGAATTTGTAAATGCTAAATGCTTAAATATTTGGTCTGAAAATGATTTGTCAATTGAATAATGTAAAATTGTTACAACAATTTTCTGGAGTCCATCAGATAATTTGTGAACATAAGCGTGGATTGTCACAGAGAAAGCTATCCTGATCTATATCAATGTTTCCAATATTTGTTGAATTAAAATCAACCCTCAACAATATTGCTGCCGATTACAAATTCAAAGAGGCTAGTTACAATAAAAGGCATCCATGGCCAATTGATCCTGGTTGACTATCTATATAGACCTATTTTTGACCATTTCAGGTTTTAATCATGGATCCACATAAGCGACAGACGCTCATCAAATGGGTAAGGTATTTCCTCTTATCTCTTAAAACAAGTATTTGTCTTGCACTGCCATGCGAATACACTCCACTAGTATTTTATTAAAAGGTTAATGAAACCAGAAACATAACACTGATTTTCGGATAGGAAAGACTTAATTTCACATATATATATGCACTTTCAATTGTACCTTTAATAGGCAAAAAAAACTGTTTCCGGTGGCCCGACCGACCCTATTTTTAGGGGCCGACCCTAAAAAAAATTGTTCTGAACAATGATTTATCACAATTATGATATATCGAGGTAAACTGACATCACAGAGAAACTTTCAGTTGTATCATCAACTTGTGTGGGGTTTATGAGATAAATACATGTAGAATCTCACTATCTTGCTCCAAAAAATTTTTTTTTGTCTACTGACCTACCCTATTTGTTTAGAGCATGCATTAGGAAACTGTCAAACACACCTATTATATATTTTTTTGGCTTTTCACATTATCCTGATACGGGTCTGCAACTGGTCTCAATTAAAGAGAATAACATTCTGTATACATTGATATATCAGGGCTTTTTTCCCTTCTATAACAGGGGCCGAAATTCGGCTACTTCGCAAACAACATTTCCCCATCTAACTTTCTCAATATTATTTTTGTTTTCGATACATTTACATTAGAAAGTTTATCTAAAATGTAACATATTATGCTGAATAATTGTACATTTGTTTTATAGTGTCCTCCTCCCACAAAAACAATGTATGCATGTATTTATAAATCAGACAGTTGTCACCTTTTTTCCCCCACAAAATGACCAGGCTAGGATTAACAATTCTTAGGCAAAAAGCCCTGTAAATTATTTCTGTCTTAAGAAGGAAAGAAAATGAAGAACAAGATTTTGCAGTGACATATTTATCTTGTATCATACAAGGTTATGTTTTTACTGATTTCAGCTAAATGCGCTGAGTGATCAGAGGGTTCAAAGTTTTGATGATCTGAGGGATGGCCGAGTTATTGTTGCCATTCTGATGTCTGTGTAAGTTTGCTTAATTAAAATACTTAAAATTTGTAGTTTAAAAACAACATAATTGTTTCCCTATTGTAAATGTTAAAAGTTTTCGATCATGTGTCTTCATATACATTCAATCATATATTATTTTATTGTTTTATAAATAATTGTTTTAGGTAAATCTTTAAAAAATATTTTTGGTTTTCGGATGACAACAATATATCCCTTTGAAGTAAAATACTATTCTCCAAAATTAGCTGAAATAAAAAATAATATAGAATTGTAATGAAAATTCATGATACACTTAGGGTTGCAGAAAACTAAACATTTTTACAGGTGCTCTAAAGATCATTTATTGAAAGAAAAAATGGGTTAAAACACAGATTTCTTACCATACCTGTTGGCATATCATGGTATATTTACAGTGGAGACCACCTGATACCCAGCGACACAGAGCTCGACACACCTTCCAAACGACTGGCTGCTCTGAAGATCTGCATTGAAGGTATATTATCTAAATCTTGATGTGTGTTGTTACCATATCAAATAAAAAAAACACTATTTTAAATAAATCAGGGGCACAGACTAACTCTATTTAGCTAGGAGCCAGCTGGGCCCCTGATTTAGAATTTTTAGGGGCCCAGCCAAAAAGTTAGGGGCCCAACAAAATATTATTTTATTTTACCACTCTGGTGCATAATTTATGAACAATTACATGCATTTACTCCGTGTTTATTGAATATCATAAACAACATTACTGATCATTACAAGTCCAAGTTATCTATTTAATTATAAATAGTATTGTTAATGAGTTTTGTTATAAATGATCACAACTAGAATATGTAAATTATTGTAATAAAAGATTAAAAAAGATTAGATATTATTAAATTAAATGTTTTATTTCGTTATAAATATTTTATGTCGACATACAGTTTTAAAATTAATGTATGAGACCTTTTTTATCAACAAGATTCCCTGCCATATACTTATTATTGATGATTTCTAAAAGCATTGCATTTTATTAATCAAAAGCGCCACGTTTTAGAATATCCAAAAAACCTAATTATTTCCCCTTCAAATTATAACACGAATTTATGATCATGTGTAAAATAAACACTTACATGTCTGTTTTAATGTTGATTTTATACCAGCAAATGTTACTTGTACTCTTGCACATCTAATTTTACATTGACATTCAAAGTTCAGAGTACCGTAACATGCAGTTTTGTGGGAAACCGTACATCGCAACATCTCGAACATTGTCTCGTTTCCGCAGTGGAAAAATAAAAACAAACATCTGTTTCATTATTATTTTGTTAAGGGTTTGTCTATTTCGGCCAACAGTATGTAGTTCACGGGACCAAAGCAAAATATGCGGGGTAAAATCCTCGAACTCAAATGTTTGTGTTGAATGATTACCCTTTTTATGTTTTTTGGATTGAATATATATTTGGTCGCCAGATGGGCGCGTGAAAGTCAAATTTTGGTTGCCCAGACCATTTTTTACTCGCCAATGGCGACTGGGCGACCGCTAATTTGTGCCCTGTAAATGATTAGGTCTTTGTTCTGAAAGCTTGCTTAAGCTGTAATACATTTACATATTTAATACTACAAACAGTTCTGTAAATATGAAACACAAAATGCAATGAATCTTTTATCTGATTTTCAATATTAAAATACCCAACACATGTTCATGGTTTAATCCATCTATTATTTGGGTGTACTATTATGTATAAAACAGCGTCGCCATGAGAAATGCAACGGGCGGTCTTATGTTCTCAATTATTTATAATTATCCTGTAGGTACATTAAAAAACTGAAGTAATATATTCAGGGCTTTTTTCCACAAAATTGGGAAGAGGCCCAGGCCTGTCCATTTTGGGAAAAAAGAACGCGCTTATTTCTCATTTTGGGAAAAATACAAGGTTTCATAAATTAAGTAAATATGACATTAATATACTTTATTTATATTGTCATCCATTATTTACCATAATTATTAACTTTTCCAAGTCCGAATTTACTTAGCAGACAAAAACACACTGCAGAATTCATGCTTTTTCTCAAATTCTGAGAGACTGCTGTTTTCCGATTGGGAAATATTTCTGCCACAGTTGGGAAAAAACAGTCCAATTTTCTGTTGGGAAGAGGCCCTTTACAGGCCTCTGTTATATAAGGTAAAAAAAGCCCTGATATTTGATAGTAAAGGTTGGGTGATCCCTGTACCCTGTCAGTTTTCAAGTCCACGAAGGGAGGCATATAGTAATTGAACCGTTCGTTCATAACTTTAAAATAACTGAATGGGTTTTCATGAAACTTCAAAAAATGTTAACCACAATTAGAAGGTGTGCAAGAATTGGGTCCGTACCTCAAAGGTCAAGGTCACACTTTGAGGTCAAATGAGTGAAAATTATTCGGGGGGCATTTGTCTCTTATTGGTGACATTTCTTGTTAGGTCTGTATTGGAAAAGTGAAAGTTACAAATTCACAATAAATGTTTTATTTGTAGGATTTTACCATCAGGCATTTGATGATGGGAGTCTGATCGACTTCAGTGTGCTGTCGAGATCACATGCACTACGTGGGGATGCCTTTGATATGCAGATGGGAAAGGTAGGCTGTCACACTAACGTGTATTGATTATAATTCATGCTCACATATATATATATATATAATATACACGTGTATAATGCATGACTCTCAGATCACTTATTTTTCCCTTGAAAAGTGCAGTAATATCTATTTGGACACATAAACGATATGTCAATGGGTATGAAAATACCTTTATGCAGTGATTACAGTGATTTTTTTCCAGCTTTTTGGGAATGGTGCTTGTACCCATTCAATTGAGAACATTCACATCATCTTGCCTTAAATTGTGAATTTTTTACTTTGTGCAGTGATTACAGAGTCTTTCACTATCAAACAAAAACAACATTATATGCTTAATTACTTTACATACATATTATCATGTATACGTTCTCTTGTAGTATTTCATTATCCTCACCTAAAAGAATATATTTTTCCCCTTCTTCAGTTTAAAGTTTCACTCTAAATATTTAAAAGAAGAAGAAAAATTTGGGTGGAAAATGCTGCTGCTGTTTGAATAGTTGTTACCTCTGCCCACTAGTAACTGTATACATACTGTCAAAGTCACTGATTTAATGCTCTAGTTATTTAATTGTTTATTGCTTGTTCATTTTATGTTGTCTAAGGCCAAAAATAACAACACACCTGTATTTCCAGTGGCCCGACCAACCTATTTTTAAGGGGCCGGCCCTAAAAAATGTTATGAAAAAATACTTTTTTCTGAACAAAGATTTATCACAATTTATCGAGGTAAACTGACATCACAGAGAAACTTTCAGTTGTATCATCAACTTGTATTGGTTTATGAGATAAATACATGTAGAATCTCACAATATCTTGCTCCAAAAAAAAAAATGTCTACGTACCTACCCTATTTTTTCAGAGCATGCAATAGAAAACACACCTATTATTTTTTTGGCCTAATCAGAATCGAGCTTTTGTTTTTATGTCCCCGAAGGAAGGGGGCATACATAATGATATAGTAATTGCACCGTTCATTCATTTGTCTTTCCGAAACAATCATGTGTCTGACAACTTCCAAAGTACGGGAGAGAGTTTGATGAAAGTTAACACGAATATTAATCACAATGAGAAGGTGTGACACTCACAAGAATCATGTCCAGACCTCAAAGTTCAAGTGACACTTGGAGATCAAAGGTCAAATGAACTTTGGGGGCATTTGTCACTTACTGAGTGACATTTCTTGTTTTAGATATTTTTTGTTATACATTTATTATTGTGATTTATATGCCAGTAATGGCCCAGGAATGTAAAAAAATACATAAACAACTCGTCTAACGTGTTTGCCAAAAATTCTGCAATCCGATTGGTTTACGTTCAAACATTTGGACCTGTTAAATAGTGCATAGCCCATCGCAAATGTGACATGCGTCATGTGACATCCAAATCGCGACATCATTACGTAATATTTCAAAGTATTTTGGAGTAAAACTCAAAAACAATGAAATGATAGAAACAGGTTTGACTTTTGCGATGCTATATCAGTCATTTAATGGTCGCAACTCATGTTTAAATTAGCACCGCTAACACGTCAAAATCAAACAAAGTTTGCGACGATGAAATGACTGATATACTGTGAGTGTCTCAGAATTCAAAATTTCAATACAGTAAACCCTATTTTCAGTTGCTGCTGGCTCTGCTAGGGTGCATGGTGCAGGACAAGTGTAGGGAGAGGTTTATAGCCCCGGCCCTGGAGATGGACGAGAGGAGCCAGTTTGAGTTGAAGGAGATGATAGAGTCGGTTCTCTTCAACATGGACTCTCAGCTGCCAGCAGACTTTGATGATGTCCTCAAAAGGAAAACTGGTAGGTTCTCTTTAATATGTACTGTTTAATACTCTTATTTATATTAAGTCATATTAGCAGGGAATGTGTGCCTGGAAGATTGTGAGAAACCTGCAGTTTGGATCAAGTCTTTACTGGTTACAGCTTCCAAGCACAAATTCTCATGTTTTGTTTAAATTTATTAACATGCTGTAACAGTTGTTAAGTATAGAAATAGTTCCTTTTTTGTTTGTAGAAATCCGTGTCTTTTTACCTGTAGTTAGATTTATTGTTGTTGTTGCTGTTGTGTTCGAGCTGGTCATGTACATTTATATATATGCCACTTGGGTAATATTAAATTTTCGTTTTGAGTGTCCAATATATTCTGATACAAGAAACCATGTTTTATGGTGAATTGATGCTTAAATCCATTTAAAATAGTTGCATGTTTGTGTGTCTTTTTACATTATTTTTTTAAAATTTGATTGATAAATAGTCTAGATAAAACGCATACTGGCCACAACGTAGTATTGCATGAGCACTGAAATAGAAGATAGACAAAATCTCTCAAAAGGGTCATTTTGCCTGGGTCATCGCTGTCATTTTGCTTCAGTACTTGGTTATCACTACCAAGTGTATGTGTTCGTTTCACAGTGAAAATCAGCCAAAGTGTTAAACATCAAGCAAAAACAGACCCCTCAAAAAATCTATACTTCTCTTATACTGCTTTAAAGATTACAATCATCAATGAAACTTGGTTATTTTACATCGATTGACAGAAATTCATTTTAATTTCTTATTTTTATAAGAGCCATGTTAGTAAGCAGATAATTAGGAAGTCTTGTTCTCAGGCCCTTTTGTGTCTCTTGTTAAACTTCCAACTGATATAACAGTTCAGTGCCAGCATTTTAGATGGTATTGATGTAAAATATATGATACATTTGGATAATAGCCACAATGCAACAGTTTTTTCCCCCCTTTGTGAATGGGTCTGGTACCAGGCAAATTGTGCAAAATTAGCGTTGTTTTCCTTAAAATCGTGAATTGTTCAGGGGCAGTCTACGAGTCCGCTAGACGCTTGACGTAACGAATAATCGAAATTATTGATACAAATTACATTGACACTTGGAACATTTTTAGAAAGGATTTCACGAAATCTTATCATAAATTGTGAATTTGTAAGCTTTAAATTGTGAAAAAAAAACTGTTTCCTTGTCCCACTCAAAAAAAGTTGTGAAGGTCCGTTTCAGATTGTGAATGAGTCCATTTTCTGGTACCACTTAAATAAGGAAAAAATCTCTGTAATGTAGAACCTGTCCTATATCTCTGTAATGTAGAACCTGTCCTATAATGTACCTTCACTGTCCCATGATCTATCCCCAACCTCAGTGCTAATTCTTTTTAACCCTTTTGGGAATGGTACCTTTTTTTTAACCCCTTTGGGAATGGTACCGGTACCCATTCAATTGGGGAAAAAATCATGTTTTGCTTTAATTTTTTCAGTTTTTTCACAATCAAACAAAAGCAGTCTTGTATGCTTAAATTACCATGTTTACATTCTTTTGTAGTATTTCATTACTCTTCCCTAAAAGTATATATTTCCCTCCCTCCTTTTTCTGTTAAAGGTCCCCTTTTTTTTGAAAAAATAATAATAATTTTGGATTGGGATTTTTTTCACTCCAATTTGGGAAAAAACCCGTACTTTTTGCCATAGGGAATGGTACCTTTTTATGGTACCGCTTATGTAAGGAAAAGAAAAACTGTTAAAAGCTGTCGTATAATGTACCAAGATTTTTGAAGTCCACCTCCAAACTGTCACAGCAGTAACCAGTATGTCATCTTGAACTTATGTGTATATAAATAGATAAGCACCGTCCGATGATATTTCAATGTTGAAGCAAACTAGTAGAGTGATGTCCAGCCTAAATGACCTTGGCGGACAGCGAGTACCATGTTGTGACCAGAACATGCACAGATTACTTTGCGACAACTGATAGAGAACCTGGTTTTGTTTCACCTCCCTAGACACGTGTGCTCACCTAGATGCTGCTCTTTTCTTGAAACTAGTTGCTGCCGACGGCGTGTCTGCTGCTGCCGTGTCGTCCCCCAGAGCAGCTCACGGTACGCCCATCAACACACAACCACCTAATGGTAGAGTAGACTACATTCGTTTTGTTTTTGTTCGCTTTTAGTTAATCAGTTACTGAGGGGAAGGATTAATTTCAAAAAGATGGAGATATCTTTATCAACTCGTGCAATAAACACAGTCCTCACGAAAAACATTTTGAGCTACTAGCCCGTCAGGCATGTGACTTGCAAAAAATTACTAGCCCGAACACAATTCTACTGGCCCGATTGTTTGTGTTATTTTTGGACAAATATGTATATTGTTACAGAAAGTTACATTCTCTATAGAATAATATCACAAATAATTAAATAAAATAAAGGTTACAAATTAGACCGGAAATGACCTTCAGTTCATTATCAACCGGGTTTATATCATGGTATTGATTCATACTAAATATTGCTCCATCGTCCACAACCTTGTTCAAAAACAGCAAATTAAATTGAAAACCAGTCTGTTCTGAAACGAGACTGAGAGTCGTTTCCGGCGATGTATAAGCCAAAAAAATCAACTTTTAAATAAGTTCACGTGCAGTCTTTAATTTTTGGGTGACCAGTCAGATTTCATTCTGATTCATTTTGGCATTACATTTTTGTCTAAGTTATCATGCCGAATGGGCATATCAGCTTTCAAAATTTACATGCCCGACTTGATTTTTACTGAATGCGGTTTTCGGGCTACTGGCTAATTCCAAGACAGTAAACACATGCACAGAATTGTTTGCTTTAAATATATGATAAAACAGTTAATCCATCTTCATAGAAGTTAATCCTTCACCTTTAAGACTGGCCTTCATCCACAAACCTTTTCGCTTTTGTTCGTTTAAAAATCTTTGCTTAAAATTTATTCTTCTTTTTTGTCACCTTTTCGAAGCAAAATGAGACTGCTAACACCTTGGTCAGACTCAGGCCAGATATTATTAACCCTTTCGCTGCAAAATTAATAGGCAAATATACTCCCCAGTGCCAAATACTTTTACAGAGATTCCTGATAATTGGTTGTCATTGGGAAAACGGACATAAACTTCTTATTTAAAGACATATCAACTTCAAATTTGAACAGGACATAGACTTCATAAACTTCAATAATATATCAAAAAAAAAATTCTACTTCAAAGCATTATATGATTTAATTAGGCCAGAAAAAAAATACCTGTGTTTCTGGTTACCCGACCGTCCCTATTTTTTGGCGCCGACCCTACAGTTTTTTTATCAAAAAAATTAAATAAAAAAAAGTAGTACGAAAAAGCTGGGTACGAAATGGTTATGTACGAAAAGATTGAATACGAAACATGCGCTAAAACCCAATTTGGCTATTCGTATTGGAAAATGCAGCCATGGGACATAGCAGAAGTTATGAAAAACATTAATCATAACATGCTGCCAGCAGATTTGTTCTTCCAATACCACCCAGCCTCAGGAAAATGATAAAATTCAATCGTATGTAAACTCGTAATGGCAGAAAATATGTGTTTTCAATTTATTTTATTCAAAACAAACAAGTTAAGAAGATATCATGAGGTTGTTTACCTTCTCTCCTTGCAAAATCACAACAAATTAACTACTTGACAAAGTTAAAGATACCTTCAACATCGTCCAAACCACATGGGCAAAAAAAAAAAGAAAAAATTTACCGACCTACCTACCCTATTTTTTTCAGCAGAGTAACCAGAAACACAGGTATTTTTTTTTCTGGCCTTATATAATTAAAAAAATTAAAATATCATAATTTTATCATTAATATCAGTTCAATTAGGTGAATATATGCAATATATCAAAAGAAAATATCACTCATTTCTTCGTCAGAATCTATTTCATAATCGCCACCTTCACCGTTGCTGTCGTAGCAAATCATTTGCAGAACTTGCGCTCCTGTAAATGTTGCCCCTTTTATGAGGAAGCCATTTTGTGTCTCGAAATCCCTATACAATTTGTCCTTTTATTTACGTTTTTACATACACATATGCCGAAATTCCTTTGATTATAATTAGTTTCTTGCAAACAAAAAACCTCGTTTTGAAATCGGGGGAATTCCGGGTGTCGTTGTTAGGAAAACAGGGTCATATGAATAGCACACAACATTTGACGTACCAGGGCGACAAAAGTCGCCTTCGGGCGACAAAAGTCGCCTTCGGCAGTCTGCCTAGCAATCGACAAAAGTCGCCATCGGCAGCGAAAGGGTTAATGCAGTTTTTACAAATCCAATTTTAAATACAGCAGTCCCAGTTTGTCACTGATTCATTACAATAGTGTCATAAAGATAAAATTAACTCAAAAATACTTAAAAATATTATCACTCTTCCTTTAAAGCAAATGAGTTTGCTTTTAATGTTTTGTTTCTTTCCCAAACCTGCACATTTTCCTTGTCTGTATGCACTGCCAGTGTTTGTGTTTGACTAATCAACTTAGAAATTCTGTTAAGTTTGTAATATGTTTATTGTGTTATGTTTCATCATATTTAGAAAGCAGATGCTTTAGGTTTATGTTTTTTTTTTATAATTGGCCATATTTAATTCACTGATTTACATCTATAAATTGTTTTAAAAAATGTTTACTGCCTGCAGAAATAAAATTACCCTTATCCTGTCACTTTATTGCTGTTGTATTGTTATAAATAATAAACCTCTGCTTTTGTTGTATTTAATTATTATCTATATCAATAAATATTTCACAGGAAGTTACTTCTGTAAATAGCCTGGAGCTGGAATGATAATGGTCTCAGTGCTATTACAGTATATAGATAACACTTGAGCACAGCTATTTAGTCTTATCCCTGGCTAATTACTACTTCCTGTGAAATTCTAACATGCCAGCAAATGGTAATTAACAGTTATTTGTTTAAACACTTAATGATAAGCACATCTTTTGTGTTAATTGAACAAGAAAATTGTTTATTTTTTCTTAAAACTGACACAACATGGAGATTTCAGTCACTGGAGAATTTGAGTTTTAATGAGCAACATTAACTGGATTCATCATTATTAACTCTGTACCAATTGTGATTATAACCAGCATAGTGATATCAGCAGTAAAGGATAATAAAACAGTAATTGACCAATGCATCCAAATAATGTTGTTTATACAACTGTTATTTTGGAGATATTTCAGCATTTCAGCATATTTAGCCAATGTATTGTGATTGTAAGTCCAAGTTTTCTGCAGGTTTGCTTTAAGTCTGTTTTCTTTTAACTTTTTTTTGTGCAGCATTGCACTACAGTTGTGTATAGTAATCTTATTCATTAGAATAAGCTTACTACATACATTTAATGTTGCTTTTATGGTGGAGAATACATTGGCGGGCACGTTTAACATATATTTCTTTGTCAAAGAATTACATTATCTTAGCCTTATAGGCATTATACATTTTCTTTGTGTTATGGTGTGTTGTAAATTGATTTGATGCAGCCTTATTGTATGCCATAATTTAAACATGTTTCTAAAGGCCGGTATTATGGTATGTGTGTTTGTGTTGTAATGCATGTGTTGTGTATTTTTTATAATCATGAAGACTGTCAAAGGTGAAAATAGTTGTTGCGGTGTTTTGACAATGCAACTTGTATGCCACACATACCATATATGTATACATGTATTGGACATATTTTTTAAATATATAGTGATGTGAATTTAAGAACCTTTAGGTGCTATTTACTTAATCAATTCTAATGGTGTACATTTAAGAACCCTATTTTGATACGTTTTCAATATTGTGTTTCAGCTCCTGCGTATGCTATGTATTCCAACAGTCCCCAGCCAGCGAACACGAGTGGTATCAATATCCGCGACATCTCATCACCGCTACGAGTGATGTCCCTGTCGTCGCCGGTCACTCCACTCAGCGCACTCATGCACTCACCACAACTTGCACAGAAGGTAAGTGTTGTCAGGGTCCAGGATGATCATGTGACCAGTGTCTACCTAGATGTGGACACTTTTATGTTTGTATTTGTTGTCTTCAGCGTACATGTGTGTTTTTTTGATTTAGCAAATGCTGCAAATCACATTGTTTCTTTTAAGAGTCGGTGATGTTTTAATTCCATTTTTGTACATCATGACAAACTACAGTTATATCAAAAGTTTAATTGCATTTGCAGAGAAATAATTTACTGTGATTTATTTTTTAAAGGAAATCTATAAAAGGTTTATTCTGAAAATTGAACAGTACTAATGAAAGAACTGTATATTTTAGATCATGTCAAGAGAGGTGGAAAAACGAAGAGAATCCGAGGTGACCCTTACAGTAAATATATTTCAGAACTTTCACATGTCTTTGAAATTTCTCGCTTATTAATTTTCTTACAGCTCACATATCCAGGACATTGTTCACTAACCATATTACAGCTCACATATCCAGGACATTGTTCACTAACCATATTACAGCTCACATATCCAGGACATTGTTCACTAACCATATTACAGCTCACATATCCAGGACATTGTTCACTAACCATATTACAGCTCACATATTTTGTAACTTTATAACAATAATAAATTTTTTACAGCTTACCCAGCCAGGACCAGACTCACTAAATAATATTTTTACATATATCACATATCCAGAATATTGTTCACTAATCATGTTACAGCTCAGACATATTTGGGAACTTTCTCACAATATTAATTTTGCTAACCTAACCTAGACATTGTTCACTTAATCATGTTACAGCTCACATATATATTTGGGAAATTTCTCACTAATTTATTTAATTACAGGTCACATATCCAGGACATGGCTCACTAATTAATCATGTAACAGCTCACTTAAATATGGATATTTTATACTTACTAATATTTTTATATTACATATTTGTCTGTGATTTGTATAGGAAATACTGGGAATAGAAAAGCTATATTTACTCATTTGCTCTACTGCGAAATATCTCCCACTGGGACATATTTCCCAGTACGGAACATTGCTCGGCCTTTTCCGTCAGTGGCGGGAACGCCAAATGACATTCCAAATGTTTTACGGACGTCTTCGTCAGATTCCGCCACTACGAAATAAGGATTACAGAAATTAATGAAGACTTCCGGTTCCACTTGTTTTGTTTGACGTAACGTCGTCTTGGCGTTCTCGTGCAAACTTGTGTAAAAAGGCAAACTGCACTCGTTTCTATATCGCAACAATCTTTCTCACTTGGGAATTATTTCCCGTATCACAACAACAATGTTAATTAAACTCTATATAAATAACTTAGTACTGTTACATATTTAATGACATTTCAAACACATTTTGTGACAGCTCACATACCAATTGGCAAACTGGCTTTAACATTTCTTTTCTGCAGTTGTTTTGTACAAAACTATTAAAAAAAAATATAACATATTTTTGATTGCTTTCTGCAGTTGAACGTTTTGTTATATAAACTTGTCTCTGTTTTATCCTTTTTTGTTGCATTCTTGTGAAAAAGAAAGGAAAAGGACTTAATTTATTTTAATAGCTTACATTAATTATCTTTTCTGAGGTATATGGTTAATCACTCAACTTAATCATGTTTACATGCTCTAATGTTAACCATTTATTCATGTATTTTTGCAGGCCCTGTTGAGACAGAAATCTCAAGAAGCCAAGCGGTTAGAGCTGGCCTTGCAGAATGAGCGTCATCTACGGTCTGAGCTGGAAATGGACCTGCGTGAGAGGTCAGCTCTTCTGGAAGAGAAAGGTACATTCATTGCAGTTCCATTTTTTGGGGCAGTTTCCATTTTATTCCAGTCTTTCGAATATTACTATAAATTGAAGTCCCCATCTCAATACAACCTGTGTAAAACGAAACATAAAAAGCCATTTATTGAATCCATCCCCACTTCATGTATCAGTTAAGAAAACAATAACCGATGAAATTTGATTAGTGATTGCATGAAACTGCCATCTGCATAAAGATGCTTTTGGATAGCCCTTAGGCTTAGGCCAAACAAAAAAATACCCGTTGCCCTACCGACCCTATTTTTAAGGGGCTGACCCAACTTTTTATGATTTTTTTATTATTATTTGTTCTGAACAATGATTTATCACAATATTTCGAGGTAAACTGACATCACAGAGCAACTTTCAGCTGTATCATCAACTCGTATGGGGTTTATGAGATAAATACATGTAGAATCTCACAATATCTTGCTCCAAAAAAAAAATGCCTGTCTGCCGACCCTATTTTTGTAGAGCATGCAATTGGAAACACACCTGTTTTGTTGTTTGGCTTTATGGATTGACTTTTAAAAGAAATGAAATATTTCCAGCGGGTTTATAATGTCTCAGATCAAAACCTGGTTGGCGGGACTCGAAGACCACCGATACTGAAGGCCTGCGGTGTCGATGTGTTTCAAGTCCCAAACACCCGGTTTTGATCTCGCACAAAATAAACACACTTTTAGAGAGATTGAACATCATACAAACACATTATCGCAACTTACATTGTACATCCATGTCTCAGCACCAACTGATGAAAATTACAACTTTATCGTGTTTCTGACAAGTTCAATTTTTGTTTGAACATAACCTTACCTTAAAATAACGTAATCGTTGTTTTGGATGTTTTTCGACGTTGGAAATCATTTAAAATGACCTTCTAAATGTTGAAGGACGTGACTTCACAGGTCTATATAGCTTTTTTAAAAACTCAATAGCCAATCAGCATTGACTCTTTTCATAAACCATGTTAGATAGTGGTTTTAACATTAATCTTCATTCTTATTGATGCTCTTAATATACTCTTCTTTAATCAAACCATGTTCGAAAATTTTCTCTAACCATGGCTTACTTACCTCTTCTGCCAGATGTGAAGCTCCGTGATCTTGAGCGCCAGGTGGGCGAGGTGCGCTGGATGAGGGATCAACTTGATGAGCTGGAGTTACTGCGATCAGAGAAGGAAAAACTTAGCAGGGATGTCACCAAGTAGGTTTTATAACACCCAGACTAACCTGGCTGTTGTTATACAGCTTAAATTGTCATTAAATAATATTTTACGTCTATTTTCAATGTTAATTTACCTTCATCCTAATGAAATGGCATAGTCAAAATATTTTAAGATGAAACCTAAGTATACAGTGAAAGCATGTGTACAAAGACTGTGCCATCCGGTGATATCCAGTTTCTGAAACACTAAACAAAAATTACTACTTGGGCTGACAACCGCTTCAGAATTGTTATTTTATTGTCAATTTATCATCCGTCTGTCACGTTTGTTGATCATGTGATTGAATGTGTATGTTCAGGTTACAAAGTCGACTTACAGAATACCAAGATGTGAGGGAACACAACCATGTCCTCGAGAGAGAAAACAGGGAGGCCCTCATTGAGCTGCAGAAAGCACGAGAAGAGGTGGGTTTGGTTTATTTAAAAATGTCGTTAAAATTGTCTGAAGCCCCAAAAATTTAATTTCCTCTTTAATATTTATAGTCTATATGGCCAGTGAAAGAGCAGCTAATTTAAAAAAAAAAAAAATGTCTAATGCCACAAAAAGGAACATTAATCACTTGCCTTTTTGTTTTGTTGAAGATCAGCCTTGTATATGGCCCGGTTTTACTACTGTCAGTGGTACTGTTCTGTCAAACTCTGTAGCTATGATAACTATATACTCAGTACATTTTAATAACAATGCAACATTTTTGATTTTCGATCAGCTGTTTTATTGTTCAAATCAAGATTGTATTTGATGTTAGTACACAGTCAAGTATCTTTGTTCCAAAGGTTAACATATGGCAATAAACAGTTGCGTTAAATTTGCTGTACTTCTTTCACTTAAAACCATTTTGCCCGAGGACTCTTTAACATCTCTAGAAATTCAAAATATTCCAAGTGTTGCGTTTTCAAATGTACAAGTGTATGTTGTGTAGGCTAAAACCAATGTCTAATAAATGGAATTCCACATCTGACGGGTTTCCTGTCTCACCCCAACTTTACATGTCATGCAAAACACAAGTAGTTCCAAGGTAAGAAGTGGCAGTGATATCATCATAAATTTGATAAAAAGTGCAGATTATATTTTCCAATCATGCTGGTGTATAATTACAGATGAAGCTGCTGGACGCGGTAAAGAAGAGCAGCGAGGAATACCGTGTAAAGTGTCACAAACAACAGCTGGATCTGTCTGAGATGGAGGCTTCACTACAGCACCGCCTCCACGAGCTGGAACATCTGCAGCAGCAACTGGAGGAGGCCCGTAACATGTACCAGGTGTCCGTACACACGTGCAACTCCCTGAAACAAGAGAAGGAGGAGCTTGAAGAGATGATGGGAACCAGAAATGGTAAGTTGGGTAGGGGTTTTGGGAGATGATTGAAACCAGAAATGTTAGGGTGGGTAGGGGTTATGAGAAATGATGGGAACCAGAAATGGTTGGTAGGGTAGGGGTTTTGAGAGATGGTTGAAACCAGAAATGTTAGGGTAGGTAGGGGCTTTAAGAGATTATGGGAACAAGAAATGGTGTTGGGTAGGGGTTTTGAGATATGGGAACCAGAAATGGTAGGTGGGGTAGGGTTTTTGAGAATTGATGTGAACCAGAAATGGTAGGTGGGGGTAGCTATTTTGATAGATGATGGGAAACAGAAATGGTAGGTGGGGTAGAGATTTTGAGAGATGATGTGAACCAGACATGCTAGGTGGGGTAGGATCTTGAAGAGATGATAGTAACCAGAAAAGAGGATAGGAACTACTTACCAATGGAAGGTGAGGTAGGGACAGGGCTTGCTAGATGAATGAAAATAGGGAAGAGTTTAAATTCAATACTGCAACAATATGTGTCTGTGCATATTAGAATCTGTATGTTGGAGACAGTCTTGGGTATATTTTAAGACTCATTAAGTTATATTTGAAATATTTTATATTCTATTGAAATCAATGATGCCTGCTGCTTAAACATTATAAGTATGAAAATATGAATATCAATGCATATTTCAGGTATGATTGGAATGGGACTGGCCGGGGCTCAGTTTGCCGGGGAGTCCATGAGCATCGTGACAGAGAAACGGATGTCTGAGTTGCAGTCGGAGTATGACCAACTGAGGGCCAGCTGGATCGATCCCGTGCAGCACCAGACCATAAAGAAACAGCTGGAGATGGTAGCAGATGCAAAGAAAACATACGAGGTATATTATAATCTTAAAGTTTCAAATAAGAAATAAATATTTCAAGGAGGCTTATATTGTGCCAGATCAATACACACCCGGTTTTGTCACGCACGTTAACGGATGTGATGTCATGGCATCACGAGGGATATTGGTAGGAAATTTCATATATCCTCAACAACCAATCAACATTGAGTATTTTAATAAACCATGTTAGGTATTCTGTTTGAATGTGAGTTTTTTTTTAAACAAGTTCAGTCACATGCAAGTTTAAAACAATTAAATTTTAAGAGTTGTGCAGCTTGAAAATGTTTGCCAGGCTTATATTAAAATGATCATAATTGTTTCAAAATAACCTTCTTAAAATTAACTTAGATCTATATTTATTGTCCCACCAGGACGGGTTTGTGGAGATGAAGAAAAAGTTGATGTGTAGAGATGACGAGGTGGAGAAGTTGACTAACACCGTGCAGCAGTACCAGTCTAGTATCACACAGCTCGAGACCAGTCTATCCCAGGCCCAGGTGGCACACCATGATTTCCAGTGTCAGGTCACCGCACTTCAGGCCGTGGAGGCGGGGCTAAGGCAGATGGAAGCGGAGTTGGTGGCCACACGTGACCAACAAGAGGCACATATACAGGCACTGGAGAAGGAGCTGTCCCAAACACAGACGGAGTTAAAACTCACTCAAAGGGTAGGTCATGGGTTACTGGTGTTATTTATTAATACAAGAGAAGATATTTGTTCACAATTTTCATAACTATTTTCCACACACAGGTACCCTGTTATTTTGCATCTGTCCATCATTAAAAGCTGTGATTTCCTGAACAGTCTAATAGTTTTGTTCTAGATGATTTTACAAAACAATTTTTTTTAATAAGAAATCTGCCCTGATGTGCCTGTTTTGGTTCATCGAAGGCACCAATTATATTTTCATTTCAGGAGACTGTAATCAGAAGATAATGTAATTTTAGTCTGGAAGCTGTTCTATGATAGAAAATGTATTTGTTTATGTTGTAATGATTTCTCTATGCAGCAAAAACATGACTAAAATGTTTATGTTTTTAGATAATAAATGATCTATTCTTTTTCTTGTATAACAGGAGATTGAGGTACAAGTGGAGGCCAGTGAGAATCGTCGTGCCACAATTCTACAGCTGGACACCGAGAAATTAGAGAAACACCGTGCTGAGCAGCGTCTCTCTGCTGAGCTGCAATCCTGGAAATCCAAATTAAAGGACACACAGGAACAGCTGCAGTTGAATACAGAGAATTCAAAGAAAAATGATGAGGTCCTCAGAGGGAAACTCCAGATTTTGCAAACCTCCCTCGACAAGGCTGAATCTGAACTACACAGCGAAAAGATGGAAAATGAAAAATTAATATCTGAGTTGAAACAGAAAGTATCTTGTTTGGAGGAAGATATGAGTGAAGTGAGAGAAACTTTGGAATCAGAAAGAAAAACAAACACTGATCGTTTAACAGATCTTGAGAGCAGGATTCAAGTTGAAAAGAACTTAAGTGAAGAGAGGTTGCAGTGTGTTAAGTCAATAACAAAAGAGTTAGAAGAGCTGAAATCATGTTCAACACAGAAAGAGGAGTCGATGTCCATTGAGCTGAGTTGTGTATTGAAGGACAAGAAAACTGTCGAGTTAGAGCTGCATAGACTGAAGTTGGAGTTCAATACAGCGTCAGAATCTTACAAGTCTAAATATCAGAAACTTGAAACGAAATTAAAAGACAAAGAAGCTGCTCTAAAGTTAGAAATAGAAAATCTAAAATCAGCAAGTGCAGAACATGTAATTGTGCAAAAGAGGTTAAAAGAGGAACTTTCCACATCAAATAACACCATACAGAAGCAGAAGGAAGAGATTGAAAAGCTGAGTAAGATAATAGCAGAGTTTAAATCTGGAAACTCGGAACTGGGTGACTCTCTGGAGAAATCTAAAATGACCGTTGTAGAATATGAATATCAGATGAAGGCATTATGGGAGAAGTATGAAAATGAACAGGAGCAGAATGCAGTTACCCAGAAGGAGAAAAACGAGATGATAAATTCGATGCAGAATCAGTTGGATTCATTGATGAATCAATACAGACAAGAGAAATCGCAACTGTCTGACAAAATCAAGCAACTGGAGTCGACAGTTGACATTAACCAGAAACAGTTCACTGATGCACGAATGGCACTTGAAAGTAATTTGTCAAAAACAAAATCCGACTGCGAGTGTCAGATTTCAGATCTTATTCAGGAACATTCAGATACAATAAAAACTCTAGAGAAAGACAAAAGTGAGCTCAAATTATCTGCAGAAGCAGCAAAGAACTCCCTTGAAGATAAACTAAAGATTCTGGAGCAGAATATTAGAGAAAAAGAAAGTGCAAGATTTGAAATGGAATGCTCTAGCAAGGAGAAAGACGTGCGTATAGAGTCGATATCTAAAGAACTGGATTACCTTAAAGGTGTTGAACTGTCACTAAAGTCTTCCTTAAATATTCTGGAAACCGACTATGACACAATGAAAAACATGATCAAACAGCGAGAAGAAATTCGTGAAAGACTTGAAAAAGTGATAAGTGAAAAGGAGGACAAAATAACTAACCTCGAAGCAACGCTGAATTCTGCAAATGAAACAATTGACAATATTAGGAGTGGAAGTCAAAATGAAAAGGAAACTTTTGAATTAACTCTTAATGAACAGAGGTGTGGTTATGAGCAGGAGTTGACAAGTGTAAGGTCTAAGCTAGAAATAACAGAACAAGGTGCCATAAAATTAAAGGAAGAGTTACAGAGAGAAATCGATGCACTGCAAATTTCAGTTCATGAAAGGACAAGTACTTGTGAAGAACTTCAGAAAAGATGTGATGTTCTGACCAGTGACAGTAGCGTTGTTGTTTCCAATCTTACCAGTGAAATAGACACTATCAAAGAGCAATTGCAAGAACGTGTATCAGCAATAGCACATTCTGAGCAAGTTAGATCGGAACTTGAATCACAAGTAAAACATCAAGAACATTGTCTCACAGATCTAAGGGCTGAACTTAATAATTGTAAAGCAGATGCTGAACAAGTAAAATGCGAACTTGAATCACAAGTAAAACATCAAGATCATTGTCTCACAGACCTTAGGGCTGAACTTCATAATTGTAAAGCAGATGCTGAACAAGTAAAATGCGAACTTGAATCTCAAGTAAAACATAAAGATCAGTGTCTCACAGACCTTAGGGCTGAACTTGACAATTGTAAAGCAGATGCTGAACAAGTAATATGCAAACTTGAATCTCAAGTAAAACATCAAGATCAGTGTCTCACAGACCTTAGGGCTGAACTTGACAATTGTAAAGCAGATGCTGAACAAGTAAAATGTGAACTTGAATCACAAGTAAAACATCAACATCAGTGTCTCACAGACCTTAGGGCTGAACTTGATAATTGTAAAGCAGATGCTGAACAAGTAATATGCAAACTTGAATCTCAAGTAAAACATCAAGATCAGTGTCTCACAGACCTTAGGGCTGAACTTGGCAATTGTAAAGCAGATGCTGAACAAGTAAAATGCGAACTTGAATCTCAAGGTAAACATCAACATCAGTCTCTCACAGATCTAAGGGCTGAACTTGATAATTGTAAAGCAAATGCTGAACAAGTTAAATACGAGCTTGAATCTCAAATAAGGCATCTGGATGAGTGTCAGGCAGACCTAGGATCAAAATTGACAGCCTCCAGGACAGACGAAGATTCCATGAGAAATTGCTTTGAGGAGAAGATTGGAGAGTTGTCACGGCAGAAGAGTGAAGTTGAGTCGGAGTTTAGAGACTGTAGGTCAAATCTGGAACATGAAATAGTTGAGTTGAAGGATAAGCTAGTGGAGACAGAAAGTTACTGGAGATCTCAGTGTGAACAGCTGGAGGAAGAGTATTCCCGTGGGGCGGAGGAGCAGAGAGACGACATTAAGAGACAACTTGAAGACATGGACGAGAAATACGAAAATGAGATACAGAAAATGGCTGATGAGAAGGACATGTATATTGCCAGTAAGGCCCAGGCTTATCATGAACGAGTCACGGGGTTGGAGAGGGTGATTGAGGAAAGAAAAGCTGAGTTGGAGACTGTGCTTCAGGAGAAGTCTGGCATGGAAGCGGAGCTTGGAATGAAGATAGGAAAAATGAGTGACGAATTGGCAGCGGAAGTAGAGAATCATAAGGTTGCTATTGATGAAGTGGAGAAGTTAAAGCTTAAAGTTTTGGAAGTTGAGGAAGAAAAGAAGGAAAAGTTGGAAATGCTAATAGGACAGTATGAGACCCAGCTTGAAGAGCTTCGGTTGCAGTTGACCTGCAGCCATGGAGAAGTGGTACAGAAACTGAATGAGGAGTACACGGGACAGGTGGCCAAGTTAAATTCAGTGGTAGAAGAACAGAGAGTGAACCATCAACAGATTATGTGTAAAAGGGAGGAAAAACTTGTGGAACAGGTTACCGTCCTGCGGGAACGTTTCTCTCAGATGAAGTGTCAGTATGAGACAATTATAGAGACAAACAAGAAGGACGAAAAAATCAAAGTGAATGAATTAGAGACTAAGGTGAAATCACTCGAAGAGATTAAACTCAATGTGGAACTGCAGTTAGGTAGTAGCATGGAGGAAAATGTAAAACTAAAAACTGAAATTGCTGCACTTTCTGAAAAAAATACTGAATACGTAAGTGTTCTTGAAAATGCTAAGTGTTCGCAGTCTGAACTTGAGAACAAGATGGCAACCAGTGTAGACAGTTTGGCGGTTCTGGAAGCAGAATTGTGCACCGTAAAAGAAGAGGTGAGATGTACGCGGGAGGAGATGATCAGGGAGAAGGGTGAAAGGGAGGAGTTGCAGAGACAGCTGACATACACACATGACACCAATGACACACTCACTGCAGAACTGTCCAGTCAGCAACAACAGGTCAGCAAACTCGTTGTTTTACATAAATATATGACACGGTCAGTAGTCAAACGTCTTTCGAAACAAATAGATGAAGTGAAATTAAACTCAAGTGTTCCACATTATTAAAAATAAATAAATAAAAAAATCCCAAAAGGCGCTTTAAAACTATTAATATTGGAACTAAGTAAACACTTAAATATCAATTTAAAAGAAACAAATGTAATTTCCCTCTGTTTATCAATGCAGAATGTCGATATAGGTGAGATTTTTCAATATTTGTTAAGTAATTTCATTTTCCATAATTTTTCAGCTGGCTGCGGTCGAGGAAGAGAAGCGAGTGCTGGAAATGCAGGTAGCCAAACTTGAGACGACTCACACATCCTCGCTGGAAGATGTGCGGCAAAAGTCTGAGAAGGACCTGCGCTTTATTGAGATTGAGAAGATGGAACTAGAGCGGCAGCTGCAGGCCAGTCAAAAATGCTATGTATGTATAAGTTTGTCGATCGTTTTATTTGGTAATGAGTGTGCTCGATAGCTTGATGGGTAAGGAAATGCGCTTTAGAGCTACAGACCTCTGGCCAGCCTATGTTTGCTCCCTGGGGGATGCATGTCGTATGGGAAACTTCATCTTGTGTCTCATCTGCCTCTGAGGTTGCTGTCCCAGTACAGCCTAAAAAGACTCTAATGAGAGTTTAAATACATATTTAAATATTTAAAACATAGTTGACATTTACGAAGTCACATATCACCTTACATTTATGCATATTTCTTATTTTGAGGGCTTGATGCAGGAATGCATTATTTAGACTTAAAACTTAATAATTTAGATTATTATTAAATAATTTACCTGCAGGAGGCTGTTCAGAAGTCAGAAACCGAACTAGAGCGACAAATAGAAAAGATGACGAGCGAGCGTGGCCAGCTTGAAACGAGGAATCGGGAGCTGGAACAACGCATCTACAACTACCTGGAACGGGAGAAGAATATGGTGGTGGACAATCAACACCAGATCGAAAAGGCCGCCGAGCTTAACGGCACGATGAGACGACAACTGGACGAGAAGTGTAGAGAAACGCAGAAGGTCAATGAAGCCTTCAATCAAGAGGTCAGTTCTATGTTCTGTATTAAATCGCTTTGAAAGTATGTTAAATCAAAGAAGACTTTGAGAGGTTTGTTCTTCAATATTGGAAACTGTGTTCAGAAAATTTGAAGATGAACATGTCAAGAGCAGACGTAAATAGTCAAAAGTTAATCATAAAGAAGATGTAACTAAAGGCATTCCAATACAAATAATCATGTATATGATGCATTTATAACTTCAGATGGAGGCAATGAGAGCCCAGGTCACGGAAATGAAGACCAAGTTTGATAGTGATCTAAATACAGTCCGTGAAGATAAAACAGCCCTGGAGATCGAGGTGGCCACGCTTCGTAAGGTGAGTCGCACAACAAGGATACTGGTTTAACTGAATGTTTTTCTTTCTAGTAGGCAACTTTAATTGGCTTCGCGTCTTGTACAGTTATGTGTAAGTACATCTGTTTCGTATCATTTCAGAAGTAAACACGTTTTGTGTCAAAAAATGTTGAAGCACTGAATGTCTACAAGTGTTTTATTCGGGATTTTGTATCGAGTCAGTATGAAGATTCTGTGTCAGATATTATCCGTAAATAAAATGTAAATGTTGATTTGTCTTGATGAATGAACTGTTCCATCACAGGTTCAAGAGAAGCTTACAGCCTCGGAGACGGAGAGACAGCGCCTCCAGGACATAAATGAGAAATACAACATCCACTACAACAAGAAGAAGGAGACGATCACCAAGTTGACGGAGGAGATGAAGCTCCGTGTCCAGGAGGTGGACAACTACAGAAAGATCGAAGAAAAACTGGTGAAGGAGGTTGCACCACTCAGGGAGAAACTGGATGGAGAGATCCTCAAAAACAAGAGTCTAAGTAAGTTTTTGACTGATATTATTACATAAGTAACTGCCTGAATATTGCATATGAAAGTGGATCTTTTCAATATTTTTGCTGAGATATTTATAAGTTTTATTATGCTTATCAGCGAATATTAGTCTCAGTTCTCTGTTTCTGCATTTTAAAGTATTATGTTGCCTGATAAACCACGCTTTGCATCATTAGTCGCAAATAAAATTGCCTCTATGACCTATATGACATTACCCCGCAACCCGCCTCAACCACACAAACTCACCAAGTGTTATTCTAAATGTGTATGTTGCAGGCAATAAAGTCCGAACCCTAGAGGCCCAGACTGATCTGGCAGAAAGAAAGATTCGAGAGTATCGACAGCAACTGGACAAGGTCGGCACCCAATTCCTCGGTGATGGATCTCAGTTCCAACAGATGATGTTTTCCAGAGAGAATGCCGTAGATGCCAGCTTCATGGGTATGTTAGACACTTGCTAAGATGAAATGTGTGTGGTACCTAACTGGAAAACTGTATACCTGTGTCAGAAAATGTTTTTCTGAGTTACTCGTCCTACGTAATATTTGAAAGGTCAAATTGATAAATTGTTAAAGTATTCATCTGAATTTCTACTCGTCCTGCATCATGATCAGTCAGCACTTGTCATGGCCAGAGGACTTTGTGCCCTGTGTATCTTAAATTTTGTGGGGATTTTGAGTTTTGGAAATAATTCCATTGCATTTTTGGGGATAGACAAATACCAAGTTCTATCGTATTATGCTCCTGCACTCCCTCTCCATGATTTTGTGTCCGCATTTAGTTGGTTTCAACGATGTCTGCATTTAGTTGGTTTCAGAAATCTTGTTTGTTTGCTTTCAGTACTTTGGTACCTTTCAGTTAAAAAAGTCTTTCTTGAGCACAATAAATAACCATAATTGAGGTATATATATATAACAGCCATAATTCTGTATTGTTACAATTAAAAAACACAAGTATGATACAGCATTTTTGCTCTTATACCGTGTATACTATGATGATGAATTGAACTGCTTCTATTTGTGTTTGCATTGCCTCGCAATCACTGTTTTATTTGTATTGCCTCTCAATCACTGTTTTATTTGTATTGCCTCGCAGTCACTGTTTTATTTGTGTTTTCAGAAAACTATCCGTCTTCAGTGCCGCTCAATGACTCGGTGTTCGATTATGAGAAGCAGAAACGTCACAGCTCCCTAGATCAGACGTCAAGCAGCCAGTCAGACGAGACACTGACCCCAGGGACACGGGCAAGTCGCAGCAGGAGACGTATCAGTAAATCTGTGAGCACTGTCACAGTTGTCAGGTACGTGATCGGATGCAAGAGTTTTTAAGCTCAATGCAGAAATTAAGAAATCTTGTTTTGAAGAAAAGAAAAAAACAGTTTCTCTTTGTGTGTTTTTGAATTGTTTATTGTGGGAGAGGGTGGGTCAAGATACTTTATAATTCATGTTTAATGAATGACCACACAATTCACTGAATGTTTATTGTGATGAGTATTAACTGCAATACTTGTATTACCAAACAAATCATTCTAAATTCTAACTGATATGTTATATTTAACCAAAGCTAGTTTCCTGTTGATTTATAAAAACATTTCATTTTATTCAATGTACATGATAGAGGCGATGAACAAATATATCTATCAATTGGATTATCTTTTAGAGCAGGAATTTGATAAAAAGTACATGTTATTGTTTGTGATTTGGTTTATTACATGTGAAAGTGTGAAGACATTTGATAAAAATAACTTTGATTTTGTTATTGTTTGTGAAAGTTTATCATGCTTATCTGTTGGGGTACACATCATAGATTGAGATTTGTTTGTGTATGAGAAGAGGCAGTTTGCATTGTCTGACAGAGAACAAAGGGAAGCAACAGTTAGCAGTTTGCCATGTTTGGTAGAGTACACAGAGGCTCTTTTCAACTGTTAACAGGGTGCAATGTTTGTTTAATTATGGAAGTCAATTATGGTATTAGATACAATTAAATATGAACAAAGGAATGATTTGTTAATCTGAGATGAGTGAGTATAAACTGAGAAATGCAATTTTTTTTTAAAGATTGTAAAAGGCAATTGCAGGATATATATGTAACATAAAAACACTGACTGACCATATCTTCTGCGCACTTAAACTCATTTACAACTTGTTGAGAGACTCATTGTGCTTGTCTGAGGATTTTTTAAGTGTGCTAGTAATTGGAGTTAATACATTGTCATATACATCATGGCTACGTACAAAGTGTTGAGGAATCCGCGGGAGGAGGATTCTGTGTCACGTGACAAGTCTGCAAGGTGGCAGTCGGATATTTCTGCATTGGCCGATCACTTTATCAGACTTTTTAGATTTAACAGGACCTCAAAGTATAAGAAGCTGAGGTAGATATAGGTTGTTTTTGTTGTTGTTTTTTTGCAGATAGAACTAAAAAATGCAAGAGATGGAGAGTTAGTTGTGAACTTGTTTGCATTGACTGAGAGAAAGAATATAGACCCATTAGGGTAGTTTAACATGTGGAGATTGAATTGTTGAAATAATACATTTTATGGACATATTGTTACATGTTCTGATTTTGTCTGAAATTTGTATTGGGCTCCATTGGTAAGCTTAAGACTGGTAAAGATGAACATCTTTTTTCTAAACAATGTATTTCAGTTTGATAAAGCATAGATATATATAATTTATTAATTTTGAGTATGGTTTACTTCCAGTAATGATGCCAATGCAGACACTGTGAGTATAGGGTCAGCATCATCTCTGGCATACAGACTAAGGTCCAGAGAATCAGCAGCAAGTCTCAACCGCAGTATACACAGTGTCGACTCGTGCAGGTCAAACGCTTCTGTTCCAAGTAAGTAATGTTTGATTCCGTTACTCTTTTGCTAGTATATTAATTAAATATAAATAAATCGTACACTTAGTTCAACAACAACGAGTATTGATCCATTTAAAGCCTCTGATGCGTGGTGTTATTTTCATAATTTTAATATTATATCAACGTAAAAACATTGACACAGCAAAAACATAAATTGTCGTGGATAAAATGGTACTTATTACTTACCATTGTCAAATGTGGCACTGGTGACTGCTCTTTCCAGTTAATTTAAAAAAAAATAATCTGACTTTAATTGTTTTAATTTAAATATGTGGTGGTGTAAAACAAAAGAGGTTTCTAAGTTCTTGTTATGAAACTGTTAGCATTATCTTGTTGCAAAGAATTATTGTTTTGGTAAACACAATGTTAAAACGTTCCCTGTTACATAAATAATATTTTTGTCGCGATGTTTTAGGAGGTACTGGGGGTCTGTACCACTGTGAGGACGAACCGATGGAATTTGAGTGGGGACGCTTGGGAGAGTTGCAGCGACGTAACACTCTGTGTCCTGCTCACCTCAAGACATCCTACCCTGTGGAGACGCAGACGTACAAGCCCAACAAGTTCCGTGATGATGCACTCCGAGAGAGCACCATGGGTAACGTAACATTACAGGGAAACCAGGAACTGACCGGCAGTGGGCGTAAACGTAAACAGGGTTGGGATACAGACTCGAGCAGCGACGACAACAAAAATAAACTTGTGAGTATAATTATAATAGAACAGTAAACATACCTTGTCCTGTTTACGTATATGTATAATAATAAAAACCCAGAACTGCATTAATAAAAAAAATCTCCTGTAGCAAACTTTATCTGACAGTAAAGCAGATAAATTAACATAAAAGTAACAATAAACTTTTATTGTTATAGTAAAGCAGGTAAATTAACATAAAAGTGATAATAAACTAACACAGTTATTTTTTCTCCAGTGTTTGTATAAATATTAAACCACTTCTTTCTTTTTAGGCAAAGACTGGGTGTGTCTATCAGAAACCTGGACCTCCCACCCCAGCTAACTCGCGCAGAAACTCTGGCAAAGGCACAGCATCCAAATCTCCAAATGGTCGCCGACATTCTGGCAAAAGTTCAAAATCTCCACGCACTCCAACCAGTCTGCGAGGGCGAAGTACTCCGAAAAGAACTCCCAAATTTACTCCAAAACGATCCACTGTCATTGACAATCGTGAGAACCCAAGCTCAGGGAAAAAGGTAGAGTTTGTTCAGCTTGTTGTCCGAGGTCTTGTTAGAGGTCTCTATCAAACTATCTTCCATTGAAAATCATAATATTTCAGTTATCTTAAATACAAATGAGATTGCTCATTTAATGCTTTGAGTGTAGGTAGTGTCTCCATTTTCTAAATTGTTTTGAAATATTAAGAAATTTATGAAAGACTAAGCCAATATTTTTTATTATTCGTTTTACGAACCATCAAAACATAGAAGTGCAGAGAGGGTCAAGAGTTTGAAACCTTATAAAAAAAACACTCTAAACGGGAGACACTGGGAGCTTGACACGTCAGTGAAAAAGTGCAGATTATTTCGGACGACAAGAAGTTATACCGTACTGGTTTTATCCAGGAATAAGTGGTTCGTCTGCCTCCACCACTAAAAATCGACCGTCGTACATAGCCTAAAATGTACTGGAAAATGACGTTACACACAAAACAAAGACTAAAAAGATGGAATAGCTAAAAAAAAAAATTGTTGGAATGGAAAAGAGAATGAAATGGTTTAGTAAAATCAGGAAGATGGTAAAATAAAAAAATAAATTCCCAACGGAAAAATAGAATTCATAATTTCGTTTTATCGTAGGAGAGTTCGTAAAACGAATAATCAAATAATCAAGGCCCTAAAGAGAAAACCTGACAGTGTAGTCTCTATACAGTTTTGACCATGAACCTTGAAGTGCTTGGTTGATACTCTGTTTGCCTACACACTTTCAGTCTAGCAAGCGTGACAGCGTTGCCTACAGTATTGGCTTCAGTCCGCTATCCCTGGGCCACAGCAATCGACTCACACGTCAGCAGGCCTTCATCCAGAAACAGCCAGCCTCCACAAGTCAGGTGAGTAAACTGAGGAACTTGTTTGAAAAACAGTCCACGCCCACTTCATCCGCTATGGCGTCGCCTACTAATTTAAGGGCAACGCCCACCTGCAGCTGGCAGAAGCTGCTGAATGTGGGGGACAGTGAGACTAGGGGTGTGAGTAAGAAAGCAGGCATTGCTGGTAGGCTTGATATGAATCTAAGTGTATGTAGGTCAGCTTTACCGAGAAATGAAACCGATGTTTTGGGTAGTGCAAACGCAAAAGGGACGACGGCGATTGAAAATAAAATGAATGGAAATGAAACTGATCTTTTAGGTAGTGCAAAAACGAAAAGGCATAAATTAGAGTTTGAAAATAAACTGAAAGAAAATGAAAATGATGTTTTAGGAAGTGCAAAAGCAACAATGTGGAATTTAGAGACTAAAAATAAACTGAAAGAAAATGATGTTTTAGGTAGTGCAAAAGTGATAAGGCTGAAATTAGAGACTGAAAATAAATTGAATGAAAATGAAACTGATGTTTTAGGTGGTGCAAATGTGAAAAGGCAGACATTAGAGACGGAAAAACTGAATGGTATGTCAATGACAAAATCTACAAGTACATCAGGACTTCCTCGAAAGGGGAAACTTGAAGTGCCGATCTTGAAACTGGTTAAATCAGAAACTGATGTGAGGTCTAAAGACTCGATCAGTTCTCTACCTCCTAAACCGTGTGAAGTGAAATTAGTAAGAAGACCTTTATCGTTTACAAAGCCGTCTTCAGATATTAACCATGGGTCCAGTATAGTAAAACAGTCTAAATTTACTAATGTAACTAGTGTTTCAAAATGTGAATTTAGCACTTCTGCAGCGATATATGAATGCGTTGATGTTAAAGTAGAAAGTGCCACACCGGAGCTGGACTTGAAATGTGAAAATATCTATGATGAGATTGGGACACCCGATCCAGATATTGGACAGAAGGAATACGTGGAACAGAGAGTATCCACCCCAATACGAAACAAAGCTTCTCTATTTAGTGTCCTGAGCTCGTCAGATTTGAATGCAAGCATTTTATCAACTCCAAATCGCGGGGAGAACCAAATTTCAGATTTACCATCAGGCCATCGGTTCGGTAAATCGCCAAAATATATCCGACATCTCGGCGACTCTCCAAACTTCGTGCGCAAGTTTACTGGACTGAGGCTCAAAGAGAATCCGTTGCTTGGAACTCCAAAAATGAATAAGCATAGCAGCAAATCTTCTATGTTTTCAAAAACAAAGAGCTCTAAATCATCCTCCACAAGCAGGTTCAGGGGAACTCCAATGAAATTAAAACTGTCAGAAAACCTAACGCCAAAGGAGATAAAGAGTTGCTCTTCACTTGTCAATTCGCCCGTGCCAAATAAACCCAAAATCCGTCAACTAACTCCCCATAAAGTAGGTCCATTCTCTGTTACCGGTACTATTCCCGCCTTTGAGCTGGACGACAGCATTAAAAAGACTTTGGGCACATTCAGGCCCACCAAGCTGAGTAGCAAGGCTGGTAACACGCCTGTAAAAATAGTCGGTAATCTGATTTCGAGACTCGTTAGAACTCCCAAAAAGAACTCGAGATCGCGTATTGCTCCCATCGAAAAGTTGTTTTTTGAAAATATGTAGTGTTTTTGGTGGTTTAAAAAATTATGTGATAAATGTGTTATTGTTTGTGAGGTTAGGTTTTAATGTGTGACTCACAGTACTGAGCACTGCTATTCATCACAATGTACTAGCAATACTGTACTGTCCATGTACTGACGAGCTAAAATAGTTTTTGAAACTTTTTTCCTGAGCTTTCTATTTAGCATTGAAACTATATGTCATGATCTGTATTTAAAAAAAAGAAAATATTATGAAATCTCTATGATATAATAATTGTATACATTTTCACCTTTATTTAACAGACAACAGCCTCAAGTATACATTTCCTTGACAGATTTAACTTTCAGTTAGCAAAAAATAAAGTTCTTTAAATGTTTCAATTTAGAGCTGAGCCACAACACAAAATCTTTTTTCAAATTTATACTGTCCCAGAAAATATTCAAGAATTTTATATAAAGTATGCAAAATGAACTAAAGTAGTTGTAACTTCCACCACGAGATATCAAATTTACACAAAAATATAAAGTGGAAAGTATCAAACTCTGAAAATGTGACGGTTTTGTAGAGTGGCTCACTGATATTGTACAAGCCATAAATTTCTGCCCCATCCCTGTCTTCTCTTTGTCCTCGCTCTAGTTGCACAAGAGGAACAGCTGTAGGAAGTGATGGTACGTCACAGCAGTACAAACACACACAGTTGCTTTAATATATTTATTTATGAAATAATCCTTCATTAACATTCAGGGCTGCCATTTTTTTTAGAGATTTTGTATGAACTCTTTAGCAGTTTGATTTCGAATAAACCATCATGTGTCCATTAATGTTCTAGTTATAAATGAGTGATTTACATAAATTTTAATTTTGAGTCTGAAATCATGGCAGCCTGGATCATTTAAATAAAGAGTTGATATAACATATTTAAAAGTTTCCCTCGTATATGGGTAAGTGGCTGTGGGTAAGAATTCTTATTATCCAAAAAAAATATTCACTTGTATGTATGTAAAGTATCTGAGATCCTGCTTTTGATGCGATTTCTAAAAGTTGTGGACTTTCAAATTTCAGACAAATTAGGATATTTTGATATTAAAAGTCTTCTCAGTTTTGCAGAATGCATATCTGCATGATAAATAAATGAATGAGTCCACACCAGCCACTGCCCCTTCGAATTTCATGTTGATTTATGACTAACACAATGCTCACTCTCAATGGTTGATATAATAGGATTATTACTAGAGTAACGTGTTCTGGAAGTTTGTATCACCTCGAGTAGGTAAATGCCAGATCAAGGATCACACGAGAGGCGTGCCTCGAGTGTGATCCTGATCTGGCATTTACCTACGAGAGGTGATACAAACTTCCAGAACACGGTACTCTAGTAATGATCCTTTTATTATATACCTCTTACACATCATTAACATATAAAAAATTGCATTGCTATTGCATACACATTCAATAAAGCATATTATTTCTCGATAAAGTGCAGCGGGAAAATGTATGTAGTTTTAAGGTGTTGGTGTTCATTGGTCTGACCTACTTGTTTTGTTTGTATGACGTAACGTCGTCTTGACGTTCTCGCGCATAGTGGTGTAAAACTTGCTTGAATCATTGCAAAAATCGCTGTTCTATTTTTAGTAAGATAGTGATACTAATTCTATTTTTAGTAGCATAGTGATAACCTGTAGTGTGATACAGATTGTTGTATTTCATTGTAAGAAAATGAAGGTACTATGTATATATTATTGATAGGTATATAATAAAATACATTTATTCTTACTCAATATTGAGATAAAAAAACTCGATGAGATGACAATCAGAAATAGGATTGCGGCTTTGTTCCATCATCCATGTTTTTAAAAATCAATCTTATTTACTGTTTAATGTGTACTGACTTTTCCTGTAACATACATAACTACATATAATTGCTTTAACATCTTCCGTTTCAAGTTTGCAACAATTGTTTTATAACAAACACTACCACCTGTTTGAGTTCTTTGCAAACTGAAGAATCACCTTTTCATACTTACAGATTTTGTTTGCAGAACTAACTGTTCCAGTCCACTGAATTGTGCAGGAGAATTAAGTACTGTTCACTAATATAACTTGCACTTTCAATATGTTTGCATGAAAATGAAAAAGAAATTTTAGCGAGCATCTCTCACGTAATTGTTTAATAGTAATAGCACATTCTATTTCAATTATTTTTTAGGTGTTGAACAAGTGTAATAAATGTGTCTATTGTAACTGGAATATTATCGTTTATAAAATTGTGTGGGATAATTGTAGTGTTAAATTTGTTTTTATATTCACCATTTTAACTTTTGTTGTTACTAAAACTATATTTTTTTTACATATTTTTATAATATTGGTTCCCATTTTCTATTTCAGCCTGTTACCAGAAAGCCCCTGGGTACAAGAAACTTCCTACAGACTGGTTTATAAATAGTCGCTACCATAATCAGAACTCCTTCCTGGATCATACGGGAAAACATTGTCACAGTCTGTGCTATTGTAAATTCTTAAACAAGGACTACATTAAGTTGAACATTTGGTGGAGAATTATTGTGATGTACATTTACAAGATATTGTCTCCGTATGTCCGTGTATAGATGAACATTCATCATTCATTTACAACATATTGGCCCCATAGCTTTGTGTAATGAACATTCAGAGTGAATTTACAACATATTGGCCCCATAGTTTTGTGTAATGAACATTCATAGTGAATTTACAAGATATTGGAACCATGGTTTTGTGTTATGAACAGTCATAGTACATTTACTAGTTATTGACTCCATAGGTTTGTGTAATAAATAGTCATAATGGATTTCCAAGATAATGGCCCCATAGTTTTGTGTAATGAACAGTCATAGTGAATTTGCAAGATAATGGCCCCATAGTTTTGTGTAATGAACAGTTATAGTGAATTTACAAGATACTGGGCTCCATAGTTTTGTGTAATAAACAGTCTTAGTGCATTTCCAAGATAATGGCCCCATAGTTTTGTGTAAAAAAAGTTGTAGTGAATTTTCGAGGTAATGACCCCATAGTTTTGTGTAATGAACAGTTATTCACAAGATATTGGTTTCATAGTCTTGTGTAATGAACATTCATTGAACATTCACAAGATATTGGCTCCATAGTTTTGTGTAATGAACAGTTATTCACAAGATATTGGTTTCATAGTCTTGTGTAATGAACATTCAATGTACATTCACAAGATATTGGCTCCATAGTTTTGTGTAATGAACAGTTATTCACAAGATATTGGTTCCATAGTCTTGTGTAATGAGCATTCATTGTACATTCACAAGATATTGGTTCCATAGTTTTGTGTAATGAGCATTCATTGTACATTCACAAGATATTGGCTCCATAGTTTTGTGTAATGAGCATTCAATGTACATTCACAAGATATTGGTTCCATAGTCTTGTGTAATGAGCATTCATTGTACATTCACAAGATATTGGTTCCATAGTTTTGTGTAATGAGCATTCAATGTACAGTCACAAGATATTGGTTCCATAGTCTTGTGTAATGAGCATTCATTGTACATTCACAAGATATTGGCTCCATAGTTTTGTGTAATGAGCATTCATTGTACATTTACAAGATATTGGCTCCATAGTTTTGTGTAATGAGCATTCATTGTACATTCACAAGATATTGGCTCCATAGTTTTTAATAGTATGCTTATGTAGTGCAATTAATTTATCATATTTAAGGTATATGTACATGATGTATGGCATTTTATTTATTTTAAGTGTATTTCTGTGTAACTCGCTGTCTCGTTCTCTGTTCTCTTCTCGATACTCTATATTCCCTGTTCTGTTGTCGAACGTTGTGGTCATTATTTTTGCAAGCATGATTTTTATTTATTTTAATTTGTCATCTGTTTAAAGCATGTGTTACTACTTTTGACGTGCATTTGATGTAACAAGTGGTAAATTTTTTAACTATTACATATATAAAATGTTACTTATAGTTGCTGTAAAACTATTCTGGTTTCAAGATGTTGTTACGTTTTTATATTGAAATCAAATTTTATGTTTTAAATGCCGACCCTTTTTAATCGAGCCTATATTTTGGAAGCTATATAAACCAAAAAATAATATTGAGCACAATTCCGAACTTAAAAAATATTCAAAAATAAATTTTAAAAACCTCGAACTGCCCCCAAAAGCCGTCTGTTCATATTCTATACAATTAACACTTTTTATATTGAAATGAATCCAGAATTTAGTTTGGAAAACACTCCTAAAGGCCACTGAAAGTTTTAAATACTAATGGTTCATCTATTCTAATGGTTCATCTTATTCCTAAATGGCAACCTTTGAATAAATCGGACTATTCTCAAAACACTAGCTGACCTACAGCTGGCCAACAAGAAAATTCTTGAAATATAAGCCACCTCTACATTGGAGAACATTATTTAATATATAGAAGACAGATTTGTATGGTCTTTATACAGGCATATCTAAAAAAATCTCCAGTCATTTTGGTAGTGAAGCAGTTTACTAAGATTCCTGCTAGTTTCAAGTTTTGTGGTCAATACGTTTGGAGAATACAGTACCCAGGAACATATAGGTTCCCCAACTGGCCGAGTATACATTATTTAGAAACAAGTTACCACTACAATTGGATATAATATCAGATTTGAGCGGTCAGCCAAATTCTTCCACCATGTGACAGCAGTCCATATATGTGCTACAGTGCTTTATAGTTTGCCATGTCCTTAACTTTTCTGTTTGTACTTGTGCCACTCCCGTTTTTCTCTTGCTGTAATGTTTGTTTGTGAAATGGACATTCTTTTCTCTATTTGGTAACTCAATTTTTCTGTTTAATGAAAATCATGTTATGATCTCAATTCATTTTCATCTTTAACAAAAAATGAGTCTATAAACAAATCAAATGATCTCAGTTCTTTTTAAATATTTAATCGCATTCCTTAAAGGGACACTGTCCGTAAGTAAGCAGATATTGAGCATAACCAAATAACTGTCTGACTTTTATTCATTGAAATGTATACATGATAACATGAGGATAGACCCTAAGTAGTATGTAGGAATACATTCGTGAGTTGGAAAAAAAAAAAAGTTTTAATTATTAAATGTAAATAAAGAGGGACCCACAATATTTACCTTTATGCGTTCACGTGACTTCCATAGCGCACTAGGTTTTCACCATAGTATGTATTGCGTAACATGTATAGCCCGCTTAGCTCAGTCGGGAGCGAGTTCCAACAACTTTACGCTCACGCACACTTATTTTTACTGCGAGTTCAAACCCACGAAGTGGATTTGCTTTTTTTGTACCGCAACTGAATTCCGTTAAACAATCTTGCTTTTAATTAGTAAATATTGAAAAATGTTTAGTGTATAATGTTTGCGAACATAATTATTGGGTGTTTTATAAGCTAAAAGTTACGGACAGTGTCCATTTAAAATATGAACTTCTAAGAACTTCATTAAATTTTGTTAAAACAGCTTTTATTTATTCCTGGTGTGTTATTATTTGAAAGAAAAAAAATGTCTTTTAGGTAAGATTGTCCTTTGCAAATAAAATATTTTTGGAAACCTACATATTAAAAACAGTTGTTTATATTAAGGTAAAAATTGTTATAATTTTTTTTTTAAATTTTCGATTAAAAGTCAGATGTCAAAAAAAAAATCATATATATATATTCATGCAATATTCCAGTTAATAATGTTTAGATTTTGATATTAAAGTGCACACGGGATATAAATTATGCAGCAAACATTAGAATTATAGTGTAATTAGTGTAAATAATGTGTACAAACAGATGTAAATTCCATCCGGTCAGTGTTATAAAAGGGTTGTGTATCATTGTCACTCATGTATCATCTGATGAAATAATAAAAATGTAGCAATATATGGATACCTCTGTTTTGTTCATTATTTCCAAATTTTTTGGTGATGTTCTAAAGAATGTGCCTCATTTCGTATCAAATGTCTGCCCAGTGTGGTTACTGGGTTACGGGGTATAGAATAGGCCACTGCAAATCCTGCTAAAAATAAATGGGTATGACCCCACTGGATTTTCATTTTGTCATGCCCTTTGAAGGTCATCATCATGACCCTGTCTGGGAATGTGGCTGCATTATTAGTGTACAAGAGAATGTGCAGCAACTCTGCAGTTCTGCAAGTTGAATAAGATGGAGTTCAGAATGCAAGAACCATAACTCTTGGCATGCATATTAGTGTAGTTTTGCCCTTTTTAGCTTGAATTTGATGGAACGGAAAGCTTTTTTTACTCTGGCGTCTCCATCAGCATCCGAATTTAATGTTTAGCTCATATTTCTGTACCTCAAAGGCATTTTCTGTAGTTTGCCATGCGCAGCATTTTGGGCGACCTCTTCTTAAAACTATTGGATGGATTTTCCTAAAAAATTACAGGAATGTTGCTTTTGATGTCTAGTGGTATTTTTTTTTTTTTTTTTTTAATCTTTTTGAATTCTTTTATTTTTGTCTTTATTTAAATAAAGGCCTATTATTAGATACATAAAATAGGAAAAATATAGCATTTTGTAAAAATTCCAACAAAATTAAAAAATGGTATGGTTCCAAAAACCAATATTAAATCTCAATATGCATGGTGACCTATAATTTTAATTGCATATATTGTCGAAATATATGTTCAAATAAATGCCTAGGAAGTTTGAACAAATTCTGTTATTAGGAACATAACAAAAAAGGAAAATATACCATTTCTATATAATTTCATACAAAACTTGGCCTTTTAGCATAGGGGTAGAGTTTCAAATTATTTTTCTAAACAAGCCTGTGGACCTATCATTTTTATTGCACATTTTGTTTTTATATATGTTAAACTATGTGCTTAGAAAGTTTAAACAAATTCTATTATTGGGAACATACAAAAAAAGAAAGAAAGGAAATTGTATCATTATGGGCTAATTTGTGCATAAATTGTGGTAATGGTCTCAACAGATTTTGTAAAAAAAATATAGGTTTTACACATAAAGATGAGCTTTAAATGTTATTGTAATTAAATGTTATTTACTTTAATACAATTTTAGCAGAATTGTGACCAATGAATAAATGATTAGACTTCAAAAATATCTAATTTAGCTATTTCATGGACTTGTTCAACTTTTTGGACAGATTGACATGAAGGTGGCATTACAAATTATTTTTAAAATTTTAACAGTCATGGTGACCTACCATTGATTTTGCCTTTTGTGTCTATATATAAAACAGACTTACTGTACAAACAGTTTAAAGAAAATCTATTATGCAGAAAAAAACTATAGAAAATTTCTTCAAGGAATTCCATGAAAGAAGCTCATAGAAAAAAGTGTCGTAACTCTGTCGTGCATTTAAACATAATAAGCTCTACCAGTCCACAAAAGTGTTGCGTTTGCATTTTCAAGTGCATTATGGATGACGTGAACACCAGGATAGTTTTGAGAAAGTTCTTTTGGTGGGTTAGTTTCAGTTTATTCTTTAAAGGGACACATTGCAATCTTGAAATGTTTATCAAAGATTTATTTATCCAGTATCTTTTTGACTTTAAACCTGCGTGTAAATAAACTGTTGAATTTTTAGCTCTACTTTTACTGAAGGAAAAAATAGCTATTGTCGTCACTTGATTGTTGTCATCGTATGCATCACCTGGTTAAACCTTGTATCTCCCAAACCACATTAAATAATTGAGTGAAACTTCACACATATATTCAGCATCATTAGTTGACACCCAAAACCACTTTTTACCATGGATTGAAACTTTACACATGTACTCAGCATCATTATATGATACCACAGAGTTAGGTGATATATCTCTTGCTTTTATTTTGACAGAATTATGGCCCCTTTTATACTTAGAAAACTTGGTTAAAGTTTGTATGTAAGCTTGGTTAAAGTTTGTATCTTCCAAACCACTTTACACAATATATTGAAACTTCACACATGTTTTCAGCATCATTAGATGACACCACAGAGTCAGATGACGTAACTAGCTTTTATTTTTACAAAATTATGGCCCCTTTCATTCTTAGAAAACTTTGTTAAAATTTGTATGCAAGCTAGTATCTCGCAAAGAACATAACATAATAGATTAAAACTTAACACATGCATAGGGCATCATAACACAACACCACATAGCCAGGTTCTATAACTCTTGCATCTATTTAAACAAAATATGGGCCCTTTTGTTCTTAAGAAATTTGGTTAAAGTATGTATGTAAATTTATATCTCGCAAAGTACTTTACATAATGGATTAAAACTTCACACATGCATTTAGTATCATTAGACAACACCACAGAACCAGGTTCTATAACTCTTGCTTTTATTTTAAAAATTATGGCCTATTTTATTCTATGAAAATAATTAATTGAAACTTCACACATGTATTTGGCATCTTGTATAGCCCATGTTTTATTATATAACAAAAGTATAGCCGCTTTTATACTTAGAAATCTTGGTTAAAGCTTGTATGTAATTGATGGAAACCTTGTTTATCAATTGTAATTCCACCAAAGTCGAGCGTCTGCACCGTTGACGGTGCTCTTGTGTAGTCTTATTCTACCATAGCAGTTTTATAGTCCACGTTTAATAAACTTATCGGTTTTCAGTTTGTCAATGAAGTTTTGTTTTTTTAAGGTAATAACGTGACTTCGCCTTGTTTTTTCAAACTATTAAATTGCCATGTTCATATGAATAATTAATTGAATTAATATTATAGTATTTAATGTCATTCCATAAATATTTGATAAAACTCGCTTGTTATTCCACCAGATACCGGTCTTCTTTATTTGTAATTTCTTTTAGAGGATTATTACACCCTAGTTCCCTTAAATTTTCTTCACACAGTTCGCAGATACAATATAAATGGCTTTAACCCGTCAAGTCAAACCTCAAAACTGAAGTTACCAACTCATAATTTCATTTTACATATATTCATTCAGATGTACCTTAATAACCTGACAATCAACCTATACTTTTAATCAGCACCTATACATTATTATAATGACCCGAACACTTGAATAGAGTCATGATTTATGTCTGTGTAGTGTAATTTTGCCGTTATTTGGTGGGTTAGTTTCTCTAACCTTTCATAACAATCCAATTCATGGTGTTTTAACTGAATGTTAATCAGTATCCTAAATGAAACATTATTTTAATATATTAGTTGAGAAACCAATCACCATACACAAGTCTTAAATTGCCACCAGTTTCAGTTTTTCAGTTCATACACAAGTCTTAAATTGCGACCAGTTTCAGTTTTTCAGTTTCATACACAAGTCTTAAATTGCCACCAGTTTCTCAGTTAAGTAGTGTTGAACATAGTTTGATAATATTATATTTGTAGAACAATTATTCGAAGGTAATGATAAATACATTGTATAAAAAAGCATGAAAAGAAAAATTTGGAAATCGTCGAACACGATAATACAAACATATTGCAATCTCCTTTCATGAACGGTAGTGAAAAGTGCTTGCTACCGTTCATGCCCTCTTGTCCCGGGGTGAGCAGAACTTAATATTTAAAAAGTCAATAGTACAGAAATTTGAGCCATCCCAAAGATGGTATGCATGACGATGAACATAGAACCTTCAATGAGCTATTTTTACACCATTCAGCATATGGTCCCAGCTTCTAGCAATGCTTCGCCCTAAACGAGAAAACAATGGGCGAAATAAACAAAATGGAATTTAGTTGGGAGCAGCGTTATAAAGCCTGCACATCACAGGTAACAGTAAAAAACACAATTAAAAAGCAGGCAACACATCATATAAAACGAGATCAGATCTCTGAAACAGAACCCATTTGGTCTTAGGAAACATCAAAATGTATCGTGTCTTTTAATAATTGTCTTCTAATTGCCTAAAAGGGCTTTAAAGTTGAGAGATGGACAGCATTTAAATTTAATTGCAAGACAGAAAACTATTGCACAGTATCAGATCGTCTCCCAGAAAGCAAAGTAAAAGCAGTGGCTGGATACAAATCATGGATATGAAATATTTCAAAGGCACTCATCTTCCAATTAGATAATATTTTCGTCAGGTCGTCACGAACTGTGCACTTTATTTTGCTATGAAAGAGATTTCATGTTGAGTCTTTCACCAGATACCCAGGCAGATGTTATTGAAGCCTTTAATGACACCTCTCGGTATCTGGATGACATATTGAACATTGACAGCCCTTCCTTTCCAACTATGGTTAATAATATTTATCCTAAAGAACTTCAGCTTAAAGCTAATATATCTGATAATAACGCTTAATTTCTTGATTTAGATCTCTCGATTGAAAATGGTGAAATAATTAGCAAAATCTATGACAAGAGAGATGATTTTAATTTTGACATTGTTAATTATCCCCACTTGGATGGGGATGTTCTCCGAGCAATTTCTTATGGGGTGTATGTGTCTCAACTTATTCGTTTTTCAAAATCTTGTACTCGAATTGAGGACTTTAATATTCGTAATCTTTGTATAACTAAAAAGCTACTCAATCAGGGTTACCGTTACCATAAACTACGTAAAACCTTTGCAAAATTGTATTATCGTAACCCTGATCTTCTTTCAAATATAAAAGTAATTTAAGGACTCTTCTGCGACAAGGACTATCACAACCTGACTTCTATGGTGATGTGATTTATAAACTTCGTAAGATTCTTGGTCATGATCACTTTCATACTATCTTTGTTAAACTTGTTCAAACGTTTATCAAAAGAGGTTACGACCCTATCATTTTGCAACGTACGGCATGCTTGGTGGCGGACCCTTTTACAGTTCGCCACTATGCTTTCCTCTTTAATTGTACGATGACCGGACAGGCTGTGGACCCTATGATGACGCCTACCTGAAGCCCTTTGGGACGGTGGCGTTTGATGTCTGTCTATAATCATTCTTCTCGTGCCCTTAATGGTTTATTCTCTTGTTGCTCTGGCTTCTGCCAAGTCATTGAGTACCTTCATTGTAGCTTTCTATGCTATTGTTTTTTTGTATTATTTTTACACGAGCATATTTGTATTTTACTTATATTGCCTATTGATGCTGCCTTGTTGGTTAGAGATTAGATCATGGCGGGGATTTCGTTATTTACACTGTCCTGTTTTAATGGGATGACAGTAGGGTAAGTGTGAGATTTGGTGCACCCTAGAACCGGTTTAAACCCCCCAGTGGCCTACTTTGCCACTGACCGTTCCAAGGCGGTAGCCCTATTGTCAACCCTTTTTTGTTTGTGTTGTTTGCATTTATTAGCCTTCTTGCTTGTCTGTTTGCGTGTTTGTTTCTGTGTTTTATGGTTGACTGTCCTCCTTGAATATTACTTTCCCTGTCCGATCTTTTTATATTTCCTTGTGTTATAAATTCCTACAACAAAGGACCAATATAAAGGACACACCTGAATCTTATCTGTTTTTAGAAACTGGCTATATTATATTGTGTAGGAAATCTGACTACGTAATGAAACTAAAAGCGTAACTAGATAACAAAATTGTACTGATCATGTGATATTGATTGAATAGTGATTACAAATGCTCAGTGTTCATGAAAGGTACAAATGCTTAACAACGAGTGTCATAGTTTGGCACAATACCAGAATTTATATAGCATGATATGTAGTTGTGACAAAGAACGTCAGGGGCGAAGCTATGGTAAATTGAATGTGCGTGCTCGGTGAACCGGTCATTGTTTGAGCACCGAACGTAAAAGTATGTTAGGCGGACCCGGGGGCTTGCATGAACGGCGATATTTTTATTTTATTTATTACTGTGTATGTTTATGAATTACGGTTGACGATGCACCATCAAAGAAAAAGATCATCTGACACCATACGGAAAGTAAATTCAAATCAAGATATGAAATGCACAAAGTAAATATAGCGCCCACATAACTGTAGATTCAATTAACATCCCGACTGTTCATCTCCACTTAGTTGCCTAACCCAAACGAGATGTTGGCCTAACACAAGGGAGACGTTGACCTAACACAAGAGAGACGTTGGCCTAACACAAGCGAGACGTTGTCCTAACAGAAGCGAGACGTTGGCCTAACATAGGAGATAAGTTGGCCTACCACAAGCGAGACGTTTGTCTATCACAGGCGAGACGTAGACCTAACATAGGTGAGACATTGGCCTTACACAAGGAGACGTTGGCTTAACACAAGCGAAACGTTGGCCTATCATAAGCGATGCGTTGACCTGACACAAGCTAGACGCTGGCCTAACACAAGCGAGACGCTGGCCTAACACAAGCGAGACGTTAGGACTATAGTGTAATAAGTGTAAATAATGTGTACATACAAACAGATGTAAATTCCATCCGGTCAGTGTTATAAAAGTTTTTTTTATCATAGTCACTCGTGTATCATCTGATTATATAATAAAATGTAGCAATGAATGGATACCTCTGTTTTGTTCATTATTTTTAACTTTTGGTGATGTTCCTAATGAATGTGCCTCATTTCATATAGTGTGGTTACCCGGTTACGGGGTATAGAATAGGCCACTGCAAATCCTGCTAAAAATAAATGGGTATGACCCCACTGGATTTTCATTTTGTCATGCTCTTTGAAGGTCATCATCATGACCCTGTCTGTGGAAATATGGCTGCATTATTTATTAGAGTGTACAAGAGAATGAGCAGCAACTCGGCAGCTTCGCAGGTTGAATAATATCGAGTTCAGAATGCAAGAACCATAACTCTTGCTATGCATATTAGTGTAGATTTGCCCCTTTTAGCTTGAATTTGATGGAACGGCAAGCTATTTTACTCTGGCGTTTCCATCGTCTTCCGAATTTAATGTTTGGCTCATATTTCTGAACCTCTTTAAGGAATTTCATGAAACTTCACACATGTAGTCACTGCCATGGAAGGAGCTCATAGAAAAAAGTGTCAACCCTGTTGTGCATTTATACAGAATAAGCACTACCACAAAAGTGTTGCGTTTGCATTTTGTATGACCTGAACACCTGGATAGTTTTGAGCAAGTTCTTTTGGTGTAATTTTGGCAGTTTAGTTTCTTTAAAGGGACACATGGCAATCTTGAAATGTTTATCATGGATTTATTTATCCAGTATCATTTTGATTTTAAACCTACCTGTAAATAAACTCTTGAGTTTTCAATATAGCTATTGTCATCACTTGATGGTCATCGTCATCGTCGTTGTTTGCGTCCCCTGTAAAGTTTGTATGTAAGCCTGGTTAAGTTTGTATGTAACCTTGTATCTCCCAAACCACATTACACAATGGGTTGAAACTTTACTCATGTATTCAGCATCATTAGTTGACACCACAGGGTGAGGTGATATAACTCCTGCTTTTATTTTGACAGAATTATGGCCCCTTTTATATTTAGAAAACTTGGTTAAAGTTTGTATGCAAGCTTTTATCTCGCAAAGAACTTAACATAATATTAAAACTTCCCCTGCGAAATTTTCTAGAACTGTGCATGAACAATTCTGGAACTGTTCTGGATAGATTGTTCAAGAACTGTTCTTGAACTGTACCTAATCTGTTCTGGTACAGTTCTAGAGCAGTACGTGAACGTTAAATGAGACAAATTTTCTAGAACTTATGTTCAAGAAAAGTTCAAGAACAGTTCTTGAACTATCTGTACTGGAACTGTTCTAGAACTGTCTGTACTGGAACTGTTCTTAAAACTGTTTTTGAACATAACCTCTAGAATTTTTGTCTCATTTAACGTTCATGCATAGTTCTAGAACTGCTGAAGAACAGATGAAGCACAGTTCTAGAACTATCTGTACTGGAACTGTTCTAGAACTGTTCCAGAATGATCTGTATTGGAACTGTTCTTGAACATAAGTTCTAGAAATTTTGTCTCATTTAACGTTCATGCACCGTTCTAGAACTGCTCAAGAACAGATGAAGCACAGTTCAAGAACCGTTCTTGAACAATCTATCCAGAACAGTTCCTGCACAGTTCCAGAACTCCCTTGGCCACTAATTTAACCTACATAACAGTTAAAGAACAATTCATTAAATGAACCTTCAGAATGCCTGGTCATACTTGTTGAAATGTTACATATGATACTGAAATGAAATAATATCTGCAGTGCTAATACCATTTTTCTGTCAGCAACAAAAAAAGAAAGTCAATCCGCGAAAACACATGACAATAGGGGTTTCATTTTTAAAATACTGTTTCTAAAGACTACATTTAGAAATTTCATCTTTCAAATACAACTATTAAATAAAGATGTTTTGACACAATAAGTAATTTAAGTATTATCACAAAACACTTATTAATAATCACAATCTTCAGTTGGACTGCCATTTTACCGCCAAAAACTCAAAAGAATGGCGTTTGCATTTTATTTGCAATTTTGTCAGAATCACACTCAGGTGTCATATATGGTCATATAACACTATTGCATTTCCCATAGGCCTCCATTATAGCCTTTTGGCCTACAACCCATATTCCTATATCGGAATGGATGATAAAACCTAACTTTTTTGAAAGAACTATCTTAGAGACACTCAAAAATGACCAGCAAATTGGGGATAATCTGATGCTTTCAGCCTCTAATAGTTCACTGAAGGTGGCCACCACCAGAATGTCAGTAAAGAAATTTTACTTTTTACAAATATACTCTCAGTAAATTTGTATCCATAAAAGTGCAAATTTCAGTCAAAATATCCTAAATCAACATGTTTTATGATGGAAACATAATATTGTGATGTTTTATGGGGATTTGTTATGATTTGGGTAATTTAATCCAATCAGAATCTACCTTACAATCTGACTATATGCCCTAATAGACCCTATACTTTTTTCAACCAATCAGAAGCCCCAAATCAATAGTGGTATCTGACCTAAATAGACATTTAAACCTAACTGAAGTTTGTTTTATATGGCTAAATTGTTTCATACATTCATTATGAGGAAAATGGTGTCTTTTGTTTTTAGAAAAAAATGCTTTTCTACAAAATATGAGGGATTTAAAGGGCTTCGGCTGATGTCAAATTCATGTGATTTTTACGCGTAAATCCAGAATCTTCAAAATGCCATATCTCGACAACCGTTCCAATCTTTTGTTTCAAATAAAGTGATTTTCAACCAGTTGAAGCTCTCCTGAAAATCATTTCTACTGAAAAATGATATTTGTGATTTTCAGATCTCAAAATAGCAGATTTTACCATAAAAATGCCACTGTTTTTGTATATATTTAAAATCTGCCTTTAAATGGATTAATTAACATTATGCAGCAGTTTCTATGTGTGAAACCATCAAGAAAATCCAACTTTTCACTTTAAAAATGACAAAAAATAATTCTGAGAATATCCTCACCAACTCCATCTTTAAGGCCATGCCATGTTTTACAATATGCTCATTACACAAGATTGGCTGTAACTGTACAATTTGATGTATCTTTTTACTAGATATTGTTTGTGCAACCTTTACAGGTCATTTTCATGCAACCATGCAGCCAAAAATCACTTTTGACAGTACAGATCCATGAAAATTCATTAAAATGAAGGGGGTGGGGTTGAAAAAACTTTAAAAAAAATAGAAAATGTCATATTTTTTTGCCAATTAAATTATTTTAATTTGTAAAACGTATTAAACCGCATTAAATATTTGCATATCAACACTAACCGTAAAGACGCGATGAACTCAGAGTCCGAGTTTACCTCAACATCTTTTTCAAAACAGACTTAAGCACCTTTTCGACATCTTAGCAGACAGACGCAGCTTGTCGCTTTTTGACATTTTTGCCAAAAAATATATGCAAAGCCCTCAGAAATGAATAAAACTTACTAGATATACCTTTAATTGTGTCAAATAGGTGCATTACAGGCCAATTGTGTATACCAGGTGTCAGGTATGGCTAATTTTGTGTCCACAACCCTAATAAAAGAATTTAAATTGCCTTTATTGCATCATAAAACTTTCAAATATTTAAAAATCATTAAAAAAAGTTACAAGAAAAGTCAAAATACAATATAATTCAACATTTCTCACACTTTCAAATCATTGTGTTAGAAAAAAAGTATGTCTACTTTCACTTTTACCCCATGCAGAATCTAGCTTTATAGACGTTCAAACCTAACTGAAGTTTGTTTTATCTGGCTAAATTGTTTCATACATTCATTATGAGGAAAATTGTGTCTTTTGTTTTTAGAAAAAAATACTTTTCTACAAAATATGAGGGCTTTAAAGGGCTTCGGCTGATGTCAAAATTCATGCGATTGTTACGCGTAAATCCAGAATCTTCAAAATGCCATATCTCGACAACTGTTCCAATCTTTTGTTTCAAATAAAGTGATTTTGAATTGATTTCATCAATAACATGTGATTTTCAACCAGTTGAAGCTCTCTTGAAAATCATTTCTACTGAAAAATGATATTTGTGATTTTCAGATCTCAGAATAGCAGATTTTACCATAAAAATGCCACTGTTTTTGTATATATTCAAAATCTGCCTTTAAATGGATTAATTAACATTATGCAGCAGTTTCTATGTGAAACCATCAAGAAAATCCAACTTTTCACTTTAAAAATGGCAAAAAATAATTCTGAGAATATCCTCCCCAACTCCATTTTTAAGGCCATGCCATGTTTTACAATATGCTCATTACACAAGATTGGCTGTAACTGTACAATTTAATGTATTTTTTTACTAGATATTGTTTGTGCCACCTTTACAGGTCATTTTCATGCAACCATGCAGCCAAAAATCACTGTTGACAGTACAGATCCATGAAAATTCATTAAAATGAAGGGGGTGGGGTTGAAAAAAACTTTAAAAAAAAGTTAGAAAATGTCATATTTTTTGCCAACTAAATTATTTTAATTTGTAAAACGTATTAAACCGCATAAAATATTTGCATATCAACACTAACCGTAAAGACGCGATGAACTCAGAGTCCGAGTTTACCTCAACATCTTTTTCAAAACAGACTTAAGCACCTTTTCGACATCTTAGCAGACAGACGCAGCTTGTCGCTTTTTGACATTTTTGCCAAAAAATATATCCAAAGCCCTCAGAAATGAATAAAACTTACTAGATATACCTTTAATTGTGTCAAATAGGTGCATTACAGGCCAATTGTGTATACCAGGTGTCAGGTATGGCTAATTTTGTGTCCACAACCCTAATAAAAGAATTTAAATTGCCTTTATTGCATCATAAAGCTTTCAAATATTTAAAAATCATTAAAAAAAGTTACAAGAAAAGTCAAAATACAATATAATTCAACATTTCTCACACTTTCAAATCATTGTGTTAGAAAAAAAGTATGTCTACTTTCACCCCATGCAGAATCTAGTTTTAGGTCATATACCACTATTGCATTTCCCATAGGCCTCCATTATAGCCTTTTGGCCTACAACCCCTATTCCTATATTGGAATGGATGATAAAGCCTAACTTTTTTTAAAGAACTATCTTAGAGACACTCAAAAATGACCAGCAAATTGGAGATAATCTGATGCTTTCAGCCTCTAATAGTTCACTGAAGGTGGCCACCCCCAGAATGGCAGTAAAGAGATTTTACTTTTTGCAAATATACTCTCAGTAAAATTGTATCCATAAAAGTGCAAATTTCAGTCAACATTTCCTAAATCAACATGTTTTATGATGGAAACATAATATTGTGATGTTTTATGGGGTTTTGTTTATGATTTGGGTAATTTAATCCAATCAGAATCTACCTTACAATCTGACTATATGCCCTAATGGACCTATACTTTTTTCAACCAATCAGAATCCCCCAAATCAATAGTGGTATCTGACCATATTCTTTACCTACTTTCTTTGCAAATATAAATGAAGGCATGGGCTTTTAAACTCCAGATAATGTTATTATATTAAACTGTTCATGCAATAATGATCATATATTTGTTTGTTAATAGTAGTATATATTTGTTTAATTAATGAAGATGAACACCTGCTTAACTATGTTCTTATACTCAAGAACAGTTCATGAACATTTCTAGAATATTAAGAACAGTTCATTGTTCTAGAACATGTTCTTAATATGTTCTTGAACATTGAACATTTTCATAGTGTAATAAAATTATGTTGTTTTGTGGAAATACTCAAAAGATTTGAAACTTTTGAACTTTAATTTAATCAACACAAAACTTAAGTGCTACAAAATAAATGTCTTTTTGTACCAAGTTTATGGATAATTGTTTTCATGTCCCAGCAAAAGCCATCTATGTATACTTGGGGTGTATTCAAGCTACTTAAAACAAAGAAATTTTTTAATATTGTGACTTGCTTACTAATTTAATGTATTTACATTTGCACAGATGTAATTGATTTGTAGCGACATTCCTATTAAGATAACACATTTGTAGATATTTTAAGCACATCTTAATTACATTTCCTATTTAAAGGAATTTGGTTCACATTTTAAAGAACATTGAAAGAACTTTAAATAGAGAAGATATTCTAAAACTGTTCTTAAACAATTTCAAGAACAAATGAAGAACAGTTTAGGAACTTAAAGGGTTTAAACTGTTCTTAATTAGTGCTTAACGCTTAACATTTAAGAACACTTAGAGTTAAGAACTAATTAAGAACGGTTTAAGAACCCTTGAAGTTCCTGAACGGTTCTTCATTTGTTCTTCAAATTGTTCAAGAACAAATTAAGAACAGTTCAGGAACTTCTGAAGTTCCTAAACTGTTCTTGATTTGCTCTTGAAATTGTTCAAGAACATTTTTAGAACATTTTCTCTATTTAAAGGTTCTTGAACTGTTCTAAATTTGTTCAAGAACCTTTCAAGAATATCTTAAGAAAAATTAAAGTTCTTGAAATGTTCTTCAATAGTTCTTGAAAGTGTTCAAGAACATATTAAGAACATATGTTCTAGAACAATGATTCAAGAACAGTTCATGGCGGTGAACATGGAACCTTCAATGAGCTATTTTCACATCATTCCATGGCCAGCGGCGTATGGTCCTAACAAAACGCTTTGACCTAAATGAGAAAACAATGGACGAAATAAACACAATGGAATTTAGTTGGGAGCAGCATTTATAAAGCCTGCATATCACAGGTAACAGTAAAAAAACTCAATTAAAAAGCAGGCAACATATCTTATAAAACGAGATCAGATCTCTGAAACAGATCCCATTTGATCTTAGGAAACATCAAAGGTATTGTGTACTTTTAAGTATTGTCTCCTAATTGCCTAAGAGCGCTTTAAAGTTGAGAGGTGGACAGCATTTAAATATACATGTACTTGAACGACACAGAAAACTATGGCACAGTATCATATCGTCTCCCAGAAGCTAAGTAAACGCAGTGGCTGTTTTCAAATCAAGGAGATGAAATAGTTCAAAGGCTTTGCGTTATAAATTCCTATAACAAAGGACCAATATAAGGGAAACACCTGAATCTTATCTGTTTTTAGAAACTGGCTATATTATATGGTTTAGGATTTAATCTGACTTCATAATGAAACTAAGAGAGTAACTAGATAACAAAATTGAATTGGTTGAACGTATACTGATCGTGTGATATTGATTGAAGGGATAACAAATGCTCAGTGTTCATGAATGGTGCAGATGCTTGCCAACGTGTGTCATATCTGGGCACAATACCAGAATTTATATAGCATGATATGTGGTTGTGACAAAACGGACGTATTGTTAAATGAAATGCGCGGCCGGTGAACCGTTCAGCTTTTGAGCACCGTGAATGCAGTTTAGGTGGATCCGGGGGCTTGCAGGAACGGCGATTTTTTTTCAATTACCATATGAGTTTATGAAGTGCGTTTTACAGTGCATCATCAAAGAAAAAAAGGTCATCTAACACCATACACCATACACCATAAGTAAAGAACTTCCAAGAGTGCATCAAGATTTGGAAACCACAAAGTACATATAGAACTTTCTCACCCACATAACTGTAGATTCAATTCACATTCTGACTGTTCATCTCTACTTAGTTGCCTAACACACGAGTGACGTTGGCCCAACACAAGAGTGACACTGGCCAATACAAGAGTGATGTTGGCCCAACACAAGCGAGACGTTGGCCTAACACAAGCGATATCTTGGCCCAACACAAGATTGACGTTGCCTCAACACAAGAGTGACGTTGGCCCAACACAACCGAGATGTTGTCCTAACACAAGCGAGATGTTGGTCCAACACAAACGAGACGGCCCAACACAACCGAGATGCTGGCGTAGTCCAACACAAGAGTGACGTTGGCCCAACACAAGAGTGACGGACGTTGGCCCAACACAAGAGTGACGTTGGCCCAACACAAAGAGACGTTGGCCTAACACAAGAGAGCTGTTGGCCTAACACAACCGAGTTGTTGGCGTAAAACAACTGAGATATTGACCCAACACAAGCGAGATATTGGTCCAACACAAGCGAGATGTTGTTCTAACGCAAGCGGGATGTTGGCCTAACACAACCAAAATGTTGACCCAACACAAGCCAGATGTTGGCCCAACACAAACGAGACATTGGCCCAACACAAGCGAGACGTTGGCCCGACACAAGCGAGATGTTGGGCAACACAAGAAATATGTTGGCCCAACGCAAAAGAGACATTGGCCCAACGCAAGAGTGATGTTGGCCTAACGCAAGCAAGATGTTGGTCTAACGCAAGCAAGACGTTGGCCCAACACAAGAGAGACGTTGGCATAACACAAGCAAGACGTTGGCCTATAACAAGAGAGACGTTGACCCAACACAAGCGAGACGTTGACCTAACACAAGAGTACGACATTGGCCTAACACAATAGAGACGTTTACCTAACACAAGCGAGACGTTGGCCTAATATAAGCGAGACGTTAACCTAACACAAGCGAGATGTTGGCCTAACACAAGCGAGACATGGCCCAACACAAGGGAGACGTTGACCTAACACAAGGAGACGTTGGCCCAACACAAGTGAGACTTTGACCTAACACAAGGAGTCGTTGGCCTAACACAAGCGCGATGTTGACCTAACACAACTGAGACTTTGACCTAGCACAAGCGAGACGTTGGCCCAACACAAAAATGACGTTGTCCAACACAAGGAGACGTTGGTCCAACACAAGAGAGACGTAGACCTAACACAAGAGAGACGTTGACCTAACACAAGCGAGACGTTTGCCTAAAACAAGCGAGATGTTGGCCTTACACAAGAGAGACATTGGCCCAACGCAAGCGAGACGTTGACTCAACAGAAGAGAGACGTTGTCTTATGGCCTTTAAATTTAAGTTCTCAACATATACTGAACATAGATTAAACATATGAATATGGATATACTTGTTTGAAGATATTAGACATTCTAGGTAAGGATGTGATTTTCAAAGATATGTAACTAAAGTTTGTAGTACGCTTATGGAAAACCTGGCTTTCGTGGAATTTCCACGTTTCTTGTTTTATTTTATTAATATGTATACTTATTTTATTAATAATTTTATTTTTTTGTTGCGTTTGGTGTACAATTGATATATATGCATTATTTTGTCCCATTGGCTAGCACAATACATTCCTCACAATCGGGCTTAAATGTTAATCGTTCACAATCTGGACCATAATTCGAGCACATTTTATCGCACACCTGCACAACCGGAAATGCTCCATCTTAAATCCTCGGTATTGCCATAGAATACAGGCGTTGCGATTCCCGGACTAGAGTTATATGGCCGATGTGTATATTATTATTTATATGTAAATGGAAAATGCGATTAAAGTATTAAAGGCCAAGATCAGTCTCCCCCGCCACCCGTTCACCAGCCCACCAGAAACACAGCATTGGTAGGTAATTAGTGTGTTACGTAACACTTACTGACAAGGATCAAATAATGCTCAGTGGGGTAGCTAATTAGCCTCCGCTCATTAAAGGACAATCTACTGTGTTTAATGGTTTTACGGTACCCTCATTAGGTCTGCTCATTTTAATTGGCAACCATAACTCCCTTTGACTCTCATCACCCAATTTGTGTCTCTAATTATTGCATAGAAAAATGCACTGACAAGTATATACATTTAACTTAGTTATTACATTATCATATATTAATAAAATAATAAAAATCGCTTTTTTATCATATTAAATTGCTAGTGGGTGTTATACGTCCTTATTTTATCAATAAATTATAAATTATTATTTATGTTGGTGCGTTCGTTTGTGCGTGTGTGTGTGGTTAATTTTTAGCTTTTCTGAGGTCTAAATTATACGTCCTTAATTTTATGAATAATTATAAATTATTTTTTGTGTGCGTAGGTGAGTGCGTGATTGTGTGTCTGTGTGTGTGTGGTTAATATTTAGGATTAAGGTCTCTGTACCTTTTAGTCCGAGGGCAATTTCTGAAAAGAGGCCTAGAAAATGAAAAACGTAGCCTTGCCCATCCGTAGAAGGTTTGGCCTTGCATTCAATTAGTTGGATGCCTTGGGCATTTTCTGAGACCTGTTGTAGTCATGAATTGTGGAAGCACTAAAAAGTTATTCTGGCAGTTTGTCTCTGACAACTCTGTTAAGAGTAGTTATACATTCACCTGAATCCGATGTTGCCGATGTTACCAAATGTAAACGCATGTAACTCTCTACCTTTTAATTAACTATGTTTCCGAACTGGCCTTGAATTCACCAGCCATTCTTGAGAATATTCTTAGACTTAAGCCCAAGTACGTCAATTCCAAGCACAAACATTTCTGTAAGGTTGAAGTATAAACATTCATAACAATGAATACTTGAGCTCAAGTCTAAGATTTGTTTGAAGAATGGTTGGTGAATTCCAGGCCAGGAAAGAATACAACAACTCGGCGTATATACGAGGGATATACAGTCGCTATGCTCTATACTTCCCGGTTTCCAAGCAATAACAGGAGGTGATAGTAACAGTGCATTATCTGGAAATGGCAAGGTACAATATCTAAATATGTTAGATATGTCCGAAACATATCAGCAGTATTTGATCGCACTAGGAGAAGATGAGGTATTATCTCGCCTGTCAAATGTTGTTTGCGCTTTACATGTCTCAAAGGACGTTGGGATATTACTAGCTTTTTGCACATGCATGAAAATATACTACCCAAAAGCCTTACTTATCATATCAAAAGGGCTAATTTTCAGTCACTAGTCTGGAAAAGTTTATCACAGGCAGTACACAATTTTCCATTTAGAAGTCAGTGATTTGAAACCGCTTTAGATGTCCAAAGAGTCTGATCACAAGTTGATTTACTGACGTCTTGAATCAGCATGTAGAGCGACCGACCCTTTGCCAGTGTCAGGCGAACTTTGTCAGTGCCAGACAAACGATATAGTCTTCACAAAAGCTTTTTTTTTTTGCATGGCAGGTCAAATGTAAATGTGAAAATATTAAAGAATTAGTTTTTGACGAAGATGTCTCAGAAGTGGAATCAGATTAAGATATTTGGAAGTAAATGCATATAAAAGTTGAACAGAAATGTTGCATTCAAGGAACTGTATGTGATATATATTGCTGTGATTGAAGGTACGAACAAGAAGTACAGTCATTTTGGTCAGCAGTAATAGAAAACAAATGTTTTATTATTGATGTATAGCATCTCCTTTAGGTATCTTTGTTCTACAGTACCACTTATTTTACTATTAGCTTTACAAGTTGATATAATGTAAGATTACTTGAAGATATGTATGATATGGTTGTACATGTAACTGTTATTTCCAACATACAACTGAACGTAAAACACACACACACACACACACACACACGCACGCACGCACGCACACACACACGCGCACACACACACACACACGCGCAAACACAGAGTATTATAATAGAATAGAGGATTTTAAGTGAGATTTAAGATATATTTCATACATGTAAGATTTTGTTTACAACTTTGCTATGAGTTGAAGGTCATACAATTCCTATTTACAATTCCTATTTAACTTTGACCAGGGCACAGATTTGACCTTTGACCCTTGACTGTGACCGTGAACTTTGCCATATATTATTACATGTTACATCGGATGAGTTATCTAAGATACACGTATCTATACATTTCTAAAATGATATCTTTACTGGTACACATGTTATGCAATAAAACAAGTATAATGACTGTATATTACATTTTGATGGCCATCTTGAACGCCATCTTTAATAACTTTTAAGTGCTACCACAATGCAAGACTGAAACAGGGCTAGAACTATTTCTGGGATGTTAGTCCAACATGATAGATTGTCAAACCTTCTACAGTTCTCTGTGTGCATGTTTAAAATATACCAAGAGAAACAAAGACACAACAAAAGCTAAAACTTTACCTTTGACCATTGACTGTGACCTTGACCTTTACCATTTATTACAACTTGTCGGTGAGAAAAAATGTATATGTATATATAAGATACACAAACATGTGAATTTATATAATAATATCTTTATAGGTACACATGTTATGCAACAAAGGAATTATTATGACTATATCCCATTTTGGCGGCCATCTTGGACGCCATATTGAATAACTGTTTAGTACTACCACAATTCCTGATTGCAACAGGATTAGAAATATTCCTCGTATGTTACTCTAACATGATCAAGTATCAAACCGTCGACATATCTCTGTTTGTATGCTTTAAAATAAACTAAGAAGACACGGATGCCCCCAAAAACCTCAATTTGACCTTTGACCATTGACTGTGACTTCATTACTAAATTTTGTGTCAGATAAATTGTCTATTTAAAATACACCTACCTTTACATGTTTATAATAATACTTTTATTGGTACTGGTTTTATGCAACAAAACAATTATTATGACTATATCACATTTTGGCGGCCATCTTGGACGCCATCTTGAATAACATTTTAGTGCTACCACAATTCATGACTACAACAGGTCTCAGAAAATGCCCAAGGCTTCCAACTAATTGAATGCAAGGTCAAACCTTCTACGGATGGGGTAGGCTACGTTTTTCATTTTCTGGGCCTCTTTTCAGAAATTGCTCTCGGACTAGAAGGTACAGAGACTTTAATCCTAAATAGACACACACACAATCATGCACTCACTCACGCACACAAAAAATAATTTATAATTTATTCGTAAAATTAAGGACGTATAATACTTTAGACTTCAGTCAAGCTAAACATTAACCACACACACACACACACACACACACACACACACACACAAACGCACGCACTTACATAAATAATAATTTATAATTCATTGATACAATTAAGGACGTATAATACCCATTAGCAATTTAATATGATAAAAAAGGCGATTTTTATTATTTTATTAATATATGATAATGTAATTAATAATTAAGTTAAATGTACAAGTGATATGTATATACTTGTCAGTGCATTTTTCTATGCAATAATTAGAGACACAAATTGGGGGATGAGGGTCAAAGGGAGTTATGATTGCCAATTAAAGTGAGCAGACCTAATGATGGTACCATAAAACCATTAGAGGAAAGCAATAAACACAGTAGATTGTCCTTTAATGAGCGGAGGCTAATCAGCTACCCCACTGAGCATTATTTGATCCTTGTCAGTAAGTGTTACGTAACACACTAATTACCTACCAATGCTGTGTTTCTGGTGGGCTGGTGAGCGGACGGCGGAGTAGACTGACCTTGGCCTTTAATACTTTAATCCCACTTACCATTTACATATAAATGATAATATACACATCGGCCATATAACTCTAGTCCGGGATTCTGCAGGTGTGCGATAAATTTGCTCGAATTGATGCAGATGGTCCAGATTGTGGACGATAAAATTTCCATTTAAGCCCGTTTGCGAGGAATGTATTGTGCTAGCCAATGGGCCAACATAATGCATATATATCAATTGTACACCAAACGCAACAACAAAATAAAATTATTAATAAAATTAGTATACATATTAATAAAATAAAACAAGAAACGTGGAAATTCCACGAAAACCAGGTTTTCCATAAGCGCACTACAAACTTTAGTTACATTATTTTTGAAAATCACATCCTTACCTAGAATGTCTAATATCTTCAAACAAGTATATCCATGTTCATATGTTTAATCATGTTCCTCAAAAGTCGTGCTCAACTTTTTTTTGTTCAATATGTGTTGAGAACTTAAATTTAAAGACCAGAATAAGACAACGCCACTCTTGTGTTTGGTCAACGTCTCTCTTGTTTTGGGCCAACATCTCGCTTGTGTTAGGTCAATGTCTCGCGTGTGTTAGGTTAACGTCTGGCTTGCGCTGGGCCAACGTTTCTCTATGTAAGGCCAACGTCTCTCTTGTGTACCACAATTTACGACTACAACAGGGCTAGAAATATACCTGGGGTGTTACTCCAACATGATCAAGTGCCACACCTTCTGCGGATGAGGGATGCTACGTTGACATTTTTGCAAGGCAACTGCTCCCGGACTATTTATAGCCCAGAGAAAAATCCCTCGTTGACGTTGCGTTATGTGTGGATTGATGTGAGTAATTGTGTGTAGCGCTATGTATCTATATACGATCTACTTGAAGTAGATGTGTGTGTGTGTGTGTGTGTGTGTGTGTGTGTGTGAGTGCGTGCGCGCGCGCGCGTGTGTGTGTGATTCTGTATTTTGTCCTTTTTTATTTCGATCATTTTATTCTTACCTTTCAATCATTCAGTTTTTTCTTTTATCTTTATTTAGATCTGTTTTCTTTACGAACATAAATAACTGTTAAAAATGGTTATTTCCAATAAATTAATTAAATCGTTATTTGTTATATAAATTCCTTATATGTCTCTATTTTATTTTGGTTTAATTTTCCTTATCCATGGAAAAAATAATTCAGTAATCTATTCTCGACCTTTACTGATCGATATAAAAAAGTAATTTGTTTGAGACGCTCCTTAAATTTGCCGCGGACATATTCGCTCGTTGCGGACACATTCGACACCTACGTGTGGTCCATCTATACGTGCGAGCACGTTGCGGACATATTGGCGCCCTATATAATGCTGTTCTCAAACAACTTTTTTCTGGGTATGAGATGTATGCTTCTTGTTATACAATACACATGGTTCACGCGAGTAAAAGGGAATGTAGCGGTGTGCTGGAAAAGGCGTTATTACTGAGAGTTCCGAAAAACTTAGAAAATGATGAAAGATTGATCAAAATCGGATGATAAACAGGGATACCTTGGGTAACTTCGATACCTTGGCTTTCATAATGATAAAGGAATTAATTTAATCGAAGTATTATTGTATTTAATACATGATAGAACACATAATCAGACCTTTTGAAATTAATTATGCAAATCTGTAAGTCGATTATTTATACATTATAGCGGATATGAATGTCTGTTTAAAACTGCATTTCGATGCGAAGGTGTAAGCAATGTTCCTGTTCATTGTATCCAGATGAAAAGTGCATCGTATACCTATCCAGGTGTCAGAATTAAGTTGATCACATAATATGGCTTCTGGGGGTGCAATAAAGCCATGACTTATTTCTCGTAATACACTAGTGTATTACAGAAGCAAATGAGGACCGAATCACTGTGTTTGTATATAGTAAAACATTTAATCCCAATTGTTTGCATGGTTTATCATACGATACGTTCAGACAACTATTTATCATTACTAGTATTTGAAATCTTACTTTATAAAACGCGTGTTAGTAACGTTAAATTTGGTTTAAGATGTAGCTTTATTTGGAGGGCGAACGCATTTACAGCCGCGTAACGTAGCGACGTCATGATTTCTCTTACAAATTGCCGCCCTATATAAGGTATAGTGAAACTATCATGTCGTAGGTGTGTTATGTGATAAACATAATCTTACAATCGTGACTGTGTATTATTGTCTTTAATAAACTCGTTGGATAAAAAGATAGGATACTCGGCAGAGCCTCTTATCCTATCATTTCTATCATTTTATCCAACTCGTTTATTAAAATCAATAAAACACAGTCACTCATATAAGAACCTCTATGTAAAACGTATAAAGTTCAGTGTGACACTAGTGACGCGTATGCGAAGGAATACGCAGATGAAAATGATGTGCTTCATACAGGTAATTCACGTTCTTTTGTTTCTTGGATGTGGTATATTGTTTTAAAATCGGTTTTGATCACATACCTAATAACAAACAGATTGGACCTGTGAAATTACCTGAATGTCACGTGGGACAGTGCGAACATTTCACAAGATGTTGCCCAACTTTAAACATTTGTATCTTGAAGAATTTTATAGATACACGTTTCATTTTAAGTCTCCTTCTAATGATAGCATTTTCTTTACTCTACCATTTTAAACAAAAAAGGAGATCGACAGAAACTTTTATTTGGTCAAACCTTGATTTTTAAGAGAAAAAAACCCAATATGATTTGTTTTATATTAAACAGCTTTTTGTATCACTTCATATGTTAAAACTAGATTTTTTTTTATTATAATCCCATTTTGATATTCATGATGAATCTTTTAAATGAATTCTCATCAAAATCAATGAATAACTTAGATAGGATATAGAAGAAAAAGTTAAAGTATCACGTTATATTTTGGCTACTTTCTATTTATTAATATGTCTGTTTTGATACACTGATGGATCGTACGTAGATACGCAACGCACGTAGGAACCCCATTTAGTACAACGTCGCTATCTGTTGTAGCCGTCCGTAAAATTTACATGCCGTCCGTAACAGTTACACTAAACGCTATTTGTTACAATCTTATCGCAAATGGTACAAAATGTAGTTGTGATAAAAGTTACAATATTTTTACTTGTCGTAAATGTTACACTGGCATTGGCAAAGTTACAACACCTTTTCGTAAATGTTACACTGGCATTGGCAAAGTTACAACACATTTTCGTAAATGTTACACGGGCATTAGCTAGTCATCATTCTCGGGCATTACCCTGAAGACAACGGAGAACATTATGTTTCCTTACAGTATGATCATAATTTCATACGCGTTGTTATAAACGAATCGCCACAAATAACACGTCTTGAAGTCAATGATGTTGTCGATTAGCATGAAATTGCAGAAAGCAACATAAATGCGAATGATCCCGTCGAAGCCAATGTCGATGAACATGAAATTGCAGAATGCAACATAAATGCAAATGATCCCATTGAAGTCAATGATGTTGTTGATGAACATGAAATTGCAGAAAACAACATAAATGCGTATAATCCCATTAAAGTCAATGATGTTGTGATGAACATGAAATTGCAGAATGCAACATAAATGCAAATGATCCCATTGAAGTCAATGATGTTGTTGATGAACATAAAATTGCAGAAAACAACCTAAATGTAAATGATCCCATTGCAGCCAATGGTGTTGTTGATGAACATGAAGTTGATGTTATTGTTAAAAGGCAAACTATCAAGCGTCCAGTTGACATATCTGATTTAAGTAAATTAAAACAAATAATTCATGAAAGACGTATTCGTGCACGCCAAAGTTTACCAAACGAGGTGTTATATAGTATAATAAAGATGGCCATACAAATGGATCCTTCCACTAGATACACTCTGTGTAAAGCTAAATATTTCTTCAATCAAGTTGTAAAAGAAGATCCAAAACATCAACTGTACATGCCACAAAACAAAGGACTAGGTATGATAAGGGCCCATTTTGGCCCCTATTTAAATTTTTATGAAATATGCATAGATGTTTTGCAAAATGCCTATATTTTAATAAATAAGGAAAACTAACATGTTGGCTTATCTCATTTTTCAAAAAATAAGATGTTTTCAACGCATGTATGTTTTTTTAAGAAATTACTTAAAATAGGGGGGTATAGGAAGAAAAATGCAAGCACTCTTGCTCTCATTGTTGTTTTAATAATGTTTGTACTTTTTAAGTGTTTGGTAATAAATTATAAATAATTACACTATCAAGTTTTACCGTATTAAAACACAATATATGAATTATAAGGGAGATAACTCTGTTTCAGTCTTGACTTTAACCAAAACTGCGACTTTTCTCAATGCTAACATATTTTTGTTAACATTGCAGAAATACTTGTTGTGAATTCTTTTTATTTGATATTAGTATTGATAAACATTTGTTGGCTGGTGTGAACGTAAGGTGTAAATGTTTTATATTATTGCCGGTAACCATGGCAACAGTAGTTTAAATGAGTTTTTTTCACCAAATATTCCTTTTTCTTCAAAATTTTCATTTCTTTTTTTGTTTAGAAGCGATGGTTTTATTTCAGATATGTATAGAGTTGTCCTTGTTGTATTCATACTTAGTTGATATCATTTCATTGTTACCATGACAACAGGCAGTCTAAATAATTTCCTTAAAAGTAGCAACTTTTTTTTAATAGTTTCGAAAAACTGATTCTCCGTTAAGAAATCTTTATCTAAATAAGTTTTAGGTGATACTAATTTTCTTTGCTGTTTATAAAATAACAGTATGCGTAACCATGGCAACAGTACGCATTCACAATCTGCAATGCTGTTTTTGAAAATTGTAATATATTATTTAAAGGGACACAAGGCAATCTTTAATCAATTATCAGCGTCTCGATTTATTTAACCAGTATCATTTTGACATGAACCCTGCTTGGATATAATTAAACAAAACGATGAGTTTTCGTCTTATGCTACCGTATGTTTACATATATTACCAGTGCAATATATTCAACAGTTGAAATATATGAAAACAAAATCGCTTTAAAGGGAGTACATCAGGCTTTTCAAAGGGGTCTAGGGGTCAGACTTAAAATAGACAAATAATAATATTTTTTATTTTAAAGCGCCTAAACATAATGAATGATCCTAAAAATGACCCCTTAGTTACAAGGAAATTCATTCTGTACAGTAATACGTGCTATCCTAGGTTACACACCAGGGTTAATTTCCGATTCCGTCCTAGCTTTATGGTGTATTCGAAGTTTAAACCTTAACAATATGGTTCCAACATCATATTTTGATGGATAAAAGTGTTTTATCATGAATTGGAATTTTTTTATAATTTAAGATATTTCTAGAAAAATCATGATGTACTCCCTTTAATTAATATTAATGATTGACAAATGCAAGTTGCGTAGAAAAACTAATGGGACGCCACGAGTTTTTCAAAAATCAAGATTGTCGTGTGTCCCTTTAAAACCTGATTGTGATACAAAAAATGGTCCACAAAACTGTGTAACGTTTATACATTTATACTGAAACATTTGTGACTCCGTGGTCGAGGGGTTAAACCTCACTTGTCACCGCTGCGAGTTCGAATCCCACTGGGATCTCTTTTGAAAAAGTGTTGATTCTTACGGATGGTGGTAGGTAAACAGTACTGGTTCTACACAAGAACAATTGGGTGGTCTGCCTCTGCCACACAAACAAATCGACTGTCATATATGGCCTAAAATGTGCTAAAGAAGATGTAAAACACCATTCAAACAAATCAAAAATTTTAAAAAATAAGTTATTTGACTTAGATATGCAAATGTGTTCATTTTTTTGTTTTTACCTTATTTGTCCCATTGAGGACATGGTAAAACCTCATAAAAGATCAATAGGGATCATCAGACAACACCATGTATAATATACTCAGTTGCAAAAGAAAGTGAACTTTGAGTTTTGTTTAGATTAGTGTTCGAAACATTATACGAATAGCTGGTAGAGGAAGTGGTGTGGTCTTAAGAATTCGTGAGATAATCAAAAACAAATTTTGGGCGAATGCTTGGCTATTTCTGACCAAGGCATCCATTGATCACTATTATACAATTATGAATGTTTGGTATAATACTAGGCGTACATAGTTCAAATAATAATGCTTAATATTATGAGTAAATAATTCATCATCTGCAGCCGATAAACTTTTTCTGCACATATTTGCTATAGTTATTATCAACCTGAGGGTACATACTCGTATACTGTTGGCTGCAGTTTAAATTGTGTGCTTATTTGATCTTCCAGTTTAGTGTGTTAAATATTTTGTTTAAATTTTGTATTTTTCATCCAGTTTAGTTATTCAATGCTGTGTTTATTTTTAAAAATATTTTTATTGCTAACTTGCGTTTATTCTTTTACTTATTTAATCGTTCTGTAATAGGCAAGTACAATTTTTTTTTTTTTTTTTTTTGTCAGTCACCAGTATGATGACCGTAATTTGGCATGTTGTGGGTCGGAGAGGACCATCCCACTGCACGCCTTACAAACAAACATATAAAACTGATTATATATACATATTATTATAATACTTGACTTTCATATAATAAAATCTGTATAAAGCGGTAGTCTTTACATTTTTTAAACATTAAATTGTATGTGTTTTTCTATATTATATTAATTTACATGTATAGCCATTTTTATAAATTAAAAAAACAACACAAAAACACAAATGGATATAGTACGTTTGTTTTACGGGGGAAAGATAGAAAAAAATACAAATGAAAAAAAAAGAAAAAAGGTTTTAGTTCTTAATGCTCTCTCTACATGGCCACATCTCTCCTACCTAGCTTAATTTTTAATGTACATGTATATTTTATCCGATAGTTGTCAGATTCTTGGGCTGAATAAAACCTAAAACACCAATTTTAGGGGTGAGCTCCTAGCTTGTTTATGCAACAAAATTATTTTAAAAGGTTCATGTATTTGTTCCATTTTTTTTCAAATGGTTCGAAAGCATTGTTTTGTGCTGCTATACATTCTAGAATTTTAAACGACGTTATTATCCTATTTTTGAATGCCTCTATAGACAGTTTATTTTGTAAATGTTTGGTACTGAAAATATAATATTTCATTTCAAGTAATATGTACAAGTCGGCTGGTGTTAATGTGTTACCAATGTTAAAAATAAATGATTCTTCAGTAAAATTTAAGTATATGTCATTACTGGACAACCACATTTTTAATTTATTAAGTATAGATTGCGTTTCAGGACAATACCAAAGCATATGGATTAATGTTTCCTCTTGTTGACAATCCTTGCACAGTGAACTATCAGTGGTGTTGATTTTGTGTAGAAATCGTCTAGTTGGAAGTATTCTATGATTTACCCGTACTTGAAACCATTGTAATACTGTACTTGTTGAGGATTTAAAAGGAGACAGGTATATATCGTTCCATGTTTCTTCTTCTATTTTATACATTTCCTCCCATTTGGGTTTTGAAGTTGGTTTACTTGGGTTTTGGTTAAGAATATTATACAGATCCCGAGATCCATTTTTACTATTAAGAAATGGATACATATTGAAAGGAAGAATTGGATTTGGTATTTTGTTTATCGATTGTGTGGGAATATTTTTCGTAATATAAGTTTTTATTGCTGCAATAATTCCGTTATATGCTAAAAAGCAAGCATTTAAATTATATAAGTTATTAAATTCCTCAACAGAATAAAAATTTCCATTTTCATCTATTAAATCATTAAGGTAGTAAATACCCTTTTCATACCAAGATTTGTAAAATACTACTTTACCTCCAACTAAGATATTATGGTTATAAAATAGTGAAGTTGTTAAATAATTGTTGGCACATAAAATTCTCTTATTAAGATCTAAAATATCCATGTATGCTTTCAATACATCCTTCCAAAATAGGTTGGTCATCTTTTGTATTAATAATTCTGAATAGCCTGTGCCCAAGTTTGTTAGTTTGTTTATATTTATTATATGTGTTACTGTATTTTGCCACTGTCCACCTTTAAGAGTAAGTCTTCTAATCCAAGTTGCCTTAAGTCCATATATAAATGCTTTGAGATTGATCACTTTCAGACCACCCTCATTATATTGTTTGATTAAAATGCTTCTCTTTATTTTTGCTGGTCCCTCCCATAAGAATTCATAAAACATGTCATTGATTTTTTTAATAATTGAATCTTTTGGATTAGGCAATGAAATAAATAAATGATTAAGAATGGGTAGTAATATTGTTTTAATTACTGTTATTTTACCAATTGGTGTAAGATATCTGCGTTTCCAAAGTTTAATTAGATTCTGTATTTTTTCTATCTTATCATTGTAATTTATATCAAGTATCTTGTCAAGGTCAACATTAAAATGTATACCTAATAATTTAAATTGGTTGCTGCCCCATGCTAATTTCCACCTGGTTTTAATTGAGTCTGTACTATATTTTTTTGTACCAATCCAAACTACCTGTGTCTTATCAAAATTCACTCTAAGTCCAGAAATGTTGGCATAAGCAGAAAGTTCATAGAGAGCTTCATTAATGAAGTGTCTGACCCGTCCAGAAAAATAGAAGTATCGTCGGCAAACTGTGATAGTTTATATTCATTTATAGATATTCCTTTAATCTTTTTATTATTTTGTATTTTTACTGCTAATATTTCAGCGCATAAGATAAATATATAAGGTGATAATGGATCGCCCTGACGGCACCCTCTTCAATGCTGAAAAAATCAGATAAATTGCCACCTTGAATAACAGCCAGTTTAGCATTTCTGTATAGAACTTTCACCCATGATATTATTGAGTTACCAAAATTGAAATATTTAAGAACACTGTAGATAAATTTCCATGAAAGAGAATCAAATGCCTTCTCAAAATCCACAAGCAAAATGAGTCCTGGTAAATTGTTTTCTTCTGCAAACTGCATTATATCAAATGTCATTCAAGTGTTTTCCCCCATATATCGCCCAGCAATAAAACCTGTTTGGTTTTCATTAATTAGTTTATATAATATAGATTTTATTCTATTAGCAATGGTCCCTGAAGCAATTTTATATACACAGTTTGAAAGAGAAATTGGCCTATAATTTTTTAAAAATCTTCTTGGTTTGTTATCTTTAGGGATAAGTGTAATAATACCCTCTTTCTGTGTTACAGACAGTTCCTCATTAATATACCCACAATTTATAGCTCTTACAACAAAATGACCTAATCTATTACAAAATACTTTGAAGAAGTCAGCCCCAAAACCATCAGAGCCTGGAGAGCGGTTGTTTATCATACCAAAAAGTGATAAGGATACTTGCTGAAATGTTAATAGACCCTCTAATGAATTAGATTCCTCCATACTTAATTTAGGCACACTTAGACCTGACAATTCTTTATCTAAATATATTGTTTCTAATTTTGTATCTATGCTAGAGTATAAAGATGTGTAGAACGCTTCAGTTTCCTTTAAAATATCTTTCTGATCTGTGATTATGCTCCCATCAGATCTTTCAATTTTCGGTATAATTTTACTAGTAAAATTGTGAGTTTCTAGATTACAAAAAAATTTGGTTGGTTTTTCCCCATCTTCTATTAATTGCGCTCGGGACCTAATAAGAAAACCATTTATTTTTTGCCGGCGAAGTAATATTAATTCATCTTTTAACTGATCTAAAGCAGGTATTTGATCAGGGGTAAGTCTTTGTTCTAAATGTTGTATTTCAAGAATAAGATCATTTTCACGTTTTTCATTTACTTTTTTTTTGTAGCATGAATATGATATTGATTTTCCTCTTAATTCCATCAATAATGTATCCAAAAATAATTGGTCAGTAATAGTAAATTGAATTTGGTCATTTGGTGTATTGTCAATATTATCAATATTATAGACTGGGAGCGCATATTGTAATTTAATTTCATTTATTTTATTATTCATTATATTCAGATATTCAATATCGTTTAGAAGTGAATTATTGTGTTTCCAAAGGGACTTGCCCTTTATAAATTCGTTAAAGTTGCAGTTCAACATAGTAATTGAATGGTCTGATCGATAGCTAGCTTCAATAGTACACTTGTTTACTGATGATAAAATATTTTCAGAAACTAAAAAGAAATCCAGTCTTGCTTGCTTTAATGGTGCTTTTTTTCTCCATGTATACCTTCTTAGATTTGGATAAAACTCTCTATATGGGTCAGTTAGATTTTAGCAAGTTATTATTTCTAATAATTTTATACGCGCATTTTTATTATTAATAGCCTTTTAATTATCATAATCTACTTCAGGATCTTGGACCAAATTGTAATCGCCGCATAGAATCATGTCATTATTATTATTATTTATGGTCTCTACAGTTTTCATAACCTTATCAAAAAATGATGGGAAATCCGTATTTGGGCCATAAAGTGAAATAAGGGTTAATCTCTTGTTATTAACAGTTAAGTCAACAGTTATAAAATGTCCTTCAGGGTCAGATATATAATTATGTACTTTATAGTCTAGGTCTTTGCTAAATAGTACAGCTGCTCCTCGTGCATTTGATTTACCTGAGCTAAAAATGCCATCATTACCCCATTCTGAACGAATAAACTTCTCAGTTACAGGTGTTGAGTGTATATCTTGTAGACAATATATATGACATTTTTTGGTTTTTATATAGTTAAAAACATCTAGTCGCTTTTCAGCTGACCCAAGGCCCTGACAGTTAACAGACAGAATATTGACATCCGTCATCTATGGGGATATAGTAGGTCAGAGAACATGACCAGTATAGAGAGAACATAACAAACAAAACACGAAAACACGAATAGCTGCAAAAAACAAACAATTCTGCATGTGATACAACAAAAACATCACAATCTGGTTAAACCTACTTCAAATACTATTATAATATTTTATTATTAAAACGATTTGTTCTGTGATTCTATTTATATGTGAAGGTAACTTAGTATTTATTTTCTGTTTTTTGTTAGCTTATAAATAAACGTAAAACATGTGGTTTAGTGGAAATTAAACCTAACATAATGATTACACAATCATTATTGAAAAAAGCATACTAGTATTGCTGTAAAACGAATTTTACAATCTGAAATATACCAGAGATTTCATTTTTTTTATAAAAAAGAAATTCAATATAAAAAAAAAGTAAGATAAATAAAAAATAAAAAATATTTATTTTACTTATTTGCATTCAGTGTCATGTATATTTATTTGATAAAGACGTCCATAAGCAATAGCTTACTCATAGTCATCATTTATATATATTAAAAGAACAAGAAAATAAACAACAAAAAAAACACAAAAAAACTACAACCTCCAAATAGAAAACGGGACAATGTCACATAACAAAACTGACATTATATAATAGTATCAGGGGGTATACTTACGGAAAAAAACAGATAAAAAAAACAACTCACCAATAGATATTCATTTAACTCCATATTGCATTAATATCCATCAAATACTTTATAAACTTTTCACACTTATAATCCATATTTTATTCAGAGTTAATCCTGCAGGTAAATAATTTAATTTAAAGCACAGTTGTATTAACACATTCAGCCCTTAGCAATTATGATAAATTATACAAAAACTAAAATAGTATCCAGAAAAATCAATAAATCCTGTTATGTCTTTGCATGTTATGGGACACTGACAAAATTACTGTCACTACATCAAATGTATATATTTCTGGATTACGTCCCGAATGTTGTCGTACATGTCAAACTTGTGTCGAGTTCCAGAGGTGGTCTTCCCATACACTGCACCATTGAAGTACCAGGCCTGTTCAATTTGGTTGTGGTCGGATAGGCGCCTAATTAATTCTGCATTAAGATGCGTCACATCATCCACTAGTCGGTGTCCTCTCGCCTTGAACGCTGACCTGTGCCTCTTTTTCTCATTATTGTTAACGAGCTTGATAAGCACAGGTTTTGAGTGGCCAGGCTTTCCAGGTATTCGATGAATGGCCATTATTTTAGACGGGTCAATGGTGATACCCTCCTTCTGCCAAAGCGCCGTTACCTCCTTAATGAGGTAAACACTAAAGTCACACTTTTATGAACAAGAAATGAAAAGTGTGACTTTAGTGTTTACATGGGTCGTTTGTAATTGCTTATTGTGGTTTAGTTCTAGCATTGCCCATGAAAAAAATAAAATGAAATGATGTAAAAATGATTGAATTGGTATTTCCTTTTTATTTTATTGAAAAACATTCAACCCATCGATATATATAACCCAAAACGTAGCGGTGTAGTTAGCAGTTTTGAGAAGTGTATATTATTAACCTTATAGAAAAGAAAGGGTTGTCAATGTTCAATATGAAAGTCCAGATACCGAAAGGTGTCATTAAAGGCTTCAATAACAAGTGTCTGGTGAAAGACCAAACATGAAATCTCTTTAATACCAATATAAAAACAAATCTGCGACAAGAGGTGCACAGCTCGTACCCATAGGGATACCAAGAATTTGCCTATAAACGGTAGTTCCATACCTGACGGAAATATTATCTAATAGAAAAATAAGCGATTCACAAACTTCATGGCAAGTCCACATAGCGTACTTGTCCAAACTGCCGTTAGTAAACAAAACACATGTAAATTCTCCGAAGGCATCATAACCTGATTCGTAAATACCGCCAGGCATGTCTATGAGATTTATAACATTTTCTGTTGCCGTTTCAAGTATATGTTCCAAGTTTGCCATGCATACTTTCCCTTTCCCGTGAAGGTTGCAAAGGTTTTGCAATATGTGAAAGTATATGAAATGCTACAGATTTTGGATATATTAACCGGAGCACGATATAATGTATTGATAGACATTTTAAATCCTTCCCTCTTCCATAGGCAATCCAAACCTGATCTTGCCTATGTTTTTAGGCTTTGATGACAACCACCTCAGTGTCAGAGACGGACATTATAATTTCCCTACACCCGTTCTTGAATTTATGTTTTCTACGTATAAATAAGTTGTGTGTCAGCCTCTACGTGGTTATAGGGTTATAGGGTGCACGTTTATCTTTCTCAATAGACTAAAACTGTTGCTTTTTCATCTGCTGTTGGCTTTGTAAAATATGCCAGGACTGATTTTGCGATTAACAAAAACAGGTCGGTTTTATTTCCAGATAATCGTAAAATATTTTGACAGTTGGCCGGCACTTTGCTTGAGTCTGAAACATTTGCCCTAACGCCTGAACCTCTGGTAACCCGTGTATTACTTAAGCTTTCAAACTATCACTCAAATATATGTTAATTGCGACGTAGATCTTGTTTAATTTCGAAAGTATGAGTCAAACGTTGGTCTCAATATATATTGATTTTTCGGTTTAAGTGTTATTTACCGATTTTCATGCTAAAAAAAGCTCTCCGATATCGTATTGCCGAGTTTGAACTTTAGAATATAAACAACGCATTATACAATAACGTTGTACTACCCGTTTTACTATATGGTAGTATGTTTTTGATTTTTTAGGCCATTTTGGCGGCCATTTTTGAAAATGGGTAACCATTTTGAAAATGGGTTATCATTTTGAAAATGGGAGATCATTTTGAAATAAGGTGAACATGAAGTAGCTCAGGTTCTTAGCAAGATCAGGATACCCTAGGGGATCACTCTCCCAACGTCCATGCTTGTAACTATCTCAGTTATTTCCTCCGCTAATAGTACATACATGTTGGGCCATCCCGAAGATGGTATGCATATGACGGTAACCATGGAACCTTCAATGAGGTGTTTTCACACCATTCCATGGCCAGCGGCGGATGGTCCCAGTTTCTAACGAAACGCGTTGCCTTAAACGAGAAAACAATGGGCGAAATAAACGAAACGGAATTTAGCTGAGAGCGGAGAATGCGAAGCATGCGTATCACAGGCAACAATCAAAAGACTAAATTAAAAAGCAGGCAACATATCCTAAGGGTGATTAAACAATACTCAGAACATTTAAAGGCTGGAGTAGTGGAACCACCTATTCAAGTAAGAAACCACCGATATCTGTAAATATCGGGCTCATCGATCTCCAAAGATCGGAATGAGTAACAGTTCTGATTGTAAGCACGGGGAGACGTTACCATTTTCAACAACTGTTTATTCAAGTTGTTAAACGATACGTAAAGCGAATATTCTTGTTTAATTAAATGATACAATCGGAGCTAATCTTTATTGTGTCACGTGCTTAAACAGTATTAAACGGCGTCCAGGATCGTTAACTAATGTTTAATATTAGCATCCGTTCAATGTTTTCCATTTGCACATCAGTGTGCAGCTTGTAACTAAAACAGACGAACTGATCGCGGCCGCGCTGTCAAAATTAAGTGTAAAACGAACAGGGGTGTGTCAGTAACGACGCGTATAAAAAGGAACACGCAGATGAAAATGATATACTTCATACAGGTAATGCACTTTTTCTTCAGTTTGTTGGTTGTTGCATATTGTCCTAAATTCGTTTTGTTATCACTTGTAACAATGTCAGCCGCTTATCTACATATAATGTTAAACTCTATGCTTTCCCTTCTCACTTGTTTGTCCATTTCTGATCTTTACTCGTACGGATCCTTTATATAAATATGCTTCCATACTTCAAAGCTATACAAAACATGTTCTTCGACCGCATATTGACAAGGATTCTGAAAAGGTCAGACTTTTCTAAACATACTATATATTATCAACGGTATTCAGGAACTTGACTGTAAAACATCCTTTTTGTTCTATGCTTCGGCTGGTCATGTCATCACTGGTAATATTGAATATAGATAAAATTATTCGTATTCGTCATTTGTTTTCTAAAGGTTCAAAGTATATATTGTTTTCAGTGATAAATGTTGATGCTTGTCGTGCTCAGGTCTCCCAATCCATTGAAGGTTTTAGCATAAAATGGTGTCGTAGAGACCATGCGGACCCGAATTACCTTTATACTTAGAAAAAGTATCTTCGTAATATCATAGATACTCATGCTAACTTTTGTACAGCTAAAAGTAGATATAAAAGTCCTGGAATGGAACAGGAAATGTAACATTCAACGACCACAGACAACCAAAAAAACAAGCACAGAAACAAACAGTAATTACAAAGTCGAACAAACGACCAAGATTTTCGTTTCGTAAGTTGAAATGGGGATTCAGGAATTTCATAACTTTGTATTCGTTCCTGCAAATAAAGCAGTTAATACTTGTATCATTGTTTGACGCCTTATATACGTCAAGCTTTTTTATTTGAAACCTATGAGCACTAATTAGTATTATACTCTAGTTCAATCTACTGAGGATGACGGTGTTTGCACGCATATAACACAGTGCACTGCTTTCAAGGCTAGTGTAGACGAAAAGCAAAAGAAACTATATACTGGACTCCAAAATTACACCTTATAAATCTCGTTTTGTTTCTAATTATAGTGCCTCTTTTCTCGTTTTGCATGTCTCAATCGTAAATGGAGAAATAATAAGCCCAGTGTATGACAAGATAGAAGTTTTAATTTCGATATCGTTAATTATCCCTACTTAGGGATAACATCATATGGGGTATATGTTTCTTAATATGGGGTATATGTTTCTTAACTTATTAGTTTTTTCTAGAGCTTGTAGTCGAGCTGAGAACTTCAATATTTGTAACATTCGTATAAATAAAAAACTACTCCATCAGGCTACCGTTACCACAAAATCCGAAAACCTTTGCAAAATGTTATTATTGTAACACTGATTTGATTTTAAAATATAAAGGTAATTTGATAACTCTTATGCGACAAGGACTATCACAACCTTACCTCTATGGTGACGTGATTTACAATCTTCGCAACATACTTGGTCATGAATATTTTCATGCGATCTGTAGTAAACTTGTTAAAAAGTTTATCAAACGACGTTATGACCTGATCGTTTTGCAACTGCATCTTTAGTGATTGACCCTATTACAGTTAGTCACTATTCTTGTCTCTTTGTGCGATGACCGGACATATCTTGGACCCTATGGTGATGTCTACTTAAATCCTGGGAGGACGGTTACGTTTGATGTTTGTCTCTAATCTTGCCTTGTCGTGGCCTTAATGGTTTATTCTTTTGTTGCCCTGCCTTCTCTCGAGTCATTGTCTGTGTGGCTTTCTAGGCTTTTGTTTTATATTCATATGTATATGATTAGTCTTTATATTATACTTATGTTGCCTTTAATGCTGCACAGTTTGCTAGAGCATACAGTATGGCGGGGATTTATTTACACTGTATCGTTTTATTGAGAGGACAATAGGGTAATAGTGAGGTTTGGTGCTCCCTACAGCCAGGTTTAAACACACGCGGCATGTTTTGCTAATGACAGATCTAAGGCGATGGCCCTATTGGCAGCCCTTTTATGTTTGTGATGTCATATACCTTGCCTTTTATTCATCATTGTAATTGTTGTTTGTTTCTATGTGTGTTTTGGTTGACTGTGGGCATTGAATGCTACATTTCCTGTTCGATTTTTAGATTTACTTATAATAATGCCAAACGTCGAGTAAGCGGGATTGATTTTTTTTCAAATTACCCCACCTCCACTATAGTCACAATCCTTCGGAGGCTATCTGGATGCATTTATGTGTGTCGATCAAAATACGAATAATACCATCGAAATGTGTTTCTATTTCCTATTCAATGTTCATATGCACTAAACTAAGCCCCATGTTCAGTATTATTTAATTATTGTAAATTAACTAATTTGGTCTAAAGACCTCGACAACCGGCCAGGTTTTGTTGTATACATATCAATATTAAACAAGATGGTGCACTAAAGCTCTTATGAATTCTTCCTTTATGGTAGAAGTATACTCATTTGAATTTTAGAAATATGCAAACTATTTAAATCAATATTCCTGATTAAGTAAACAGAAACCAGCAGAGTCGTTGAGTTTTCCAAACATTTCATAAACAATAATTAATCCGAAGGTAAAATGCGGCTTAAATTGATGCAGATGCATATTCCATATGAAACTGAAGCACATTATCATCATTTTATTCGGATTGACACAGAACATCCTTCCATACTGCCTCTAGTCCCTTTAAATTGAAAATGATACTGAATTAATAATTCGAGAAATTATTTGTATTGCTTGATAAAATAAATGCTTCAAATTTGTTGTGTACCCCATGAAGTCTGACAGCCTCAGTACCACAAGATGTCGTCCATATCTGTATCGTGGTTCTGTTTTCAAAAGGGGGTACATCAGGAACTTTCTAGAAGAGTCCAACATTTTAAAAGTGTTCCAATTTACGATAAAAATGTCATATCAATACGATATGGTAATAGCATTGCTATGTTCAGGTCTGAAATTAGAGTTCACCTTAAATGTTGAATGCAATCGGGCATGCAAGCTTAAATTAACTATGGGGTCTAATCATATGTAGCGCATGTTAATGTGTAAAATGAATTTCCTTGTAAATGCATGTAAGGGGTAATTGTGAGGATCATTCATTAAAACAGGCCGGTACAAAAGAGGAAATGATCATCAAACTTTGTCAATTGAAGTCGGACCCATAGACCCTCAACGAAAAGTCAGATGTACCCGTTTCAAATTGGTGGCTGTCATGCTGTCAAGTATATCCTAGACAAATATGTTGATACTATTCATTAAATGAGATATAGGGTCCTTTAGAAACCACAGCGTCCAAACGCAAATGCATCGTAGGTCCGCACTGTACTACATACATGTAAAGGAGCATTATATAATTAATTATACGATGAAAAAGACAAACTACAACAGAAAGGTTGGTTACCGACTTGGAACGGTCAGTAGACAATACGGCCTACAGGTAAGCTTGAATCGAGTTTATGTGTACACAATCCTTGCTTCAGCACCCAAATAGATAAGACAGTGTAAACAAAACTACATCCCATCGAAAGGAATTCTCTAAAATAAAGTCCACATCAAAAAAACTCCTTATTCTTGTATATCGCTTATTATATTATTCTAACATATTATCCAAAGCTCTTTTTTTTAGATTGCTTGGTGTGTGTTGTCAGTGTTGTTGGGGACGGCCTTTGTTGATGCAGAAAGAACAACCATTCATAATACAACAGCCGAGAATGAAACTTCCTGTAAAGTTACTCTTGGTGAACATTCCGGCGTATCAAAGTAAGTTAAACAGAGTGTCAGCAAATGGAATGCTCTTACCTTTTAAGCCTTTGTATTAGTATTTGAATGCTTGACTGGTGATTAACGTCATTTTTAATACATTTTAGGCTATATATGACTGTCAATTTTTATAGTGGTACATGCAGACCACCCATTCATTCCTCATTCAGCAGTAAAAATCGACATTGCTTTACTGCATCCATATGCAGGTTGTTTAAATAAAACTCTGAAGGAGAAAAACAATGCAATAATTGTCATCATTCTTTATAATAACTATATATCAATAACCGTTTTTTAACTGGTTCCCGGATTCCTATGTATCCTTCACGTCTCTCTGGGGCGGCTCTAAATAACATATACTGTGTTGATAAACCGTTAAACAACATTCAGTTAATTAACTAGTTATCTAATCATGTTATTGTAAAGTACCATTGGACTTTTATGATCTTTCATACAAACATTGCAACCTGGTTCGGTGCCATATTCTTTCCATTATACTTCCATTATATTTGTATATACCAAAGAAGTCACTGTGTGAACCTGTGTCTAATAACAAACATCTCAATTGCACAATATATGTATCAGGTGTTATGCTACGTCAACTAATATTGCCATTTGCACGTTTTAATCATGTGTATTAAAGATAATATACTGATATGCTGATTATGCAAATAAATATACCGAATGTCAAATTGTCCAATTGTTCAGAACACCTGCCATTTTCCGAAAATACTAAAGCAGTCATTTCCGTAGATGTCTGAGGAGAATAAATTAACAGTTTATGGTATTGCTAGATCTAAAATGTGCATATGGTAATGAGATGTTATGAATAGTGAACATGCATATTATTTGGGAGAAAATCATGTTGCAGGACACGTATACCATCTCAATACATTTAATAGGCGTAGATAGAATCAGAGGACCAAAATAGCATGTGGATTAGAGAGCATAAACATTCTGTTTAAACAGGATATACATGAAATATATATAAATGTGAAAGTAAAGCACGTAAAGGTTTATAATAGGTGTATCGCCTTATAGCGGTCAGGGGTAAAACAGCCGAAGCTGAGGTTTAAACCGGGCTCTAGGGAGCTTCTAACCCCAATTTAAGTGTAACACGACCATTGATTTTTACATTGACTTGTGTGTGTGTTAAAAGTTTAAATGCCATGTTGTCAGTTAAAAACAAATCAACTTACATTTACATCACAATGACCTAACAATTCAGAGAAAATTGGGCGTCATGTATCTTCTAAGAAAGAACTTGTCTTATGAATGAATACTCCCTTTAAAAACATAAACACTGAGATGCCAAACTATTGTATTCAATTCACACTATACACATAAAAGCAAAACAACATCCAATTTTAACACGACAATGCTTGAAAAATGAAAATGTAGTAAATAGATCAACAATTTGATATAAACCACAAATGGCACTTTAAATTAGTGAAAATGCCTTTTTTACAAAAAGAAACGAGAATTATTTACTGACGGCCATTATGCGACTTCACCAGGCCGACACAATGGGTGTGCTACACCTAAACATGCACTTATGGAAATGTCTGAGTTTTCGGAAAGCGAGGTACATACCTGAAGAAATTATTATTAATAGCGATACTTTGTGAACATTTCGCGCTCAGGAAATGTCCATAATCCACTACTCTGGAACAATTGCTAGTGCCAATATTTTTTAGCCAACCGTTTTTATTTTTAAAGATAACGGGTCTTACATGAGGGTGGAACAATTGACCTTACCCTTTACATGATTGCTTTATTACTGAGTACATTTTACATAATTTGGTGAAAAAGATATATTATGAAGATATTGTTGGAGCTTTATTTTGTTTTTGAATTTCTAACCTACAGTGTCAGCCCTACAATCGAGAAAAGCGACCTGGCACTACTGTTACTCCTCGGATTTGCCGGATTTTCACTGGTCATTGCCGGACTATACAAACAGCTGCGGAAATACATATTTCACGATGAGAACAACTTTGATACTGTCTTCGACGCAGGGGGTCGCGTGAGCCTCAGTCTCACCGCAGTTACCGTGACGTCACAACTTCTTTGGCCAACCGCCTTTCTTCAGAATGCCACACTCATGAGTAAGGTGAGTTAATGAATGAATGAATGAATGAATGAATGAATGAATGAATGAGTGAATGAATGAATGAATGAATGAATGAATGAATGGTGTTTTACGGCACGTCGACACATAAATAGGTCATATTGTGCGCAAAACTTATGAAAAATGAAGAAATGAAGTATTAATTAAAAATTAATTAATATAAATATATAAAGATAAAACTATTATAAAATAAAGGATGAAATGGTAGTAATATAAACTATATTTGTAAATCAACAAATGCCCGTCAACGGGTATATAAACAAGTAAATATATATAAGAACACATTATAATGATTTATATAGTCTGATCTATTTTAGGAAATCTAAAACAGGACTAAAATCTATAGTATCAAATAACTCTTTCATAGTATTAACATTGTAGTACCTTTGACGCATAGGATCAAAGTCTACACATTCCAATAAGATGTGTTTGACCGTTAACGGCGCAAAGCAGGGTATACATTCTGGTAATTGCTCAGCTTGTAATAAATATGAATGAGTATAACGTGTATGCCCTATCCTGCACCGGGCTAGGACAACTTCCTCTCGACGAATGGGTCTTCTAGAAGAACGCCATTCTCCAAGTAACGGTTTTATTGAATGGAGTTTATTGTTAACTGATAAATCCCAAGCGGCTTGCCAAGAGTTACGAATAAATGTGTTAATACAACATTTAAAATCAATATAAGGTAATTTGGCACTATATATATATAAACTTAATTCTGCTTTAGCAGCACTATCAGCTCTATCATTACCACGTATTCCTACATGGCTTTGTACTTTTCTAAAAGTGGAAGCACAACTTTGTTATCATGTTTCATATTAGACAGTGCTTGAAGAGACGAAAGGGAATCAGAAAATATTTCAAAATGGTCATCATCAGATTCCTGAATACAATTTAAGGCACATTCAATTGCCTTAAAGAGGCACTACCTATATATACTCGATTTTTAATGTTAAATATTAAATACTCAATATTACTGCAGTTCCGATAGTAAACGAATCGATCGGAACTTGTCGCCAATCCGACGAGGCAGTTCCGATTGTAAACGAATAAGATCGGAAAATCTCCGTAATCGGCTTGTCTAAAACAATTACGAATCCAATTTAAAAAATCCGATTTTTTCTATCCTGTTTTTCCCCAGCAAAACGCATATTACATGGGGTGAAATTATTGCCGTTTACCTTTCTCATAGTCCTCTTTACAATTAAGTAAAGTTTATATCAATTGGTGGACAAAAAGATATAGGTAGAGCATCTTTAATTTCAGCTGAAAAGAAAGAGGCTCTTTATGCTGTGTTTGTTTTAACAACAGCTGCTGCAGCTACTTTTTATCCATCTTTAGAACCACCTGTGAATATATGTTGAAAGTTACTGTATTTCGATTTAATTTCATTAAATTTGCTTTGAAAGACTGTAAGGTCTGTACTGTATTTGTTACTATTACAAAGATCGAAAATACTTGTTGGTGTTTCCAAAGTTCACTGTGGAATGTGTGGTACTTTGTACATGGCAATCAAATTTAGGTCGATTTCAGTGTCTCTTAATTTTGGTTTAATACGAAGACCAAATGGTCGAATGGCCTTCGGTTTTCGATCAAAAAGAGGTTCATAACTAGGATTAAAAACAATATCGAAAGTTGGGTTTGAAGGGTTAGATTTTAATTTAATGGCATATTGAAGGGCTAATTTGTCCCGCCTATGAGACAGTGATGGTTCATTAGCGTCTACATATAGACTTTCGGCTGGTGATGTACGAAAGGCACCTAAGGCGAATCCTTGCTTATGTATAGGATCGAGCATCTGCAAATATGATTTGCGAGTCGATCCATATACTATTGAGCCGTAGTCCAGCTTGGATCTGATAAGAGATCTAAAAGTTGTAAAAGTACTTTACGATCTGCTCCCCAATTAGTGTTTGCAACAACTTTAAGTAAATTAATAGCTTTAAGGCACTTGACCTTCAAGTATTTAAGGTGTGGTATAAACGTCAATTTACGGTCGAAAATAAAACCAAGGAATTCATACACTACTGGTATTGGTGACCCATCCAGTGTTAGATGAGGGTCTTCATGATGTTTACGTAGTTGACAAAAGTGCATACAATTAGTTTTAGATTTAGAACATTTAAAACCATTTTCATCCGACCACGTCTGAAGTTTATTCAGACATTGTTGCAGTTGTCCCTAAATAGTGTTCATGTTTTTTGCACGATAATATATAACAAGGTCGTCAACATATAGAGACCAATCCACACCAGGACTGATGCATTTAACTATACCATTAATTTTTATATTAAAAAGGGTTACAGAGATATGCTGCCCTGTGGCACACCCATCTCCTGTTCATGAATGTCAGAGAGGGTCGAACCCATTCGGACACGAAACTGTCTATCCTCCAAAAATTGCTCTATGAAAATTGGTAGTCATCTTCTAAGACCAAAGTCATAAAGATCATTCATGATACCGTACTTCCATGCAGTATCATAAGCTTCCTCCAAGTCAAAAAATACAGCGACTGTATGTTCTTTCTTTACGAAAGCTTCCCTAAAGGTCATAAAGATCATTCATGATACCGTACTTCCATGCAGTATCATAAGCCTTCTCCAAGTCATACAATACAGCGACGAGATATTCTTTCTTTATGAAAGCTTCCCTAATAAATGATTCAAATCGCTTGAGATTGTCTGTTGTGCCTAAATGGCGCCGGATTCCATTTTGATACTTTGTTATCAAATTGTTGGATTTCAGGTACCAAACGAGTCTCTCATTAATCATTCCTTCCACGGTTTTACATATACAACTCGTTTAAGCAATATTGCGATAATTGTTGGGTCCGTATGATCCTTTCCAGGTTTGGGGACTGGAATAACAATTGCTTCCCGCCAAGAATCGGGAAAGGTTCCGGTCACCCAAACCTTATTAAATATATGAAGAAGTGTAGAGTGACAGGTTTCAGGTAAATGTTTTAATAATTGATAATGTATATCATCAGGACCAGCTGACGTATCATGAGCCTTCTTAAGGGATTCTCCAAGTTCTTTGAGAGTGAACAGTTTATTGTATTTCTCCAAATTTTCAGACTTGAAATTCAGCTTCTTCTTTTCTTTTACATTTTTATTTTTTTTAAAAATTTGGTTGACAATTTTCAGAAGAACAGTTTTTAGAAAACGTTTCTGCCAAAGTGTTTGTAATATCTTTGACAGATGTAATATCTTCATTATCAGTTTTAAGATGATTTACACAACTAGAATTACCTTCGTGAAGTTTCCATCGTTGCGTTTTTTCGAGGAGTGGAGGGCCGATATTTTAAAAAAATAAGGTGAAATGTTTACTTCCACATAGGTCGTCACCAACACTCCACGAAAAATCCATCAATAGCGTTGGATCACATATTGTTAAATCAATGGAAGAATGAGAGCCTGTAGCTGGATGTTAATAAGTATGTGATTTGTTATCATTAAATGTACACAAATATTTTTTGGCTAAGAAATCCTCAATTTTCTTGCCTTTATCGTTTATATCCTTGCAACCCCAAATGTAGTTGTGTGCATTAAAATCACCCTAGAGTATAAAAGGTGATGGTAATTGTGTAACTATGTGATTTAGATCTTTAAGGTCTATTGAAGAACTGGGCGATAAATATAAGGAGCATATTGTTATAACTCTGTGCATCGTAACACTGACCGCAACAGCTTGCAAACCAGTTTTCAACGCAACAGTTCTGTGAGGAAACTCCTCCAGAAGCTTTATCACCTGTATCACACATATAGTTATACAATGAATAGTATTTAAAAGATATCTTGTCACTGGTCTTCAAGGAAGATTCTTGAAGACAAAATGCAAAAGGGTTGTGTTTATTTAAAAGTAAGCTGATTTCATCATAATTAGGTTTTAAACCTCGGCAGTTCCAGTGAATGACCTTATTATATTTTGATGTCACTAAGGCGGAAGTACGGGTTTACTGCCTGTGGGTTTGGCAGACCTTGGAGACTTAGGAGACTTTATGAGTTCCAGACGTGCTGGATTATCAACCTCCATCTCCAAGTCTCCAAATCTGTTCAATCGGATCATCAGATCCTTTTGACTGCTTCCTTAACCCTTTCTTGCTGTCACGTCCGTGGCAGAGTTCGTCGGATCTGACGAACCTTTGGAAGAGTTCGTCGGGTTTAGTGGACTTTTGGTTGCACCAGAGTCCGTCGATTTCGCAATAGATGAAGTAGAATGACCTGTTGGTCAATTGCTATTGTATTGAAAACAAGAGGTCTATTTCTCGTGTATTTTATGATGGCATTTCTTGTTTTAACTCACCTGCTTTAACCTTATTGTGCATCATACACACAATGTTATATATATTCTTCGTCTTAAAGTAGCTATCCCGATAACAACTTACATAGTTTGAGAATCCAAACCCTAAAGACACAATATGAACGACTTTAACCAGCCAGAACAACCCCCAAAACTGGAGCGTTGAATAAGAGTTACCAACTCATAGTTAATTTCACGCATTTTAAAAACCCGTGAAAAAATACTATACTTTTAATCGACACATAAACATTAATATAAAACCTTAACACCTGGATAGTGCTTTTTAAAAACGGTTGTAGTGTAATTTGTGCCGTTGTTTGGCGGTTTAGTATCTTTAATCTTCATTTCCGAATTTCCTGACATATTTGAACCTCAGATATTGTCACAATCAGCATGTATTACCTGACATATTTGAACCTCAGATATTGTCATAATCAGCACACTCATCAAGATCATGCCTATCGAAATGACAACATTTGTGAATGTGTTCAAAGAATTCTTAATATTATTCATCTGTTACAGTCAGGTCTCGGAGGACTTCTTTGGATGGCGATGGGTGGTTTCCTTGGTATTCATTGCTTTCCGTTACTCTCTGTATACCTCAAGTCGAGGGCTCCAGGAGCAAAAACTTTCCCACAAGTAAGTAATTTCTGAAACTGTTCAACAGCTAGTTTGTTGATGCGAGGTTGCCTTTGAGTTTGATTGGGTTTGCCTCATATTGGAACCGAATTAAGAATGGCACTTGATGTAAGTTTAATATACATGTTTGGTATGATCATGTTTCTTTTCTTTTTTTTTCAATAAGTTCCAGTTGTCCATAATATTAGCGAGGTTATAAATATATATACAGAATACAACATCAACTTAATGCAGTGTGGCGGCTGTAAAAATTCTCCCCGCGCTACGAATCAGTAGTGTTATTTTTACTGGTCCTTTGGGACCAACGAGCCCAATATAGGTGGCTTTGAAGTAGAATACCGCTTAAGCCGGTGCTAGGGGGCGTGAGAGGTGTTGCTTCTTTCATTACTTCTCATGAACAGACTCAATACAACCGAGTCTGCTGCGTTATTCTCTTAATTGTATTTGTTGCTCCCAAAGGATCACCTTTATCAGTATTTATTAAAGTACTTTCAACGGGTCTATATGGTTATTCATAAGTATGTGTCTTGCATCCACTTCACATTGTGTAACACTATTTGCATGGATGCGACCTACTTTTATTAATTGTCACGTCTGTATAGTCAAGACTTTAAATTCTTTGGTTTCCAGTTGTTATGAAATTTCGTATGAACTAAATCCTATTATGATGTGTATATTAAAACCGAATTGACATCTCTGCATCTTCCAGCTCACCTTAGTCCCTTTAAACAGGTATATATACAAACACCTTAAAATGAACAACAATTAAAATATTTGACAATACTTACTTGTATAAAGTATTTGTTATATTTCAGATAGCATATGCGAGATTTGGAAAAGTTGTTCACATGAAGTTCTGTGTTGTTGCACTGCTTACCAACATTGTAGTGTCCACAAATATAATGTTGGCCGGGAAGTCAGCCATCAAGGTTCTCAGCAAGAACTCCAACAACGAGTTCATATATCTGCTTTTCACCGTCTTGTTTGGCTCCTACTGCATGTTTGGTGGTCTCGGCACCACTTTCTACATTTCCTACTTCAACACTGCCGTCACCTTTATTTCCATATGCGTGTATATCCTGTACACTAGCTTTTATGCTTCAATAGACGTTGAAAGTACAGCGTCAATAAAAGCCATGTATACGGCTGCTACATGTATAATTGGCCCGGAAGGCAACTATAGAAATTCATACCTTACCTTCTGGTCGACCCCCGGTATAATATACGGCGTCATTATCCTTTTAATGTTTATATCGATTGGTTTCTGTGACCAGGCTAACTGGCAAAGCAGAATTGCAGCGAAACAATCACAGGGCTTAATTGGGTACTTCATTGCTGCCTATTTATGGGTTGCCATATTCACGACCATGTCTTTCAGCGTCACAATGACATATTTTTCATTGAGCTACCAGAACGAATCGCATCTACTCTCGGAACTGGAAATCGACGACGGTAAGAATATTATTAGCTTCATTTTGATGAATAATTTCATATTAGCAGGGAATTTGGTTTTCTTAAGATAGTCTAGTGGTAGAGCGTTGGACCCAGGATTAAAAAGTCGTAGGTTGTTTCTACATATGTGTTGTGTCCCTGAGCAAGAGGCTTATAACATGTTCTACACAGGAAGACATGATTAAAATAAGTAGATAAATCAATAATTTTAACCTAAATTTAGGCCAAATCAAACCAAAATGAAAAACTTGAACAAAACAAAAACATATTTATACAAGAAATGTCACAGTAAGTGACAAATGCCCCCGGAGTGACCTGTAAGTGTGACCTTGAACTTGGAGCAATATGAAACCAAAACATATATTTAAAAAAAAAAAAAAAAAAATGAAACAAACAATAAAAATCAAATAAAAAAAAAAAAAAAAAATTAAAAAAATAAATAAAATAAAAATAAAATATTAATTTTTTCGCGACACGACATCTTGTTGTCGTGAGCAATTGTGCGAAGATATCTGAAAATCCGTCGATTATTGTCCGAGTTATGAAGCGGAGACGATTGTATAGACGAACAGATTTTTAAATTTGATCTCTAAGTGTTACCTTGACCTTGGAGCCACGGACCTGGTTTTTGTGCGCGACACGTCGTCTTGTTGTGGTGAGCAATTTTGCTAAGTTATTTGAAAATCCGTCCATTATTGTCAGAGTTACGAAACGGACACGAGTGTACAGACAAACGGACAGACAGTGCGACTACTATATGCCACCCTTCGGGGGCATGAAAATAATCAAGAAATGTCACAGTAAGTGACAGACCTGTAAGTGTGTCCTTGACCTTGGAGCAATATGAAACCAACAGATATATTTAAAAATTTTTTTTTAAAAAAATCAATCAAACAAACAATAAAAATTAAATCAAATAAATTTTAAAAAAATAAAAAAACAAATTAAAAAATTAAAAAAAACATTTAAAAAAAAGAAATTAAAAAAAATACAATGTTTTATGACATTGTGTTATCAGCAAAAGATAAGACACCAGCTCAGTCGTCATGGGTTGCGTATTGACGGCAAGTGTTTTATGGCATTCACAGTTTGACCTTATTAGATAATGCTCTCGAGTGGAGCCAGTATGTTGATATAGGGACTACAAACTGTTTAAAGAAAATGTATGTGTGGTTCATGGCATACATAGCGTAGATATAGAACTGTAACTATTCTCACACTAATCATACAAAAATATCTTCGATTTTGTTATTGGGTTCGCGACACGTTCCCTTGTTGTGGTGAGCAATTGTGCGAAGTTATTTGAAAATCCATCCATTATTGTCAGAGTTATGAAGCGGAGACGATTGTATAGACGAACGGATTTTGACCTTTGATCTCTAAGTGTGACCTTGACCTTGGAGCCACGGACCTGGTGTTTGTGCGCGACACGTCGTCTTGTTGTGGTGAGAAATTGTGCGAAGTTATTTGAAAATCCGTCTAGCATTGTCAGAGTTATGAAGCGGACACGAGTGTACAGACGAACGGACAGACAGTGCGATTACTATATTCCATCCTTCGGGGGCATAAAAAGGCGGTGTAAATAATGCTTACTAAAGTAATGTCCGTACTACACTGCGATGATGACAACGGGAATACATTTTCTGATACTTAATGCAAATCGTAATTAAACATTCTGAATACTTTTTTATTTATTATAAATATTACTAGCAAGAGAGTTGTTTGAAATTGCTTTTACACATAATAACAAGTGAAAACGGAAAGCTAATTAATGTAATCTCCTAATACGCAGCAAATATACAAAAACTGGCACTATTCCACCCCATACTGTAAGCTTTCATCGCTACTGAAAAAAAATACTTTCTTTATCTTAATATAGTAGATAAATTTAGCCAGACAGTGGTAATAATAATTGGATTTTCCGCTTGTTTCAGGTTACATAACTCCATTTGTAATGAATTATATTTTGGGAGAGACCGGCGGTTACCTACTGATGACCATGCTCATGATGGCGCTCATGTCCACTGGGTCAGGCGAGATTATGGCCGTATCGTCCATCATAGTGTATGATATATACAAGACGTATATAAACCCTTTCAGGTATACCACATTCGACGGAAACGTGGTTATCAATGCAAGCTTGTTTATGCGACAACATTATTAGTTCCTCATAATTTGACATGAAGGTTTAATTAAAAACTTGGACAAGTAACACAATGAGAAAAAAAACAGGCACGCGTAACATAATTGCCATTTACTTTTAATGTAGCTTGTATAGTAAAGTAGGAAGCCAAATACAGTATCAAGCTGTAACACACTCGTTCTAGTCTGTTAGAGGATATATCCTGGCAGGGATTTCTTTCTTTGCAATGTCCCGTTTTATTGGGATAACAATAGGGTAAGAGTGAAGTTTGTAGCACACTAAAGTTGGATTACGCCTACCCAACCATCTCTCACCCTGCGGCACTTTTATTACTGACCGTCACAATGCGGTACTCATATTGTCAACTCTTTCATATTTTTGATGTCGTATACTTTTCCTCTTCTGTGTTTATTGTGTATTCGTGTTTTTGGTTGACTGTAATCAATGGCTGTTCGACGTTTACAGTTATTTTTTTCAATAGTTCTGTGATCATTAGCTAGTCGATAGAGCAATTTATGTATAAAAGTCTACTAAAAGTGGAACTTCGTGAATGTGCATGTTTAATGGATGGACATTCTGTTACTTTAGCATAATCTCATTTATTCCTTATATTGCTTTCCTATACGTTTCAGGGATCTTATTCAATATAGGCAATAACACTATTAAACATAATAAAAAAGTACGAAGAGGTAAACATAGGTATATACACTTACAAAAAAGAAAAACGTTCTCAGTTCCCACATATTAAATATATTTATAATTAAACATGTTGTTCTAATCTACGTTATTTTCCTAATTGCAGAACAGGATTGGGTCCGACAAGCTGTATTTTGTGTGGCAAAGAGAAAGTAACGCACATGGTAGATGATGCAGCGGATCTGTGCAGTTGTCCGAGCGCTGTAGATTGCATTGCCTGTGACAGTGATTTAGCCTTGAGAGTGGCTAAGGGAGCTGGTTTTGGTGTTCATTACAAATGTCCGATCCACGGGCAATACCGACATTACGAAGATGGTCTTATGAGATATAAGGTAATATATACTTTTAAGAATCAGCTGCTGTTATTTGGATTTAGATCATATACGAGATGTGCTCAATAAGTAATGAAAAAAACTTGTGTTCTTAAAATGTTGGCATTGTAAGTCTAAACCAATAATTACATTCATTTGTTGTATCTTCTAAAATCATACACAGTTGAAACACATTCAAACATTTCTTCAAATTTGTAGTCTTATTTTTTTGCATTGTTAATCTAACACATAATTGAATTCGTTGTGGAGTATGTTATAAAAGCCTACACTGTTGAAATGTTCGATTTTTTTTAAAATCCGTTGTCGTGGTTTTGACACATTCATTATGGTTCATATTTTTAGTAGATCGAACAGGACCGTAGAATTCCAGGACCACAGTCAACCACAAACACACCGAGAAACAAAGAACAACGATAAAGAAGGATAGAAATATCGGACAGGGAACGCAGCATTCAAGGACGACCGTCAACCACAAAACACAAAAACAAACACGCAAACAGACAAACGAAAAGGCAAAATTAATAAAAAATTCAAACGACATCACAAACGCAAAAGGGTTGACAAAAGGGCTACCGCCTTGGAACGGTCAGTGTCAAAGTAGGCCACTGGCGTTTTTAACCGGTTCTAGGGTGCACCAAACCTCACACTTACCCTATCGTCATCCCATTAAAACAGGACAGTGTAAATAAAGAAATCCCCGCCATGATCTAATCTCTAACCAACAAGGCAGCATCAATAAGATAAATGAAAGGCACAAAAAGACATCACAAACACAAACGTTTTGACAATAGCGCTATCTCCTTGGAACGGTCAGAGGCAACAAAAAGGCCGCTGGAGTTTAAACCGAGTTCTAGGGTGCATTAAACCTCACTCTTACCCTATTGTCATCCCAATAAACGGGACAGTGTAAATAAAGATCTCCCCGCCAGGTTATAATCTCCAACAAACAAGGCAGAAATGAAAAGCCTACACAGCTGAAAACACCTTAAAAGTTTTCTTTAAGATTCAAAGTCTTTTTTTTTTAACTGTCATTGTAAATTTAAAGTAATAGTCAAAGATATTGTGGTATATGTTTTAAAATACTACGCAGCTGAAACATCTTCAACGTTTTATTAAAATTTCTACTCATAGTTTTGACATATCGAAACCCTAATTAAATTCATTGCGGTATATATTCTGAAAAGTCACGCTGGACCTTTAGAATGTTATCTGATTCATTAATAGAGAAGATTATGTCGGTGAATTTTACTATCAAGTTTATTAGGCGAGGCTTAGAAGACGAAAAATGGCGAGCCAAGTAAACTTGATAGTAAAAGGCACTGACATAATATTCTATTTATCATGTAGATTATCCACATGTTCTGTATGCATTACCATTTTAATCTATTTCGCGGAAGGTTACGTTGATCGAGGACGCCGTCATGTTGTTTTTTTGTTTGTTTTATGACGTCAGATAACGTTACGTATATGACGTAAGATAACTTTACGTACAATATTCTCCGAGGCATTCCGCATTTATTTGCTTTATTGGTCAGTGCCTAATAAAGTAAATTATTAGGGCACCCTTTTATTAGGACGGAAAGGTGCATTTCTGCATGATAACTTAATATTTATGGGTAGTTGACTGTCGTCCTTTTGAATGCTACTTTTCCTGTTCGAATCTACTTATAATAGTTATCACGTATATCGTGACAGAGTTTAACATAATTGCGAAGACCTCTGGAATTGGTGAATATAGCGAGTTAAAACAGTACGCCCGCGGAGATTATTGCTCATACTTTACTATGACGTAAACATCGTCGGCATTTACTACCTCATGCTTCCTTTGACAAGGAAGGAAGCAGCTATGCGATATTACAGAACAGAATAGAAATTCGGATGCAATTTCAGCTAGTGATCATGTTAATCAAAATGCAATGATTCTTTTGGTCGAAATATGTACCGACAATATGATACATTAATTCACACCATGCGAGTAAAGCAGATTATCTCGGTGGGTGATTTCTTTTCGGCGGAGGCGGATGCAAGGGGTGGACATTTGAAAGGAGCTACGACTCATCAAACGCCACCGTCCCAATGGGCTTTAGGTAGGCGTCATCATATGGTCCACAGCCTGTCCGGTCATCGTACAATTAAAGAGGAAAGCATAGTGGCGAACTGTAAAAGGGTCCACCACCAAGCATGCAGTACGTTGCAAAATGATAGATAACAAGTTTAACAAAGATAGTATGAAAGTGATCATGACCAAGAATCTTACGAAGTTTATAAATCACATCACCATAGAGGTCAGGTTGTGATAGTCATTGTCGCAGAAGAGTCCTTAAATTACATTTATATTTGGAAAGAAGATCAGGGTTACGATAATAAAATTGTGCAAAGGTTTTACGAAGTTTATGGTAACGGTAACCCTAATTGAGTAACTTTTTAGTTGTACAAGGATTACGAATATTAAAGTCCTCAACTCGAGTACAAGCTCTAGAAAAACGAATAAGTTGAGACAGATACACCCCGTAAGAAGTTGCTCGGGGAACATCCCCATCCAAGTGGGGATAATTAACAATGTCAAAATTAAAATCATCTCTCTTGTCATAGATTTTGCTAATTATTTTACCATTTTCAATCGAGAGATCTTAATCAAGAAAAGAAGCGTTATTATCAGATATATTTTCTTTATTAAGCCGAAGTTCTTTAGGATAAATATTATCAACCATAGTTGAAAAGAAAGGGTTTAAAACCGGTTTAAACCCCCAGTGACCTACTTTGCCACTGACCGTTCCAAGGCGGTAGCCCTATTGTCAACCCTTTTGTGTTTGTGATGTCGTTTGCATTTTTTATTACTTTTGCCTTTTCGTTTGTCTGTTTGCGTGTTTGTTTTTGTGTTTTGTGGTTGACTGTCGTCCTTGAATGCTGCTTTCCCTGTCCGATATGTTTATCCTTCTTCAAGTATAACTTGGTTGACTGTTATATTCAATTATCAGAGATTGCTCATTTCCATGTGCTAACAAAACATTTATATTGTTTCAGACGTGGTGTATGATGTGTGTAGTCATTGCAATCGTGCCGTATGGCCTACTCATCTCAGAAACAAACCTGAATCTCAACTGGACCACTATGGGCATAACAATTTTCATGTGCCCTTTTATCATTCCCCTTTTCTTAACCATCACGTGGTCTAAGGCAACGTCACATGGCGTAGTGGCAGGTATGTAAAGGTTGTTGCGTATACTAGATTGTATCTATGACGTTAATTAAATGTTTAGAAGGTCATGTCCAACATGAACCTAAACGTAATAAAAGTGTTATTACTGGTCCTTTCGGATGGACAATCCCATTATGTTTGACGTTATAGTAGAATACCACTTAAGCCGGTGAAAGGGGTCGTCAAAGGTGTTTTAGCTTATATTACCTCTCATGAACAAACTCATCAAAACGGAGTCTACTTCCTCTCTTGTTTGTGTTTATTGCCTCCAGTGGATCCCATTTTCAGTATGTATTAGCAGTGTTCCCATCGCACATAAGCATTATATACTATACATTTATAGTTCTCTTTTTGGCACTCGATTTAAAACTTTCCACTTTCTTGATTTGATATTCAGAAAGCATTCTATTCATTCTATTCATGAAATAGTGCATTCTCATTCCCGATATACCAGCATAGTTTTGTGAACGTCCTAACTATGCGCTGTTAATTGTTTATCAGGTAGCTACGCCATTGAGTTACAGCAGGTAATAATAACCTTATAAATCCCACTTCAGCTGACACTACTACGGAGTTTCCCTTACTACTGTGCGACAGCGAAACCTATGGAGTATTTTCGGTTTTGAAACGCGATTTAATTATGAAGACATCTCATTGCTGGAATTCAAAACAAAATTTGAATAATCATATATCACGTATTAGAGACAAGTTGAAAATCCTATGCATATATTTATCCTTTTTTCTTAACTATTTGTACACAATTGGCATCGCGTTTTAAAAACAATAAAACAATTTGATATCAGTTTATACTTTCAGTTAAATTGTTCGAAATTGAAAAAAAAAATTGCAAATTTGAATAAATAATTGTAGATATTCTTGCATGCAAATTCCACGTACTGTGAATTCGTTACTTATTTTGTCAGACAAGCTGAGTTGGATAGGACGACACATATATGCAAGCTAATATATGATCAGCTTTTACTAGTTTTAACAGGTTTCATTCGTGCTCTGCGTATATGTAATTTGACACCATTGACATTTTGGAATGTTAACACAAGTAGCGAAACAAAAGCTACACATGACATTTCCTGAGAACTATATGTGTGGTTTATATTTGTTTTATATTCCAATAACGTATGCCTTTACTTTTTGTTTTACACCTATTGTACTGTTATAAAAAGGTAATTCCATACTTTTGATATAGACCTACTAAATAATGTAAAATATTCCAATATGATATATGTTGCAGGCAGTATTGTAGGCCTAGTGGCCTCGATTGCTGGCATGCTAATTATGGGGTCTACGTACGATGGCGGACTTGACGATTTCTTTGTGAACACGGTACAAGACTACAGTGTGTTGTGTTCGATGATCTGTGGGTTCGTTGTGAGCGGTGGAATGTGTGTAGGCGTATCTTTATGCACGCATAAGATCAAAAGCACAACAGACGCAGAAAGGGAATGGGCAAAAACTATAAACATTGACAACCCGTTGAGTCCATTTAGTCTGTTATATGAGGAAGAGTTACGGGATGCTGATTCTGGTTCCGTTATTACCGCTGAAATAATGGACAAAGTGTTACGGAAAACCAAAATGTTTGGCTTCATTGCTGGCGTTGTCTGTTTGGTTTTAGTTGTAATAGTCACGGCTATTGCACTAATCATACAAGTTCTGACCGAGAATCAATTTGCAATTTGGCTCCGTGTTTTTCAGATATGGGTGTTTGTAGGCACCGTTCTTGTGGTCTTTGTACCGCCCATAGAAGAGGGAATGAAAATTTGGAAAACACATACAGATACTAAAGTAAAGAAAAAATACAAACCAACCCGACTTATTTCTCTTGCTTCAGAGGAAATATAACATAATTATAACGATATGAAATCATTTTATAAAAATATCTTAACATTCAAACTCGCTTCGTTTAGCACAGTGTGGTAGCTGAATAAATATAGATATAATAGTCGAACAGGAAAAAAAGTGATCCGATTCGATGAAATTTTAACAAAACTACCGTAATCAGAAACCGAAAATCGTCCAATCGGGTCATTCTTTGAGTACAACCGGAAGAAAACATAAGTAGGAAATATTGTTATGGTAACAATCGGCGATTTTACTTAAATTTCTTCCCACAGAGTGTTTTTTTTGTGTACGAACTGTGATTATGTTGTGATAAATGGGAATCTGACCTAACGAACGGTGTAAAGGATTTGAATCAATTCGCTAATAGACCAAGACACAGAATTCGAAATGCGGTTTGTTAAATTGGTGTCAAACAAGCATCCGTACCATGTATTAGCGATAGTTGGGGTATCATATTTTTTTTTTTTTTTTTAATATTTGCGGCTCAAGTGCCAGTGGGAAATGAGTCTGAATACACTAGTTTGACATCTCAGTTTTTATTGTTTTAAAGGCAGCATTAATTTATGAGAAAAGTTGTTTCTTCGGATTTCGTTTCTTCAATGGGTCTAGCTATGAGTGACAACATTGCATTTTTATTTGATGCCCTACACAACACAATGCAAAGCGCAATATAATGCGACCATTTTCATTTTCTCTCAGATTCTTACCTTAATATCAGTTTACCTTTCGGAATGATTATTTGTCTCCGAAAACACACTTCACGTTCTTTTTAAAACCGGTTTTGACTTCCTTGCAATTTTACACTTCGGAAAACCGTTATTTCTCTGAAACTGGGCCTGTTCGGTGTCAAAATGTAGATATTTTTATATTTATTTGCAAATACTGGTTTTAAAGGTATGACACTATACAATTCTCCTACTTATCCCCTAAAATGGGGATTTTCTGAGAAAATGGTAGAGAGAGCTGTTTGCAAAATGTGTTGTCCTATCATAAAAAAGTGACATTTTAGCACACAGCAATTACCAGACTTGCATTTAGGATTATTTAGAATGTCTATATATTCATTTATTAATTAACTACTTAATATCTGCCGTGGTTTGCAGTAAACTGAACGCATCATATGGTAAAAACAAGGCCAATATGGAGAGAAACTCGGCCAATATGAGAAAACTCGGCCAATATGAAATTCAAGCAATCTGATTGGATAAGCCAACACGGCCAATATGACCAAGGCTTTGTTTTCTTTAAGGACGCAATTTTGAAGAGAAAAAAACACAACGTCGCAGCTATGTTCACCTATGTAATGTAGACAATCAAAATAATTAAGATTTGATTATTTGTAAATTCGGTTACATCGACTTCGCTGAAATATAGCTATTATCACGTTTGTGTCTGATTATTCAACGCGCCATCGAGCGGTAACAGTGGAAGATTTATTTGAATAAGATACTTGTTATTAAATGTTATATTTTACCTCTAGTTTTTTGTTACCTATAAATGACATTTAAAACATAGGAATAAAGAGAATTATTAAGTAGTTAATTTATAAAAAATTCATTAATTAAGTGTTTTCATATTGGCCCAGTTATTAGACCTCGGACTGTCATGTTGGTCCGCGTCCTTCGGCCTTGGGCCAATATGACAGTCCTTGGACCAATAATAGGGCCAATATGAAACCACTTAATTAATAACATCATAGTAGTGTAACAAAATTAAGGTATAAAGCCACAAATAGTTTCGTTTTGATTGTATATGGATCATATGGATGCTCGACAGACACATGTTTGTTTTAAAATACAGGGCTTTAACTTTTTGTATGGATGGACTCGGAAGTTTTCCCAAAATCCCGAGTTTTGGCGTTTTAATTATACCAAATATTATTATTCAGATATAATGATATCTCATTGTAAAAATGAGTCACATATATTGATATTGTGTTGTATAAATTAAAGAAATGTTCTTGTATTTAAATAAATGCCCTATTAGGACACATGGGTGGTTCAGTTGTTTCTCCCCGCCAAACAAGCTTCACATATTTAGTTATGTTTGCCCCTCCCATTTTTGTTCCGTTAATCATAAGTGAATTTAATGACAGTCCGAGTCATAAACTATGGTGGGAAATAGGGAATATTATGTCAGTGCCTTTTACTATCAAGTTTATTAGGCGAGGTTTAGAAAACGTCTTCGTTTAATAAACTTGAAAAGGCACTGACCTAATATTCTATAAACCTAAAATACTAGATTTATCCACATATCCTGTATGAATTACTGTTATTATCTATTTGGCAGAATGTTACGCTTATCGAGCTTATGTTGTTGTTTTTTGTTTGTTTTATGACGTCAGATAACGTTACGTACAATAAACGCCGAGGGATTCCGCATTGATTTGCTTTACTTGTCTTTGCCTAATAAAGCACAATTTATTAGGCCACCACTTTATTAGGCAGAAAAGTGCATATCTGCATGATAAAACCTTATTTTTGTATTCTCAATAATTTGAAATATAATATGTACCTTCTGAAAGTCGATTTGTATAGACTAATCAGAATATAGCAGCCTTGTGCCTTTTTGTTGGGAGCTAAAAACCAAAGGTAAACAGCTAAATTCAGCGGCTTAATTACCGTTTATTTCTTTTAACCAATTTCGCTCATTCTCCTCCTCATTAATTTCATAGAGCGTTATTATTCATGAATATATAAATTCAGATAACTATTACTGTGTAGAAATCATTAGAATGCTCTACACACTGAGATTATATTGGACCTAATTCGGGATTCCATATACAGTATATAGTGCACAGTGAAATTTGCCCTCTCCCTCGTGTATGGACATAGTAAATGGTGAATTCCATTTTAGGTGTACGTTTTTAAAGCGATATGGAATACGTTTTGTTCTAATAAAATTCAAAGGAAATTGTGTATAAATGTATGAGTGTTTTATAATGTGCATACAGCTGATTTAGACCTCAATGTTCAAAATTCGGGAGGGAGATTAAGGTTGGGCCACCCTCTATAAGTACAGACATTCATTCATTCATTCTTTCAAGTAGGTGGATCACCAGCATACGACCCTAACAGCTTTTTCAAAACATATTCAACGTATGGTTTGTGTACGTTTTTGTGATAAAACTAAGACAGGTTTTCAAAACAAGTAATTAAAAAAAAACTTCTTATATTAGGTAACACAGTATAGAGCTTTGAACTATAATGTAGAGCTATGGAAAATGAAATGGTGTAGTATGACCATAAAATGATAACGTATTTGTTATTCATTCTGCATGCTTAAATATTAGGGTAAAAATTTAAAAGTTTGTGTATGCACAAACATTCTCTGATGTTTCTAGTCGTCGTTAGCATATTTGGTAATCTGTAGTATCTAAACTAAAAAATAACAAAATACGTAGACGTGAGAATCATGACTGTTATGGATATCTATCTAGGAAATTTGTGTATTCGTAATTTCGATAAAGCATCATCAAAATAAATTAACCAATCAGTGACCAGAAATGTGACTCTAAGTTCTAATAGGTTCTAATAGGTGATAATCTCGGTCTTAATCCTAGATGTTCAACCAAGTTTACTATGTTAATTAAGGTATTTACGGTGCGAATATTTTAAAACCCTACATATGTCATGTACATTTATGCAAATTGATTCAATATATGTATATTTCTAAATCGAATCGCGCTTTTTCGTTCCGTATAACTTTGGAAACTTAACCCTGCGGTCGTCAAGTGTTTAGCATACTTGAATCTCGTCCCATAAGTCATGGTTTTGATACCCGGCGGGATCACGTCCCGGATTTTTTAAACTCATTCCCGGACTATCTTACTTGGGCAAGGAACTATGAATATAGGTCATCCTTCGAAGAGGATGTAAAGTAGTCGGTCCAGTGTACAGGGAGAGTTATACCCTGTGCATGTTAAAGATCTCAATGAACTTCTATGTGAATTAGTGATATTATATCAAACCAGGGCCCTGTATAAATTATATAATATTCATTCCAGATCAAACCCGCAAACTCTTCCCCGGAAACGAGGCTGCCGCAATAGTCAAAATTGTCTAGTATCAGTAGAAAGAAAGAACACGGCTCTGCTCACATACCTGAAATTGTTGGTTGTCGTTGTTCATTTGTGTCAGTTGTGGGTGGGTTTAAATTTCCAAGTACGGAACAAAACAGCACGCGATATTTCGAACGACACACATTGAAGAAAAATATGTCTGCCGCAACATGGTATATAAATTGCCTAGATTGACGAGGTATTCTTCTCTTAGGAGAGTTACATGCATGCATGTAGTTAATGTTTATCCTATTGAAATACGGCGGTTATTTATGCAGGCATTGCTTGATATCTTCAGAAACCTCTATCGATTGGGTCAACTTTTCAGTTGGGAAGGAGACCATTACAGGTTTTCAGTTGGGAAGGGTCCCATTACAGGCCTATGTTACATGTAAGCTAAAATAATCCCTGTGTAATACATCGTTTCACTATGCTAAATAACTAGCAGCAAGTCACACGCGTAGCCACAGACTCTTAATACATGCCTATGGCTATCACGCCATAAATTCATATTCATATTTTTAAAGTATTAATCCCTTTTAAAAAGGTTTAACCCGGATCTTAACCTTTTACTTTATCCACCACAGCCTGATAAAAAAAGCAAAATGTATTAGGTCCAGAAAAGTGCTCAGACTCAGCTCTTAAATACATGGAGTATGCTAGTTTAGAGTTTCGAGTTTTCTCGATCAAACCTTTTAATAACAATAATTCATTATTTTATTGGACCTTGTTTTATGTATATGTACATTACATATTCGTATGCAGCTAAAATGCATTATGCAGGTTTAACTTGGGTTTGGATTGACACACATTAGATCTCCTCCAGTCCCATAAAAAAGTTGGTTAACATTTTGTATGAAAGCATATATCCTATACTGCTTACATAATATATTGAAACTCTGTCGTCAATAATGAAACTTTGAAGGAATACTATTTGCTGTGTTATGTGCTGTTTTAGTCTTTTTTTTCCCGAAAGGAAAGGTCTTACGTAGACTTTAAACGTGTCGAAATGATGCATAAGTAATAGCTACTGTCATTTAGTCTGTATTTATATCCTGTAACTTTTCTTCACGTAAACAATACGAAAGCATATTTTCAGGTAATAGTGTTTTCGGGCGGAAAAACATCAATCAATGACAACGTAAATAAAATTATGAGTTATCTTTCCATGAAAATGTTTCTTCTGAGTTAGTTGTTCGCTAAATATTGTTTAAGTGATGAAAGTAATGCAAAGTGAAAAACAAACACGAACAAAACATACACGCTTGTGTACACATAATTTGAAAGTTTATTTGAAACTGTACAATTTATAATAATTGCGAGAAATTGAATAAAATATCGAAATGAACAGTAAACATATTGATAACAAAAAACGATTGGGTTAAACAGTTTAAAGGGTCACTGTCAGTAAGTAAGCAGATATTAAGCAAAGCCTAATAACTGTCTGATTTTTATTCAGTAGATGCATGTGTTATAAACTACATTTTACTACTACTATTTTGCTGTAGGAAAATCAATGAACGAGAAAGTCGAAATTCTTCTGTTCTTTGTTATTTTAATATTTCCTTTGTATCTTCATATCACATATTGTCAAACAGTAAGTATTTATTTGAAAACCGTAATTACACTTAATCAATGTTAAAGGGACACATGGCAATCTTGACTTTTTAAAAACTAGCGGCGTCCCGTTAGTTTTCCTGCATAAATTGCATTTGTTCAATCATTAATGTTAATTATAAGAATTGTATTAAGCCATTTGTTTTTGCATATTATTAATATTTGATATTATTGCACTGATAATATATTAAAACTTATAGTATAGTAAGACGAAATAGTGAATACTTAAAATTTGATTTATTTAAATATAACCAGGGTAAAAGTAAAAATGATACTGGATATATAAACGGAGACATCCATTGCAAATACATAAAGATTGCCGTGTGTCCCTTTAAAATGTTGAAATTACCAAACTTTAATAATACAAGTACACAATTTCTAATATTTATATATTTTCAAATGGATAGTCCAATTTTCCTTATCACTCGATACAGCAGTGGACCAAGTCTAAAACCAAACAGACTTCCTCAATCATACATAACAAAATCCCTTGCATAACATGTTCATTCCGTAGCGGTTATCATGGAAACCAGGCCTTGAATTCACCAACTATTCTTGAGAATATTCTTAGTCTTAAGCCCAAGTATGCAAATTTCAATCACGCATATTTCTAAAAGTTCAAAGGATAAACGTTCATAAGAAGCTGGTATGTATAACTATGATACATTAAAATCAATAGCAACTTCATACGATTGTTTATCTATGAAGTTCATGGGAATATTTGTGAATGAAATTTTAGTACTTGAGCTCAAGTCTAAGAATAGTCTAAAGAATGGTTGGTGAATTCCAAGCCAGGACGATATAAACGTCTAATTCATATCTTGTCCAATAAACACTAATGTATCTATACTTAAACTAATACCCCTCAGGTGTGAATGCTATCTTGTTCAACTTCCTTTGTGACATAATCCAGACTGCATACTCTTGTATTGAAATCTGATTGTTCAACCTATATATATAGACAATGTCTTAAAAAACATACTTATCACATAAAAGCCGATTTCAAAAGTTATCAGTAAGGCCATTCACACCTGCAGTGTTTGAATGTACAACTAAAAATATGGAACATTTTCGCAAAACATAATACAAAAATACACATTTTACTGAAGCTCTGCATAAAAGTAAAATCATAAAATACTACACTTTAATATATGCATGAAAACATGAGCATAGACCCAGATAAGTTGTAAGTAACACATTCGTGAGTTTGATAACAAAAAGAGTTTCATTTATTATTTGTAAACAAGGTCTGCTGATCACGTGACATCCATTAGCGCAATTGGTTTTCTACACAGTATGTCTTACATCTGTCCCGTTTAGTGTGGGTTACGAGTTCAAATCTACGAAGCGGTTCTTCTTTTTTGTACCGCTATTGAATTTCGTCAAATAATTTTGATTTTATTTAGTAAATATCCAATACCGGTTGGTGCATTATTTTTGGTAAAATAATGTTTGGTAACGTAATTATTTTGTGTTTTATAAGCTTAAAACCTAAATATAAAAAATGAAGGGTAAAAAAAACAAATAGTAAAATCCTTATCTACAGCTCTGGGTCGCATCATAAGACATCATGCTTTTATATTAACATATTTATGGCTCCTTTCATACTTAGAAAAAATGAGTATAACTTTTGTATATAAGTTTGTATGTTTTTAGGAAAGTGTGTGGCAGAAGAGTCCATGCTTTTCGAGCTGAGTCCAACGCCTAGAATGGAGGGTTTTATAATTATGTAAAATTCTGCAAACGAAGGGAGGAGTCACTCTGTCGATCGAGTAGTCTTGATCATCTTTAACGCTTGATTGTAAATACAAATGTATTGACACTTTGTCGAGTAAAATAACTAAACCGAAACGCGTGTCTGTATTTGTTTTTATTACAGAATTTTTACCATCCATATTAAGTTCGCCAATACAACGAAGAAGTTTCTATCTTTGTTAATTAATTCAGTGTCTTTCTGCCATTCTGTTTATCTTCGATAGAAGGTGCATCTGCATCAGAAACGATACCAGAATTTCGATAAAATGGCTGTCGCGTATCTTTTTTTTCAGAAGAACAGTTCTAGACATTTGTTTTGAAAATAAGTAAGCGTCACAGATGATCTAGACTATTGTTCAGGAGGGTGGTTGGTGTGTCCAGAATCTTGTCTGCGCTATTTCTCCATAACCGCTTGATGGAAGTTCACACACTTGATCAGTGTGAAGTAGAGATGTTCATAACTTGGTAAACGTGGCACGTTCCGGTTCAATGATTTTTGGGACAATTATGACCCTTTGATTATATTCACACACAAATCTTGTCCTCGCTATTTCTCCATATAACTCAATGATGGACTTTCACGATTTCTGCATAACCCCTTGCTGGATTTTCAAGAAATTTTATGAGAAGCATACCATCCTTTGGTTACGGTACGATGATTTTGGCGAGTTTTGGAGATCATGTCCGCACTATGTCTCCATAATCCCTTAATGTATTTCACCAAACTTTGTGAGAAGTGTCAGTATGAAGTGAGAAGTGTCAGTATGAAGTGGAAATACGCATAACATTCGTCTCGCTCCGGCTCGATGATTTGTGGCAGAGTTATGTCCCTTTGAATATTTTTATCTACACATCTTTTCGTGCTATTTCTCCATAGCCCTTTGATGGATTTTCACAAAAGTTCGTGAAAAGCATCAGTATAAAGTGGAAATTCTCATTCTTCCCTTCCGGTTTGATAATTTTTGACCGAGCTATGGCCGTTTAAATATGTAAAAAGAATGTGTGAGAAGCATCTGCATTATATGGAGAAACGATATCATAGTGGAGTTTTGGTTCAATGGTTTTGATGTGAGTTCTGGCCCCTTGAATAATTTGTAAGAAAATTATTTTGTATGCTATTTCTTCATAGCTCCTATACCGATTTCCCCCAAACTTTGTGAGAATTATCAGTATGAAGTGGAGATGCGCAAATAGTCGTTGGGTATGCGTTTGCAGGGTATTAATAACTTCCAGTAATAGTTTTATTTTAAAAATGTTTTCATCTAAACGTTTATTAATTATGGCTCCCCCACACAAAGTGTGGTAGGGGAGCCATATTGTTTTTGTGCTTTCTGTCTGTCTGTCTGTCTGAAGGTCTGTCTGTGTCACAAACGATGTCCGATCAATAACTAGAGAATGGTTGGACCTAGGGTCCTCAAACTTGGAAGGATGGTTGGTCATGACAAGTAGATGACCCCTATTGATTTTGGGGTCACTAGGTCAAAGGTTAATGTTGCGGTGACATTGACTATCAAAACGATGTCCGATCAATAACTAGAGAATGGTTGCACCTAGGGTCCTCAAACTTGGAAGGATGGTTGGTCATGACAAGTAGATGACCCCTATTGATTTTGGGGTCACTAGGTCAAAGGTCAATGTTGCGGTGACATTGACTATCAAAACGATGTCCGATCAATAACTAGAGAATGGTTGCATCTAGGGTCCTCAAACTTGGAAGGGTGGTTTGTCATGACAAGTAGATGACCCCTATTGATTTTGGGGTCACTAGGTCAAAGGTCAATGTTGCGGTGACATTGACTATCAAAACGATGTCCGATCAATAACTAGAGAATAGTTGCACCAAGGGTCCTCAAACTTGGAAGGATGGTTGGTCATGACAAGTAGATGATCCCTATTGATTTTGGGGTCACTAGGTCAAAGGTCAATGTTGCGGTGACATTGACTATCAAAACGATGTCCGATCAATAACTAGAGAATGGTTGCACCTAGGGTCCTCAAACTTGGAAGGATGGTTGGTCATGAAAAGTAGATGATCCCTATTGATTTTGGGATCACTAGGTCAAAGGTCAATGTTGCGGTGACATTGACTATCAAAACGATGTCCGATCAATAACTAGAGAATGGTTGCACCTAGGGTCTTCAAACTTGGACGGATGGTTGGTCATGACAAGTAGATGACCCCCATTGATTTTGGGGTCACTAGGTCAAAGGTCAATGTTGCGGTGACATTGACTATCAAAACGATGTCCGATCAATAACTAGAGAATGGTTGCACCAAGGGTCCTCAAACTTGGAAGGATGGTTGGTCATGACAAGTAGATGACCCCTATTGATTTTGGGGTCACTAGGTCAAAGGTCAATGTTGCGGTGACATTGACTATCAAAACGATGTCCGATCAATAACTAGAGAATGGTTACACCTAGGGTCCTCAAACTTGGAAGGATGGTTGGTCATGACAAGTAGATGACCCTTATTGATTTTGGGGTCACTAGGTTAAAGGTCAATGTTGCGGTGACATTGACTACCAAAACGATATCCGATCAATAACTAGAGAATGGTTGCACCTAGGGTCCTCAAACTTGGAAGGATGGTTGGTCATGAAAAGTAGATGACCCCTATTGATTTTGGGATCACTAGGTCATAGGTCAATGTTGCGGTGACATTGACTATCAAAACGATATTCGATCAATAACTAGAGAATGGTTGCACCTAGGGTCCTCAAACTTGGACGGATGGTTGGTCATGACAAGTAGATGACCCCTATTGATTTTGGGGTCACTAGGTCAAACGTCAATGTTGCGGTGACATTGACTATCAAAACGATGTCCGATCAATAACTAGAGAATGGTTGCACCTAGGGTCCTCAAACTTGGAAGGATGGTTGGTCATGACAAGTAGATGACCCCTATTGATTTTGGGGTCACTAGGTCAAAGGTCAATGTTGCGGTGACATTGACTATCAAAACGATGTCCGATCAATAACTAGAGAATGGTTGCACCTAGGGTCCTCAAACTTGGAAGGATGGTTGGTCATGACAAGTAGATGACCCCTATTGATTTTGGGGTCACTAGGTCAAAGGTCAATGTTGCGGTGACATTGATTATCAAAACGATGTCCGATCAATAACTAGAGAATGGTTGCACCTAGGGTCCTCAAACTTGGAAGGATGGTTGGTCATGACAAGTAGATGATCCCTATTGATTTTGGGGTCACTAGGTTAAAGGTCAAGGTTGCGGTGACATTGACTATCAAAACGATGTCCGATCAATAACTAGGGAATGGTTGGACCTACGGTCCTCAAACTTGGAAGGATGGTTGGTCATGACAAGTAGATGACCCCTATTGATTTTGGGGTCACTAGGTCAAGGCCGTAGGTCTGTCTGTGTCACAAACGATGTCCGATCAATAACTAGAGAATGGTTGGACCTACGGTCCTCAAACTTGGAAGGATGGTTGGTCATGACAAGTAGATGACCCCTATTTATTTTGGGGTCACTAGGTCAAAGGTCAAGGTCGCGGTGACCTTGACTATCAAAACGATGTCCGATCAGTATCTAAAGAACGGTTGGACCTAGGGTCCTCAAACTTGGAACGACGGTTAGTCATGACAAGTAGAGGGGTCACTAGGTCAAAGGTCAAGGTCGTAGTGACCTTGACTATTAATACGATGTCCGATCAATAACTAGAGAACGGTTGGACCTAGGGTCCTCAAACTTGGAAGGATGGTTGGTCATGACAAGTAGATGACCCTTTTGATTTTGGGGTCAAAGGTCAAGGTTGCGGTGAAACGATGTCCAATCAATAACTAGAGAATGGTTGGACCTAGGGTCCTCAAATTTGGAAGGATGGTTGGTCATGACCAGTAGATGACCCTATTGATATTGGGTCACTAGGTCAAAGGTCAAGGTTGCGGTGAAACTATGTCCGATCAATAACTAGAGAATGGTTGGACCTAGGGTCCTCAAACTTGGAAGGATGGTTGGTCATGACCAGTAGATGACCCCTATTGATTTTTGATTTTTTTTTTAATTTAGATTTTTTTTTAATTTTTTTTTTTTATTTTTTTTTTTTTAAATATTTTTTAATTTTAATTTTTTGTTTAATTTTTTTTTTTTTTTTTTTTTTTTTTTCTTTCAATTTTTGCATAAGAAGTTTTAGGGTCGGCCCTTTAAAAAAATAGGGTCGGTCGGGTTCCTTCAACCACACATATTTTTTATGTGGCCTTACTGATACAGATAGTAGATACAGTCACAGGGATATTGAATATCAAAACGATCTCAGATCAATAAAGAACAGTTGGACCTAGAGTCGTCAATTATGTCTGTTCGGGCGAGTGGGGGAGCCATACGTTTTTGTCCCATGGACAATAACAATTTCTAGTTTTGCTTAGTTGTGTACACTATTGTAGTGATGTCTGGGTGATCTCTTTAGTGTAAGGAAACACACTTTTCTTTCGAGAAAAGAGATCCAGGTTCAAAAATGAGATATAGGGTCCTATAGAAACCACAACATACGAGCGCAATGGCATCGTATGTCCACACTGTACTGCAAACAAGGACTTGACAATACAATGAAAGAGACAAAAACAACAGAAAGGGTGGTGAAGACAGGGTTGCCGACTTGGAACGGTCAGTGGGCAATAAGGCCTACTTGTAAGCTTGAATCGATTTTATATGCGCACAATCCTCGCTATTATCCTGTCTTCAACGACCGGATATACAAGACGGTGTAACAAAACTGCATCCCATCAAAAGGAATTCTCTAACAATAAAGTCCACATCCTGAGAAACTAACTAAAGAAACACATACAAAATAATAAACATCTCAGGATGTATCCAGAATCGTACTGAACAACCATAGTAGTTGCAGCTAAAGAGAAAACCAATCTAGGGTACGACCAGAAAACCCGAGGGACGAACGCTCATGCACCCACCTCCCTTAGTTTGGGGTTTTAGTAGGTACAATCATAGAGTCCCAAGAGGTAGTCCAGTCATCGCACAAGTGAAAAGTGAAGTTTTAGCATGGACCTAAACACTTACCACACATGATGCTATAATTCCAATGTAGTGAATTAAAACAAATATATACTACAATTATTATGAATTTTTATTGCTATGGAAGAGTATATTTCACTAACCCCACTATGTTTTAAGTATAATCGAAAACAGATACGGAATAGTTAAACATTTACCCCTTTTTTTTAAAAATAATCCTTATATATCTACAGTTTGTTCAAACGAAAAATAAAAAAAAAGGTTATTGTCACTGAGTTGTAATAATTATCTTCGTTTTTTAGGCCAGTAGGGGTTATGCAAATGATCTTTTGTCCGTCGTCCGTAAGTCCGTAATCCGTTAACTTTTTGATGTCAACACTCTAGAACCTTCATTTATCATCCGAATTTTACCAAGCTTTACCAGTTTATTAATATCAAAAAAAGCTCGGACGAGTTTGAAAACCAGCCAGATCGGAGTAGTAACACTGGCGTTATTGCCTTGAATTAACGAAAATTGCCATATTTTGTTTCGTCAACACTTTAGCGCCTCCATTTTTCATTCGACCTTTACCAATCTTTACCAGATAATTAATATCAATGAAAGCTCGGACGAGCTTGAAAACCAGCCAGATCGGACTAGTTACACCGGAATTATTACCCTTGAGTTAACGAAAATTGCTATATTTTGTATTGTCAACACTCTAACGCTTCTATTTTTCTTCTGAACTTTACCAAGCTTTATCAGATTATAAATATCAATAAAAGCTCGGAAGAGTTTTAAAAACCAGCTAGATCGGACCAGTAACACTGGAGTTATTGTCCTTGAATTAACGGAAATGCTGTATTTTATCTTCTCAACATTCTCGCGCCGCCATTTTTCATCCGATCTTTACCAAACTTCCTCAGATTATGAATTTCAATGAAAACTCAGACGAGTTCAAAAACCAGCAAGATCGGACCAGTATTGCTCTTGAATTAACGAAATTTGCTATATTTAGTCATGTAAACACTCTAGAGCCTCCATTTTGCATCCTATTTTTACCAAATTTTGCCAGATTGTTGCTTTTGATGAAAGCTCGGTGAAGTTCAGTAACACCGACGTTATGGCCCATGCATTATTGAAAATGGTGGTAACTCTCTGACGTCGACATTTTAGCACCTTCATTTTTCGTCCGTCCGTCGTCAGTTAACTGTTTGACGTCAACACTCTTAACACTTTCAGTTTTCATCCGATCTTTACCAAGCTTTTCCAGGTTATTAATAGCAATGAAAGCTCGGACGTGTTTGAAAAACAGCCAGATTTAACCATTAACACCGGAGTTATTGACCTAGAATTAACAAAAAGTGCTAAATTTGGTATTTTCGACACTCTATCGCCTTTATTTTTCGTTCGATCTTTACCAAACGTTACCAGATTTTTAATATTAATAAAAGCTCCGAGGAGTCTAAAAATCAGTCAGATCGGACATACGACTCCGGAGTTATTGCCACTGAATTAACGAAAATTGCTATATTTTGTCTTGTCAAAACTCTAGCGCCTCTATTTTTCATCCGATCTTTACTAAACTTTATAAACTTCAAGATTCTTGGTCATGATCACTTTCTTACTATCTTTGTTAAACTTGTTAAAAAGTTTATCAAAAGAGGTTATGACCCTATCATTTTGCACCGTACTGCATGCTTGGTGGTGGAACCTCTTACAGTTCGCCACTATGCTTTCCTCTTTAATTGTACGATGACCGGACAGGCTGTGGATCCTATGATGACGCCTACCTAAAGCCCATTGAGACGGTGGCGTTTGATGTTTGTCTATGATCTTTCTTGTCGTGCCCTTAATGGTTTATTCTCATGTTGCTCTGTCTTCTGCCAAGTCATTGAGTACCTTCATTGTAGCATTCTAGACTATTGTTTATTTGTATTATATTTACACGAGCACATTTGTGTTTTACTTATATTGCCTATTGATACTGCCTTGTTGGTTAGAGATTAGATCATGTCGGGGATTTCTTTATTTACACTGTCCTGTTTTAATGGGATGAAGTAGGGTAAGTGTGAGGTTTGGTGCACCATAGAACCGGTTTAAACCCCCAGTGGCCTACTTTGCCACTGACCGTTCCAAGGCGGTAGCCCTATTGTCAACATTTTTGTGTTTGTGATGTCGTTTGCATTTATTGTTACTTTTGCCTTCTTGTTTGTCTGTTTGCGTCTTTGTTTCTGTGTTTTGTGGTTGACTGTCCTCCTTGAATGCTACTTTCCCTGTCCGATCTTTTTATATTTCTTTACCAGACTATTAATATCAATAAAAGCTCAGAAGAGTTTAAAAACCAGCCAGATCAAACTAGTAACACCGGAATTATTGCACTTGAATTAACAAAAAATGCTATATTTTGTCTTGTGTGAACACTCTTAGACTAGCGCCTCTATTTTTCATTCGATCTTTATTAAACTTTTACAGATTGTTGATATTGATGAAAGCTCGGTGAAGTTCTAAATCCAGCCAGCTTGGACCAGTTACACAGAAGTTATGGCCCATGCATTATTGAAAAAGGTGTTAACATTTTGATGTCAACACTCTATCACCTTCATTTTTAGCTCTACTAGCCAAAGGCCAGTAGGGCTGATGCCATGTTATTTTGTCCGTCGTCCGTCCGTCCGTCCGTCCGTCCGTCCACAGTCTGTCCGTCGTCCGTTAACTTTTTGATGTCAACATACCAGCACCTTCATTTTTAATCTGATCTTTACCAAACTTTATCAGGTTATTAATGTCAATTAAAGCTCAGAAGAGTTTAAAAACCAGCCGGATCAAACCAGTAACACCGGAGTTATTGCACTTGAATTAACGGAATTTGCTATATTTTGTCTTGTGAACACTCTAGCGCCTCTATTTTTCATTCGATCTTTACCAAACTGTAACAGATTGTTGATATTGATGCAAGCTTGACGAAGTTCTAAATCCAGCCAGATTTGACCAGTAACACCGAAATTATGGCCCATGCATTATTGAAAATGGTGTTAACTTTTTTGATGTCAACACTCTAGCACCTTCAGTTTAGCTCTACTGGCCGTCGTCCGTTAACGTTTTGATGTCAACACTCCAGCACCTTCATTTTTAATCCGATCTTTACCAAACTTTATCAGGTTATTAATTTTAATGAAAACTCAGAGGAGTTTGCAAACCAGCCAGGTCGGATAAGTAACATAGGTTTTATTGCCCTTGAATTAACAAAAAATGATATATTTTGTCTTGTCAACACTCTAACGCCTCCATTTTTCATGCAATATTTACCAAACGTAACCAGATTATTATTATTAATAAAAACTCGGACGAGTTTGAAAACTAGCTTTCATCTGACCTGTAACACCGGAGTTATTGCCCTTGAATTACCGAAATTTGCTATATTATGACTTGTCAACACTCTAGTGCCTTTATTGTTCATCCGATCATTACCAAACTTTACCAAAACTTTACCTGTTTATTAATAGTAATGAAAGCTTAGATGAGTTTTAAAACCAGCCAGATCAAACCAGTAATACTAGAGTGATTGCCCTTGAATTAACGAACATTGCTATATTTTGTCTTGTCAACATTCTAGCGCCTCCATTTTTCATCCAATCTTTACCAAACGTTAACCGATGGTTAATATGAATAAAAGAACAGACGAGTTCGAAAACCAGCCAGATCTGACTTGTAACACCAGAGTTATTGTCCTTGAACTTTGTCTTTTCAACACTCTGGGTTTCACTATACAGTTTGCATGTGACTGTAGGATGAGTCTTACACACTAGGAAGTAGGAGTGTGTTCTTCGGTTTGAGATATTTTTAATAATTGCCCATGGATATTTACTTTTCCTATTGCAGGTGAGAAAACAATAGTGTGAGATTGGATGAACAGCGATTAGACGACACTGACAGCAAAAATGTGACACATTTATGGGTGCTCAAAATGTGTATCAATTTAAGTGAAAACTGTTTAGTGAAAGGCGAATAGGGTACCTTGCCTGACTCCACTCACATTTAAAAAAAAAAGTGGGCTATGTGCCAGATTTTGTGGATTGTTTTACCAAAACAATACTTTTAGACTGTAAATTGTTCATTCAGAATGGAAAATTGGACTTTTTTCCCAATGGCCGACACAGTAAAATAGAAATGTGGTGTGAGACCTCTAGTGCCTCTAAAGCTCGAGGCTGAAAAACAGCCAGATCGAACCACTAACACCGGAGTTAGTGCCCTTAAATTAAAAAAAAAAGCTATATTTTGTATTTTCGACATTCTACCGCCTTTATGTTTCATCCGATCTTTACGAAACTTTACCAGACTCTTATTATCAATGATGGCCAGATTGTTGTTATGGATGAAAGTTTAAAAATCAGCATCGAAGTTATGGCCCTTGAAGTATTGAAAAATGTGTTAACACTCTAGCACGTTCAATTTTCATCTGATCTTTACCAAACTTTACCAGATTGTTATGATAAGGCCTGTTTGCCGTATTCCAGCAAAACTTTGCAGGGATGATCAGTACCAAGCCTAGTTGTGCATATTGTCACCTTATTTCGGTTGAATGATTTTTTGTGGAGTTATGGTCCTTTAAATGTTTTCATACACATAATTTGTATGAACTAGTTCTGCTGAACCCCTTGCCGGATTTTAACGAAACTTGGCAAAGATGATCAGTACCAAGCCTAGTTGCGCATATTATCACCATGTTTCGGTTGAACGACTTTTGGTGGAGTTAGGCCCTTTAAAGTCTTTACTACACAAACTTTGTCCGGACTAGTTCTCCTGAACCCCTGGCCGGATTTCAGAGAAATGTTGCTTGGATCATTAGTACTAAGCCTAGTTGTGCATATCATCACTGTGTTCCGGTTAAAAGCATTTGGGCGGAGTTATGGACCTTTACAGGTTTTAATAAACAAACATTGTCCGGACTAGTGCTGTTGAACACCTGACCGAATTTCAACGAAACTTGGCAAGAAAGATTAGTACCAAGCCTAGTTGTGCACGTCATAGCTGTATTTCGGATGATCGATTTTTGGCAAAGTTATGGTCCTTTAAACGTTTTCCTACAGCAACTTTATACAGACTTTTTCTCATGAACCCAATGGCTGGATTTCAGTGAAACTTGGCAGAAATTATCAGTACAAATCCTAGTTGTGCATGTCGATGTCGTGTTCCCCACCACGTATGTCATATAGCCAGTAGAGCGATACAGGCCCTCTTGGGCCCCTTGTTTATGTTTTCATATTACTGAATATAAATGTATTGATCTTTGCGGTATTGTTAATTTTGCAATATATAAATATAACGCCCTTATTATGAGGAGTTGTAGTTATATCAAATATATACCGACCTTATTCTGAATGAATGAATGAGTATTTTACGCCACGTCGACACATAAATAGGTCATATTGTGCGCAAAAATTGATGAAAAATGAAGTATTAATTAAAAATTAATGTAAATATATAAAGATAAAACTATTAAAAAATAAGGGATGATAAGATGCAATATAAACTATGTATGTAAATCAACAAATGCCCGTCAACGGGTTTCTGAGGAGTTATAAGTATATTAAATACATATCGACCTTATTCCAAGGATTTATACTCATAGTAAAAACATATCGACATTATTTAAAGAACTTACTAATTACCTTAAAGTTATATCGACCTAAGAAAGTATTAACCTTACTCCGTTGATCCTAGTATGTGGTCGACATAACTTGGTACCCATCTATGTCTGTTATGAAACGGCCAAGATCACACATAGATTTAAAGTTCACATGTGTAATTTTAGGTCCGGACTATAACTTCTTTATGATTTGAATCCAAGTATCGTATTCACACATATATTTGCCATCATGAGATGATGTGTTGCGATCAAAATCAGGTGCTTCCCATCAATGTGAAAACTGAGATGAATTCAAGTCCAATTCGTAATTTTCAAGTTATGCCCCTGACACAAATTATAAGTTACAATTACAAAAAGTAATGTCTAAATTAAATGAAAATAGGTATGATTCTCATGTTCTGTACGTTCTCTCATCGCCCTCCATGATTGTGATAAGTTTCATCCAAGTGCCATTAGTAGTTTTATCAGGAGACGTTCTTGATAAAATTTTCAATAAAGGTCAAGTTTCATAAATAAGTAATTATTACTTCTCTACACTATATACAACCTAATCATATCACCTTATTAATGACAAGCTAATTTTACTTATTCAAAAAACATTCGCGAGAAAAAATACTACATTTTTAACATGTAATAATATTAAAGCGTGTTTACTAACGCCAGTTTAGACAATTATATTATTTGGACTTGCTATGAAGTTTGTGAAGCACTCATCTTCCGATTAGATACTATTTTCGTCAGGTATGTAACCACCGTTTATAGACAAATTGTTGGTATCCCGATGGGTACGAACTGTGCACCACTTGATGCAGATTTGTTTTTATTTTGCTATGAAAGAGATTTCATGTTGAGTCTTTCACCAGATACCCAGGCAGATGTTATTGAAGCCTTTAATGACACCTCTCGGTATCTTGATGACATATTGAACATTGACAACACTTTCTTTCCAACTATGGTTAATAATATTTATCCTAAAGAACTTCAGCTTAACAACGCTAATATATCTGATAATAACGCATCTTTTCTTGATTTAGATCTCTCGACTGAAAATGGTGAAATAATTAACAAAATCTATGACAAGAGAGATGATTTTAATTTTGACATTGTTCATTATCCCCACTTGGATGGGGATGTTCCCCGAACAACTTCTTATGGGGTGTATGTGTCTCAACTTATTCGTTTTTCAAGAGCTTGTACTCGAGTTGAGGACTTAATATTCGTAATCTTTGTATAACTAAAAAGCTACTCAATCAGGGTTACCCAAAAAAGCTACTTAATCAAGCTACCCAAACATTGCATCCGATACCGACATAGCAACCTTAGACTGGCCTAAAGTCAACTTGATGGTGACACTAACTGAAATATAAGTCAAAGTGTTCAAGAGAATAAAACAAAATAAGCCTTGATATGTGATAGAGATCCAACTATAATTACCATACCATAAACTTCGCAAAACATTTGCAAAATGTTGTTGTCGTAACCCTGATTTTCTTTCCAAAAATAAAAGTAATGTAAGAACTCTTCTGCGACAAGAACTATCACAACCTGACTTCAATGGTGAAGTGATTTATAAATTTCGTAAGATTCTTGGTCATGATCACTTTCATACTATATTTGTTAAACTTGTTAAAAAGTTTATCAAAAGAGGTTATGACCCTATCATTTTGCAACGTACTGCATGCTTGGTGGTGGACCCTTTTACAGTTCGCCACTATGTTTTCTTCTCTTTAATTGTACGATGACCGGACAGGCTGTGGACCCTATGATGACGCCTACCTAGGGACGGTGGCGTTTGATGTTTGTCTATGATCTTTCTTGTCTTGTCGTGTCCTTAATGTTTTTTTCTCTTGTTGCTCTGGCTTCTGCCAAGTCATTGATTACCTTAATTATGGCTTTCTAGGCTATTGTTTTTTTGTATTATATTTACACGAGCATATTTGTGTTTTACTTATTGATGATGCCTTGTTGGTTAGAGATTAGATCATGACGGGGATTGCTTTATTTACACTGTCACGTTTCAATGGGATGACAGTAGGGTAAGTGTGAGGTTTGGTGCACCCTGGAACCGGTTTAAACCCCCAGTGACCTACTTTGCCACTGACCGTTCCAAGGCGGTAGCCCTATTGTCAACCCTTTTGTGTTTGTGATGTCGTATGGATTTATTATTACTTTTGCCTTCTTGTTTGTCTGTTTGCCTGTTCGTTTCTGTGTTTTGTGGTTGACTGTCCGCCTTGAATGCTACTTTCCCTGTCCGATCTTTTTATATTTATTTACATACAAAACCAACACTGGAGGACTCTATGAACTGTTCCACAACATTGCATCCGATACCGACATAGCAACCGTAGACTGGCCTAAAGTCAACTTGATGGTGACACTAACTGAAATATAAGTCAAAGTGTTCAAGAGAATAAAACAAAATAAGCCTTGATATGTGATAGAGATCCAACTATAATTAAGCAGCATCAGTAACCATACCAGTATGTATAAAAACAACAGCCACTGTAATGAAGACATTATTGTACGCAAACTGAATACATGTAAAGTGGATTGCTAAACAAAAACCATTGGATGTTTTATAAACAATATTTTATTAGCAGCAACAGTCAACAGTAGCATGTTAAAATTAGCTGAAATCAACAAACTGTTGAATTATACTTACCAGCAGTAAGAAAATATATTGCCTAAACACTTCACTTACATGGTTAACATCATAAAAACAATTTCACGTACAGCCTGGAGAGTAAATAATAGAATCAGAAGCTAAAAACGATGATAACAACAACAGGCCAACGTTATAGCTTGATACATATCTTCATCAACTAGAAGGTGGAAAACAAGTTATTGTTATATAAATGGTTTTCGTTATCGTACTTAAATAATATATGCATTATTAGCCGCACATTGATATTGACATTATCCGAATACTGACAACAGAAAAGTTATTGATTTAAATTATGTTCTCATTTTTATAGCTCTGCTACATAAATGATTAATGGGACACAATTCAATCACAAGTCTCTAACAAGCATACACGTTTTCTAAAAAAATCAAATATCCTTGTTCGCCTTGAAAAAAGTGCTATTTTTTGGCAGGACACGAGGTAAACAGTTTTTTAACCTGAATTAATCTTCAGCTATTTATTTACCTGCGCATCGTGAGTAAAATAAATTCTAATTTGACTCACTGCTATTTACAGTTTTAATCGTGTTTCCAGAGACTGACTCAATTTTTTAAATTTATTTATTTATTTTTTGTTTTCATTTTTATCAAGGAGTAAGTATACTTACTCCCTGTTCTTATGCAAATTGACTCACTGGGTTGAAAATGTAGACATAACACTGTAGTATTACACACAGGATATTGTTTGCTTTGAGACCAATTAAACTTCCTATTGTGAACTGTTTGCAATAATGACAACAACAAAATGAAAAGGTCTGAAAATGCTATGTGTGTTATAATCATGTAATGTGAATCCGCTATCGTATCAATATAAACTATGGTTCTCGTTATTTGACGGTAAGGCCCGAGGATATCCGATATATATATGTGTTACAATCATGTAATCACTGGGGGTAAACCCGGTATCAGCGCAAATGGATTCTCGACGAAAACCAGTTACGGTTGCTGAACGAAAAGTCAATACTGCCTGTATTATGTAGTTACGCGGCATAACAGTGCCATTGTATAAATCTGCTACGGTGTCCTGACGATTGCAATTCTAATGTCACGGTTTTTCCCTAACAGTGTCACGGATATTCTATAACAATTGCAGGGTTTTCTAATGGAGGAAAGCGTAGCTACTAATAGGTTTGAGTGTGTGATGGAGGTTTCTTTTGAGGAAGGATCTTCCATATGCATAAAAGAAATATATGTTAGTACATCGATGGAATATGAAAGTGATGAGTCCACCTTACACACAGCAATCGAGTTTTGTCAGACTTACTTTTTCTACGTAGCATTGCATTTGTTTAATCATTAATATTAATTATAAAAATAGTATAAGGCAAATTGTGTTTTGCATATTAATAACAGCTGATTATATTTCATCAGTAATATATTCAAACCGATGGTAGAATAACGAAGAAAAGTTGAACAATAAACATTGTATTTAAATTATATGTAGGTAGGTTTAAAGTCAAAATGATACTGGATTAATAAATCGTAAGGCTTATTTTAATGCTCAACCCAGGGCTAGAGGGCATAAACGGTAGCAAGCATTTTTCACTACCATTCATGAACAATCTCGATCAAACCTAGACTGCAACATTTTTTTATTTATCGTGTTCGGCGATTTCCATATTTCTCATTTCATGCTTTCTCCCTTTAACGAGTGAAAACACACGCGTGTATGTTGACATTTACACTACAATAGCAAACATATGGAATACATAAAAACAATAAAATAAAAATAAAATTATGTGTATGACAGATATATGAATATTTAGTAGCGTCACAATAGTCTTTGACACTAGTGTGATGATCGTCGCCCAGTTCTACACCTTAATAATATCCAGTTGACATTTGTTGATCACCATGTATATCTAGGTTTAACGCTTAGTCATAATGGAAAATGGCACGAGCACATCAAAAATATAGTTGCGTCCGCAACAAAGGTATTAGGAATAATGCGAATGCTTAAATATAAAGTATCTCGAAGAACACTTAATCAGATTTATTTATCCTATATGCGTCCAATCTTTGAGTATGCTTCCATTACATGGGACGGTTGTAACTTATACGAAAAATATACTTTGGAAAAATTACAATATGAAGCAGCCCGCATAGTAACTGGACTAATGCGTTCTGTATCCATACATCGTTTATTAGCTGAAATAGGATGGATTTCCCTTTCCGATAAGAGAAAACTGCAGAAGCTTATTACAGTATACAAAGTTAATATGGAACAACTCCAAACTATAATTCAAATATGTTCCCACAATTGGTAGGACAAGTGAGCTCTTACAACCTTCGAAATAGTGATAATTATGCCACTACTGCTCGTAGAACTGAAATATTCAATAACTCGTTTGTACCTTCATCTCTTGGAACAATTACCAATAGATATACGCAATTAAGAATCTATCTCGATTTTCAAGAGGAAACTTTTAAGTTCTGTTTTTCCCAGCTCAAAAGTTTCACTTCTTAACTGGCCAACGATTATTTGCTGTTTTACATGCCCGAATACGAAATTATTGCAGTTACCTTAATAATGATCTTTATTTAAACCATTTACGAGAATCATTCAATTGCGATTGTGGCTCTGCAGTAGAAGACGCTGAACACTTTTTTTTCAACTGTAACTTATTTCGTACACAACGGCTTCGTTTGTTTCAGTCAACTCGTAAATTTCACCCATTACATTTAAATACAATACTGTTTGGTCGCAAACACTTGTCGGATGACGATAATCGAATTATCTTCGAAGCAGTGCAAATATACATAAGAGAAACACAGAGGTTTGCCTAGATTTAGATTTACTTTTGCAACTCATGCTGATTGACTCTCTTCTTTGGAACTTGACACAATCTCTATACTTCTTCTTTATTTCTTTTGTTTTTCACTAGTTCCTAGTTTTTCTTTCTGACTACCTTTTCTCAAATCGTAATATTATGTTCAAGTTATGTATATTTATCTATGTAATTGTCTAACTTTGTGTGTATACTATTTTGTCGGGAAGGGCATTAACTAATGTTGTTAGAACTTGTAGCCCAACCCTTTTGCGATTATATATTGCTAATAAAATATGTTTAAATCACCAGTGGGTACTTAGACCAACCTACACAAGCCGCATGAATTTATGTATGGAAATCCGTATTGGCTTTTATTAATAACATCATTTGGTGATATCACCTATTGGAAGAGGCGCTATACGACAACCCATATTGATGTTTGTGTTAATCATGTTAATAGTATTACATTGTACTTCTAACAGTAGGCAGCTAAGTGTACGCACGTAGACTCATAAAGTTGGTATGAATCACACTATGTATCGTTTCCGTATATATATATGTTAAATGGAATAGTTTTATTATTAATCCGTAATTTGATTCAACTGTCTATATTACTGCTTTTGTCCCGTCCCTATGACTTTCAGTACAATGTCTAACCGCATATGTACATGATGAAAACCACAGAGGTTAATGTTTACATCTGCTAGTTAGACTCGGAAAAGAGAAAAATGTAACCGTTACATTAAAAATGTTGTCGTCAAGACGCCGTAACACTCTTAGGGAGAAACTGTGACATGCATTTATTTTAAACAAATTATTTTTAACCCTATGACAAACAATAAGAACTAATTATTATTTTCCACTGATTTGTATACATGTTTTGATAAAGCATAATGTATTAAAGGGCTAAACGTTTTCAAGATTTTAAGAATTCTTTCATTTTATATAAATTGATGTATTGAAACTATGCAAACCACTATTATTAAACATAATTAGTTAACTCATATTAGCGTATAAGGATGTATTTCGCGTGAAAAACTCTGTGAAAAGCAAAATGCTTACCATTTTCATTTTAAATACACGTTTGTAAACAAACATCGTTGAGAATCATTGTCTATTCGTGGCGAAACCGATACCACTTCCGAGAAGCAACCATGACTAGTTTTCGTCGGGAATCCATTTGCGCTGATACCGGGTTTACACCCAGTGGTAATGTGAATCCTCTATCGTATCAATATACGTTATGGTTGTCGTTATTTGACGGAAGTGCTCGAAGATATCCGACGCGTTCAAGAGTAAAGCCTTAGTATCACCCGGTTTAAGAAATCAATATTTTTAGGTTGACTAGGTGGCGTCTGCTATTGGGCGAGCCGCTGTGTCGATGTTGGTGTCTATGGCTGCGTGTTCGATCCGCTGGTAAGTGGTTGGTACAACATTTTCTCCACATATAACTTACATATTTTGGGAATCCGAACTATATAGACACAATATAGACACAATATAAACGGCTTTAACCAGCCAGGCTAAACCCTAAAACTGTATGGTAGAATTAAGAGGTATCAACAGCTTATTCATTTTACGCATATTCCATCACGTGAATGTTAAGAACCCGCTAATAAATCTTTACTTTTTATCGGCATTACGTCATTAATATATGACCTGAATACCTTGATAATGCTTTGATAAACAGTTTTGTAGAGTAATTTTGCCGTTATTTGGCGGATAGCTTCATTAATCGAAACATTATATGAAACCACGTTTGAAGATGCACAAAATGCCTTTTACAATTGTTAATAAATCACTGATAACATAATCAACCCTTTTAACATAAAAGTGTGCAAAACTGTTTACTCAGTTTTTTATGCAATTAGCGGATCTTATATGAGATATTTTTTAGTTGAATAGTTATATGATGCGAATATGTAAGCAACTTTCTAGGTCAACGCATCCAGTTGAAAACATTATTGTATACCTATCTAAGCGTCAGGTATATATATATGTATAGAGGTATAAGTGATTTAATCGAGACGTGTATAAGAAGGAATATGCAGATCAAAATGATGTGTTTCATTCAGGTAATTTGCCTTATGGGTGTCAATCCAAACAAGAATAAAACCAACAAAATATATTTCAGTTTTCTATTCAATTTGCAACATTTAGGTCTAGAAAACTATACGACTCGGCTAGGTTTTGTTGTATAAATTATTAATATTTCACAATAGGATGCAGTAACACTCGTATACAGTCTTCCTGTGTGATCGAAGTATACTTCATTTCAATTATATATACAAACACTCCATTTAAAACAATATTCATGATTTAGCCTCACAAACCATCTGAGTCTCCGAGTTTTCCTGGCTAAACATTTTATAAACAATAAGCCGGAATTAACATGCGGCTTAAATTAATTTCATATGGAACTGAAGCACATTATAAAGATTTTCATTTGTATTCGGATTGACACCAAACACCGTTCCAGTTCGCCTCCAGTTCCTTTAAAGTGAAACTGATTCTCGATTAAACGATCTAAGTGCAATTTGTATTGTTTGCCCCTCAACAGTACCAGACTATGAAATCAGTATTATAGTCTTGCTTTAAAGAGAGTACATCAGACTTTTTCCAGAAAAAAATAAATTATAATACGAAAACCATGGCATATCAATCAACATATGGTGATAGCATGGGCTGGTGGGGGAGGACCATAGCATATCAATCAACATATGGTGATAGCATAGGTGGATGGTGGAGGACCATGGCATATCAATCAACATAATTATGGTGATAGCATGGGTGGGTGGTGGAGGACCATGGCATATCAATCAACATATGGTGATAGCATGGGTGGGTGGGGGAGGACCATGGCATATCAATCAACATATGGTGATATCATGGGTGTGTGGGGGAGGACCATGGCATATCAATCAACATATGATGATTGCATGGTTGGGTGGGGGAGGACCATGGCATATCAATCAACATATGATGATAGCATGGGTGGGTGGGGGAGGACCATATTGTAATCAACACTGTTATATAAACAGTCATCATATTAGTGTTTCTGCAATGCTCGTTATTTTTTAGATTTCTTGGTGGCTGTTGTGCGTGTTTGGGACGGCCTTTGTTGACACAGTAGAAACAACCATTCATATTACAGAAGCCGAGAATAAAAGTTCCTGTAAAGTTACTCTTGGTGTACATTCTGGCACATCAAGGTATGTTAAACAGACAGAGTGTCAGCAGATGGAATGTTTTTACCTTTTAAGCCTTTGTGTTGGTGTTTGAATGCGTTTAGCGTCATTTATTAGCACATTTTATGCTATGTATGACGGTCGACTTGTTAGTGGTGGAGGCAGACCACTCACTTATTCCTGGGTAGAACAAGCACTGTATACCTGATTTATATTACAAAGAACAAGATCTTTACCAAACACATGTTTAGAATGTTTATATTATTAAAGACACCGCCATTACTGACTGTCTGCCAGCGGTACCCTTCCCTCATGTCATTACCACGCCCCCGCCCCAATATGGTTATGTGTGGGTTTGTATGTGTGTGTGTGGGTGGGTGGGCGGGCGGGCAGGCAGGGAGGGAGGGATGGAGGGAGGGAGGTAGGGTGGATGGATGGATGGGTGGATGGATGGATGGATAGATGGGAGGGTGGATGTGTGGATGTGTGTGTGTATGTGTGTGTGCGTGTGTGTGTGTGTTATACAGGTACAATATACATACATGGTCACGCTAGCAGTACTGTAGGTAAACTTACTATAGTGTAATAAGTTATTAGCTATCAGTAGATTATATTACTTACAGTTCCTTTGGCGACTTTGAGTCTGCGCTATAGGTAACACTATTTTTCATGATGTACTGCGTGTACTGTTTCGATGAAACCCACGTGTAATAAAATATTTTAACTACAAAAATTAATTTTAATTTACGGAAATCTATTACTTTGAACAGGAAATCATGTCATTAAAAAAACCTCGATCTTGTTAAGATATTTACTGAAACATTAGTTGATGGTTATTGCTTTAAAACCTATTTTGGATGAAAATAAAGGGAACAATAAAAAAAAAAAGTTTTCTTGAATGGGACCTCACTTAGCCGAGGTCTTATCTTATCTCACTTAGATATTGTCAAATTGAAGTGCCGTACTGTATAAAACAAACTGCTTGAATTTTTATCAGCCTTTTGCTGATGAACTGATATTAAAACGACTTAAAGATATATAATTGCATGCAACAGTACCGATCATCTTGATTTTTAACTCTGCTGATTTAAAAAAAAAAAAAAAAGATAAAGCATGGTGCGTCGTTTGTCGTCCCTCCGTAATTAAATGTTAACGTTGAATGGACGTGTATTTATATGTGTATTTAAAGTCAAGCGATATTTTGTCACCTTTTCGGATGGTGCCACTTGAAATTTAGATACATTGCAGTGTCCTATATATTTGTTATTAGGTCCGTGATTACAAACAGAATATGAAAGGAGAAATTCGGAAATAGCCAATACGATAAATGTAAACAATATTGCAATCTCGGTTTGATTGAGACTATGCATACACAGTAGTGAAAAATGCTAGCTACTTTTCAATCCCTCTTGACCGGGTTGAGCAGAACTCAATAATTAAAACTTCCAAGAGGCTATATTAAAAAGCAGACAACATAGCCTACGGGAGATTAAACAATACTCAGAGCCGCTAAAGGTTAGAGTAGTGGAACCACCTATTCGAAATTAAAGTAATATAACACAGTATTTGAGAATATACACCCTATATATGTATATAAATATCGTAATCAGCAATCTCTAAAGATCGGAATGAATAACAGTCAGGGGCGTAGCTATGTTATTGCAACTTGTTTTTAAATCCAATGTATTTTGCCCACACGTTTGTATTCTTTTTTTTAAAAAAAACATTGCTTAAACTAACGTATAAAGGGTTGATTAAAGAAAGAGGTTTTAGCTAAATACTCAGTATTATGGCATTTGCATGTAAACAACGCTCTGTTATGAGTATTTTGCGAAGAAACATGTGTGATATTCTTGTTTTGTAAATTCGTATTTAGAATATAAAATCTTAAATTAAAGGCTGCCCATTTCGTTTTTCCAGGGAAGCCTTTTATTCCATTCAACCTTTCCCCCGGTGATTTACGTTTGTTAACGATTGGCTCGGACATGCGCAGAGCGCTTCAGTTGTTCGCAGCAATTCCGATAGTAAACAAATAAGACTGGAAAATGTCCGTAATCTATTGTACAATTGTTCTATTGAATAATTATCAGAAACATTAAAAAAATCCGACCTCTTCAGTCCACCGTTTTTCAACGATTACAGATATGATCATGAGTCGTAAAGAATTGTCTTTTCATGGTGCTTTTTATGACTGAGTACAGTTTATAAGATATAGGTAGAGCCTCTTAAACAATAGTTCATTTTATTTCACCTACAGCGTCAGCCCTACAATCGAGAAAACCGACCTGGCACTTCTGCTACTCCTCGGATTTGCCGGATTTTCACTGGTTATTGCCGGACTATACACAAAACTACGGAAATACATATTTCACGATGAGCACAACTTTGATACGATCTTCGACGCAGGGGGTCGTGTGAGCCTCAGTCTTACAGCAGTTACCGTGACGTCACAACTTCTGTGGCCAACCGACTTCCTTCAGACTGCCACTCTCACCAGCAAGGTAAGTTACAAGAAAATCTATTCACAGAGTTATCGTTCCTTGCTCGTCGCACATACTAACTCTGCCTACTTCTCAGCAATTCACAAGAATCTTGTAAAACAATGAAAATGAAAAATTACTTGGTGACACTCATTTATTTCTGACTCAACTTTATATGAAAGGTTTAACTTAAAAAATATCTGTATTGTGATAACAGTTAATTTTGCTCAAAATGATATTGAGGTAGAACAAAGTTCATATTCGGCATATCCTCATACAACATGCTATAGTCCTCGAATTCTTTTTCATTTCCATGTATTACCTGACAACCTTAAACCTCTGATATCGTCACAGTTGGCAAATTTATCATGCCCATCAAAATGGCACTAATTTTCTAATGTATTCTGTGAATTTTTAATATTACAGTCTGGTCTCGGAGGACTTCTGTGGATGGCGATGGGTGGTTTCATCTGCATTCATTGCTTTCCTTTACTCTCTATATTCCTAATATCAAGGGCTCCAGGTGCAAAAACGTTCCCGCAGGTAAGTAATTGCTGACACGTTTTCACATCTGTTAAATTGTTGGAACGTTCCTACAGCTAAGTAGACGCTGAAATATTTCCACAGCTGTTAAATTGCTTAAACATTCACGTAATTGCTGAAAAGTTCTCGCAGCTGAGTCATTGCTTAAACAAATCTCCTATTTAAGTAATTTTTAAATGTTCAGCTAAGCAGTTTAAACTTACATCAGCTAAGTAAATGAATAAACGTTCCATCAGCTGAGTAATTGCTTAAACGTTCCCACAGCTAAGTAATTGCTAAAAATGTCTCCTCAGCTAAGTAATTGCTAAAACGTTCCCATAGCTAAGTAAGTGCTTAAACGTTCCATCGTCTAAGTAATTGCCTAAAAGTTCCATCAGCCAAGTAATTTCTTTAACGTTCCAACAGCTAAGTGATTTCTTAAACGTCCCCACAGATAAGTACTTGCTTAAATGTTCCGTCAGCTAAGTTAGTGATTAAATGTTCCCTATAGCTAAGAAAAAAGAGTATGATAATGGACCTTTGGAAACGGCCGAGCACGACACATAGTAACTGCCACAACGTTCACTCACTAAAGTAATGGCTTGAACGTTCACATTGCTAAATGATTGCTTAAACGTACCGATAACTAAGTAATTGCTTAAAGTTCCCATATCTTAGTAATTGCTAAAACGTTCCCATAGATGAGTAAGTACCTAAACATTCTCACAGCTAAATAGTTGGTGAAACATTTCCGCAGATAAGTAATTGGTGCAACGTTCACACGAATCAGTAATTGGTATAAGGCTGTATTTGAGTTTCAATGGCTTTTGCTCATATTATTACGGAAAAAAAATGACACTTGCATGTTCTCAAATTAAAACCCGCTATGAATTAACATTTAGATTGCACATGTATACTCCAAATTCAGACCAAACAATTTCACAAACAATCACGACAGAGCATATTGAGTACATGTGCACATTTTATATGAATTAAATCAAATAATTATGGTAATTGAATTGACATCTATGCTGTTTCCAGCTCACCTTAGTCACTTTAAACAGTTATAAAGAAATCATAAAGAAGAACACTAATTAAAGTTTTTGATATTTCAGATAGCATATGCACGATTTGGAAAAGTTGCGCACATAATGTTCTGTATAGTTGCCCTGGTTGCCAGCATTGTAGTTTCCACAAGTATAATGTTGGCCGGGAGGTCAGCAATCGAGGTTCTCAGCAAAGACTCCAACAACGAGTTCATCTATCTTCTTATCACCGTCTTGTTCGGATCATACTGCATGGTTGGCGGTCTCGGCACAACCTTCTACATTTCCTAACATTTCAACACTGCCGTCACCTTTATTTCCATATCCGTGTACATCCTGTACACTAGCTTTTATGCTTCAACAGACGTTGAAAGCACAGCGTCAATAAAAGCCATGTACACGGCTGCTACCTGTATAAATGGCCCCGAAGGCAACTATGGAAATTCATACCTTACCTTCTGGTCGACTCCCGGTATAATATACGGCGTCATAATGCTCTTAATGTATACATCGGTTAATTTCTGCGACCAGGCCAATTGGCAAAGCCGAATTGCAGCGAAACCATCACAGGGCTTACTTGGATTCTTTATTGCTGCCTATATGTGGGTTGCCATACCCACGACACTGTCTCTCACTGCCACAATGACATAGTTTTCAATGAGCTACCAGAACGGATCACATCTTCTGTCGGAAGTGGAAATCGACGACGGTAAGAAGATTGTTAGCTTTCTTGTTGATGCCATTATTTCATACTGTGTTAGTAGGGAATTTTGTTTTTTAATGCTAATTCAAACTGAATCTCTCACCTGATGATATTCGCAAAAATGGAGCAAATGGGGATCATCACTTGGGAAGCTCCAAGTGATGACCCATAGGCTATTTTCCCAAGGGTGGGGACAGACCCCGGGGCCGATGCAGGTTGGATGTTTGTATCCGTCTGTTCATGCCTAGTAAGTATAAACATGGCTATATGGTGGGGATTGTGATAGCTAAAAAAAGGCGATTTGAAAATGCTTAAACATTGGCGCCTTTAATAAGTACCCGTACCACACTAGACGAATGATGACAATGGCAATACATTTTCAGATACGTGACCTAAAATCGTAATAAAGCATACTAAATATTTTCTTATTTATTGTATATCTAATATAAATATAATCTCAGGTTTATCCGTGAGACGATTTTATTAAATATTAAATTAAGACCAGTGTAATGAAAATTATTCAACCATGTTGGGTGGGTGTGTGGGTGAACAAAACTGTTTCGTTGAATTCTAATTAATTTAATGACCGTTCAACTTAGGCCTGGCAAATAAATATGTTTATTTAGGGTAACCCGACCCTACCTATTTGTTCTAGTGAAACCTAGTAATGTTTTCCAATTTACAAGAAAATCAAGGTTGTTTTGGGTATAAAATGCTATGTTCCTATACATATATATATATATAGATATATATATATCCGTACCTACCATTCCTACTTTTTTCTAAAATGTAGAGCCCTGACTAAACACACATATATATTGTTTGGCCTTATTACGGAATTATAGCTCACCTATAGACTTCAAACTTCGAAATTCAGAATTCAGCATTCAGAAGTACAACAAAATGAAAAACGAAGTGGGATTGTCACCCTTCTGTGTCTGGGTTTGAGTAGGTTCCAATAGGAGAGGTAGTGTGGAAGGGCGCGCGCCTATGTAAATCCTTGAACGAATACCCACTAACCTCGAATTGCGTACATCCTTGATAAAACTGGATCAATACCCTGTATGTGGATTGACTATATAAATTCCAGACCACCCCTGCCCCCACCATGCTCTTAATGTTTCTTTACGCCCTCAGGCAGCTAGTAAAATATGAGGATGCTTGACCTTAAAAAGTGAGGCACTCCATGTTTAATGCATAGTTATAATCAATTAGTGTCATTTAAAAAGATGATTGTGAAATGTGTCCGCTTTGCTTTATATAATTATGTTGCATGTGTTCCTCCAATGTATGCACTCCTTACTTGCCCACAAACACTTGTTTGCAATATTCGGGAATAGAAAACTTGGTTAAGTTCGATACCAAGAGTAGCATGTGTGTCATAAGTCGATGGTCGATGCGATGGTAAGATGCGATCGTAAGATGCGATGATCGATGGTAAGATGCGATGGTCGATGGTAAGATGCGATGGTCGATGGTAAAATGCGATGGTCGATAGTAAGATGCGATGGTAAGATGCGATGGGCGATGGTAAGATGCGATGGTTGTTGGTCTTTCGCATATTACCATCGACCATCGCATCTTACCATCGACCATCGCATCTTACGCATCTTACCATCGACCATCGCATCTTAATACCGCATCTTACCATCGACCATCGAATCTTACCATCGACCTAGGTTGGCGTTTGACCATTTAGTGAGTCATGCTCTCCGTCGATAGTTTCTCTACTCTGGAAATGCTGCAGTCGTTAATACCGTTTGTTGCACAATTTGAACCGATATTGCTTGTAAACCGAATAATTTTATTGAAATTATACTTAACACGGGAAAAAAAACTAGATTTGCACGCTTGTATTTTAGTCAGAAATGTGGATACATATATGTTTAAAAGGCGAATTTTAACACCGAAATTGTATTTTACCCCTCTAAATTCGATTAGACGTGCATCATAAATTGTATGGTTATAATCTTAATGTATTAGCTAAATGTATGCCACATTTAATATTCTTTTATCATTTTTAAAATGCAAATTAATGCACTATATCCATTAAGTATCATCATTATACGTGTTTGAACTATGCTAATTAAAATTGTCTAGACTAATAACTCTGGTATACCGTGTTTTTGCATAATTTATTACAATTGTATATGCTCTTAACACATGATATGACACGTGTTAGTCAGACACAATATCTATCATTTTTAAATGATGTTTAATGGAATTAATCACCAGTGTTTTCATATAAAATATGCATTAAAATGCACACGTATACAATTTAAACCTTGCTTGGGTGAATCAGACTTCGTCATCATTTTACAATTGTTTAAATGTATTAATATTGGGTTAAATGTATAAGCCAAAATGAACTTAATTAACCCTAAACCCCCCAGAGATATTCCATGAGTGGATTTAAAATGACGTACAAAAAGGCTTTGTTGATGTAGAAATGGATAGCACATTTGAATTACAAAACCCTGACTTGCAAACACACATACGTTTTGTTTTTGGTATTATTTATTATGGAGTACATAGTTAACATTATATACGGTTTACCCCATTCTCATTGTTTATTGCATCATCCGTCATTTTCAAATTGCATGTGCAGGCTCAGAGCATATTCGATGCTACGCACAAACAATAAGGAACAAGTAAGTACGAAAAACAAATGGATTTATTATCCGAATACGCAACCAATGTTAAAACAAAATGGCGATTTTCGATCATTCCATTCAGTGTACTTTCCCTGCTGCAAAAGATGAACGTACGGCTTAACAGGAGATATTCAATCTGACAGGAACGATAGCTTTCAAGGACCACAGCCAACCAAAGATATGACATCACAAGCATATAAGGGTTGACAATAGGGTGTCACAAAATGCCTCTTTGTGGTTTAAACCAGGTTCCCGGGTGCACCAAACTCACTATTACCCCATAGTGGTGTAAATACAGATATCTTCTCAAGGTAATATTCTCTAACAAAGAAGGCAGCGTTAATAAGCAATATAACACGTCATTGATCATGTATATATAAAAATGCATAACAACAAGAGAACGTTAAGCTAACGACAAGACAAGACTTATGACAAACATCAAACGCTACCGTCCTTTGAGGAATTAGGTAGACGTCATCATATGAGTTGAAAACTGTGGTAATAAATAATATGTGGATTTACCGCTTGTTTCAGGATACATAACTCCATTTGTAATGAATTATGTATTGGGAGAGACCGGTGGATACCTACTGATGACCATCCTCATGATGGCGCTCATGTCCACTGGGTCAGGCGAGATTACTGCCATATCGTCCATCATAGTGTACGACATATACAAGACGTATATAAACCCATTCAGGTATGCTATACTCTATGACAGTGAAACCCGTTTAAACATCTACATGACACAGTTTATACGAGCCTATCGGATTGCACGTGGTTAGTTCAGTACTCGATAACTTTTAATTATGTATTTCACACACTTTTATATTAAGTTTTAAATAAGAACTTGGACAAGTTACACAACGAGCAAAATACACGCATGCGTAACATAATTGCCCCTAAGTATTAGTTAATGTAGCTTATATAGTCTAAGATGGAAGACAAAATAGTCGGATGAAACTTTAAAACACTATTTCGCAATGGTTCCGTGTTCATTAGCTAGTCGATAGTGAAATTTAACATATTACAAGTCAAACGAAGCTGGAATGGGGTGAGAGGCGGGGCGTGGGGGTGGGGTTGGTGGAGTGCATTTCGGGGGCGGAACTCGTATTATAAGAAACACACATCTGACTGATTCCTTGTCTTGCTTCCATGTTGAGTATAATGGGTCTAATTTAGTAGAGGTTGTAGCCCTATTAACCATGTAGTATTTGTCATGGAATCTTGTATCTTTATTTTGTTATTTGTACATGCTATCAATTATAAAGCAACATGCTTAATTAAACGAGTAGAAACAAATACTTTCACATTGGATTCGCGCATTTGTTTAAATTTTGTCATTACAGTGACGTTGTTTTCATAATCTACGAAAATAAAGGTAAACAGGAGGTAGTTTCAATTTCAAAACTGTAGTGTCCTCAGGTCCATATTAAACGTATTCATGCTAAACTATGCTTTATCTTAATAGGAACATCTGGATAAGTAGTTTTAATAAATATATTTCCTAGATGTGTATTTAACGTAATGTATAAGGATAACAGACATAATTTCTTCGCGGAATGCCTTATTTTCTACAGAAAAGGGTTAGATCCGACAAGCTGTATTTTGTGTGGCAAAGAGAAAGTGACACACATGGTAGATGATGCAGCGGACCTGTGCAGTTGTCCGAGCTCCGTAGATTGTAAGGCCTGTGACAATGATATAGCCTTGAGAGTGGCTAAGGGAGCTGGGTTTGGTATTCATTACACATGTCCCACCCACGGGCAATACCGCCATTACGAAGATGGTCTTATGAGATATAAGGTAATATATATTTATCAGAATCAACTTTTGTGTTCTTTTGTGTTCTGAATATAGAGCATACGTATCAGTAAGTGATGAAAACACTTTCAACGATTTTTTTAAAAATTCTTACTAGTAGTTTCGGCATTGTAAATCTAACCAATAATCAAATTCATTGTTGCATATATTCTAACAGCCTACCCAGTTGAAGACACCTTCAAAATGTACTTAAAATCTATACTCTTAGTTTTGGCATTGCAAATATAATTCAATAATCAAATGCATAGCGATGTATATTTCAAAACCCAACCCAGTTGAATACATCTTCAACGTTTTATTTAAATTCGTACTCGTAGTTTTTGCATTATAAATCTAAACCAATAATCAAATTCATTGTTGCATTTTCTAACAGCCTACCCAGTTGAAGACACCTACAAAATGTACTTAAAATGTATACTCTTAATTTTGGCATTGCAAATATAATCAAATAATCAAATTCATTGCGATGTATATTTTTAAAGCCAACCCAGTTGAAAACACCTTCAACGTTTTATTTAAATTCGTACTCGTAGTTTTTGCTTTTTAAATCTAAACCAATAATCAAATTCATTGTTGCATATATTCTAATAGCCTACACAGTTGAAAACACCTTCAAAGTTTCGTACTCGTATATTTGATATTGTTAATCTAAACCCATAATCAAATTAATTGTGGTATATAATCTAAAATTTCAAAGTTTCACTTGACCTTTAGAATTTCACCCGATTAAAAAAAACAATATTCATGGGTTTATTGTTATCACGTATGTCGTGAAACAGTTTAAAGTAATTGCGAGGGTCGTTGTAATTGGTCAATATAGCGAGTTAAGGCATGACACCACCGGCAAATATTTATTATTCTTTACTCTGACACGAACATCGTCTACATGTATTACGTCTTGTATGAGCCTTCTCTAACCTTACCTTATGATTTTGATATTTTATCTCGCTGTGTAAGATCAGAGGAATTCCTATAGTAACAAGAGGTCAATGACCTTGAATCTCTACTGGCAGGTTCTGAAAGCTAGATCAGCATTCCTGTGAAGTTTCATGAAAATAAGTCATGTAGTTTCAGAGTAGTCGTTACAGGTTTATATATATAACTCTATGTAAACAAAGATGGCCACTGGCAACCATGTTTAATGTCGAATAAAAATGATTTTCAACAAGGACCAACATTATGTCAAACTGATCATTTTAGAAAAAATCCCATATCAATATCACTAAGATTTCAAGAAGTAGTCGCTACAAACTTGATTTTTCAAAAATCTATATTTAGTGTGGCGGCCATCTTGAGTTTCTAGCTGACGTGACATTTTGTTAGGATCAACTAGTCATCAAGAGCAACATTTCTGTAAAATTCCATGAAAATTCGTGAAGTAGTTTCAGAAGAGTAGTCGCTACACATTTTTACTATATAACTCTATGAAAACAAAAATTGCCGCTGGCAACCATGTTTAATGTCGAATCAAAATGATTTTCAACAAGGATCAACATCATATCATGCTGATCATTTTAGAAAAAGTTCCATATCAATATCAATTACAGTTTTCAAGATGTAGTCGCTACAATCTTGTTTTTTTAAATCTAATTTTAGCTGTGGTGGCCATCTTGATTTTCCGGCCGATCTAATAATTTGCTAGGAACAACTAGACAGCAAGAGCAACATTCTTGTGAAGTTTCATGAAAATCCGTCAAGTACTTTCAGAGGAGTAGTCGACAAGATTTTATTATATAAGTCTATGTAAACAAGATGGCCGCTGGCAGCCATATTTAACGTCAAATCAAAACGATTTTCGATAAGGACCAACATCATGTCATGCTGATCATTTTATAAAAAGTCCCATATCAATATCCGTTATAGATGTCGCTACATACTTGTATTTTAAAAATCTATTTTTAGCTTTGGCGGCCATCTTGGATTTCACATCAACAATATTTTTTGCTAGGATCAACTAGACTTCATGGGCAACATTTCTGTAAAGTTTCATGAAAATCCATATAGTAGTTTCAGAGGATTATTCGCTACAAAACAAAAGTTTACGGACAGACGGACACCGCCCACGGCATAAGCTCTGCTGATCTTTGATCAGTAGAGCTAAAAAGAGGGGATTACAAAAGAAACAGTCATGTACTTTCAACGGTGTTTGCGGCGTCGAGTCGAATACTTTAGCCAAACAAATCGATCAATTAATGTTTAATATACCTAGTTGCAGTGGTAAAACTGCACATTTATCGATTGTATTTGCCCAAAAATATTTGTTGAAGCCACTGTTGGACATTTAATAGTGTTTAACTTCGTCTGAAAAGGGTTGACCGTTAGAACCTAATAGAAAAATATAACACAAATGTTGGTTCAAGGAGGTAAATAAATATACAGATAATCGCTTTATATGCTTGACATTTTAATTCAAAGCATACTTACTGAGGGATCTTGACTAAAACCAAGAGCGAAGGGCCTCTCCCGCGCGGGAGAGGAGACCTCCTTGTTTTCATTATAGGAATTCATCTAACCTTGCACAGCTGGATGAAACATCAACATCGTAAAAAGGGCTAGTAAATTCAGAGAAGGCTCGGATTAGTATAACGTCATGCTTTTCTTCCAAGGAAACAAGAAACTATGCGTTATAATCAGAATATAAAATTTCGGACACTGGTTAAGCCAGAGATCCTGCTAATCAAGACGCATTAATGCTTTGGGCGGAGTTTATTCAAGGTCGAATGATGTACCGCAATTTGGTGTGTCGCTTATGATACATTGATGTACACCATGAGTAGGAAAAAGGTCACAATTTCGTTAACTTAAATTTTCGTTGAGCAAGTACACCAACAAACGTTTCTATTCAGGTTAACACATTAATAATTATTTCTAGTGATGCATACTAGCGACAATGTTTGAGCTATCAATTATCTTATATTAAGCATAATTCAACTTCTAAAATTTTTGTTACAAATATTGGCGGTCTTATTGATAGAAGTAGAACCAATAATAGTACTACATGTTAGGCCCAAGCATTCTGGTTCTAGTGTAAGTGTCAAGGACGGATATTTGCAGTATGTATCGACTCTTAATTATCATACTACTACCAAGTATACTGACCAAATTAATACGTAGTTAACCAAAAGTTTGAACGTCCATATCAAATATCAAAGAATGTTCATGTCCATTTGTTAATCAACTTTTATATTTCTTTAAGACTTGGTGCATGATGTGGGTAGTCATTACAATCGTGCCGTATGGCCTACTCATCTCAGAAACAAACCTGAATCTCAACTGGGCCACTCTGGGCATAACGATTTCCATGTGCCCTTTTCTAATTCCACTCTTTTTAACCATCACTTGGTCAAAGTCAACGTCACATGGAATAGTGATAGGTAAGTAGAAGGTGTTGCATATATACTCGCCGTCATAAGAAAGTATCCACTTCTAAATATTGATATACAAATACCATGAGAACCAATAATCACACTTTTTCGTATTATTATATTACATACAACATTTACAAACATGTTTTAATATGAAATATGAACATTCAATAAAGAATAAAATGTTTAAATCGATTCAAAAGAGCAACAGGCGGAAAACAAAAGTCACAGACCTAATAACGTTACAGCTGGTCCCATAAGTGCTCTATCGGACTAAGGTCCGGTGAAAAAGCAGGCCAGGGTAGCACATTGACGTTATTGGCCACCAAGAAGTCGATGGTCAATCTTGCTGAGTGTGGCCTGGCGTTATCCTGTTGGTACAGTGTAACGTTAGGGTGGTTAGCAAGGAACGGCAAAACAACTGGTTGGAGTATCTCGTCCACGTAACGTTATTAGGTCTGTGACATTTGTTTTCCGCCTGTTGCGCTTTAGAATCGATTTAAACATGTTATTCTTTATTGAATGTTCATATTTCATATTAAAACATGTTTGTAAATGTTGTATCTGATATAATAATACGAAAAATTGTGATTATTGGTTCTCATGGTATTTGTATATCAATATTTAGAAGTGGATACTTTTTTATGACGGCGAGTATATTATATTTTATTCATGCATTTGAACACGTTTTTACAATTAAATATAGATATAAAAATCGAACAGGAAAAGCAGCATTCAAGGACGACAGTCAACCACAAACACACAGAGAAGCAAAGAACAAATTTAAAGAGGAATAAAAGGCCAAATAAGACATCACTAACACAAAATGGTTGACAATAGAGCTACCGCCTTGGAAGGGTCAGTGGCAAAAAAGGCCGCTGGGGGTTTAAACCAGGTTCTAGGGTGCACCAAACCTCAATCTTACCCTACCGTCAAGCCAATAAAACGGGACAATGTAAATAAAACAAATGCCCGCCATGAACTATTCTCTAAACAACAAGGCAGCATTAATAGGCAATATAAGTAAATACACAAAGATGCTCGTGTATATAAATACAAAAAACAATAACTCATGATTAATTCAAATTAAGGCATTCAAGGAAGACTATAAACAAAATAATGTGCTAATGTGTTTTTAACATTTATCCTATTTATTAAGATTAATTAAGAATACGTTTTTGCAACACATACAATTTACGTATATATATGAGCAATAGTTGGCTATGCACAAGCATAAATTATACAAGCGGTCAAACAGTTTCTTACATAAACAAGTAGATATAAAAGTCGAACAGAAAATGCAGCATTTAATGACCACAGTCAACCAAAAACACGCACAGACACAAACAACAACTACAAAGGTGGATACAATGCAAGATATGACATCACAAACATAATAGGGTTGGCAATAGGGTTACCGCCTTGGAACGGTTAGTGGAAAAATAGCCGCTAGGGTTTAAACCAGATTCTAGATTGTACCAACCTCAAGATTAGTTTGTTGTCATCCCAATAAGACAGGACAGTGGAAATATAATTTTAATTTGAAGTAGGATATTTAGAGATATTTTGGAATAAAGTACATTTCTATCCGATGGATTCAATTTCTCTACTCGGTATGAAACACTGTGATCTTAGTCTATAACTAGATAGTATTGCATACGCATTTATAAGCTCCGTTTACTTTCAATGTAACAGGAAAGGTCAACATTCGCTCATATTGAAGTGTAGTAAAGTCATATTTGGTGTGTAATATGTTTGTTTCAAACACATGTGTTTGGTGAAAATTAAATGTTACAACATATTTTATTGTTTTAATTTAAAAATGTATATGCAATAAAAAGGTTATTATAATTATATTGGGATATATGCACTCGTTCTTTTGCGCATACATATTTCGCTCCTGTAGTCGCGCACTATTAATACGCTAAAGAACTCGTGCGTATATCCCAATACAAATCTAATACTAAATTAACATATACGTAATATATTATACTATACGATATACAGAGATAGATAGTTGATACGTGGCGTTAGAAGTTCCTATAAGTATTACATATGTATATACTCCACTATTAAATATGTTCCAGGTGGTATTTTAGGCCTCGCGGCCTCGATTGCTGGCATGCTAATTATGGGGTCTACGTACCAGGGCGGACTTGACGATTTCTTTGTGAACACGGTACAAGACTACAGTGTGCTATGTTCGATGATTAGTGGATTCGTTGTGAGCGGTGGAATATGTGTAGGCGTATCTTTATGCACGCATAAGATCAAGAACGCAACTGACGCAGAAAAGGAATGGGCAAAAACTATAAACATTGACAATCCGTTGAGTCCATTCCGCCTTGTATATGAGGAAGAGTTACGAAATGCATTTTTTGGAAAAGGGCATTTTTACTAATTTAGTTCCATCTTTTTGTTAATTTCGATTTATTCGTTACATTTGTTAAGGATTGTCATGTTTGGAAATGAGTTAATGAATACAGTGTTTTGGCATGTCACTGTTTATGTTTTTAAAGGGCGCATTCATGCAGCAATATACATGACCCCAACCTTTCCGTATATGTTTTGGCAACACATGGGCTATTAGTGAAGAGATCGTAAGTTATTCGTTTTTAAAATGGACCTAGATATGAATGACATAACTGCATTTTGATTTCCTGATATTGACAACACTGGTCGTGTCATTAATTCAGCCTTGTTTGTTAGAGACTATTACCTGTCAGGGATATCTTTATTTACACTGTCCAGTTTATTGAGATGACAATAGATTGAGTGGAGTTTGGTGCACCCTAGAACTTGGTTTAAACACCCAGCGGCCTTTGTTGTCACTGACCGTTCCAAGGCGGTAGCCCTATTGTCAACTATTTTTTGTTTGTGAAGTCATATCTTGCCTTGTAATTATCCGTGTAGTTGTTTGTTTCTGTGCGTGTTTGTGGTCGACTGTGGTCATTAAATGCTACATTTTTCGGTCGACTTGTATATCTACTTGTACACATAAAACACTTCGAAAAAGACTTAAAATAAAGATTTTTTAAAAATTAAATCTACATATTTTTATTGTTAATAAATATGTTTAAACCCCTTGTGTATATAACAATTGTACTCACCTTGTGTAATATAAAATGTGGAACCCTTTTGTGTCAAACGAACTTTAAATAAAAAACATATTAATCTCCATTATAATTGTATAAACCGGTTCACTACTCTACTGTCATGTAATATAGTTAATGTTTCTGTGCAGCAATATCACTATTTATTCTCTTACTCTGCCTTAACACAATTATAAAAAATTACATCGATACAGATTTTATAAACTCAATACTACAGTATGGAATTCAGGAGAACATTCACATTTTTCTGATAATTCGTCTGCTATTATAGAAAGTACGCCACTCAAACTACAGTGCAAGTTATAGGTCTGAGACTGGTAGTGTTTTACATCCAGTTTCAATACCCGTGAAAGTAGTTCATTCCAAAAACTGGAATGACATTTAACGGCTTGGTGACTTGTGGAAGAACTGGTTTGAAGTCTGCCTCACTATGACTTTTGGTAAATAGTAATGTTTTGACACGTTTTACTGGCACTGAACTTTTTTCGGGACTATTTGTTGACTGTAGAGACAACCGCATGACGCCATCTGCTGACGTAGTGGATGTTTTAAATTTGATTGAAGTGAAAGTAGACAACAAAAAAGAAAATGAAAGGTGATAAACTGTGGGATTTTCAAGTTCTATGTGAATAATGTTACGGGGGAAATGTAACAAGAAAGGAAGTGCAAAACTAACAGCACAAGCTCTTAAAGTATAAGCAAAATATGTATTCAAATATTACAATAAAACAAATTAAAATAATAGTGAGTGTAACGTCCTAAGTATATTGCCAAATGTCCCTTTTATCCAAATTATGAAATATCCATTTAATCCAATTTGTTCCTTCAATCCAAGTGTAGCTTAAGTCTTTACTGGTTTAGTTCTTCACACTAGTCCAAATACCCCAATGTCACTTTGAGAATAGTGAGCACAAGCATTTGTTTTTATATAAATCCTCTCAAAATGTATACATGTTTTTAAATCCAAAAACACCCAACATATATAAATTCATTTTGCCTCTTTACTTTAACTTCATACTTAATAACTAATAATCTCACAATACCTTGTTTGTATACTGCAAACGGAGAGATCGCGCCAGTCTGAGTATACCCGGAGTTACAGCCCCTTAATTAATGAACATGTTTGAAATTGACCAATTATGGATATAATGTGTTTTTTTTCTTCTTTTTTTTATTTACATACAATCAAAACAAGACAACTTATATGTTAGCACACGACAAACGTAATATAACCGTTTTGGACTATAGTATTATAATAAATCAATTTTATTATATGACTATATATAAATACAAATAATATAAAAAAGTAGCGGTAATAAGACCAGAGAAGTACTAGATATTGAGTTTCGTAGCGAGTATCCCTGCATTACGTGGTCCGAGTATTATCTTTCATTCCCCACCCAACCCCTTCTCAAAGAAGCGAAAAAAGGGTTGGCTGGGGTATGAAATAAAACCTTAATTTCGGCTTAAACGTTTTGCATATTGTAAAATTAAAACATTTAATAGGTAATTTGAGACAGGTTATCGCATTTCTTCAGTAGAAAATATTTTTTAAACGTGTATTATTGTCGAAATATCTGTTATAAAATCATGCTAGTATAAACTTCCCCATAGCGTAGTGGACCAGCCGAATTAGTGTTGTTAGTAGTTTTCTCCAGGTTTCATCACTATTTTGAAGAATATCGTTTTTTAGGACACCATACTTTTCTGTTGTATTTCTACTAGAAACACTTGGTTGAACGTATAAATTTAAAATGAAAGGAAAAGTTCTACTCTATTTTCCGTTTCTGTTTTAGATTTACCCTTTTAGTTGTAGGATAGCAAATTAAATATTTTGTCCTATAACTGCGAATGTTTAATAGTGTTTGTTTTCTTGCACCAATATTTGCATAATTTCATTGGTGTCAAAGTTTAACCAGTTAACTTGTTTGATGATTACATTTTGAGTTTTGTCCCTACCATTTATTATAACAGCAACTATTTGTATCTCACTTTATTGTGATAATATGAATTTTCCGTTTCAAAAACACACTTCATTCGGATAGTAAAGAATTTTTTTTTTCTGAGAGGTGATGGGCTAAGCACCAAATCATTTAACCGCTAAATAAATTGTATTTAATTTCATCTCGAACAAGTTTAATAAGTTTAATACATACAATATTGTCTTAAAAAATGTTCAAAATTGAGTACACTACGACAACATGGGAAGTACACCACTTTAACGCTCCAAGCGGAGGTTTACGACTAGATTCCTGTTCGCCTCCCCATTTTCAGTATTTAATGTCAGCCATATTAAAGTTAGTATGTCAAGATGTCAATTTGTGGGCAACGTGGATTCCAAGTTCTTTTAAGGTAAGTTTCCGATATGGAAACAATGCTACAATTAAAATGATTGTTTCTATCACATCAGCATTAAGTCGGTTCGAATATGGCAGTGAATACTATGTTCAGTGAAATCCATTTTTGTTCCAAGGTAAACTACTCTTACTAGAATGTCTGCATGCTGTGCTGTACAAGTTGTCTAATCTTACCTTTTATCTGTGTTTAAATGTATATTCATTGTTCCAATTAGATTTTGTAAAACAAACATCGTAGACCTACAACTGTTTTATGACTTACTCGACTCCCAATATACCAAAGTAGAGCATGTTGTCAGAAAATGATCTTAAAATCCTAAAATTAGATTTTAAACGACAAGCCATAACTAATCGAGAGGATCTGTACATTTTGTGACAAGTGTTGAAGACGACACTGTTTACAATGGAACAATAGTTAGTTCTAGTGAATACCGCTTAATGATAATGAGACCGGAATGAAACTTCACACAGTGATGGAGTGCAATTGGAGATAGTACAGATTGCATGAACGATAACTCTTTTTTCATTCAAATACGAGTTATTGTCCTTTGTAATTTTAATCTTAGAATTGTTGTACTCAATATAACTCGAACACTACTAATGCGACAGGAATGGAACTTCATACAATGATAGAGGACAATGAGAATAAGTGCAGAGTGCATGATCTACAACTATATCTTCATTTAAAATAGAGTTATTGCCCTTCGTAAGTTTATACATAGGCTTATACTCTACTAAGGAGCATAATTTATAAACTTCTAATGGGACTGGAATATAAACTTCACACAATGATAAAGGCCAGTGAGAGGAAGCGCAGGGTGCACGAACCATAACTCCATCTTCATTTAAATTAAAGTTAAAGCCTTTTTGTAATTTTCTACATAACAATTCTTGGAATGGAGCTTCCCTAGAAAAGAACAAATGGGTCTAGCATGGAAGTTCACACAGTGATTGAGGAAGTACAGAATGTAAGAACCATAACGGTGTCTTCATTCAAATCAGAGTTATTTCCATTTGCAATTTCGTACATAAAATTCTAGTTACAACTGATAAAACATTCAAAGAAAGCCTCCAATTCTATCATAATGTACACTATCATAATTAGAGGCTGCATTCTCATTTGTTTTATGTTCTTTTGGGTTAATTATTTTACATGCAACTCCTGATGCTGTGCATAATTTTGTTCTTGTTATTTTGTATGATACTGAACAGTTTTGAATGATAGTAAAAAAAGACAGTATCATACTCAGAAACATAGTATCATATTAATGAAATAAGTATGACCCTGATCGTACACCATATGTGAAGATATAAGCAACTTTCAAGCTCATCGTATCCAGGTGAAACGTTTATCATAGGCCTATCAATGCTTCAGAATTAAGCGTAAAAGAAGCATCATTTAAAGGCACGTGTGTCAAGGATACTAGTAAGAAAGAATATGCATATCACAATGATGTTTTTCATACAGATAATTCGCTTTCTCTTTGTCATTATTGGTTGTGGTATATTCTTTTAAAATCGGTTTTAATAATGCCATATAAGACAACTAAGTGGGATTGATATTTGTTAAAATAACTCCCACCTTTACTATAGTCACACTTTGTATAAGCAGAATGTTCATCATTTTTAGTTTCAAGTGACTATCTTAAAGCATTATGGGTGTAAATCCAAATACGAATAAAACCAACAAAACAAAAGTGTGTCTCAGTTTCCTATTTAATGTGCATTTGCACATAATTTGGCCCCGATATTCGTAAGATTTATTTATTGCTAATGAAACGTTTTAGTCTAGAAATCTAGGCTAGGTTTTGCTGTATGAATCATTAATATTTAGCAATGTGATGATGAATTAAAGCTCATACATTTCACCAGTGTGATCGAAGTATACTTCATTTGAATTATATATACACATTTTAGGAATCTACATCCCATGTAAGACAATATTCATGATACTTACACCATCCGAGTCTTCGGGCTTTCCCGACCAAATATTTCATAAACAATAATTATTCCGAAGGTAACATGCGGCTTTAATGTAATACATGTGAACATTTCATATGCAACTGAAGTGCATTATGAAATTTTTCATTTGTATTTGGATTGACACCAAACGCAATCACCTCCAGTCCATTTAAAGTGAAAATGATAATAGATTAAACGATCTAGGTGCAATTTGTATTGCTTGATAAATACTGCAAGATTGTTGTATACTCTATTAGGTTAATCCTCGCCGCCACAGTACCACACTATGATATCCGTATGCAGGTCCTGTTTTAAAGTGGATACATCACATTTTTCTCAGAAGATCTATAATTAAAAATAAAAATAAAATCTTATGAAAGCCATAGCATATCAATCAACATATGGTGATAGCACGGGTATGTGGGTGAGGACCATGGCATATCAATCAACATATGGTGATACCATGGGTGGATGGGGGAGGACCATGGCATATCAATCAACATATGGTGATAGCGTGGGTGTTTGGGTGAGGACCATGGCATATCAATCAACATATGGTGATACCATGGGTGGGTGGGGAGGACCATGGCATCAACATATGGTGATAGCATGGGTGTGTGGGTGAGGACCATGGCATATCAATCAACATATGGTGATAACATGGGTGGGTGGGGGAGGACCATGGTATATCGATCAACATATGGTGATAGCATGGTTGGGTTAGGGAGAACCATGGCATATCAATCAACATATGGTTAAAGCATAGGTGGGTGGTAGAGACCCATGGCATATCAATCAACATATGGTGATAGCATGGGTGGGTGGGGGAGACCCATGGCATATCAATCAGCATATGGTGATAGCATGGGTGGGTGTGGAGGACAATGTCATATCAATCAACATATGGTGATAGCATGGGTGGGTGGGGGAGAACCATGGCATATGGTAAAAATATGGTGAAATCATGGGTGGGGGAGGACAATGGCATATCAATCAACATATGGTGATAGCATTGGTGGGTGTGGGAGGACCATGGCAGATCAATCAACATATGGTGATAGCATGGGTGGGTTGGGGAGAACCATGGCATATCAATCAACATATGGTGATAGCATGGATGGGTGAGGGAGGACCATGGCATATCTATCATCATATGGTGATAGCATGGGTGGGTGGTGGAGAACCATGGCATGTCAATTAACATATGGTTATAGCATGGGTGGGTGGGGGAGGACAATGTCATATCAATCAACATATGGTGATAGCATGGGTGAGTGGGGGAGGACCATGGGAAAACAGTCAACATATGGTGATAGCATGGCTCCCTGGGAGAGGACCATGGCATATTATTCAACATATGGTGATAGCATGGGTGGATGGGGGAGACCCATGGCATATCAATCGACATATGGTGATAGAATGTTTTGGTGGGGGTGGACCATGGCATATCAATCAACATATGGTAATAGCATGGGTGGGTGGGGGAGGACCATGGCATATCAATCAACATATGGTGATAGCATGGGTGGGTGGGGGAGGACCATGGCATATCAATCAACATATGGTGATAGCATAGGTGGGTGGGGGAGCCTCATGGCATATCAATCAACTTATGGTGATAGCATGGGTGGGTGGGGGAGACCCATGGCTTATCAGTCAACATATGGTGCTACCATGGGTGGGTGGGGGAGACCGATGGCATATCAATCAACATATTATGATAGCATGGGTGGGTGGGAGAGGCCCTTGGCATATCAATCAACATATGGTGATAGCATGGGTGGGTGGGGGAGGACCATGGCATATCAATCAACATATGATGATAGCATGGGTGCGTGGGGGAGACCCATGGCATATCAATCAACATATGGTGATAGCATGGGTAATTGAGGGAGACACGTGGCATGTCATATCAATCAACATATGGTGATAGCATGGGTGGGTGTGGGAGGACCATGGCATATCAATAAACATTCGAGGGGTGTCTCAAATGTAATGCAATTTCATTGTTTTTTCGATAATCACGTAGGTTTGTACACCGACAGTTATATGCACGGGTAGCCCTATTCAATACCTGTCTATACATGTATGTATCATTGTCCAACTAAATCGATATGTATGGAAAATAGTCATTTCAACACAAGCAGTCGTTGACCGCTGTTGTAAATATGGCTGGAAAATGAGTAGCTAATTGTGAAGAAATAAGAGCCTATATAAAGGTTCGCTCAAAACTTAGAATGTCGGCGAAGCAGATATATAATGAACTTGGACATGCATTTGGGGATACTGGGGTATCGTACTCTACAGTGTTTAGGTGGGTGAAGAGGTTTTCAGCAGGTGTAGAAGCTGTTAAAGACTCTGTAAAATCAGGGAGTCCAAAGTCTGCGACGAGTAAGTCGGTAGAGTCCAGGGTAAGAGAACTAATCTCGAAAGATGGGAGATATACTGTGCGACAGATTGACCGTATGGTAGGGGTTTCACGATCCTCGGTACATCGTATTCTGAGGAAGGTTATGAAAGTTAGGAAGATATCTGCCCGCTGGATTCCCCAATTGCTTACAGCTGAGCAGAAGAGGACACGTGTAGAAATTACTAAAATCATTTCCAAAATACAGTAAAAAGAAGTTTTAAAATGTCATCACAGGCGATGAAACCTAGGTACATTTCTATGAGCCCGTTCGGAAGATTGGTAATAAAATATGGGCCACAAAACACAAAGACCGATTGTTGCAAAACGAAATCAGTGTGAAGGTTTCGTATGCCATTTTATTCACAGATAAAAGACTTGCTGTTCAAATTCCTGTACAAAGATGTAAATCCGTGACAAGAAAATTCTATCGTGACGTAGTACTGAAAAAGGTTGAGAAATACTTTGTAAAAAATCGCCCAAAAACAGGCATCAGACATGTCCGTTTGTTACACGACAACGCTCCAGCACACACATCTGTCATTGTTAAGGACTTTCTGAAGTCCAGGAAGATCACTGTGCTCCCCCATCCACCTTATTCTCCAGATTTTGCCCCGTGCGATTTTCTTTTGTTTCCAAAACTGAAAAAAATCCTCTCTGGTCGAAGATATTATACCAGATCAGCACTTGGTTCTGCTATTTATCAGTGGCTTAAGAGTGTGCCAGAATCAGCGTACCGTGACGCATTCCAGAAGTGGATTGTTCGGCATAAATTATGTATTTTCCACAAGGCGGAATACTTTGAAGGAATGAAATGAAAAATATGGCACAGTTTCAATCAAATTTCAAATCATGAATGAAATTGCATTACATTTGAGACACCCCTCGTATGGTGATAGCATGAAATTGTTCAGGTCCAATTTGAATTCACCATAAATGTTGAATAAAAGCCAGCATACAATGTTTAAATAAACCTTGTGCGTTACCAAATATAGCTCATATTACTTTCCATATTATTAGGATTAGCCAGTTCAGAATAGAAAATAGTTACCCATAGCTGTCATGGAAGTCAAGAGTGTGATTGGGTCCAAGTGGCGGTTGCATCTTGGTTATGGGGTCAATGGGGTGAATCCCACTGAAGTCCGAGACGGTATGGTGTTTGAATTGCGTGAAATATAACTTAGAAGTATACTTGTAATACTGTTCATATTGTCATACATTTCAACTGAATTTATTAAGTCTAACATTATAAGGAAGCGATACTGAACTCATGGTTAAATTATACTAAATGTTATCGATTTTAGTTTAAAATATACTAAATTTAATTTAAAAAATCGCAGACGAAAACATTTTGGTCAAATTTTCAGAATGTTTGAGAACGTAAAATGTATGCGTGTGAACGTGATTTGACACAAAAATACATGTGTCTCACGCCCAATTCGTGAAACTTGACAGGTGAGGTTATCATAATTTGTAAATTTGGAGTCGGACCCCGAGAACTCCATGAAACTGAAACTGATGTATCACTTTTAATTTGGTGGTTGTCAAAATGTACCCCCTTTAATTTGGCGGTTGGCATTCTGTTCAACTATAGCTCATACCAAATCGTTTGGGGAGAGGGGGAGGGGATGGTAAGTATATCACTAGACAATATTTATTTAGAGGTTAATATATAGCCGTGGTATGCCCTTTGTCGATAATGACACACCTAGTGTTGTAATGGCCCGAGGACCATGCGCTAGGTGCGCCATTATCGACAAAAGGCACACCACCGCCGTATGTTTGCTTTTTTATTAATACCTTACTATAAATGGAGAAGAAGAATAAGAACAACAGGTGCATTTTTATGACAAAATACATCGGTTTGTTTACAAAACAGTACAAATTAAACGTATATACTGTAGGCCTAAGTAGCACAAGACATAATCAATTATTTGGCAAATAAATAAGTTACATTAACTTAATAAATAACGTTAACTTAGTTTTCTTCCTTGTCTGTCTTTTAAAAACCACATCTTTCAAATTTAATGATGTATTTCAACGTTTCAACGTTTATTTACTGGGCGTGAAAATTGCAGTTGAGATTTCAACGTCCGCTCCTCACCAATAGCAATCCAATATGACGTCTTTGTGTTGCTTGATGACGTTGACGACGTCGAGTGTGGACAGTATATTGCTACTGTGCCGATTTTCCATACTCCATAATGGCGCAATTGTGGATTTTGAAAAAGGACTGATAATCATTGTTTTTCTACAAAAATGTGTTAAGCCGGTGCTAGGAGGCGTGAGACGTGTTGCACTTTATATTACCTCTCATGAACAGATTCAATAAAACCGAGTCTGCTACTTTTATATCTTGTTTGTGTTTGTTGCTTCCAAGGGATCCGATTAACTAGCGTTTGGTTAGTGCTGTATGGCGGCCGTAAAAAGTCGCCCCGACTACAAATCAGTAGTGATATTACTTACTGGTCATTGGGATCATCAAGCCCAATCTTTGTGGCTTTAAAGTAGAATATCGCTTAAGCTGGTGCTAGAAGGCGTGAGAGATGTTGCACATTACATGACCTCTAGTCTGCTACTTTTATTTCTTGTTTCACGATACTGGGTGAAAAAGTTGATTGACTTTTATATTAAACTTTTGTTACTAGTTGACAAGAACAGGGTTCAAATTTAACACTTATTTACTTGCTAAATGCAAGTAGAACTTTGCAGATTGCAAGTAGAAAATATTAGCTAAATATTTCAAGTAATAAAAGAAACCCATTAGGTCTCAGTCTACATTTATTCACAGAACATGTTTATCTAATTTAGTTAAACAGCTGAATATAAGTAAGTATAATTATACATTATTAAATTCCTGCATCTGGCTGAGTGTATAGCAATCGGTCTAAAATGAATGGAGGTTTTAAATTATTAATGCAAGTACCTTTATTATGCTCCACATGTACTGTTGATTTTGTTACACGTTTTACATTTTATTGCATAAATATGTTTTAAATTATTTGCAAGTTTCTAATTGAAACACTGCATACAACTGTAATTGACCATAATCAGTTTCTCTATTCTGAGGACTTAATAGTATTTACAAGTCACTCCAGTGATTAAATATTTACCATTATCACTTTTATTGTTAGGACAATTACAAGTCACTTTGAACTAGGAAACCAACAATTTGTGAACAGGAAGTTTTGTAACAAGGTGTTATAAATAGTCACACATTTATGAAAGAAGGTGGTAATTATTTGTTTCTATATATAAAAGAAATATGATTAGTTTATTGAGAAGTGATATGTTGCCTTTGTTTGCATTTCCTTTGTTTCATTAAAAGTGTGGGTTTCTTTGATAAAAGTGTGAAATTGGCCAAGCCAAGAAATTGTATTTAAAACAGTAGTTATGTGCTCTTCGATGGAGACTGGAATTGACCGTCTTAACGTGCATTACACTTTTAATTTGAATGGAATTACCTTCAATTTTCATAACTGTATGACACTGGACTTTACCAAATAGTTTACTATTTTACCTTGAAAGGAATTACCTTTCATGTGCATCCATTTCGGATAAGTAACTTTTCTATCGACGTTTAATTATCTCGGAGTATGAGCCAATGATATAGAACTGTATGTTAGGAATACCGATGTACATTATAACAGTGTTTATATTATTAAAGAAGTTGTCATTGAAATCCTGCGTGTCCATTATTTCAACCTTCGAATTCACACCAATTCAGCACGCATAATACCTTGATTAAAATATCAAGTAGAAAACCTTCTCACTTGCTTTTTTTAGCAAGTGGCTGAACATATTAAAATTTGATCCCTGAAGTATAGGATTTACGTGAGCTACAGATTTAAATTGTTGATGTAATGCATGTATTATTTTTCCATTCAAATCTTACGCGTACATACCAAAACTACTAACTAGTAACTTGTTCAATGGTGGGCGCTGATTTTGCTGAGTGCTGTTTTCCCAACGGTTTCCAGATAAATAAAAGACGGTTATCACTATAACTTTGCGGTGTGGGAGTGTAATAAAGCCATGATGTATTTATCAAACTGCACTAGTAAAACAAACATGCAAATGACGGTTTGAACCTTCGTTTGGCCTTTTTCCATTCAGTCCCCGGTGTACATCGGAATTGCTGCGTTGCAATCCCGTCACCGTTTAAGATATTAGATTAGCCAAAAAACGGGCAACGGTCTCCAAATGATCGGTAGGCATTTTATTTTAAAGAAGGAAATGTTGATACACTGTGGAATTTACTATTCATGAGCGCATTTAGGGTCTAAGATACGTGCAAAGGTACTGACATGCTAATGCTAATTTTCACCAATATCGTTAAGGTGTTTTTTTTATCTTTACACAGTTGAATAAGCGTTTGCGTGTATCTCTTTATGAGTAGTCTCCCCCTTTGCCCACAACTATAATACGCTGACAAACTGGAAATACGGACAGCATCGGAACACGATCGAAAAACGTTTTTTATGATTGAACAACAACATTTCTTTATGGTCATCAGGTTTTGCTAGGTAGGGTCGGGTTGCCCGAAAACACATTTTGTTTGGCCTTATGGAAATCTCGACAACGTAGTACCGTTGTTCGGTGATGGTACGGAGATGACTATATGAACATTTGATGTCATCATACAAACACGATGTCATCAATCGACAAGGTTATACATAGGAAGCTACAAGGGGAGCTACCATAGAAAAGGTTCCTTATGAGGCTTGTTTGCCCTCCCAATTCCAAGAGCCCCCTTCCCACCTTCTAAACAAATAATATAATGAAAATAAATTAAAAAAAATCTTCATAATTTAATACATTTTGGATTTTATGCAACAAAAAGCATGCCCCATCCCCAACAAATTAATATAAAGAGCGCCTTGTTGGCATTTTGCACAGCGCTTGGCCGCTACTTTTTGTCGGGCGCTACTTTTTGGGGAAATAGATGGAGTTGCCGTAAGATGAATCGATCTTCCTTGTTACAGCACCCAACAACAGAACCAAGTCGTTGATTTCCATTACTCCAGTATTATAAACAGTTACGGAAATTCACAAGACAACTGCGATGTAATCCCGGCTGAAGACCTAAAGATGAATCTGCCTTCATTTGCATATTTTAACACTATTATAATATGATAAATAGATCAATAGGCTTTATGCTTTATTTAGTTATAAGGCCAAATAATATCGTGATCCTATTAGTCAAGATGCATAACATACTTTAGGGGCGGAATTCTGTTAAGGTCGAAATGATGTACCGACAATGCGGTGTGCTGCTTATGATACATTGATAGCACACCAGGAGGAGTAAAGAAGTTCAAATTGTCGGTTGACTTAAATTTCTTGGGAATTTGAATGGCACAACTTTTTAAGGATTTTTCGTCATAAGTAGAATAAAATATTATTTACATTGCGCGGATAAAATATACAAACGTTTATTTGCATGGCTAAACGCATTAATTGCCCATTGATGTAGAGACAATCAGTTATCATAATAACATTAAGCATACTTTAACTTCTAAAACTTGTGTTACAAATATCGGAGGTCTTATTAATAAAAGTAGAACCAATATTAGTAAAATATCGGAGGTCTTATTAATAAAAGTAGAACCAATATTAGTACTATATGATAGGCTCAAACCATGCTATGTTGGGCATATACACCCCTGTGCTTCATCCAGATTGAGGTTTAACGCAATCTACCATAGTTTAAATCCATAGTGGATGTGGGAGGGCGGGCAGTTGTAGCGAATAAACATTTTGATTCGGATGAAGTATTGGATAATAACGCTAAATATCTGGTTCTAGTATAAGTGTCGAGGACGGATAGTTTTTGCACAACTTCGCAACAAACAGTATCGCTCGACTCTTAGATATTTTACTACTACATGTACCATGTATACTGACCAAATTATTGGGTACTTAACCAAAAGTGAGACATGCACCAGAGCTGACATCGTTTCCATGTTTTGACTTGACTTCAAGTATAGTTTGTTTGACTGTTCATTTCAATTATCGGAGAATGTTCATGTCGATGTGTTAACCAACTTTCATATTTCTTTAAGACTTGGTACATGATGTGGGTAGTAAAAATTATTACATTCGTGTCGTATGGCCTACTCATCTCAGAAACAAACCTTAATCTCAACTGGGCCACTCTGGGCATATCGATTTTCATTTGCCCTTTTCTCATTCCCCTCGTCTTAACCATCACTTGGTCTAAGTCAATTCACATGGCATAGTGGCAGGTAAGTAGAAGCAGTTGCGTATATTATATTCTATTGATATATATTGTATTGATATAGTTGCGTATAATATTGTATTGATTCAATTGAATATGTTTCTGAAGTAAAAGATTTAGAGAACTTTTGAAATTAAATATATTTCCATAAGTTGATTTCCATTTTCTCTGCTCGGTATGAAACACTGTGATCTAAGACTAGAACCAGATATTATTCTGTTATACTATACGATATACAGATATCGCTAGTTGAGACGTGGCATTAGAAGTTCCTGTTAGTATTAAATAAAAAATATATATTCCAATATAATAGTACTGTAGGCATAGCGGCGTCGATTGCTGGCATGCTAATTATGGGGTCGGACTTGACGATTTCTTTGTGAACACGGTACAATACTACTTTGTGTTGTGGTCGATTATTAGTGGGTTCGTTGCGAGTGGTGGAATATGTGTAGGCGTATCTTTATGCACGCATAAGACCAAGAACGCAAAAGACGCAGAGAAGGAATGGGCAAACACTATAAACACTGACAACCAGTTGAGTCCATTCCGTCTTGTATATGCGGAAAAATAAAGAGATATCGATGCTGGTTCTGTTATTACGGCTGCTATAATGGACAAAGTTTTCCGCAAAACCAAAATTGTTAGCCTCATTGCTGTTGTTATTGATTTGATTTTAGTTGCAATAGTCACGGCTATTGCTCTAAGTATACACATATTGACCGAGGAGGAATTTGCAATTTGGCTCCGTGTTTTTCAGATATAGATTTTGTTGGCACCGTGCTTGTGGTATTTGTACCGCCTATAGAGGAAGAGATGCAAATTTGGAGAAAGTATAAAGACAATAAAGCAAAGAAAAAATATAAAACCAACACAACCTATTTTTCTCATCTCAGAGAAAATGTAACAATATGAAAATCATTTCATACAATTTCTAAAACTGTCCTGATGTGTGAAATTAATGATCTCGTAACAGACCCATTGCAGCACAGAAATGTAGTGGCCTTCTCGTTTCATCTTATAAAAAGGGCATTTTTTACAAAAGGGCATTTTTTTCTGATTTAGATTTACATTTGTTTGTTCAGTTTGATTTATTTGTTACATCTTTTCAGGATTTTCGTGTTAAAATTATGACTTTTGATATTTGTTGCTTATTTGGAAATGAGTTAATGAATACAAAGTTTTAGCATCTCACTGTTTATGCTTTTAAAGGGAGCATTCATGCATACATATGCATGGCCACAACCTTTCCGTAGAGTTTTTGACCACAAATGGGCTATTAGTGAAGAGATCGTAAGTTATTCGTTTTTAAAATGGGCCTAGATATGCATGACAAAATTGGATTTCTATTTCATGACATACACAACACAATGCAAAAGACAATGGGTGTGTCAATAATGCTACCTTGATTGTTAGAGAATATTTCCTGTCGGGTATATCTTTATTTACATTGTCCTGTTTATTGGGATGACAATAGGGTAAGAGTGATGTTTCATGAACCCAGAATCCGGTTTAAACACCCTTTGTGCCATTGGCCGTTCCAAGACGGTAGCGTTATTGTCAACCCTTTTATGTTTGTGATGTCATATCTTGTCTTGACTAGGCATATCACAACCCTCAGTTTATGCAGATGTGGTCTATAAACTTCGAAAGTTCAAGGGGTCTGACGCGTTTCCTGTCCGCTTTACAAATTTAATCAGGAAGTTCGTCAGAAAAGGATATAACCCTTTGGTTTTACAGCGCACTGCATGTTTAGTGATTGACCCCTCTACAGTCAGTCATTACGCTTCACTTTTCACTTGTGCGATGACTGGACTACCTCTTGGGACTCTATGATTGTACCTACTGAAACCCCAACTAAGGGAGGTGGGTGCATGAGCTTTCGTACCTCGGGTTTTCTGGTCGTACCCTAGATTGGTTTTCTCTTTAGCTGCAACTACTATGGTTGTTCAGTACGATTCTGGATACATCCTGAGATGTTTATTATTTTGTATGTGTATCTTTAGTTAGTTTCTCTGGATGTGGACTTTATGGTTAGAGAATTCCTTTTGATGGGATGTAGTTTTGTTTACACTGTCTTGTCTATTTGGGCGCTGAAGACAGGATAATAGCGAGGATTGTGCGCATATAAAATCGATTCAAGCTAACCAGTAGGCCTTATTGCCTACTGACCGTTCCAAGTCGATAACCCTGTCTTCACCACCCTTTCTGTTGTTTTTTGTCTCTTTCGATGTAGTTTCAAGTCTTTGTTTGCAGTACAGTGCGGACCTACGATGCCATTGCGTTCGGACGCTGTGGTTTCTATAGGACCCTATATATCTTTTTGTATACATCTTTGTAGTTGTTGTTTCTGTGCGTGTTTGTGATTGGCTGTGGTTATTGAATGCTATTCGACTTTTATATATTGTTTTACATATATAACGCGTCAAAATGTAATTTAATCTATCAATTAATTTTCTCTCAGATAATTACCTTAATAGCAACTATTTCCTTTTGGAGTGTTCCGAAAAAATACTTCACGGTATTTTTAAAACCGGGTTTGACTGTTTTGCTGTCGCATATTTTCACCTCGGAAGGATATTACTTGGAGTTTCAGATTTTTAAGTCTTTAAATGATGACGTGGAGAAACATTCGTCACTAAAGCAAGACTTGTTTGGTGTCAAAATGATGATAGTTATATTTGTGGCCATAATTCAGTATTACTATTTGCAAAGACTGGCTGTATAGATGACACTACAAAGTTCTTACCCTTACCCCTGAAATAGGAATTTTATAAGAAAATGTCAGAGAGGATGTCAGTACCAGACTTGAATTTACGTGTATGTGGGATGTCTATTATTCATGTAATCCTACTAAATTAATGTATGATGCCACAAATAATTCAGATTTGATTTTCTACAGATCAATGCACTTTGTCTGTTTCATGCTTTCTGTGTGTGATCTGATATGAGCGTTGTTACGCTGTGCACAAATAAGAAATTTACCTAAAACATAAGCATATACAACCCGGAGAAGGAACGGGCAAATTGATAAACTAAAGAACCCGTTAAGTTCATTTCGACTTGTATGTGTTATGTGTTTATTACCTCTGTAATTACTAACAGTGTTTTCCGACAAGCCTGAATTCGAATCGATTTGCCAACCCGTATTTAGCTCTTGTATTGCTTTCTAGCGTATTATTTACTTAGTCTCTAACTTTCGGTAGGCGTTCATCATTCCTTTCATATAATAGTCAAAATGATTAATTGTATACTCTTTTCTGTCTTATTGAAATTGTGAATTCCAGTAAGGTCGTATGAAATAATCTTATCACATTCCAGCTACAGACCTACATCAACACATGTAACACTCCCATTTACATGTTGTAATTGAATAATAAACATGTCTACGTTTTTCTATATTTGTTTGCAGCAATTGATATGTGATCGTATAGCTTAGACACTTTCCTCTAATACTTGATACAATAACAGGTAGACTGCTAGATAACTGAAATTATAAACACGAATTAGACTTTGTCCCTGACAGTAACATGTGAGGTTATCATGAACGTATATTTAATGAAGCACAAACCTGGTAACCATGTAGCTATGTTGTTACATTTGTCCCATTTATTTAAGACATAATTGCACATTTAAAGTCAAAGATATCTTTAAATTAAATCTACATATTGGCAATGTTACTTAAAATGTGGATCCATCTTTAATAATATAATATGATGTGGAACCCTGTTGAGTTAAATTCCACAACATTAAAATAAATTTAAACTTCATCAGAATTGTACAAACCGACTCGTGACTCTACTGTCAAATACTAGAGATAATGCTTGTGTGCATCTGTGCCACTATTGATTCTGTTACTCGTCATTAACAAAATAATAGTAATTACATCGATAAAGAATATATAAGCTCAATACAACAGCATGTAATTTCGGAGAGCATCCCCTCATTATGGCCGATAATTCGCCTGCTATCGAAGAAATTACGGCGCATAAGCTACTGTACAGAATATAAGTGGACTTGGACCAGTAACCAGAGAGTTCAAAAGTTGATAATGGTCGTACTCGAAAGTAGTAGACAAGACTACACCAATTACCAACTAATCAGCGGGAAGGGAAAAAGTCACAGGATAAATTCGGAGCTATGACACAGAATCTCTTAATTTTGATTGATTGACAAGGAAACCAAACCAAAAGATCTTGCTAAAAAAATAAAATTCAACTTTGGAAGAGTACTTATGGAGGATAAATCATACATTTGTGCAATGTATTCATAATTTGTGGCATAATAAAAACAAGAAGTATATTTTACATTTTCCTCGTGTATCTACATGCAAGTAGGTGGGTCACAATCATCCTACCCAAACAACTTTTTCAAAACATACTCAACGTATGGTTTGTGTAGTTATGTTGATAAAACTAAGATAGGTCTTTCAAAACAAGTAAGCACAAATATAGCTTCTTATATATTAGTGAACACAGTACAGAGCTTAGAACTATAATGTACGTCTGTGGAAAATGAATTGGTGTAGTATGACCTAGTACCATCAGTGTTGTTATTTGAGAGTGTATAATTTATTAAAGGAGACTAGTTTAATTTAGAAGGGCTTTAAAAACCGTGGAAAAAGCTGAAAAAAATATCAAAATATCTTAAAATATATAGGAGATATGACCTTTTGAATATGTGCGAAAAGACTCCAATGGAGTCAGTCATCTTTGAATGATAACGCCATCGTGCCTTTCTCCATAAATGGAAAATAGTTAATGAATAGTGTTTAAAGTTACAAAGTCTCTATTTTAACTAGTAATATCTCATGAGTAAGAATGAGTCACGTGTAAAGTAGTTTCAAATCGACGAACACCCCAATATTCGGTATATTAGGCAGATCTCGATTCGTAAAATATCCCATTTATATTTAGCTTTCGTACAGGTAACATCGATATATATACGTCTTCAGAATATATGTGATAAAAACGTACTTGCCCGGAATGGGATTGGAACAACATCCGTTGCACTGTTAAGTTTTGATGGCCGTTCATTTACATGTAACCACTAGACCACGGCTATTTGGTATGTTCTAGCATTACTAACACTAAATAGGCATTATGTAATAAGTAGCGCACATACAAATCATCATGCGCTAAATAACAAGTCGAGATATGGTTGTTTTGAGGCGGAATATAAGTTTCATATTACATATAGTATTACACCAGCCAATGTTAATTTACACGTCCGACAAGATGGACTATATATTTATGGATTCATCTTGAGTTGCCTTCAAATATTTTAAGTTATTTTGCCTCATAATAAATGGTAGATTGTATACCATTTTCTCAATCTCTGTGGATAGAGCACCTGACTTTAAATCAGAAGGTCGTGTGTTCGAGCCCGAAAGAGGCTTTTTTCCTTCTGTAAATCATAATGTTATATATGGCCCAATATAGGTTTTTGAAGTAGAATACCGCTTAAGCCGGTGCTAGGGGGCGTGAGTGTTGTTGCTTCTTACATTACATCTCATGAACAGACTCAATAAAACCGAGTCTGCTGCTTTATTCTCTTAATTGTTATTATTGCTCCAAGAGGATCATCTTTATCAGTATATATATAAGAATTTCAAAGTGTAATGTGAATAACAAATATACAACAACGCAGTTTGTTGTGTCCTTTCTCTAACTACCTGCAACTCTTATTTTACGCAAAGTCTTGGGATTTCCCTGGAATATTACGTGGAATTAGGTGTGCTGTATATAAACTAACTGTTAATTCATTCCCAGAGACGGTATGTGGACATGATTGTATTTAGTAATTTTGAAATATGGCAGGTGTTCTGGACGAATAGATAATACATTTAGGAACTGGTTATTCTAGTTGTTGAACGACATGTAACAAACATTATTGTTTAATTAAATATTTAATTAAATGGTCCAATCGGAACGAATCTTTATTGTGTCACTTTAATAAACTATATTAAACGGCTTCCCGGATCTTTAACTAATGTTTACTGTTAACAGCCGTTGAATGTTTTTCATTTGCACATCATTGTAAAGTGTTCGATCCCCGCCATTGCCATATGCGTTGCGTCCCTGAGCAAGACACTTTATATGCATTTGCTTAGTACTGGTTCTACCCAGAAGACATCGAGAGTTATTCAGATAAGTTCAGAAAACTTTCGTTACAATCAATGTAAAATAAATAAGTTTAAACTAAAGTGTAAAAATAACAGGGGTTTTGTCAATACGGACGTGTATACGAAGGAACACGCAGATGAAAATGATGTGCTTCATAGAGGTAATTCACTTTTTTGTCAGTTTGTTGGTTGTTGCATATTGTTCTAAATTCGGTTTGTTATCACGTGTAACAATGTCATTCGCTTATCTACAAGTTTAAACTCTATGCTTTCCTTTCTCACTTCTTTGTCCATTTTGTCGCTTAATACATACTGTATCTTATCAACGGTATTGAGGAATGTGACTGAAAAACATTCTAGGCTCCGGCTGGTCATGTCATGACTGGTAATATTGAAATTATAGATAACAGTATTCGTATTCGTCATTTGTTTTATAAAGGTTCAAAATATAGATTGTCTTCAGTGATAAATGTTGATGCTTGTCGTGCCATTGAGGGTTTTGGCATAAAATGGTGTCGTATAGACCATGCGGACCCGAACTGCCTTTATACTTAGAAAAAGTATATTCGTAAAATCATAGGTACTCATACTAACTTTTATACAGCTTAAAGTAGTTATAAAAGTCTAGGAATGGAACAGGAAATGTAGCATTCAACGACCATAGAAAACCCAAAACACGTACAGAAACAAACAATAATTACAAATATGAATAAACGACCTAGATACTCGTTTCGTAATTTGAAATCGGGAATTCAGGAATTTCATAACAAATTTGTATATATTTAGTTCCTGCAGATAAAACAGTTAATAATGATATCATTGTTTGACGCCTTAAATACGTCAATATTTTATTTCTGAAACGTAGGAGCATTAATTAGTATTCTCTAGTTCAGTCTACTGAGAATCATGGTATTTGCACGTTTGTAATTCAGTGTACTGCTTTCAAGGCTTGAGCAAGACTTCCATCTATACAATAGATTCCCAAATTACACCTTATAAAGCTCGTTTTATTTCTAATTCTAGAGCCTCTTTTTTTCGTTTTGCATGTCTCAATTGTAAATGGAGAAATAATAAGCACAACTTAAGACAAGAAATAAGATTTTAATTTCGATCCGTTAATTATCCCTACTTAGGGATAACATCATATGGGGTATATGTTTCTCAACTTATTATTTGTTTCTAGAGCTTATAGTCGAGCTGAGAATTTAATATTTGTAAAATTCGTATAACTAAAAAGCTACTCCATCAGGAAAACAGTTACAACAAACCTCGAAAACATCAGAAAACCGCCGAAAACCTTTGCAAAGTGTTATTATCGTAACACTGATCTGATGTTAAAATATCAAAGTAATTTGAGAACTCTTCTGCGACATGCACTATCACAACCTGACCTCCAAGGTGACGTGATTTACAATCTTCGTAAGATACTTGGTCATGAATCTTTTCATGCAATCTGTATTAAACTTGTTAAAACGTTTATCAAACGAGGTTATGACCCTATCATTTTGCATCGTATTGCATGTTTAGTGGTTGACCTTATTACAGTTTGGCACTATTCTTGTCTCTTTGACACTGCGATGACCGGACATATTATGGACCCTATGATGACGTTTACCTAAATTCTGAGAGGTTTGTCTCCAAGCTTGCCTTGTCGTGGACTTAATGGTTTATTCGCTTGTTGCTCTGGCTTCTCTAAAGTAAGGGATACTTGCTTGATGGCATTCTAGGCTTTTGTTTTATATTCATATATACATGATCTTGTTTATGTTATACTTATATTGCCTGTTGATGCTGCCTGGTTTGCTAGAGTATACAGCATGTCAGGGATTTATTTATTTACACTGTATCGTTTTATTGAGATGACAATAGGGTAATAGTGAGGTTTGGTGCACCCTAGAGCCTGGTTTAAACACCCGCGGCATGTTTTGTTTGCCACTGACAGATCTGAAGCGATGACCCTATTGGCAGCCGTTTTATGTTTGTGATGTCATATACCTTGCCTTTTATTCATCATTGTAATTGCTGTTTGTTTCTATGCGTGTTTTGGTTGACTGTGGGCCTTGAATGCTACATTTCCTGTTCGACTTTTATATTTACTTTTAATAATGCCATACGCAAGTAAGCGGGATTGATATTTGTTAAAATTAACCCACTTCCACGATAGGCACACTCTATCAGAATAACACGCATCCTTTGGAGGCTATCTGGATGCATTATGGTGGTTGATCAAAATACGAATAATACCATCGAAATGTTTTTTGTTTTTTTTATTTAATGCCCTAAACTAGGCCCCATGATCAATTATATTTAATTACTGTAAATTAAATAGTTTGGTCTAAACACCTAGACGACTAGGGTTTGTTGTATACATATCAATATTAAACAAGATGGTGCATTAAAGCTCTTATGAATTCATCTTTTGTGATAGAAGTATACTCATTTGCCTCTAGTCCCTCTACATTGAAAATGATACTTGGTTAATAATTCGAGAAGCTATTTGTTTTGCTTGATATAATAAATGCTTCAAATTTGTTGTGTACCCCATTAAGTCTGACCGCCTCAGTACCACAAGATGAGGTCCATATCCGTATCGTGGTTCTGTTTTCAAAAGGAACTTTCTAGAAGAATCCAACATCTTAAAAATGTTCCAATTCATGATGAAAACGTCATATCAATCAATAGCAGCGCAATGTTTAGGTCTGAAATTTGAGATCACCATAAATGTTGAATGCAATCGAGCGTACAAGCTGAAATTAACTTTGGGGCGTAACCATATGTATGTACCAAATGAATATCTTTGTAAATGCATGTAAGGGGTAATTGTGAGGATCATTCATTAAAACAAGCCGGTTCAAAAGAGAAAATGATCATCAAACATTGTCACTTTGAAGTCGGACCCCCAGACCACCAAAGAAAAATCTGACATACCCGTTTTAATTTGGTAGTTATCATGCTGTCAAATAAATCAGTAGACAATTATTTTGAGACTATTCATTAAATCAGATATAGGTTCCTATAAAAACCACAGCGTCTAAACGCAATGGCATCGTTTGTCCCCACTGTACTTCAAACAAGGAACAACTTCAGGCTAGCTTGAATCGATATTATATGTACACAATCCTCGCTATTATCCTGTCTTCAGCGCCTAAATAGACAAGACAGTGTAAACAAAATTATATCCCATCAAATGGAATTCTCTAACAACAAAGTCTACATCCAGAAACTCTTAATTCTTGTATAGCTTTTATTATTGTTCATCCAAAGCTCGTTTCTTTTAGATGTCTTGGTGGCTGTTGTCCGTGTTGTTGGAGACGACATTTGTTGATGCACAAAAAACAACCATTCATAATACAGCAGCCGATAATGAAACTTCCTGTAGAGTAACTCTTGGTGAACATTCTGGAGTATCAAAGTAAGTTAAACAGAGTGTGAGCAAATGGAATGCTCTTACCTTTTAGTCCTTTGTATTGGTATTTGAATGTTTGACGGGTGATTAACGTCATTTAAATACATTTTCGGCTATATATTACTGTCAATTTCTTAGTGGTTCAGACAGACCACCCATTCATTCCTCATTTAGCACTGTATTCCTCCAGCTATCAGTAAAAATCCACATTTCTTTAAGTAATGCATCCCTACGCAGGTTGTTTAAATAAAGCTCAGAAGAAGCAAAACAATGTAATACTTGTCATCATTCTTTATAATAACTATTTATCACATAAATGCCTTGTTAGCAGTGTCGAACACCTATTTAATATTCTATTGTATGACACACGTGTAATACAACCTGGAACGATTTTGATTGGTTAAGTTAAACCTGTAACACTACGCAAGTTTATTAACTGAACTATTTTATTTATTACAAATTCACCTAGATCTGAGTCATAAACTTATTATTTGTGACAGCTTATACAAATAATGCACGTTATACAAAACATTGTTATTGGTTTGTTAAAAAGTTGGCGCAAAGTGCTATTTTGTAAAGAGGTAAAACACGAACTCTTTTATACGCAACGTTATGTGTGAGACGCGACGTTACGACGTCAACTATTTTATGACTTTTTGACGCTAAAGTGTGTTTGTCGTCGTGGCGGTTCTATGTCCATCTGAATTAATTTTTACTAATTTGATTGCAGTGTTATGTGATAAAAAGCATCGTAAACACGTTCCCATTCCATATAAGATTTATGAAACTCGTTATGAATTATTCTAATTTTAACTCGCCAAAAGGCTTGTTCAAATTAAAATCATTCATAACTCGATTCATAAATCTTATATGAAATGGGAACTCGTGTAAGATCCTCTATATATCAATAACCGTTTTTTAACTAGATATATAATCATTTTTTTGGATAAAGTACCATTGGACTGCTATGATTTCTCATACAAACATGGCAACCAGGTTCCATGCCATATTCCCTCAATTATACTTGTATATACCAAAGATGTCACATGGTGAAATGTGTCAAATAAGAAACATCTCAATTGCACAATATATGTTTCAGATGTTATTCTAAGTCTACTAATATTGACAATCACATTTGCATGTTTTAATCATATGTATAAAAGATAATATACTGATTATGCATATAAATATACCTAATGTCAAGTTGTCCAGAGCACCTCCCGTTTTCCGAAAGTACTAAACGCAATCATTTCCATAGACGTCTGAGAATAAATTAACAGTTTATGGTATTGCTAGAAATGAAATTTGCATATGTGAATGATAGGTTATAAATTTTGGACTAAATATACATTTGGTAGAAAATTATGAGATAAACAGTGCAGGACACGTATACAATCTAAACATTTAATAGGCGTAGATAGAATCAGAGGACCAACAAGCATGTGGATAAGAGAGCATAAACATTCAGTGTAACCAGGATATACATGGAATATATATGAATGTGAAAGTAAAGCACGTACATAGGTTTATAATAGGTGTACCGCCTTATAGTGGCCAGGGGACAAACAGCCGAAGCTGAGGTTTAAACCGGCTTCCATGGAGCTCCTAACCCCAATTTAAGTGTAACAGGCCCATTTAATTTTACATAAAGTTGCGCACATGTATGTATTAAAATTTAAATGCCATATTGTCATTCATATCTAGGTCCAATTAAACAAAAACAAAAATACATTCTCATCACAAGTGGCCCATATGCTGACAAAATATCCAGAGAAAAGTGGGGGTCATGTATCTTCTAAGACAGGAACGAATGCTCCCTTTAAAAACATAAACACTGAGATGCCAGCATATTGCATTCATACACTAATTTCCATATAAGCAAAAAATTACAATTTTAACACGACACTGCTTGAAAAATGTAACAGATAGATCAACACTTTGATATAAACCGAAAATGGCAATTTGAATTAGTGAACATGCCTTTTTTACAAAAAAGACACGAGAATTATTTACTGACAGCAATTTTGCGACTACACCAGGTCGACACTTCATGTGATGCAATGGGTGTGCTACACCTAAACACGCACTCATGAACATTTTTGAGTTTTCTGAAAGCGAGTACCTTTCTACCTTACACTTTTAAAAAGCTTGACAAATCGTCATTCAAGGGAGATAAACCATTTTTGTTAAAAATGACTGCGAATTGCTATATCAAAAGCATATATAAACATCGAACATGAAAGGTAGCATTCAAGGACGACAGTCAACCAAAAACACACACAGTAACGAAGAACAGTCTTAAAGATGAATAAAAGGCAACATAAGACATACATCTCAAACACAAAAGGGTTGACAATAGGGCTACCGCCTTGGAACGGTCAGTGGCAAAAAAGGCCGCTTGGGGTTTAAGCTTGACTTTGCTGTGCCTTGAGACCTAAACATTACTCTACATCTCTGTTCAGTCTCAAATTTATCACATACATGAATATAATTATGTCCAGCGAGAGTTTGAACTTGTAGAGTCTGATCTAAAAATAAAAGGTTGCCAACCTCAATTCGATCATACTGAATAAGTTAAACCTGAGATATTTTGTTGTTGAAGTAGATATAACAAGAAAAGCTATAAGAGCTGTCTTATAGCATTGGAATTCGGAATTCACTGGATTTTCATTACCAGAGTGGCGATAGGAATCTCAAAACAAGGTTTTCGTTGTGCCGTCGGTGGTCGTAACCTATATTTCATTTAAAATAGGTCAACACAACCGGAAATTACGTTGTTGTGTTGTTGTTTTGCATCTAACGTCAAAAAGTACGTCTCAACTGTTAACGTGTTTTCTGGCGTTTGGAATGACGTCTTAACGGTTTAAGTACATGATGTCAGGTATTGAATAGCTTTTTAATACCTTCCCAATAACGAATCAACATTGAGTATTTTAATAAACCATGTTAGCTACTGTATTTATATCCTGTACAAAAAAAAGAAGAAACAAAACAAAAAGCACAAAAAGGCTTGTGGACGCTGTTCTTGCTAAAATTGCTTCTTTAATCCACGAATGTCGTCATACAATTCCCATCAGTTCTTATTTTAAACTGGAAGTCCACTGCCTACATGTCAATCCTATTAAAAGAACCTATTTTTTAACTGGCAAACACCAATGTCAATCCAAAAATATATTAAATTAATGTCATTAACAATAGGAGATGCATGTTGTAGCGCAGACCGGACGTAGCCTTATTTTGTTGAAAGTAGGTCACAGCGATAAAAGCAAGATACGCTTGTCGTAGTGACCTATATGATGCGGAAAGTACATATAGGTTGTATGACACAGCGACCAGAAATTCCGCACAGGATGTTAGATGCATATAAAAAACATTCTGAAGTCTGGTGAAAAATTCTACAAGAAGAAGCAAGATACACATGTCGTTGTGGAAACAGAACGTGACCCATACGTCATCGAAAGTAAGAAACAGTGACCCATACTTGTGCACATGATGTTATATGCAAGGAACATTCTGGTGAAGTTTGGTGAAAATACTGCGAGAAAGAAGCAAAATAAGCATGTCCTAACGAAGACTGGACGTGACCTGAATTTCGTCGAAAATAGGTAACACCGACCCGAAAGTTTGTGTATGATGGAAGATGCATTTAAGGAACATTCTAGTGAAGGTTGGTGAAAATCCTCAAGAAAGGAGCAAGAGATCATCAGATGAATGTGGTTTCAGACATCGGACGTGACCTATATTTCGTCTAAAGTAGTTTTAACAAAACCAAGGGCCATAACTCCAGTGTTTCTGGTCCGAAATGGCTGGTTTTCGAACATGTCCGTTTGGTTTCAATAGCAAAGTGTCAACTTGACGGTCACTTAAATTTGGCCTGGGTTAAAAAAAGCAAAGTGATGGTCTGAGTCGCACTCTGTTGAACTCTGGATGAAATGACCTTGAGTTAGACTATGAAGGTAACTTACGGAAGCCAATTAAGACAGTGGCTTTCTTTTGTTTGAAAGAAATCATCGGATAGCAGTTTTGCTGGTTTCATAGGAAGATTTCAACTGTCAACTAGATTCTGATCATAACCAGATTAAAATGGGCTTTCCAGATTGGATGACGCCATGATGACACAACGGTCAGTCTGTTGTCTTGCACATAAAATAAATATTAATATCTGGAGGGAGAGGGGGCAATATTTGTTCATGGATTTTTAAATTATGACTTCACTGGATGCGCAATCAAATTAAAACTGAAAAAATGTTTGACTGCGGACTAATTGCAACTGAAAATGCTTTTACGGTATCTGAAAGTTTAGACATTAGGCTTTAACATACTGAAAATTAGACATAATTAGACTATCCTTTCACTTAAAAATTTTGCATTTGAAGTTGTACACATTTTAAAAAAATCCTCCAGATTTAAGTTTACGTATAATTGCAATATTTATCAGAAATAAGAAGGGTTGGTGGAGTTTTTCACTTTTAATACCTTAATTTATCATAATATGTGCAACTTTGAACATAAAATATACACTATTGTCTATTTTAATATCTTCATATCTGTATAGTCTTTCAAAAGGAAAGTTAATTTAATTATTAAATAAATAGTAACACTTCTTCAAATTTTCAAACACTTGTTCTTTTTCAAGAAAAAGCACAGAAATACAACTTTTAAGTAGGATTTTACTTAAAAGTTGTATTTCTGTGCTTTTTCTCGAAAAAGAACAAGTGTTCGAAAATTTGAAGAAGAGTTACTATTTATTTAAAAATATTTTAACATAGTTTCTTGATAAAAAACGCATGTTGAATTACTCCACCAATTAAAATCACAATGAAAAATCTGCAACTATCAAATGTAAACTACGTCGAATGCATTATCACGGAATAATTCGAATTACAGTCAAACCTGGATTAAGAGACCACTCAGGGGAAAGACCAAAAGTGGTATCTTAATACAGGTGGTCTCTTAATACAGGGTCTAACATTGTTCCATTTGTTTATGAAATTTTAAGAAAAATACATGTCCATGTATTAAAATGAATGATTTACATTGTAGGTATCTTGTATTATTTCATATATATGGAGTATCTTGTAAAGGAATCATAAACACTTATGCAACTAAGACAACTTTAATTTATGTTTTCAATTTAAGTGTATATGAAATATAAACATGTGAAATAGATCATGAAATAGATAATCAAACACAAAACAAACAATTATTAGCATAATCACTAGTAGCCAGCATTTCACAGTTTGATCATAAAGGGTGATCACAACCCAGATAAAAGCACAGATAATAGCATACGAAAACAGTTTGTTATTCTGCAATTAACTTTTAACATAATTTTCTTTCTACAAAAAGGATCTCTTTGGAAAAATGTGTTTGCATGATTTTAATTATCTCTAACACCTTTCATTAATTACAACTTGACCAACGTTCACTTCTTAAAAAACTGGTTAACACTTTAAGGCAACTAGCTATTAGTGTCGCCGTTATTGGCGAACTGATATCAACCGTTAATATGTCGGTATTTTTAATGCAAATTAAACTCTGCGCAATAACTATTCCTATCAAAAAAACGTTGAACTGACATTTATTTAAATTATGAACATTTAAATATAACTAAGAACACTTAGTTTTATAGACACATACTATCACGATCCCATGGGTAAAAAACACCTTATATTTAAGACCATAGTTTTTAAGAGTAACCATGTTTTCATTTACCTACAAAACTAAACTGTTAACAAAATCTCGGCATAATTGCCTTTTGGTAGAGAACTTAATATCCGCATAGTATAAGCTAGATGAGTTTAAACCAATTTGAAATATACTGACTATGAAGTATATATATAACTGTATCGTGTTCGGCCGTTTCCAAAGGTCATACTCGTTTACCTATTTTGAGAATCCAAACTCTAGAGACACAATATAAACAGCTTTAACCAGCTTTAACCAGCCAAACACCAAAACTGGAGCGTCGAATTAAGTTACCAACTCATAATTCATTTCCGCATATTCAATCACGAGTAATAACCTGCGAATTAACCTATACATTTAATCTGGTACAGTTTTGATAAATGGCTGTGTAGGGTAATTTTGCCGTTATTTGGCGGGTTAGTTTCTTTAGGAATATTCTGACAAGCTATTTGAAAGTTTTATGAGGAGAATCTGAAATAATGATACATAATACAATAAAAGGTGTCGATAAATTGACACATCTCCAACAATGTCACATAAAAGCAAACTCTTCAATCACTTTCATCACTTACATTTTCCATGGACACACAATTGACACAGCTTACTCCTCTGCATTCACCGCACATGGGAGAACAATCAAGTCCATCTTGTTTGCACGTGCAACGAGCAGTTCTGCAATCGGTCTTGCATTTATATCGAATGATCTTGAGGAGTCGATCTCAGGTGCTGGCTGCTTGTCAGTGTAGATTGCCAGCATAAGTCCTTTTGAGATTTTCCATCCCAATCCTCTGGACTTAATTCTGCATTACCTCTCCAAATTTGTGACTGATAGTAAACTCTATAACAATGATATTTTGCATCTTTCGTTGGTGGCAAGTATTCAGGAGTGACACATTTGATACTTTCTGCAACCTTTTGAAAAAAATCGATAACCGTAACGAGTTTAAATTCTCATCTTTCCTTCCTTTAAAAATAATTACTAAGGCCTTTTTTCCCGCTTTGAAGATTACAGAGCATTCCCGGAATTGCTTACCTGTTTTAAATTTCTTAAGAGACAAACTTTTTCCAAAACTATATATTCGAGAAGTTGTATCACAGCCAAGTAATGCATGGAGGAAAAGAATATTTTCACGGAGTTCTGAACCTTATTTGCTTTGTGTGTCTTGTAATGTACCATATTTGTTTCGTTTTCGCGTTTTTTGTAGCTTTTTGTTTTAAGTAAACAGGATGACATTTGTCTTGTACATGGAAGCACAGAAATACCAACAAATCAGTATCGTCCCCAATCAGCATGACAGGTGTACTGAAAGCACATTCAACGGCAGCTGTAACTATCAATAAATGTGCATCACCATCCACTTGACGCATGTCGAATCATTTTGACTGCAAATGGGAACTAAGCATGAAAATGAACCTTTTTTATTGTTAACATTTGCTAAGAATACCTCCTTCTTCATGTTCAAATGCGCGTCCTTAGGAAAGAATAGATTCCTATGTTATAAAGCGACACATGACAATCTTTTGTTTTAACAACCTCACGGCGTCCCATCAGTTTATCTACAAATCTTGCATTTGTTCAATCACTAATATTATGGGAATAGTATACAGCAAAGTGTTTTTGGATATTAATAAATGTTAATTATATTGCACCGATACTATATTTAAACCTATGGTAGAATAAGACGAAAAAATAAAAACTCAAACTTTTATTTAATTATATGCAAGCAGGTTTAAAGTCAAAATGATACTGGATAACTAATCGAGACGCTAATTTCAGTGCTTGATAAACACTTCAAAATTGCCATGTATCACTTTAAAATTGTCTAAGGATACACTCGGATAGACGAGACCGTCCAGTTTACGTTCCCACCCATGGACGAGGTTTAAGAAACGTGTTTTGACTAAGCTCAGTGGTGCGACGATAGAACAGAGAAAAAAATCATTGCAGCAATCCAATGATTTTAGTTTATTTATAATCAATTTGTGTTATAACTTTGACTTTAATTTTTCCAATAACCTGCATTCAACATGGCGGAGGTAAGTTTATTCAACATGACAGAGCTAAGTTTGAATGTTGAATACAAAACTTGGTTCGATTGTTGAACGCATGGCTGGATACGAATGCTAAACGCATATGGTTGGGTTCGAATGTTTAACGTTGGGCTAAGTTCAAATGTTAAATCCAATACTTGGTTCCAATGTTGAAAGCAGGGCTCGGTATTGGACTATGACCGAACGTTGCAGACAATGCTGGTTGTTATAATAATCTTCGTAACGCCTCTCGTCCAATTAGCACGATTTTTATAGTATAAATAGTTTTGTACTTATGTATGACATCTTACACGCTTTGTGCACAGCCTTCTGCTGGCAATATGTAAACACCTTTAATTCGAAGTTTTCCGACTGCTGTCAAGACTGTGTTCATTATATGTTTATATTGGCGTGGTCCAGTGGACAGCACGGTGGTTTAAAGTGGAGGTTCTAGCCTCACCGGCGCCACTTTGTTTCGTTAGTGTGTTATTGGGCAAGACACATTGCCTTAGCCTCGGCCATCGGACCTAGACGGTCTCGTATGTCGGAGTCTATCTTGTTTACAAAATCAGAAGGATTATATTCGTTAGTAATAGTAGCCAGATTCCTGGACTCCGGTGTATCCGTTCCCTCTCTCTGGGGAAGTAGAGCTCTAATAACCAATATTGTGCTGATGAGCCGTTAAAAACATTCAGATATATTCATTATTATTAGTATTATTAGTATTAACATAAAGAGCACCGTTTCTGATCGTATTCTAAGATTAAAAGGACTAAATGGGTGTTAATCTAAATAAGAGTAAAAACGTCGTATTGTGTTTTCAGTTTTGCTTTGATTGTTTGTAAGTAGTTGTACGTCATTTTCAACACATGTAAGGTTATATATAAAAAAAGAGTATGATAATGGACATTTGGAAACGGCCGAGCACGACACATACGAAATATTGCAGTCTCGGTTTGATGACGGTCTATGTTTTGTATTGTACATATGCATTAAGCTATATATTGCTAGGCCCCATACAATAATATATTAAATGATAATTATTAAATATTTTGGTCGGGAAATTATTTATGTTAATTCATATGATGCTTGCTTTAAGACAATACTAAATTATTTTATTTTGATCTAACTACACGTTTATTTCAAAGGGTGTACTACTGCGAGCAACATGAACCCCAAATAAATTAATATTGAAGCGTTAACAACACATATACACTAAGTCATCGTGTCATAAATATTAATTCACAAACAGAGCACAATATGCGTTTGTTTAATGCACGTTCACATTTTATATGAAACTGAACACATTTTGAGGGTTTTCTCTTGTATTTGTTTTGGCACAAATTACTCCTTTAAATCGCCCCTAGACCCTTATAGAAATAAATAGTATGTTCTAAATCAATTAATATATTAGTAACGCATGATAAGATTAATTATAATAATGAACTAATAAATATTAGCGTCATTATTGCGAAACAATGTACGAAACTGGACTTGAGACGCGATTTTTCATTAAAACTTATTATTTTTGTATAAAATATAGTTTTACTTAATATAACTTCTACCTAAGAAGACGTCATAATATCGTTAAGACCGGCAGATGCAATGAAGGTATAAACCATGATACTTATATGTACAATTTGCAAATTTATATGGGTCGAGTACGCAATAAACAAATTATAATGAACTAGTAACCGGATAGCACAAGTCATCCGAATTTCGATGGACGTTTAAATGTGTTTATACTAAAGGAATATTGTTTAATTTTCGTTTTTGATCATCTACGAGTATTTATAAATAGTGTTAGAAAATATAAAAACATTTTCTGTTGCAATTAGTCCGAGGTTTTATGTTCTAATGATTAGTCTATGACAACCTTTTATATTCTTGTACAATTGCAAAGCTTTAGATAAGCTGAGTATTTGAGTATTTAACTCCTATTTTAAAAAATCATGAGTATTATATTTGTATGTATTGTCATGTGAAACAGTTGATTCCATATTTGCATGATAAGTAAAGTTAATGAGCAGAAACAGTTGCTCTATATTTAGTAACAGTGCACTTGACCTTGAACCCAGTGTCCCGAATTGTAATTCCAAGCTTTCTTTTCAAATACACTACCTACCCATACAGTTTCAATACACATCTCATTCCTAACTGAAGTTATAGGTGCTTGGGGGCGTGAGAAGTGTTGCTTCTTTCATTACTTCTCATGAACAGACTCAATAAAACCGAGTCTGCTGCTTTATTCTCTTAATTGTGTTTGTTGCATCACCTTTATCAGTATTTATTATTGAGCGGAAACCTTTCGGTTTTTAGAAAAGTGACCTTGACCCCAGTGACCCCAAATGCATTCCCAAGCTTCCTGTCCATATAAGCTACTTACCGAAACAGTTTCATTCCAATATCTCATTTAAGTTTTTGAGCGGAAACCATTTGTCTGTTTTATTAACGGTGTCTTTTGTGTATAATTTTACAATTTCTGATGCCACAGGAATCACAATTGTTGATATATTAATTAAAAAATGGTGTGCACGATCTCCTCACTCCCTTTTACATACACACACATTTTCACAAACTAATGTATTAAAGGGACGTAGAAACCTAATTTCTTTGTTTCATTCTTTTAATTACCTTATAATAGTGCTAAGTTGGCTATACATCGTATTATATTCTATTAAATGTGCAAGCGCAAAAATTACAGGTTGTACAGTTATTGTATAGGACGTTTTAGCATTTATCATAATCATGTGTACAACGTTATCATATACTATATTTAAATAACACTTGTCTGTATTTTATGAAATCTTTCAGTGTTTCCTTCAGGAAAACGCCGTTTGATTTTTAATATAAAACAATTTCAAATGCCTAGAAAGACAAAAAGCAAGTAATCAATGACATGAAGAAGCCAGAGCAACAAGAGAACAAAACATTAAGTGTACGACAAGACAAGATTCAAGACTAACATCAAACGCTACCGTCCTTTGAGGAATTAGGTAGACGTCATCACAGGGTCCACACTCTGTCCGGTAATCGCATAATCAAAGTTCCCAGCATATTGGCGAACTGTTAATGGAGTGCGTTGAAAAATGATAGAATAATAACTTCTTTTGCTAAATGTTTTAACAAGTTAAATAAAGATTGTATGAAAGTGATTATGACCAAGGATCTTACGAATTATTTGTAAATTACATCACCATAGAAGTCAAGTTGAGATAGTCATTGTCGCAGAAGAGTTCTTAAATTACTTTTGTATTTTAAAAGTGGGTAAGGATTACGATAACACAATTTTGCAAAGATTTGTCTAAGTTTATGGTAACGGTATCCCTGATCTCTTAGTTATACATCGATTACGAATATTAAAGTTCTCTACTGGTCTATATGGTCTAGAAAAACGAATAAGTTGAGAAACATAGACCCCATAATGAAGTAAAGCCTAATGGCTGCTCATATTATATTATCCCTTCACTATCCCCCTGTTGCAGATTGGAAGTAATTTAATATAATAACTTTTGCCACACGGACGGAAGTGGGTAATTCTCAGATTATCGAAAGTAAGAAGTTAGTCACATCTTCCGCTTAAAACCGATTCTAACATTTCTTTTTATGTCCAACAACAAACCATTAACGTAAATCCAAAGAAAAGTCCTGCGCACTGCCACTCAGGAGCTTCAAAAAGAGCGTCTACATATGCAAACACATGTTGGTGGAAGACACATGGTCAATGCGTTTTGTGAAATATACATGATCCAATTTCAGTGAATTGTTGGACGACCATATAGCCATCATCAAACGTCTCACTTTAAGTAATTAAACGTTTTGAAACAGGTTTAACTATCAAACAGAAATGTGCACAATTGATTACGTTGACACGGACCTTTTTACATGGTTGGTCGGACAGTATCTATGTTAGATATACAGGAATAACTACATACAGTAAATCAAAAAAGTGTGCCATTACAGAAATGAACAAATCATATTATGAAAAGCATGCTAAACATGTTGCCTTCTGCGGCTTACAATAAAAACACGAAATAAGATAGCATATAAAGTCACATTTAATATATTATATGATCATACATTGTTTGCTACTGTTATATATTGATATATATATATTCAATAAACGGGTCGTTGAACATGGTTCCAAAAGAAAAATGTTTCAATTACCGAAGTCAGTATTTGTATTGTATAACAAAACTTGGGGTGTGTGGGTGTAGGTGGAATCTAATAACTTAGTAGAGTAAATTGTCTGTTCGTTTGTGGTAATTGAACCAATCGAAAATGTACATATTAGTGGTGTAAATGTAAATGTGTAGACGTTATTGAAATGAATTTAAAGTTTCCTAGTTCATTGATAACAATTGCACTGTTCTCTGTTGTCAATACAAACAATTGAGGAGCCAAACTTAGAGTAACAAACCGAATGATCTACCCCGCATCAGTGCCGAAAGATGGGAAGAGGTTGCCTAATCCTGTTGACAGACAAACTTAATGTTCTAATCGGTATTAATTGGATTCTGGATCGGGTAATGGTCGCGAACACCGAGACGGGCCTCCTTTCGTTTTGGGAATGGGGCTGTGGTGTGGCGGAGGTTGTTGTTAAACATGATGGTTTGTACTAAGTATTTTGAATAATAAGTACTTTGAATTATGGCGCTCAATCTCAGTTTCTAGTATATAATCGTCGAGTTGAGGAACTTTGCATAGAATACAGAATGGCTCATTTCTTAGATAGTACGACTACCAAATATAATGGCGCTGTGTTTATTAAAACATATAAGAGATTGTCCATGTCCATGTGTTAACCAAACTTTATATTATTTCAGACGTGGTGTTTGATGTGTGTAGTCCTTACAATCGTGCCGTATGGCCTACTGATTTCAGAAACAAACATGAATCTCAACTGGGCCACTCTGGGCATATCGATTTTCATGTGCCCGTTTCACATTCCCCTTTTCTTAACCATCACGTGGTCTAAGGCAACGTCACATGGCGTAGTGGCAGGTACGTAGAGGCCGTTGCTTATACTAGATTGTATCTATGACGTTAACTAAATGTTTAGAAGGTAACTCACGTTAAACAAATGTTTAGAAGGTAACTCATGCTTGCAGCACGCACGGAAGATTATTAACAAATACATTGTTTCTTGTTTGCGTTTGACGTTAACTTCGAGTCTCAACGGCGCAGTCATTTTTAACATGAACCTTAACGTAATAAGTAGTGTAATTATTTGTTGGTCCTTTGGGATCATCAAGCCTATTATGTATGACTTTAAAGTAGAATACCAATTAAGCCGGTGATAGGGTGTGTGAAAGGTGTTTGTTTACCTTATATTATCTCTCGTGAACGGATTCAATAAAACCGAGTCTGCTACTTTCCTCTCTTGTTTGTGTGTGTTGCTTCCGATGAATCCTCTTGTCAGTATGTATTAGCAGAGTACCCATCGAATATAAGCATTGTACACTGTACATTTATCTTTCTCTATTAGGGCCTTGATTTAAAACCTTTACACCTTTTTGATTTGACCTTCTGAAAGCATGACTGTTATGTAGAGCATTTTCTTTTTTTTGGTTTCCATGGCATGCAGCAGTTAAGTTGTATGGTGATAACGTCATTTTCAACACATGTTAGGTTACATACGACGGTCGATTTATTTGTGGTGGAGGCAGACCACCCACCTTTCCTGGGTAGAAACAGTACTGTACACCTCCCGCCATCCTTAAGAATCGACACTTCCTCACTTACAAGTCGAGCTCCCAGTGCTATTCGAACTCGCAGAGGTGAAAGGCGAGACGATTTACAACGCAACGTCGTTAACCCTCGGCCACGGATAAGCTACTTACGGTATATTTCATTTAGTGTTTTTTTGGTGTAGGTATGGGCTGGTACTTATAGACATAGTACATGTTTCTTTATAACACAAACTCATTGTGAACATTAGTAAACGAAAAGAAAAAGAAAAACTGACTTTTTGGGTGTGGGGTGTGAGGGGGGTTTGGGGGGATAGTGGGTGGGGAGGGGAAGTCTGCTAACCTCAACAACTATGAAATAGTGCATTCTCATTCCCGAAATCCGAACATAGTTTTATGAACGTCCTATCTTGTCACTATGCTTACACAACTGTTAGTTGTTTATCAGGTAGCTACGCCATTGCGTTACAATAGGTAATAATAACCTTAAAAAAACATTTCAACTGACACTTCTTAGGAGTTTCCCTTACTATTTTGCGACAGAGAAACCTATGCAGTATTTTCGGTGTTGAAAGATACTTACAAATGAGAGTTCCTGAGACAAATATGTTCATGGTTTAAATTTATTTTATACCTATTATATACTTTTAAATAAAAAAGTACTTCCATTTTTTTGATATAGACCTTCTAATTTGCGCAAAATATTCCACTATTATATATGTTCCAGGTGGTATTGTAGGCCTAGCGGCATCGATTGCTGGCATGCTAATTATGGGGTCTACGTACGAGGGCGGACTTGACGATTTCTTTGTGAACACGGTACAAGACTACACTCTGCTATTTTCGATGATTTGTGGGTTGTTTATGAGCGGTGGAATATGTGTAGGCGTATCTTTATGCACACATAAGATCAAGAACGCAACTGACACAGAAAAAGAATGGGCAAAAACTATAAACATTGACAACCCATTGAGTCCGTTCCGTCTGGTATATGAGGAAGAGTTACGGGATGTCGATGCTGGTTCAGTTATTACGGCTGACATTATGGACAGAGTTTTCCGCAAAATCAACATTGTTAGCCTCATTGCTGGTGTTGTTGGTTTGATTTTAGTTGTAATAGTCACAGCTATTGCACTAAGTATACACGTTTTTTACCGAGGATCAATTTGCAATTTTTCTCCGAGTGTTTCAGATATGGGTTTTTATTGGCACCGTTGTTGTAGTCTTTGTACCGCCTATAGAAGAGGGGATTCAAATTTGGAGAAAGTATACAGATAATAAAGTCCAGAAAAAACACACACCAGTTCGAATTATTTCTCTCAACTCAGAGAGAACATAAACATATATCGATATGAAAATCATTAAATAAACTAATGGTCGCGCTTGATTAAGGTGTAGCACACCCATTGCATCACAGCAAGTGTCGGTCTGGGGTAGGCATATGGCGACGAGTAAATAAAACGCGTTCCTTTCTGTAGAAAATTGCATTTTCCCTTATTTAGAGTGCCATTTTTGGTGTATGTCACATTATTGATCTATTTGTGACGTAAGATTGTTCAAGCATTTGAATGTTTACATTGTTTAAATGGAAATGAGTGTAGGAATACAATATGTTGGCATCTCGGAATTTATGTTTTTTCAGGGAGCATTCTTTCATGTCATTCAAGTTCTTTTTTCTTAGAAAACACATGAGCACCACTTTTATGCGGATTCATTGGCAGCATATTCGTTTTTAAAGGAACTAACCGCCAAATAACGACAAAATTACACTACGAAACCGTTTATCAAAATTCTGTCCTCTAGTTTAAGTAATATAATAATGTATATCTAGCGATGAAATGTATAGGATTGTTCAAGGGTCCTTAAAATATCCGCAATTGAATATGAGTAAAATGAATTATGAGCTGGTAGCTCTTAATTCAATAATGCAGTTTTGGAGTTTGTCCTGGCTGGTTAAAGTAGTCTATATTGTGTCTATAGAGTTTGTATTCTAAATGCATTAAGTTATATGCACACCTCGACGTCAGTAGGTTTATAAATGGTGTACTGGTGTTGTTAAAGTTGGCTTTTATTGGCGGGATAGCTACTTTTAAATGGATCTAGATCATGTAGATACGAACGAAGACGTCGACTAGTAATGTCATGGCATACACAATACAATGCAAATATCAATGTGCGTGTTACACCTTAAAGAAATCGGGTTTCTCGAACGCGTTCCGTAATCACGTGGTCGGATGTGACGATTCGAAAATTCCCGACATTTGATAAAAAAGTGACATCAATAACAATCGATAAACAATATGGCCGTCACGTCTGCAAATTTATGGTTAAAATATATCTTATAACTACGCGTTTTTCTTATCTGCCTCTGTCAAGTTCTGTTCATGTATGATATATAAAATTAAACAAGAAAATGAGAAAAGTCTAAATATTAACAGTTTTATTTCCCCACGCCATATTCTGTCCTACACAGACCTAGTAATTAATAGTAAATTGTTATTAGGACTCTCTGTTATGTGCGCAATTTGTTTTCTTCCAGTGATTCCCCACTGAAAAAGCATGGAACATTCGCGGTCGGCCAGGTAGTTATGTGATGCGCGCTCAATCTCCCGAAAACGTCAAGAATGGAAGTTTACTTTTCGGGGCTGCCGATATGAGTCGAGAACTGAACCTCCATGCAATGAGGCATATATTAGTATTTATTGATTGTGACACAACTATTGTTGTCATGGTTTCGAATTAATTGTATATAGTCTTCTGTTTCATGCTTTCTGGGTTTGTTGTGAGCAGGTTGTTGTTGTACATGGATACTATTAAGAAAGCAACTGACTTGGAGAAGGAATTAACCAAAACAATAGGCATGGGCAACACGGACAAAGTAATAAACCGACCTACCCTTGTGTGTTTATTCCGACTCATATACCTGTACGGTAACGTTTGATGTTTGTCTCTAATTTTGTCTTGTCGTGCACTTAATGGTTTATTTCCTTGTTGCTCTGTCATTTGCCGAATCATTGAGTACTTGCTTGTGGAGTTTAAGGCTTTTGTTTCTTTATATTCATATATACATATGATCATATTTTTGTGGTTTAATTATAAGGTATAATAATGCGTCGTCGTTTGATAGAGGGTTTTGGATATTTATTTACACTGGCCCGTTTTACTGTGGGGTTTGGTACGCCCTAGAACCTGTTCAAAAGTCCCAGTGTTAGTTTTTGCCACTGACTATTTCCATGCGGTAGCCCTGTTGTCAACTCATTTATGCTTGTGATGTCAAATACGTTGCCTTCTATTTACCCGTAAAACATCATTCATTCATTCATTCATTCATCCATTCATTTCTAATTGTAGCATGGTCGGTGACATTTCCTTTGATGAATGCAGAGCAAAAAATCGTTTAATTTAAGGTAACTAAAGGGGCGTGGCTATGCCGTGCTACAACTACCGGATATTGGAATTTAGAGTACGGTCACTATGACGTCAGAGTGTTACTAAGTTCACCATGCTACAAAAAAGATAGAGTCTATCTCAGCTCGTTGGTTATATAAACCCCTCGATGGGCTACGCCCATCTCGGTGTTTAAATAAGCCAACTCGTTGAGACCAGACTCTATCTATTACTTACCCTTGCAATTGTTGTTTGTTTCGATGCGTGTTTTGGTTGACTGTCGTCCTTGAATGCCACATATCCTGTTCGACTTCAATATTTACTTATGTTGCTATTATCACTGAACTTATCAACAGTGTTTTCCGACAAGCATGAATTTGCCATCCCGTGTTTAGCTCTTGTATTGCTTTCTAGCGTATACAGATATACTCTAGTCGTCAGTCTCTAAATTTAAGAACATGTCCTTGTATTTGGACACTTACGGAAACATGCATTAGCAAACACAATACAGAGATTGTAAGAGTATGATGTGAATAAAGTTCATACCAGAAAATGAATTGTGTAACATAATTCATAAATAGTCAATGCATGTAACAAAATCGTGGGTATATGTTATGTAAGCATTAAATGATATAGAAACAGAATATTGCATTTCATGCGAAAAACCATGTCAAAATCTTTGTATCAAACTTGTTAGACAAAGGAGCATGTTAATATATTCAGAAAACTAATTATTAATGGTAATAATACAAATGGATATAAGTTTAAATTTGAAACAGAATTCTATGTTAAAATGAACTTATCAAAAGGCCAACGGAAAACGTTTTCCAAATTCAATTGTTGTAATTTACCTATAACTGTAGCAAATGGAAGGAACACCCGTTCAAAAACTAATTTGAACGAAAGAATTTGCAAATACTAAAACTTCAAAGAATCATAAGTTGAAACTCATTGTTTTAATAAATTGTTCATTGTATGATAACCGGTATGAACTTTTTTAAGTGGCTTCGCTTCACTTATCGACAAGCCATTCTGTACTCTTCTTGTCATTTGTTTTTATTTTTCTTATGAAAAATGGGAAAGATTCAAAATACCTTCAACGCTTCTTAAATGAACAAAAGGAGAAGTGCAATATGTATAAGTCTTTTATTTTACTGTTTGCACATTCTATGTTCCCATATTTTAAACTAAATCATGTTTTATTTCTCCTTTTGGTGAGTTTTATCTAGATTTGAAAAGACACAAAATAACACACACAAATGCATCACAAATATGTAGTATTTACTTTAATGAACAGTTAGTTGCAAATCATTTATAGAAGCAATAAGAAACGTCAAATTGCTTTAAACTTACACTAACTGTTCGATTTACATGCTTTACGGTACATTTTTCATGTTTTATCTGTTCAAGTCTTGCTTTATATTCACTCGCACTGAATTGTATATAGTAATGTCTCATAGGTCGATATCGGGCAAAAGTATCGTATATTTTAATATGTTGTACTGAATGTTGTATTTATAATATGATGATTTGTTACACTTTAATAAATATTCATCTTCTTTTTTCCCCTTCTAATTTTAATAAAGCACCGTCATGATATGATGGTAGTCGTTCGTCATTTATTTCATATAATTATAATGATCAAAACGAGTCATTAATAGTATGCTGGTATTGTCTGTCCAATTGTAATCATGAATCTTCTAAGGTCATGTGAATATATTATATGCCAATTATACCAAATATTGTTTTACAAGTCAGCACTTCTCAACGCGAAACGAGATTAGTTCACATTGATTGGAATAACATAACTGATTCACAAATAACAAGGTATTTATACATATTGACTACTATAATAAATGGTGAAGCCATACCCGAGCAAACTAATTGTTCATTTTATGGATACATTTAAATACATTGTGTATTGTATGAGGCATATATGAAAAGCGTAGGTGTAGCAGAAATGCTTAGATGGGTTCGGCACACATCGAATATACGAATAATTCGTTTATAGGCGACACGTTTGAAGGCAATACAAAAGTAACTACCTCTTGTTATGAGAAGATTATGAAGAGACGCATACCTCTTGTTATGAGAAGATTATGAAGAGACGCACGATGCAGGTGAATACATAGCGAAAAGGGGGTCCATTGGAAGGAACAAACACAAACAAGATAGATAGTAGCAAACTCGGTTTTATTGAGTCTGTTCATGAGAGGTAAAATAATTTGCAAAACATCTCACGCTCCGTAGCACAGACTGAAGCGATATTCTACTTTAAAGCTACAAAGATTGGGCTTGATGAAGTCGAGCCAATATTTTTCTGAAGACTATACTTCTAGAAAGAATTACACCAACAAACTTCTGTACTTACTAGTACCTTGGTGAACTGTTATGGACAAACATACAGTACTTGCTATGGAAAAACTTACAGTATTTGCTATGGACAAACATAAAGTACTTGTTATGGACAAACATACAGTACTTACTATGGACAAACATACAGTACATGCTGTGGACAAACATACAGTACTTGTTATGGACAAACATACAGTACGTGTTATGGAGAAACATACAGTACTTGCTATAGCTACTGCTTACTATAGTTGGATATTGTTTGTCTGGGTTTATCTTGTTGATAATTCTGAAAAGTAGCATACGATCGATAATGCTGTTTTGTCAGCGCATCCTTTAACACGACTTTAATTAATAAGCTACACAGTATCACAATAACTCAGAATGTAATAATCACCTTAGGTAAAGTGCAAATCGAGTTTGAGTTTGTAGATATTTTGCAGACGGATTCAGTTGTATCACGGCATTGCATATGGTTTCCACATCTACGAACCGTCTGTCAATAAACTAGCGTGGTGATGTCTACGAACTCAAACTCCATTCGCACCTTTATACCAAAAAGTAAACTGATTGAACAAAATGGGCTAAATATGTCAATACAGTTTAACCTCATCTGCGAGATAGATAGTCCAATATAAAATATTAAAAACAAAAAACGCTACTGGAAATAGAATTCGGGAATATTCATCAATTTGGCTGACACTGTTTTGTGCCAAAATGTTGCCAGGAACACGATCTGGGCGAATGTTCCTGGTACCGAAAAAACATCTCCAACATTTGGATAGAGCTGTCTCAGGCAATTGTTTGTCGGTTTTAATAACACGTGTCTCATATTCGCCATGCAACTTATGACCGTTCTCCTGCGTTGTTCCAAGTGGCACATTTTCATTGATGGTGTCTTCATTAAGCTACAAAAAAATATAAAAGCATACAAATATAAAGAACGAGAGAGGATGATGTGTCCAAAGCTAAAGTAAATGTACATTTTGTTGAATGTTTTAAAACATGTACAACTACATACGCTTTTATCTTCGTTTTTAATTTATGTACAACAGCCTATTAAATCATTTTAGAATTATTTTATATTTAGAATTGTATGATTCTTGGTTTCAAGAAACTCATTAGTCATTGACATATACAAACATTCTTAATCTGTTTCTCACAGCAAATTAAATGCTCAGTCAGTTTTCAGAACACACTCAGTTGCATCATAATGGCATTACATGATGTCATAATACCAGGATGTGATGTCATAATACCAGAGAGTGATAGAAACAACCAAATGGAAATGTGAATGAAACATTCTGATTGGTTCATTAATAAAAATTGGACCAGTGAAGCAAGTTAATTTAAAACTCATTACATTCTCATAGATAGGGACCAAAACCCAGGTTTTAGGAACAATCTAGACACGCCGGACAAAAGCACCAAACTTCATTACGTCGTCCGAGTATTAACTTTCACACCCCATCCAACCCCTTCTCCACGTACCGAAAACGTGGTTGGCTGTGTTTTGAAATATAACCTTAATTTTGGCTTAAAACGTCTGCATATTGCAAAATTAAAACATGTAATAGGTAATTTAATTTTAAACAGTTTTTTACTTATTTTTCATTAAAGAAACATGTTTTATTGCCAAAATATTCGTTATAAAATTATGCTAATATACGTTTTCCCATCGCTTAATGTAATTAAGGCGGGACCACGTAATGTCTTCAAATGCTTGTTTATATTTCTCCAAAACGGTCTCACACAAAGGTTCGTGAATCCCTAAATGTATTTTTTAGGGTAAAAAAATAACTAAAAATGTTGATTTCTGTAATATACATATATTTTAAATGCTTCTTCATTATTTTATTTATTATTATGAAATGTCAGAATATCCCTAATTTCCTACATGACACTAGGTGTAATGATACCTTTCATGTAATAAATTAAATAAATCAATAAATCAGTCAATCAATCAATAAATGGATACATGGGGTATTTTGCCAAAAAAAAAAAGAAGAAAAAAGGAACTAAAACTGCTGATCTGCAATAATTCAATAAAAAACATATTTGTATTAGTTTCCGTTATGGCTCTGTTTTTTTGAAAATCCTTTTGTAAGAAAGGAACGTTAGATAAAGCCATATTGGGTGCGGTCTTGCGAGTAACATGACAGATGTGGCCTGTACATGTATGGGTGTGTGTATTTTGAAACCTGCTGTGTCTATGTTTTGTACAAACATGTAGGTGTGGTCTTACGTGTAACATGACAGGTATGGCCTAAATCTGTGTTGGAATGGGTAATTTGAAGCCCGCTACTCTAGGTTCTTTACAATAGGTGGGTGTGTGCTTATTTGTAACATTACAGGTATGGCTTGTATCTGTATCAGTGTGAGCAATTTGAAGCCTTCTGACTCTATATGTTTGTCTGTACAATATGTGGGTGTATATTAATATGTATGTTATTGCCTTTATCACTTTGAGTGCGAGTAGCGTAAAGACTTCTGACAGTATATGAATGTATTCTTAACAGTCACATGACAGGTATGGATTGTATCTATGAGTGTTGGTAGATTTAATCTCACTGTATCATTAAGTTATGTTCTGTACAATACATGGGTGTATACTTACGTGTAAACTGACATGTATGGCCTATATTTGTATGAGTATTGGCTACTTGAAGCATTCTGACTCTATCGTCCATACACTACTTGGGTGTGGGCTTACATGTAATCTGACAGGACTGGCATGTATGGTCAGAATATATGTATAAGTGTGCATAACTAGAAGCCCACTGTCTCAGGGTTGTGTCAAATATGGGTTGTGATCTTACATGCAACATGACAGGAATGGCATGTATCTGTTTGAGTCAGGGCAACTTGAAGTCTTCTGTATCTACATGTATGTTCTTTACAATACGTGGGTATATACTTAAGTGTAACACGACTAGAATGACATGTATCTGTATGTTGGATCCCGCTTCCTCTTGGTTCTGTACAATATGCGAGTGTATACTTAAGTGTAACATAACATGTATGGTCTGTATCTTGGACAGCTTGAAACCTTTTGCATATATGCTCCGTACAATATGTTGCTCTATATATGTATGACGTGTAGCTGTATGAGTGTCGCTAGCTTTCGTGCACTACGTAGGCATTATTACATGTTAACATGACATGTATGGGTGTTTATGTGACTTGAAAACACTGCTTCTGTGTTCCGTACAATACATGGGGTACATTCGTACATGTAACATGAAAGGTAATGGCCTGTATCTGTATGGGTGTGGGTAATTTGAGCCACCTTTCTCTATGTTCTGAACACCCTTACGTGTTACATAAGTATGGCCTGTATGAGAATGTATGGGTGTGGGCAACTTGAAGGCAGCTGTCCTATGTTCTGTAAATATGTAGTTGGATACTTACATTATGGTGTATCATAATGCAGTCTGGAAAAATGACTTTTAATATGCTAAATAGGAGTCTTAACCGAAACAAAAATACAAAAACAACAACATTTAATGTATTATAGAGGAGCTTAAATCTAATCCAAAAACAAAATTAAACATATCAGTGTAAATTATCTTTGGGTTAAGCCATCATTAAGAATATATTGCTATCTTTAAGCATTTGGATGGCGGCCATTTTGATGCAATAAACATAGTAACATGGGGTGGGGTGAGGGGTGGGGTGAGTGGTGGGGGACATTTATTATGTAACAGAGCAGCTTAAATCTAAGCCCAAAATAAAAAACTTTTTTGGCACACTGCCAAATGGCTGCCATCCAAATGCTTAAATATAGCAATATATTCTTAATTCTGCCTTCATGCAAAAAAAATTTTACACATAATAGTTAACATGGTGGGAGGGGGGACATTTAATATATTTTAGAGGAGCTTACATCTTAGCCAAAAACTAAATAAAACATTGCTGTGTAAATGTTATTTGGGTTAAGCCATAAGAATATGTTAAATGTGCTGAAAATAGTAACATAATGACCTGTGACCTTGGGGACGCTTTTCGATTTTCAAGATAGACTACCAACTACTATCACAGAAAGTTTGGTGCTTTTGTCCATTATGTCCACATCCGACCATTTTGGTCCCTAGCTATCAGAACCCATTGAGGTTTTACTTGAAACTGAGTAATGAGGTTCTTGAAATCCAGAAACAAAAAATTCTAATAATACAATAATTCTAAAACGATGTAACAGACTGTTGTATATGTATAGAACATCGATGCATCTCCTAAACGTATGCTTTTATGTCATCGTTAAACATAATGTGTGTAAACCAAAGAAACAAAGTCAATTCTATTTTTTTCTATGCCATTTAAATATATAACCACGATTGTGTTATCTACTTACTTAGATAACATATATATGCATAAAGTAGTTATTTTAACAGTACAATCCCAAGAAACTAATAACTGGGGTTTTGAAATTGTTAACCAATTAGTCTTAGATAAATATTTGAATATAACAGTATTCATAACATTTATCAGGGCAATTTAACACAAGGTATAATACAAGCAGATAACGGATATACGGATGTAAACGAAATGACTCTTAAAACAAGCTATTCCAAATACATTGCAAGATAACAATCTATGTATTCCGGCAACAATTGGGAAAAAAATGAGAGAAATATATTGAAGGTCAGAGTATTATTTCGCAATAAACCACGCAGATTAAGTGGTAGTTATTATCAATTATTGATTGCAGCAAGTCATAGAGCGTAATAAGAAACTTATCATCGGACAAACGTGATAAATCAAGAGATGACATATGATCCGGAGCAATTAATAATACATCATTTTAGGTCAACAACCGTTTATTATAGCTGAACGATAATATATTCCATCATCGAATTCGAACGAAATCAATTCCTGGCTAAACTAAGAAAATGGAATGAACATGCCCATTTTTGTGACTTTTTAGATATTTGGGTATTAGGTTTAACGTCGCCTTTATCAATCCTTTACTCATACCACGACTGTGTTTCCTTGTAGCAGTGAACTGAATGCTTAACATTATAGTGCTGTCACACTAGAATACCTTGCCATAGACACATGGCATGATATTCCACCAAGTCACATTATTCTGAAACCGTGTCAGCCCGTCCTAGAACTACCCTTTATATGATGAACGTCCATAAGGGAGCTACTAGTACACTTTTTAAGAAGTATTTGGTATGACCCGGCTAGGTGACTTTTTAGTGGATGCGATGATACATTACAGATCCGTCCGCTGAATGATACAAACAGCTGTAAGGATCTCATTTGACGATGAAGAAAGCGTTCGAAATGTATATGAGCATGACAATGGAAGACAAAGTGTTGAACAAACCGACTAAATGTAGTGATATTAGTGCATTTAAGACACACAGAGTAACATCTGAATTATCTCGATACGGGAATTAATGAATGTTTAGACAAGAAATGCACACAAATCAAACGCTTTTAAAAACAAACAGTGACATGTAATCAAAAGCACTCATTTAATAAAATAAAAGTACTATAAGAAAACAAAATAAAACAAGGTAAACAGAGAAAATCAAAATATCAAAATAAACTGTCAATTCTAAAGTACAAATGAACATGAACACATTTTGAATTAAACGGAAATCGATGAATATGGTATTAGACACCGATGCTTCTCCATCAGGCATACCAAAGATAGCTTTCAAACAAATGCAATCGTTCTTAAAACAGATGAATAAACCCTTCGAAAAGTGAAACTGTCACTTGAGGATTTATTTGAGATATCTTGACAACAGATAAAACATGTAAAATGATACGGACAATCAAGCCAGAAAATGCCAATGTTTTTAAGCCTCAAATTGAAATGACTTGAACGTCAATAAACTTGTAGTGTCTAGTTGTGTGTGTGTGTGTGTGTGTGTGGAAAACGTTGATTTTTTTATTTGGCTGTACCCATTGTACTTGTATTGGTGTATTTTATAACAACAGTGGGAATTTGTGAAGCGGATACACAATTTCAATCAACTATAACTGAATGGAATGCATACCAACATTTGCAGTAGAAGGTCACAGACTAGTTATTTCATAACATTCTTTAATGCAGAGTTATGCTCTTACATTACTGTTTATGCTCGACTCGAGGTATATCGCTAAACCAGCATGTCTATCGGAGTTGCCTCGGCGCCAGCAATATTCCAGGAAACTATTTTAAGCATAAGTAAATACAGCAAAACACTTCCCATTAGGTGATTATAATTAAGTAAAACTGCTGCGCCAGTAATTGATAGAAATTGTCGATATTTCACAGGGCGTAAGAAAAACCGAAATTACTATATTAAGTGTATGTGCTTTTTTTTCAGTTTTTAATTAATATGAAAATGATTTTATTATTGATCGATTTTGTTTTAATAACATCGTTATTTCAACTGAGAGAACAGCTATTGGATATGCTACTATGCTCACGTTACTAAACTTAGATGTGAATTTCAGTTTTGTTTAATAAAACCCACATGGAGTGTAATCATCGAGTATTGTAGCGCAGAACGAACCAATAGTTCGTTGCAAATTTTTTAAAATGTATACATCATACTTTCGTGTAGAGTGATATCTACTAGAAATTGGGTCCTTAATTAAATGAGTTTATTAGTGTTTACCCCAATTTCCATAGTTTCGTCAAACTCCACCTTTTCTTCGCTGTGTTTAGACAGATGAGGATCTTCACCGCATCCAAATTTAGTAAAATAATGTACGCAAGCAAACTGAATTATGGTTGCTAAGACAAACACAAAACATATGGCTACGTAAACATCCAGGGCTGTGGAATACGACACTCGAGGTAGATCGTTTCTGTTGTCAAGCCCGATGAAGGTCATCGTCAAAACAGTAAGTGTTCCTGAAAATAATAATAATAATAATAATAACAAAACCAACAACAGCAGCAACAACATCAGCAACATCAGCAGCAGCAGCAGCAGCAGCAGCAATAATAATAATAATAATAATTATAGTCAGTATTCTTGAAAACAATAGCTCATAAAAGTTAAAGCATTAAGTGTTCCTGTTAAAGTATTAAATCAAAACATTAATGGTTCCTGAGAAAGTATAATATATCGACAGTAATAGTCAAAAGTAAGTCAGACAAGTTGGTATTCTTGAAAGTAATATATAATGTATAGTCTACAATGACTACAAGGGTGTCCCACGAAACACTTGTCTCGCAATGTGTTTATTTCAGCAAGGGCAATCTAACTATACATGTTAAAGACAGGGAACAATTCTTTCTGAATTGTGAAGCAAAAGCAAGTTTTATAAAAATAAAAAAAGGACATAACTCTGCATTGAATAACTGATAAGGAAGAACAGCATAACGTTTCACGACAATATGTTAATGTTGCAGGTTAAAGTTTTATTAAAGAGGGTCACAATTCTGCCAAAATAAAAGTCAGAGTTACTGAACATTTCAATGACATTGGTAAGGAAAACTGTATAAAGTTTCATGACCAAAGGTAACTATTTTGCCAAGTTATATACTAGGTCAGGTTGCAGGGAAAAGTATTATGAAAAGAGCATAATTCTGCCGAAATGAAAGTCAGAATTATTGGACATATGATGAATATGTGTGGGAAGTGTCATGAACATAGGTCATATACTTATTATACAAGTTATGTCAATATTTTGCGATGTTATGAGGTACATCTGGTTGCAGGTTTAAGTTTTATGAAAAGAGCCCAAATGAAAGCCAGAGTTATTGGCCATGTTTAACGACATTTCTTAGGATAAGGTGTAAATGTGTGTGAAGTATTCTTGAAAGTTATATATCATAACGATAATTCTAGTAAGTATTCCTGAAAGTGATATATCATAACGATAATTTCTAGTAAGTATTCTTGAAAGTGATAGATTATAGTACTAATTCTAGTTGGTATTCCTGAAAGTGATATATCATAACGATAATTCTAGTAAGTATTCTTGAAAGTGATAGATTATAATACTAATTCTAGTTGGTATTCCTGAAGTGATATATCATAACGATAATTCTAGTAAGTATTCTTGAAAGTGATAGATTATAATACTAATTCTAGTTGGTATTCCTGAAGTGATATATCATAACGATAATTCTAGTAAGTATTCTTGAGAGTGATAGATTATAGTACTAATTCTAGTTGGTATTCCTGAAAGTGATATATCATAAAGATAATTCTAGTAAGTATTCCTGAAAGTTATAGATTATAATATTAATTCTAGTTAGTATTCCTGAAAGTTATAGTTAAGGATAATAATTATATTTAGAATTCTTGAAAGTAATATTTCATAATAATTACCAAGATTAATTCTGTCTGCTGTGGCTTCCCTGTTTATCCAGAAGGAAACCCAGGATAAAACAACAAGAAGGCAACATGGCACATATACATTGATGAGGTAAAACCCCATGTGACGACGTAAGTAGAACTGCACCGTTAGAACAGAGTGAATGGCTGAAATAATAAAATAAAAATAAACATACACCATTTAATGAGGATTGTGGTAAACGTTAACTGGAATCGATTAAGTCCATTTTGTAATTTTTGAAGACGAACGAATACAAAGCTATAGGCTCTATTTTTTTCTTTTCCCAAACGTACATACAACATATATCTACTGATATGTTATTCTAGTAAACTAGATTACATGCATTACAATACTTTCTTTAAGCGTTTATGCATTTATAGGGAATAACTTACCACCTCTAAAGTTTTCTGTACGGTTAAACGATGGCGACGATAACAAATCAAACTGGGACAATGTCATGTCGGACGCTATTTCTACAGATTTTCCGCTGCCAAAACGCCATTCATAAACTACCTCTTCCAGCGAGTAGGCAACTATTATAGGAAATCAAATGAAAAATACATAAAAGATCATATTCAATGAAAAAGGCTATATTATATGTAATAATCATCCAATACCAGTTCCCCATTCATAAACATCGTCTAGGCGGCAGACAACTATAATAGAAATAACATAATGCCAAATCTATATAAGGCCACATCAGAGACTAGTTTTACAGACCTCCCGGTGCAAATTTACAAAATACATCGTACATTGTATTGGCAACTTGTATTTGCATTCATTCTGACTTCATTATTGTATCAAGTTTTGTTCAGCTATCTCTATCCGTCCAAAAATTGAAGATTAAAGACACGTATTGCATGCATGTGCAATACAGTCATCGCAGTGTTCAGAAATTATACACAGTTGAATCATTTGCAATCCATAATCAAGGTACAGAGTGGATTAAATGACAATTGAACCAACATATGACAATAATCTTGACGGTACGGACCCGACTTGTAAGTACGCAGCAGCATACACATATGAAGCAAATGATCCTATAAACAAGACAGCACACACAAACAATGGCACCGAATATAGTGGGATTACTTACAGCTGCCTACGTGTAAAGGACAACTCTGGGAATCCAGTGGGTATTTTTCCAGATGCATTCTGCAAGTAGCTTTGATGGTTAATCTACAAAATACAAGAATAACGTAATCATACGCATATGATTACACACCGAGAATTCCGAGATTGTTATACTGACATAGCAATAGTAATATAATAGAATATACCAAATATTGTTCAAATCGACCTTATGTTACTACACACTTTTGTTTCGAATAGAATAAAATAAATTGATTGACGGATTTCAAGATAATATGATGTAGATTCTTAAAAAAACAGCAGCTAACAAACACAAGCAATATATTAACATGATTCACGTCCACAGTTGGTTTACCTTTGAGAATACAATACCGTTCCATTTGCATTTATTCGAAAGAATTTGTTCGGCATCGGTACCATGTGCACATATGATTTTCCACCATTTAAAAATATGGTATCAGGGTACCAGAGACGCTCTAAGACCTTGACGTTCAGCGATATGTTTGGCATTGTGACATTCAGGGCAAGCCTTTTGTCGACCCAGGTTTGTCGAAAATAGCAATCCATTGAGTAATCCTAAATATTTAAACAAAATTCGAGTTAAAGCAATGTATCAAAGCAAAACTAAAATTGTTATTAAAAACACAATGCACAATAATCAGTATCATGCAAAGGGTAAAGTAAAATACTATATAATAATCCATTGTTTTAATAAAATGTATGACTGGTGTGGAAACGTGTGCATAATCTGAATAAGAAGCCATATGATCTGGCTTCTCTTGGTGGCATATTTACTCTGACATATCAAACATGAGTCATACAGAAATCACAGCATTAAAACGCAATGGCACCGTAGGTCAGCACTGCACCACAAAGGCACCGTAGGTCTGCACTGCACCACGATGGCACCGTAGGTCAGCACTGAACCACAATGGCACCGTAGGTCAGTACTGCACAACAATGGCACCGTAGGTCAGTACTGAACCACAATGGCACCGTAGGTCAACACTGCATTTCAATGGCACCTTAGGTCAGCACTGCACCAAAATGGTACCGTAGGTCAGCACTGCACCACAATGGCACCTTAGGTCAGCACCACTGCACCACAATGGTACCATAGGTCCCCACTGCACCAAAATGGTACCGTAGGTCAGCACTGCACCATAATGGCACCGTATAATGGCAAGCTTAAATCGATTTTAAGTGTACACAGCCACGCTATTATCCTATCTTCAGTGCTCATAAGGTCAAGAGAGTGTAAATAAAAGTACACCAAGGCACACGGGTCTATAGGCAAATAATATATACCCGTTTACATACCCTTTTCAACTTAACAACTCTTCCACAAATTACTTGAGACAAAGAGATAATTTTGCAATCATACTCTAAGATACTTAATGCATGTATACTCACGGTCAATGAAAACGCACCACAAAACAAATCCTTTTAAAAGTTAGAATGTGAGGTTTTTGGACAAAATATGATATAATCCATGTAACGAGTAGACATTTAAGTTATGTTTATCTGGATTTACTGCATTCAACATTGGTGTTATGAATGCACGTGCATTTCCGTTATTCTTCATTTACATCGCACAAAGAAATAATTTTCTAAAATTGAGTCATGGCATAATACTATCTGACGTCAAACCATAAAAAGGTCAGTAAAACCAATTGAAATTTATTCCGAGACAGATTAATGCAGATTGAAATTTAGTGAAACAGTTTTCTTTTTATAATTAGTCATATTAAACAATGTTAAATGACAATGTAAATAATGCGTAACTGCTTGTCATAAAAGCCTACCAATACATAACTAAGACGATTTAGGTATCATGATTAAGTACTTAAAAAATACAAATGTAGGTTCAACAGTTTTATTTCAAATGATTTGCGAATAATCCTACAGCATAACAATATAGATTCAATGGTGCGTTTTCATTGACCGTCAGTATATATATATGGGTAATTTTCGTAGGGCGGCGCAAATGTAACAGGTAGTACAAGCCGAGAGATCCAATCCAGCCAAGAGATCCAATCCCCTGGCTGCTTATAGTGCCATGTGTTTAATTGCTGACATATTGCTCAATTGGCAATAACGTATACGTGTACTCGCCAAACCAAGACAGCTCTCTGATGCAATTATCTTCAATACTGATATCATCTTGTAAAACATTCTGAAAACACTATTACATTATATGAAATTACAATCCCCCTAGTTTTCTTGTACTCACCAATCGTATGGCATACCAGCAATAACTCTCCATATGAACCGTGTGAAGAAATTAAAAGCAAAGCTTTATCGAATCCTCTAGATCCATTTAGCTAATGAATACGGCTCAGGGAATTATAGGTTCAAAACATCCACATCGAATGAATACCAAATGTGTTAAAATGGATAACATTGTCGCAACAAAAGTTATATAGACCGACTGCACACGGTAGTTTGTCATGAGAACGAAATAGACGCGTATGATGTAATATAAAATGATTCAACCCGTAAGGAACATAATTATACATATTATGTTGTATGGCAATCTGAGGCAATAATAACTATACATGTAATTCAATGGAATGTTTCGGTCAAATGTGTTAGGTATTATTGCTTGGGGTGCTTGCTTGAGCGAACCGGTTTTCAGCAATATAAACTTGATATTAAAAGGTACTGACACGACAGTCTGTTTATCGCGTAGATTACCTTAATGTTTTAAATAAACATTCCTTTTGCTATTTATTTTTCAAAAATTCGACATTACGCACTATAATAAGCATGGCGGTTAATGTATGCGATATGCTTTAAATTGGGAGCAGTTATGTTTGTGCTTTATGTTTACTTTGTGACGTGTTGATTACACCGCAGCATCTCGGTTCTGAGTTTGTATTCCGTTTTGTATTGTTTTTTCTTAATTAAGCGACATATATTCGTTTAAGCCTTTATTATGTCAAAAGGTTCATATATGCATGATAATCTAATGAGGTATCAAGTAAAGTGTGTCGGAGCAAACACAAAACAAACCTTACTGAAAAAGGCAGCCCCAGTAGCGCTGAAATAATACTAAGTCGAAAACTTCACGGATGTAATTTTAAAATAGTTAAATTTGAATACAATACAGTAATAAACAAAATGATAAGCACTTTTCGTTTATAATAAAGCGTAACGATAAATGTGAAATGTACGTTACCATACTTGTCTCGCTGACGGGTCCCATTGATCGAACGAGTATATCAGTCTTTATTACCAATGGGTGTTCTGAAATATAGTTAAATAATTTAAGGGATATACGGACATTGTGAATCAATCAAATTAGCTAGACTGTTTATTCTTTGTCAATTTTTACTTGAAAGCTTCCAGTAAATTTTAAAAATCGGGTAAAGAAAAATGGATTTATATTTTTCATCATTAGTTTATTTACCACATGTTTTACTAAAGTAATGCTGCATTAAATATAACAGTAAATGATATTCAAATGCATTACATATAACAGTAACAAAGGCATTAAATATGACAGTAATAGTCTAAATAACTTAAACATAACATATAATTATATTCCAAAGGCATTAAGTGTGACAGTGAGTAATAGTCCGAAGGCATTAACTATACCATTTAGTAATAAAAAGCATTGCATATAACATGTATAACATATAGTATTATTCCCAAGGTATTGAATACTAAACCATTAAATTAATATTCCGAAATATTTTATTTTTAGGTCTTCGTCTTCAAAGTGTTTGTGTTTATTTATTTATCCGAAATCATAATTATGGTAAATTGTAGAAAACCTCTTAATTAGCAGAAAAAACAGTATGAAAGGCAAAACTGAAAGGAGACCATCAGAATACACTTTATTACCTTTTATTTAGTCAACATATGAACATGTACACTATAGAAATGTGAGTAATAACATGTTAAATAAGTGTGTCACGTGACGTCACATACGAATATAAAATAGTTTACTTTTCTATTTTACTTTTACATTTCCATTTGAAACTATTTCGATGGAAGAAATAAATAAATTATTTTTTCCCATGACCTGTACCGTGTTACACGATATGTAAGAAAAACACCACTAATCTTGGGAAATAAACTATTTAATAAAAGAAACCATATATCACCTCCGAAACCTGGTCTTAGTCTTCTATCATAGCCTTCCAGCAATCTGTCCAATTCCATCGTCATGTTTTCGTGTACACCGCCAAACTTTGCTGTTACATAGGCCAGAATAAAGCTGAAAAGTTGTGAGAATATATACAGAATTGGCAAGAAATAGTAGACAATAATGACTAGTTAAATGACAAGTCTCGGTTTGAGTGCGACTGTTCATGAACAGTAGTGAACTATGCTAGCTACCGATCACGCCCTCTAGCTCCGGGTTGAGCAGAACTCAATATTCATAAAATCTATAGTACATAATGTTAACCATCCCGAAGATGGCATACAAAAAACGTAAATGATCGGGTAAAATACTTCAGCGTGATTCAATTTCGTTTAAATATCCACATACCGATTCTAAAAGTCCACTTTTTTTTATTAAACTTAACCTATTTTTATATCTATATTTACCCTTTCCATGAAACAAGAAACTTTCTTCGTTGTGTCCAAAAATGTCAAACAATATCTGCGTCCCTCTTTAGATTCTTGATACTATTTCAAATACTCCTCAGGTTATGCTTTCAACCAATTGTTTCAGACGCCGACCAAAGCACATAAATTAAGAATTAGTTTGATTCATAAGAAATGTAGTCTGATACATCCTTGCAACTGTCAGATATAATATAAACATTGTGCAAATTGTGAGAAATAAGAAACGGGGAAATAAATAATGCAACAGACAATGTAGTGTTAGCATTTAAAAAGAATGTTGGCGTACGTTCAATCAAACAAGCCTTATTATTGAGAATTCTGGCAAACTCGGAACAAGGTGAAGGATTTATCAAAATCAGGTGGGAAACACAATGTGACCATTTGCAGGTTCTTCTCAAAAAGGATATAAAAAGCGCATTTTTTAATACTATGACGTCATAGTTTTAAATTGCAAAATTTATAAAAATGATAATTTACTGATTTGCCAAAAATAAAAAATAAAATTAAGATATATATTACAACAACCGTATATAATAAACATACTCAAATGTAATAATGTCTTACATGAACATGATTTTGCACTTATTTGCAGTGTGTTTCCTTGCAATCCATGCTATTTATAAATATGACGTCATAGTTTTCAAAATGGCGAATTCCATTTCAACATATCATGCGTAAACATGTGTTCCCATGTGTAAACAACTTCAATGGACATCTGCTACAACTTTGACAACAACAACATAGCTTTTTGCAGGTTGGATTGTAACGGAAAAACGTATGCCATGTTGATTTAAGTACTTCAAAGGGTTACTCCCTGATAAATACTTATGATATTGTCACTGTTATTACGTTGGAAAACTACACAAAAGAAATTGGTGGTTTCAACTTTTCCGTATAAAGAAATCGAAGTAGGTTGTACATCACCTGTAAAGATATACACATGAGGTGGCACCGTAGCAAATAATTTCTACCGTAGAATGGGTTCTCGTTCGAATATAGTTTCATGAAGATTTCCTTGAAACTTTACTACCACAGTTAAAGGAAACAGTAACATGAGAATATTAAAATAAAAACACCTGCATGCTTATAATGAGTTATCTAAAACATATATCTTGTTTTGAAATAAACAAGTAGTTTCACTTAATATTTATGATTCGTCGTATTCAGTAGTTAGTAATTGGGTTTGTGAGTGACAAAAGCTCGTCTTTTATAGCAATAACGACCTGTGATTTTTTTCTTAACTCTAACACTAGTAGGTAAATAAATCATTTATGATTCCGGATACCTCATATTTGATTTAGCAATCCTTCATATTAGCAGTGCATTACACCAGGAAAATATCACCCAGTAAAACCAAAATACCATTAGTCGTTTCAACATGTTCAAAGAGCTTAGTTTATATGTACACTAACGTAAATGCTTTATACCAAAACGTTTTGAACATTTGCTCGAAGACCGACTACTAAAAGAATGCGAAATCCATCAGACTGTACACGTTCAATAAACCATTGTTCAAACAAAATTAATGCTCTTGGGGAAATAAGATTTTGTTAACAAAGCATCTTTATCAATATTAATAAATGCCAATGGTTATCTAATGAATTTATCCCATTTATCTTTCTTTATACGCTTGACTCAAACTTGGCAAGACATTCGTTCTCTTCAGAATATAAAAAAAAATCTTACACGGGTCCAACAGAAGTGCTTGACATGCCAATAATCGCCTATAAATGTAAAAGAAAAACTTCATAACAGTAAAGATCATATCATGTATGTGGTTATATAAGACAAACATTGCACACGGGAGATGAGCTTAGACATCCCACTTGCGCTCGTTTAGAGGTGTATGGCGACTGTAAAGCATCTTTCCGCACTACGAATCAGTGGGTGTAATTACTTACTCGTCCGTTGGGATTGTTAGAGCCCAGCCATTGAGCCTTTATAGCAGAACACAGTTTAAACCGGTGATAAGGTGTGTGAGATGTGTTGCACCTTTTATTACCTCTTATGAACGGACTCAATAAACGTAGATATAAATTAAATTCGATGCAGCATTCAAGAACCACAGTAAACCAAAACACGCGCACGGAAAAAATCAATAATAAGCATATGACATATGACATCACAAACATAAAAGGGTTGACAATAGGGCTACCACATTGGAACGGTCAGTGGCAAAAACAGAGTCTGATACTTGTTTGTGTTCGTTGATTCCAAGGGATCCCATGTTCAGCAAAACAGTGTCAGTAAAGCCATATGCCATTTCAAAGACAATCATCAAAGTAGAAATACTCATTAACAACAATAGAAATGTAAATCGCATGTAAGTTTGTAGAGAGAAAATAAATTGTACACAAGAGGACTAGATAATAGTACCGCCTTTAAAAACGCCAAATAATGTATTGAACGTTTAAGGTTGTTTCAAAATTACAGAATAAACAAACATGGCCAAACCAATTTATGCAAACACATTTATGCAAAACACGAAACATAAACACATATTTATCAGAACCGTAAAAAATGTAATCAACTTTTCAAACAATGCTTTTCATATTTAATGACTTGTGTGAACATATAACAGTGTTTCCAGACAATCTTACTAAGCGCTCCGCTGCGGGTTCAAATCCCACTGGGAGCTCGATTAGAAAGAGAAAGTGTCGATTCTTACGGACGGCGGGTGGTATTCAGTACTGATTCAACCCAGGAATAGGTGCGTGGTCTGCCTCCACCACTCAAAGTCAAGACCGTCATACATAGCCTGACATATGCTGAAAATGACGTTAAACACCACCATAACAAATAAAAAACTGGAAGTAAATTGTTAAAAATCCATATAAAATCGTGCATAGGACACAAGCGTTGCGTACCTTTATCCAACCAACCTGGTATTTGATGCTCGACAAAGTACACCAGTTTTGTCCAATTATCATCAGTCACGAACTGACTAAAACAAACAGACATCTTTTAAAACACGAACAATGGATGACCTTGACTTGTTGCCTTTACTTTGAAGCTATAACCTCGCATTGACTACCATAGATAAAATCAACACGTTTTCATCCAAATACTTCAAGTGGTTTTGAAGTTGTATACTGGACACGAACATGTAATTACCTTGAAATGTGATTTTTACATTTAAACATACGACGCCGTGTGGTGCGCGACATACCGACTATAATTATCTCAAGGTGTTTTGAAGTTACAGACCCGATTTGAAATGTGTATGTATGAAATACTGGTATCCATTTCCCTATCCCGCTTTTTAAAAAAAAAATAAATATTGTTTACTCATTTATTTTTAGTTTTTAAATTCAAGTTTTATTATGAAGTTGGACATATGTTGAATCATAGTTCCAGTAGACATGGTAGAATAATTCAAATACATAAACTTTTCAAGAACGGGCTGTGTTGCTTAGCAACGCTTGCTCGACCTCAGCCATTAAGATATATATTTCGTTGCCGTGCCAAAAACTGCCTATCTATCTGACTCGTTATAGAAAAGTGATTGGATTAAAAAAAAAAGAGAATGATAATCAAAATAAAACCTTGAAAATACGGTATACCTAGACATTTATAAAAATAAATATATTAAAGGCACCAACCCGCCAAAAAAAGACACAGTTATTCTACAAAACCGTTAATCAAAACTCTATCCAGATGTTCAGGTCATATAATAATGTATGTTTCCCAATTAAAAGTAAATGAACTTTAACGGGTTCTTAAAATATGAGTTGGTAACTCTTAATTCAACGCTCCAGTTGTGGGGTTTAGCCTGGCTGGTGAAAGCATATTGTTTCAATGTAGTTTTAATTCTCAAAATATGTAAGTTATATATATAGACCTCGTCGTCAGTAGGTTTAGAAATAGTGTACCTGTTTTGCAAACATTTGGCTGTTGTTGGCGGGATAGCTACTTTAACAATTGATTACAAATAGTAACATATATATAATAATTTATTGTTAGATGCTATTTACAATACTAATCATTTGTTTAAAGTTGTTTTGCTTTACCTATTATAATGCTTATATAGACAATATGAGTATATTCCACGCTGTTGTAGATATAACGCATAACCTTTGATCGAGTGGGAAAGTTAACAAAGAAATGAAAGGCATCGTTGAAATCGAAGTTTATTCTTTATAAATAGTATCGTTCACGGTAATAATCGTGTCCTTATGACAAGTTAATACTTCGTTCATCTGAATATTGCCGTATATTATCTTTGTTCCTCTCGTTTTTTTGTGTATCAGGTGATGAACACTTTTATTGTTTGGCCACAAGTGTTTTCGTATTCGTGATGTTACTTTGTATGGACGGTAAATAGTAACCTTTTGAAAATTCCTGTTTTACTATGGCTGCTTTTAACATCGTAAGCTCCCATATAATTTTGGTGGCAATAATTTAAATCAGCCTAGTTTAAATATGTATCATGTTCAGGAGGTTGTTTTTAAAATTATAAACACTCGCAAGATATTTAAAACTAAGCACAGTTTACATACTATTTTAATTGTCAAGCTGCTTCCAATGGAAAGAACTTACCACGCGACATTATAGATGTACCACCAGTTTGTTTGATGCAAACCGATTACTAAAAGAAGAACTTAAATGTGATCCATCAATTTGTTATTGGTGTTTGAACGCCTTGAAAGATCCAGCTCAACGGTATGCACCTAAACAGTATTGGAATGGTAAAATATTTCAAAAACCTTCGAAGAGCAGTTCTCCGTTGTTTGAAACCGTAACATGAACACATCTCTATTTACAATGGTATTCATTGACATTTTAGGATTGAAAATATTTGTTTTCGATTATAAGCTACAGAAATATAAATGAACATTGTGTTTTTCAATTATGTTCCTATTATTATTATTTATTGTATTAATTATTTTCATAATACAACTGTTCCAAAAGATGTTGTTTTGTTCAGTCTAACAATGTCTACATTTCCTGTTCGACTTTTATACGCCTTGCACAACAAGTTAGAGAATCCCCATGTGACATCGACATCAAATACATTTCCGCATGCCACTGATTTCAGTCGGCGGTTCGCCTCGTGAGACGCTGCTGTCAATCAATTTTGACACAGATTAGACTCGACTTATTGTTTGTGTATATCATGACCTCGCCAAGGCATAAACGAGCGTTTCTCAGCGATGACTTTCGAAAGTTAATTATAAAACGCATTGAACGTGGTGGAAATTAGTTTAAATGGTAACTTTCCTCGTGGTAGCCTAATTCATGTTTCAAACACTCTTTGTATACATCAAACCACAGTAAAAGCTATTTAGCACCGGTGGTGCATGACATGTACAGTGATGCCATCAAAACAGTAATCATATTTCACCTTAATGTCAATATTTTACTCGCTACCCAATTCTTTCGAAAAAGCCATTTTTCATTTCTCACTACGCGACACGAAATGAAGTTATATACATCTAGAACAAATACACGGTGCCGAACAGAAACAATGAGGGCAGAACAAATGTTTGACGCGCATTTTGACAGGTCAATCTTTTGATGTTCATTATTGATAGACCAACAGTTACACGCTGGCACATCTCGGGCTAATCGGAACTGATCAGGCAGGCTCTCAAAATTGCCACTTGTGATGTAAAACATGTAAAATCAATGTCTGGTTGCGCTTTAAATGTTGATAATGTCCGGGTAAACGCTTCTCGTTTTCAACGAGGCGAGAAAGGTTAAGACAGTACAACACAGTCGAACCGCTGATTCGCTGCAAAATTGAGTTTCTCTAACTTGTTGTGCAAAGGCGTTTTACTTTTAATATTTTATAAAAAAACACGACATTGCTGATCTGTACTGTGTTGAATCGATTGATCAGCTATTTCATTATCGAACTGGTGAAATAAACATTTTAGAATTTTTATATATTTGGAAAAACACAAAACAACAGAAAACAGCAACTGTTACAACACAAAACAACACAACTTAAAACACACCAAAAACATTTAATTAAAATATACGGGTAGTAGAATATTATTATTATGTAATAAGTGGATACTAATTCCCAATAGAAAGTATCTCTTTTCTGTCTAAGAACTCTCCAGAAATAGTAGTCATGTAGTCATGCACTTTAAATGCATATATCCTATTATAGAATAATAGGAGAGAATATGATACTATTTGATTTGTGTTCTAATCATTTATTTCTATTGTACATGTTGTACGGATAGTATCATGCTGTAAATATGAAAAGAATAAAATTTATTTACACTATAATATGGAGTTTGTTGGGACGAGCATACATCTGCCGATCACTTCTTACAACAGAAGATTCGAAAGTCGAATGGTAGTGCAGACCAGCCAGAACGCAGTCATCATAACCAACACATTTACCACAATAAGTATATATTTTTATAAATATTTAAAAATAAAGTCTGACGCATAAAATCGCATAATGGTTGGCAATAGGGGTATCGCCTTGTATGGGCAATGACAAACATGGCTGTTTAAATCGGGTTCTATGGTGGACGAACGCTCGTATGGTCATCTCTTTCAAACGAAACAGTGTAAATAAAGGAAACCCCACCAGGTGGTATAGTCTAGTAAACTAGGCACCATTTATAGGCGATATCATTATTGTTTGTTTGTTTGAATGATAATTTACGTCAGTTATTGCACAGTTTAGGCCATATATGACGGTCGATTTTATATGGTTTGCCTTAGACCACTCCATTTTTTCTGGGTAGAACCAGTACTGTATTTCTCCCGCCATCCGTAAGAATTGACACTTTTCACTGATAAATTGAGAATCCACAGCGGTAAGAGGCGGGAAGGTTTACAACGCAACGTGTTAAACCCTCGACCCCGGATGCGTCCGGAGATAGACACACAGAGATAAACACATATAGGATATATATATATTGATGATTTAACTACATTTTAAAACCACGATTTTAATTTATATATACAATAGAATTGTTTCCTTAACTTAATCATTACGTTCTTACTTGTAATTGTATTTCCTGAACCACAACTCACTGATATATGAACAATCGGAGTATTGTATCACAAGCCTTATTCATTTACATGTAAGAACTATACTCGGTGAATAATTATTTATGTTTTTAAGTTTTAGACATGTTTTCTGTACATCATCTCTTCATGCAGCTTCATTATGCATATTATCTTAAGTAAATAATAAAGACGCGATGTCTTTAAGGTAATAATAAATATTCGCAAAAACATAGTCTACACTACACTTTCTGAAATAGAAGAAAGACAATAAGATATTTGTTTTACAAACATCTCACCTGTATGTGACATACACTCGGTACAAGCAATTTACCATTTATATCCAGCAAAGACATCGTTTTAAAACGACAAAAAAAGCATTTATATAATTTCCATGAAAGAAATGTTCACGAAATCCACGCGTTTACCATTTAACAGTTACCACAACTGACACAAACCGATAAACAGACGCAATCACAATTTCAGAAGCACTCAATTATGACAGCATTTGAAGAAGCAACCGGTAATATATATCTGATATTGTATGATATATCAACAGTGTTATATCAGAAGTACCATACTGGGTTAATTGGGGGAAGTAATAGTGAATTCTGTAATATCCACATTTCACCCATACTGTCTCTATTGATTAAACATTTCCAGGATTGGGAATATAAGGAGTAACAACCTTTCCTGGATGATAGAACGCTAATGTTAAAAAAAAGAAATATAAAACGATCGGACAGGGAAAGTAGCATTCAAGGAGGACAGTCAACCACAAAACACAGAAACAAACACTCAAACAGACAAACAAGAAGGCAAAAGCAATAATAAATGCAAACGACATCACAAACACAAAAGGGTTGACAATAGGACTACCGCCTTGGAACGGTCAGTGGCAAAGTAGGCCACATGGGGGTTTAAACCGGTTCTAGAGTGCATCAAACCTCACACTTACCCTACTTCATCCCATTAAAACAGGACAGTGTAAATAAAGAAATCCCCGCCATGATAACCTTTGAAGAAGAAACTTATAGCTGTGTCCAATCTTGATAGGCTAAAGTTTATTAGTTAAGAACAGTAAACAACTCAATTAAACTTAAACGAGTATGAAAGTGGAACTTTGGAAACTGCCGAACACGATAAATATGAAATATTGCAGAGTCGGTTTGATTGAGACTGTTCATGAACGGTAGTGAAATATGAATACTACGTTTCACGCTCCCTACCCACGCGTTGAACAGAATTCAATATTCATAAAATCAATGGTGCAGAATTTTAATCATCCCGAAGATCGCATGCATATGGCGGTGGAAATGCTAATTTTATTGTCATAATTTCAGGTCCAGCGAGATATGGTCCCAGTATCTAACAAAATTCTATGCAAATACGTTTAAAATGAATATTTATGCATATAAACATCGCTTTAGATACAAATGACAGATCCGCAAACGAACACGAAAACACGCGATGCTGGAAATAATGTCTTTTAAAGGTATAATGCATGGACATTTAAATTTAATAAATCCATTAGACTTGCCTTTACATTTTAAGTAACAAGTAGAACAGATTCATGATTTGTTGAAATGAAGTTTTATCATTAGACCTAAAGTATAAAGCTAAAGGAAAAATGTCCATAATAATACATGTATGTAAAATATTCAAAAGCAATAGCATACAGCTGCGTACTATTTAAAAACGAGATCGTCCGTACGGATTGACACAGAGACACAGCCTGTTAAATCTATAACATGTGTAGCATGTGACTGACCCTTCCGCAACAGAACTTTGATTAACTTTCCAGAGTCCTTGAAACGAATGGTGGTAATAGCTGTTTCGTTTATATGATTTTTTTTCTTCTGATTTGATTTTCCAGATTAATAAACGACCTAAGAAGTCTCCAGTGTCAGCTTGATTTATTTCTTCACCAAGTGTTACAATTAAGAAAAGAAAAAGCTAACACATTCAATCAAGATTGTCGTTGCACATTGGGTATATTATCTTGTCTGGTGTGTCAAAGGTATTTCGGCATTACAGACTTATGGTCCGGGCAAGCATTATAAAAATAATAAATGTGAAAGTGCCATAACGTTAATTTGAATGAAGATAGAGTTATGGTTCTTATGCTCTACACTTTCTATCATTGCCCTCTATCATTGTTTGAAGTTTCATTGCTGTCCCATAAGTAGCTTTTGAGTTATGGTACGGTCAATATATTTGGCGAGTGGATAGACGGACTTAAAAAGCGGCAAGCGGCAAGTATATTCTTTTCCTTCGAGGAGCATACACATTGATGAAGTTTGTAATTTAATTACTAAACACGTGTACTATTATGAGTTGACCAGTTCATTATGATTTGTAGGTAAGATTTATAACCCGATGCTTTCTTAGCAATAGTTTGAATATGTTCATTTAAATAATGTCTTTCTTAACAGAAGAACACTTACTTATATGGTTGCCATTTAGGAATACTCTTGTCCAAATATATGTGTTCAGTTGTAATAACGATTTTGTTTGAACTGGGGTTCGTTGATTATAACAGCTTCTCATTTATAATCTGGAGTGACACTCAGTGACTTTTTGCCACTGACCGTTGTCAAACTTTTATTTTATTTTTAGTGGCCAGAACGGTACTAAATAAGTATTTATCAATGTCGTTGTTGCATGCGTGTTTGATTAGTTTGTGTGCATGCTACATTTCCTGTTTGACTGTAGTATATAATGTTATGTTTTGTCTGTATGTTTTTACTTTGGTTTCCTTATTCTTAAATATATCACAGTATCAGCACATTGATGAATGTTATAATGGTATTACTAAGCAAGTTAACCATGTTGACGTAAAGTTTCCCTGGGGGATATGTCTTATTCGATGTGCGTTTAGCAATTGTCTTAATGCGACGCAATAAATAATGTCTTTCTCACTGGCAAAGAAATGTTATAACTACATAAACAGTCTTGCACATTACGTATTATATACGACGGCGTTGCATTTTCGATTTATATGATTTCACTTATCAATGCTAAACACAACTTCGCTGTTTTACAATTACAGAAGACACATTAACAATTTTTACATGAAATATTCCATTGGGGATGTTTCTCAACAAATGCTTTTTATCAATCGATTTAATGGGATGAAACACACGAAACATGTTTTGTTCACTATGCTGACTTTGATAGTTGCACTGAACATAAAATCATGAGTTCAGTAAAATTTAAACATTTTACTCTTAGCTGTTGTATTTATATGTCATATGTTTCCGGAGCACGGCTCTCTTCTGGCCACATCTTAGCCACATGTTGGTTATATTTTTTCAAATACATTGTTAAAAGTTTGACTAAGAATATATTTTCTCGATATTCAATAATAACTATTCCAAATCCAACTTTATCGAGACAACATTAGCATTTTGCTCGTACATATTAATAGTACATATAATTAAATAAAAAAAAGGATTGGAAAGTATTTAAGTATAAACAGTAATAACTATTTTACTTCGTATAAACACATTAAAACGTTTCTTATGGATTTAATTTAATAAAACATTCATTTTCATCGCCTTTTCATTGAGTATTCGACCGGTGACCAACACATATTCATTTTATTATAACCACATTGCTGAAAACTGTCCTTCTTCGCGGCTCTGTATTGTGAAATTGATTTTCATAACTTTTAAAAAGAAAGATATAAAATTCGGGTTCTAGGGTGCACTAAAACCACACACTTACCCTATTGTCATCCCAAGTAACCGGGGCAGTGTAAATAAAGAAATCCCGCCATGAAATATTCTCTAACAAACAAGGCAGAGTTAAAAGGCAATATAAGTAAAACACCTAGATGCTCGTGTATTTATAAATACAAAAAAAAAGCCTAGAAAGCCACAATGAAGGTACTCGATGACTTGGCAGAAGCCAGAGCAACAAGAGAATAAACCATTGAAGGCACGACAAGATACGTTCAATAAACAAAGACTATTTTTCTTAATACATTTATTTCCGATTCTATAACTAATATAGTAACTTACTGATTATTTTTAAACATTTGGTCCCTACCGGCAGATATGTACAAATCTTAATAGCCAATGTACAAATTTATGCACAATTGTTAAAATGCTTGGCCAACTACAATTATATGTACAATTCTTAAAATGCTCAACCAATTGTCCAAATCTACGACTCATTCGTCCAGATCGTTTCCAAGGATATGATATAGATTAACGAGACAAACGGCAATCTTGATTTCTACATAACTTGCGTAATTCCATATCATTATTAATAGTTATTGAAATAGTTTTGAGTACTAATAAATGTTGATTTTAATTAATTAATAATATGATTAAAGCAATTGTAATAACGAAGAACAATTGAAAGCTTCCATTTGTATTTCTTTTATGTAAATATATGCAATCAGTTTTAAAGTAAAAACTATGCTTAGTTAATACTATTTGAGGTGCTAATTTTAACGCTGGATAATTACTTCAAGATTGCCGTTTGCCCATGTTTCTATATAAGGTTGTATTTACATGTTGTCTTGAAAAAAAAAAAAAACTTCATCAGTAAGATTATATGGCTTACATATTGGCTTGTATATAACAAAAAAGGGATGTTTCAATAGCCACTAAGCTCGTCTAATTTCGTACTCGTAGTGCATTTAGATGTAAACAAAGTCTGTAAATGCCGCTTTAATACCTTTGACACAACAGGCATTTACTCTAAACAAGTTTATGATCAATGTGCAACGACAAACTCGATGGAATGTATTTGCTGTTTCTGTTGTTAAATGCAATACTTGGTGAAGAAATAGATCCAGCTGACACTGGAGACCTCTTAGGTCGTTTATTAATCTAGAAAATCAGATCAGAAAAAAACACATCATGTTAACCAAATAGCTATTACTACCAGTCATTTCAAGGACTCTGGAAAGTTAATCGAAGAAGAAGGATAAACATATCGGACAAGGAAAGCAGCATTCAAGGACGACAGTCAACCACAAAACACAAAAACAAACACGCAAACAGACAAACGTGTGTGTGTGTGTGTGTGTGTAATTCTAAGGTTTATAGTCCGTTCGCCAACGAACACGTCAGGGTATACCTGACGCGAAGGGCACAATTGAGTCTGGACTTTGCAAACAGACAAACGAAAAGCAAAAGTAATAACAAGAGGCCCAAGAGGGCCTGTGAACGCTCTACTGGCTGTTATACCATTGATGAATCGAGTCGTACTACATGGTGTCTAGAGTGTACACAAGGTTTTTCAAGTATTTGACCTAGTGACCTAGTTTTTGATCCCATGGGACCCATTTTCGAACTTGACCAAAATATAATTAAGACAACATTTCGACAAAGTTTCATCAAGATCGGGTCAGAAATATGGCCTCTAGAGTGTACTAGTGACCTAGTTTTTGACCCTGTGTGACCCTGTGTGACCCATTTTCGAACTTTAGCAAGCTATAATTGAGACAAATATACTGACAAAATTGCATCAAGATCGGGTCAAAAATATAGCCTCTAGAGTGTACACACGGTTTTTCCAAAGTTTGACCTAGTGACCTAGTTTTTAACACCATGTGACCCATTTTTGAACTTGACCAAGATATAATTAAGACAAACATTTTGACAAAGAGTGTACACAAGGTTTTTCCAATATTTGACCTAGTGACCTAGTTTTTAACCCCATGTGACTCATTTTCAAACTTGACCAAGATATAATTAAGACAAACATTCTGACAAAGTTGCATCAAGCTCGGGTCAAAAATATGGCCTCTAGAGTGTACACAAGGTTTTTTCAATATTTGACCTAGTGACCTAGTTTTTAACTTCATGTGACCCATTTCTGAACTTGATCAAGATATAATTAAGATAAACAATTTGACAAAATTTCATCAAGATTGGGTAACAAATATGACCTCTAAAGTGTACACAAGTTTTTTCAAGTATTTGACCTAGTGACCTAGTTTTTGACCCCACATGACCCATTTTTGAACTTCACCGATATTTCATTGGGACAAACATTCTGACAAAGTTTCATCAAGATCGGGTCAAAAATATGGCCTCTAGAGTGTACACACGGTTTTTCCAAAGTTTGACATAGTGACCTAGTTTTTAACACCATGTGACCCATTTTTGAACTTGACCAAGATATAATTAAGACAAACATTTTGACAAAGTTTCATCAAGATTGGGTCTGAAATACGGCTTCTAGAGTGTACACAATGTTTTTCAAGTATTTGACCTAGTGACCTAGTTTTTAACCCCATGTGACCCATTTTCAAACTTGACCAAGATATAATTAAGACAAACATTCTGACAAAGTTACAAGCTCGGGTCAAAAAAATGGCCTCTAGAGTGTACACAAGGTTTTTCCAATATTTGACCTAGTGACCTAGTTTTTGACCCCACATGACCCATTTTCGAACTTTACCGAGATTTCATTGAGACAAACAATTAAGATGAACATTCTGACAAAGTTGCATCAAGCTCGGGTCAAAAATATGGCCTCTAGAGTGTACACAAGTTTTTTTCCAATATTTGACCTAGTGACCTAGTTTTAACTTCATGTGACCCATTTTCAAACTTGATCAAGATATAATTAAGATAAACAATTTGACAAAGTTTCATCAAGATTGGGTAACAAATATGACCTCTAGAGTGTACACAATTTTTTTCAAGTATTTGAACTAGTGACCTAGTTTTTGACCCCACATGACCCATTTTTGAACTTGACCGAGATTTCATTAAGACAAACATTCTGACAAAGTTTCATCAAGATCAGGTCAAAAATATGGCCTCATGAGTGTACACACGGTTTTTCCAAAGTTTGACCTAGTGACCTAGTTTTTAACACCATGTGACCCATTTTTAAACTTGACCAAGATATAATTAAGACAAACATTTTGACAAAGTTTCATTAAGATTGGGTCAGAAATACGGCTTCTAGAGTGTACACAAGGTTTTTCAAGTATTTTACCTGGTGACCTAGTTTTTAACCCCATGTGACCCATTTTCAAACTTGACCAAGATATAATTAAGACAAACATTCTGACAAAGTTTCATCAAGCTCGGGTCAAAATATGGCCTTTAGCGTGTACACAAGTTTTTTCCAATATTTGACCTAGTGACCTAGTTTTTAACCCCACATGACCCATTTTCAAACTTAACCGAGATTTTATTGAGACAAACATTCTGACAAAGTTTCATGATGATTGCATCAGAAATGTGGCCTCTAGAGTGTACACAAGGCAAAAGTTAACGGACGGACGGACACCACACCATCCCATAAGCTCTGCTGCCCCTTGGCCAGTAGAGCTAAAAAAAGCAAACGACATCACAAACACAAAAGGGATGACAATAGGGCTACCGCCTTGGAACGGTCAGTGGCAAAGTAGGCCACTATGGGCTTAAACCGGTTCTAGGGTGCATTTCGAAGTTCATTTTCTAAAGGGTCAGTCACATGCCACACATGTTGTAGATTTAACAGGCTGCGTGCAGGGCAGAGTGAGCGTTTTCGTTTGATGTAAATTGAATGTTTTTTTTTCAACACGTTTTGTAAATAAGACGGCATAATAATACAAATTAGATCAGATCCTAACAAAATTCAATACACTATTGCAAACAATATATAAAATACCCTCCCATTAAAATCAACAACAACAGATCTTTGGACAATAAAAACAACATGGTTATCTATTTGTAACAATATATCAATAGATATCAATAAATGACACTTTTACCTAATTAAGAACCAGATAATTTGCTTAAGACTCTTTGCCCAAACTTTGAAAGACCTTTGACCTGTTTTAAAACATGTATCAAACATTTATCAACGTATGACGTCGACGTTGACATCATTGAACATGTCAAGCGAATTACTAAAGATGTTGAACGTGCGTCAGCGGTAAAATCAGTCAAGTGAACAATTCAATTATTTTGTCGATCTCTTTTACAGAATCTTGGAACACCACATCGTCATGACATGTTGACAATAGGCACCTTTCTGTTTCTTAACAGTTGAAAGTAGTTACTTATCAGCATGCAGTATCGATACGTTGCCAACGTTCAATACTGTAGAATACTAAAAGATTAACTCAATGCAAATATGAAAGCATACAATAAACGCATGTAACAAATGCGTATATTGACTTTGATAATCACAGGAGAACATAAGTCAAAGCTGTCTTGATGATAACAAAAAACAACGCTAAGGAAGTACACACAATTTCAATATGAATAACATTATATGAATATCATAATATGGAAATACAACCGTCCGTAAGAAGTGCATGTCATACACAAGATTGCCAATACTTTATTTCTTCAATCAATTCTTTTTTCATTTATGAGTTAAAAACGCATCATTTCACCAAATGATTAAACAACGATATAATTTACATTAATTTTCCCAAATGATCAAACACCGATATTAAATACATTATTTTACCCAAATGACCAAACACCGATATAATATTCATTAATTTACCCAAATGATCTGATATTAAATAAATTATAATGACCAAAACACAGATTTAAATACACTAAATTACTCAAATGATCAAATATAAACACCGATATTATACACATTAATTGATCCAAATCACCAAACACCGTTATTATATACATTAATTTACCCAAATGACCAAATACCGATATTTACCCAATGACCAAACACGGATATCATACACATTAATTTACACAAATGATCAAACATAAATACCTACATTATATACATTAATTTACCCAAATGATCAAACATAAACACCGATATTATATACAATAATTTTGCCAAATGATCAAACATAAACACCGATATTATATACATTGACTACCACAGATAAAATCAACACGTTTTCATCCAAATACTTCAAGTGGTACTGAAGTTGTAGACTGGACACAAACATTAAATTACATTGACACATGATCTTTTTTTATTTAACATACGACGCCGTTTGGTGCGCTACACACCGACTATAATTATCACAAGGGGTTTAAGAGTTACAGACACAGATATAATATGTTTGTTTATGAAATACTGGTATCAATTTCGCGATCCCACTTTTAAAAAAAAATAAAATATTTACTCATTTATTTTTAGTTTTTATATTCGACTTTCATTATGAAGTTGGACATATTTTGAATCATGTTTCCAGTAAACATGGTAGAGTAATTCAAATACATAAACTTTTCAAGAACGAGCTGTATTGCTTAGCAGCGCTGGCTCGATTTCAGCCATTAAGATATATATCTTGTTTCTCTATAGATAGCTTCTTAAATCCAAGTGTCTTCTAGTAAATATTTATAGCTATAATTTTCTTGAATTTTGGCTTAAAACAGGCAGAGCTGGCGTTCTCCCATCGACAATTTCTTTGAACTACACATATTAGTATTTTTATATGAGTAATTTAGCTATATTTATATGGTAAAATATCTTGCTTTATTAGCATTTATTTTGTTGTCGTGCCAAAATATGCCTACATCTATCTGACTCGTTATAGAAATGTGATTGGATTAAAAAAAACATAATAACTTGCACAATGACTGAAGTTACATGTTTTGTAAACTGTGGCTGTGGTTGGCGGGATAAGTACTTTAACGATTACAAATAGTAACCTATATATGTTTTTATAAACAAATGACATACTGGAGGGCAATCTACTGTAGATTATAGATTTTGTGAATTTATATCATCCCTTCTGCAACCGTGCATGCATGATTCTGCTATACGTTAGTTTAATTCATACAGAAATGTATATGCAAAGTACATTGTTTTCACATTTCATATATACTAAATAGTTGTATCTTTATATATTTACATTAATTCTTATATACTACTTCATTACCTCATCTTTCATCAGTTTCTGCGCACATTTTTGTGTCGACGTGCCGTAAAACACCATTTATTCATTCACATTTTATATATCATGTATATTAAAATATATAAAATCATTGTATGGTCCTACACTACTGTCAACAGGAAGATTAACGATAAACACAAATAAAACATTAAACAAGAGGGTCAGGATGGCCCTTGATCGCTTACCTGGTAATCATGGGCAATACGTCTGCTGTGTCTATGTGGGGAGGGGGTGGGGAGTGGGGGCAGTATATGGATGGATATGGATCAGGAAGCTTGTTTAAGCTTTTATTGATATTAACATTCCAAACGAATTTGGTAAAGATCGGATAAAAAGTGAATTAGCTACAAATTTAACAAGGGAAAATACAATATAGCATTTTTTATTAAATTATAGGGTCATAACTCTGTCGTAACTAAAAAGATCTAGCTGGTTTTCGAAACTGTGCAAGATTTCTTTGATATACAGCGATATACAGCGATTTGCACAACTAGACCTCATACTGATGCTTCCTGCCACATTTCGTAGAAATTCAACAAGCCATTTAGGAGGAGTAGTGCCGACAAGAAATTTAAAGTAAAAATCTCAATGTGCCATAACTCCGTCAAATATCAGCGAACCGGAACAAAAGCGCGACATACACAACTACACATCTTACCAATGTTTTCTGCCAAGTTTCGTCAAAATGAAAAATCAACGGACCGGAAAAAAACGCAATATGCACAATTAGACATCATACCAATGCATCCTGCTAAGTTTCGTCAAAACCAACACAGCGTTTAAAAAATGTTTAATGATAATAATAATAATAATTCAAATAACTATAATAAAAAAGAAATATAAAAAAAAGTTAAAAAAGAACATTAAAAATAATCAATCAATAAAATAAATAAAGAGCCTTGATTCGCCGCAAAGTGGAGCTTCTCTAACTTGTTGTGCAAGGCGTTTTATAATATGTTTTAAAAAAATCACGACATTACTGATCTTTAATATATTGATATATTAAACGCCTTTACTGGCCCTTATACGAGCACATGCGATTAGTCTCGCGCAGGAGTATGTGTATGATGCAATTCTCATTGAATCGATTGATCAGCTATTTCATTATCGAACTGGTGAAGTGAAAACATTACAACTAGTTAGAATTTTTTAATTTTTGGAAAAACACAAAACAACAGAAAACAGCAACTGTTACAACACAAAACAACACAACTTAAAACACACCAATAACATTTACTTAAAATTTACGGATAGTAGAATATTGTTATTATGTAATAAGTGGATACTAATTCCAAATAGGAATTATCTCTTTTCTGTCTAAGAACTCTCCAGAAATAGTAGTCATGCACTTTAAATGTATATATCCTGATATAGAGATTAATATGAGAGCATAATATACTATCTGTTATGTGTTGTAATCCTTTATTTCTATTGTATAGATAGTATCATGCTGTAAAAACGAAACAAATACAATTTATTTACACTATAATACGCAGTTTGTTGGGAAGAGCATACATCTGCCTATCACTTCTTACAAAAGTAATGTCAAAAGTCGAAAGGTAGTGCAGAACACCAACAATGCAGTCATCATATCCAACGCATTTACCGCAATAACTATATACTCTAATAAATATTTAAAAATTAAGTCTGACGCATTAACGCGCATAATGGTTGGCAATAGGGGTATCGCCTTATATGGGCAATGACAATAGGGGTATCGCCTTGTATGGGCAATGACACTAGGGGTATCGCCTTGTATGGGCAATGACAATAGGGGTATCGCCTTATATGGACAATGACACTAGGGGTATCGCTTTATATGGGCAATGACAAAAATGGGTGTTTAAATCGGGTTCTAGGGTGGACAAACGATTGTATTGTCATCTCTTGAAAACGGAACAGTGTAAATAAAGAAATCCCCACCAGGTTGTATAGTCTATTATACTAGGCAGCATTCATAGGCGATATCATTATTGTTTGTTTGTTTGAATGGTATTTTACGTCATTTATTGCACCGTTTAAGGCATATATGACGGTCGATTTTATATGGTTTGCCTTACACCACTCCATTTTTTCAGGTTAGAACCAGTATTGTATACCTCCCGCCATCTGTAAGAATTGACACTTTTCACTTAAAAATTTAGCTCCCAGCGGGATTCGAATCCACAGTGGTGAGAGGCAAGAAGGTTTACAACGCAACGTGTTAAACCCTCGACCACGGATGCACCCAGAGATAGAGACACAGAGATAGGATATATTTATGATTTAATTACATTTTAAAAACACGATTTTAATTTATATATACAATAGAATTGTTTCATTAACGTTATCATTACGTTCTGACTTATAATTGTATTTCTTGAACCATAACTAACTGATATATGAACAATCGGAGTATTGAGTTACAAGCCCTATTCAATTACATGTAAGAACTATTCTCCGTGAATTTCTTTTTTTTAAGTTTTAGACATGTCTTCTATACATTATCTGTTCATGAAACTTCATTATACATATTATCATAACTAAATAATAAAGACGCGATGTCTTTAAGTTAATAATAAATGTTGTCAAATTAAAACATAATCTACGCTACACTTTCTGAAATAGAAGAAAGACAATAAGATTATCAAATCTCTTTTTTTTTACAAACATCTCACCTGTATGTGACATACACTCGGTACAACCAACTTTCCATTTTATATCCAACAAGGATTTCGTTTTAAAATGACAGAAAAATAATTTCCATGAAATAAAATTTCACGAAGTCCACGCGTTTACCATTTAACAGTTACCACAACTGACACAAACCGATAAACAGACGCAATCACAATTTCAGTAGCACTCAATTATGACAGCATTTGAAGAAGCAACCAGTAATATATATCTGATATTGTCTGATATATCAACAGTGTTATTTTAGAAGTACCATACTGGGTTAATTGGGGAAGTAATAGTGAGTTCTGTAATATCCACATTTCACGCATACTGTCTCTATTGATTAAACATTTCCAGGATTGTGAATATAAGGAGTAACAACCTTTCCTGGATGATAGAACGCTAATGCAAGTCTGGTTAAGCATTAAAGACTTGTAGCTGTGTCCAATCTTGATAGGATAGTGTTTATTAGTTAAGAACAGTAAATAACTCAATTAAACTTAAAAGTATGAAAGTGGACCTTTGGAAACTGCCGAACACGATAAATATGAAATAGTGCAGTCTCGGTTTGATTGAGACTGTTCATGAACGGTAGTGAAATATGATTACTCCGTTTCACGCTCCCTACCCCCGGGGGGTTGAGCACAATTCAATATTCATAAAATCAATGGTGCAGAATTTTAACCATCCCGAAGATCGCATGCATATGGCGGTGGAAATGCTAATTTTACTGTCATAATTCCAGGTCTATCATTGTTTGACGTTTTATTGCTGTCCCATAAGTAGCTTTTTGAAATATGGTACGGTCAATATATTAGGACGAGCGGACAGACGGACTTAAAAAGCGGCAAGCGGCAAGTATATTCTTTTCCTTCGAGGAGCACATTGATGAAGTTTGTAAGTTAATTACTAAACTAGTACTACTATGAGTTGACCAGTTCATTATGATTTGTAGGTAAGATTTATAACCCGATGCTTGCTTAGCAATAGTTTGAATATGTTCATTTAAATAATGCCTTTCTTAACAGAAGAACACTTACTTATATGGTTGCCATTTAGGAATACTCTTGTCCAAATATATGTGTTCAGTTGTAATAACGTTTTTGTTTTAACTGGAACGCTTTGATTATAACAGCTACTCATTTATAATCTGGAGTGGCACCCAGTGACTTTTTGCCACTGACCGATATCAAACTTTTGTTTTGTTTTTGGTGGCCAGAACGTTACTAAATAAGTATTTATCAATGTCGTTGTTGCATGCGTGTTTTGATGGTTTGTGTGCATGCTACATTTCCTGTTTGACTGTAGTATATAATGTTATGTTTTGTCTGTATGTTTTTACTTTGGTTTCCTTATTCGAAAATATATCACAGTATCAGCACATTGATGAATGTTATAATGCTATTACTATTCAAGTTAACCATGTTGACGTAAAGTTTCCCTGGGGGATATGTCTTATTCGATGTGCGTTTAGCAATTGTCTTAATGCGACGCAATAAATAATGTCTTTCTCACTGGCAAAGAAATGTTATAACTACATAAACAGTCATGCACATTACGTATTATATACGACGGCGTTGCATTTTTGATTTATATGATTACACTTATCAATGCTAAACACAACTTCGCTGTTTTACAATTACAGAAGACACATTAACTATTTTTACATGAAATATTCCATTGGGGATGTTTCTCAACAAATGCTTTTTAGCAATCGTTTTAATGGGATGAAACACACGAAACATGTTTTGTTCACTATGCTGACTTTGATAGTTGCACTGAACATAAAATCATGAGTTCAGTAAAATTTAAACATTTTACTCTTAGCTGTTGTATTTATATGTCATATGTTTTCGGAGCACGGCTAACCATCTTCTGGCCACATCTTAGCCACATGTTGGTTATATTTGTTCAAACACATTGTTAAAAGTTTGACTAAGAATATATTTTCTCGATATTCAATAATAAATATTCCAAATCCAACTTCATCGAGACAACATTAGCATTTTGCTCGTACATATTAATAGTACATATAATTGAATAAAATAAAGGATTGGAAAGTATTTAAGTATAAACAGTAATAACTATTTTACTTCGTATAAACACATTAAAACGTTTCTTATGGATTTAATTTAATAAAACATTCATTTTCATCGCTATTTCATTGAGTATTCGACCGGTGACCAACACATATTCATTTTATTATAACCACATTGCTGAAAACTGTCCTTCTTCGCGGCTCTGTATTGTGAAATTGATTTTCATAACTTTTAAAAAGAAAGATATAAAAATCGGACAGGAAAAGTAGCAATCATTGACGACAGTCAACCACAAAACACAAAACAAACACGCAAACAGACAAACGAGAAGGCAAAAGTAATTAAAAATGCAAACGACATCACAACACAAAATGGTTCACAATAGGGCTTCCACCTTGGAACGGTCAAAAATGCCACTGGGGGTTTAAACCAGGTTCTAGGGTGCACTAAAACCACACACTTACCCTATTGTCATCCCAAGTAAACGGGGCAGTGTAAATAAAGAAATCCCGCCATGAAATATTCTCTAACAAACAAGGCAGAGTTAAAAGGCAATATAAGTAAAACACCTAGATGCTCGTGTATATATAAATACAAAAAAAAAAGCATAGAAAGCCACAATGAAGGTACTCGATGACTTGGCAGAAGCCAGAGCAACAAGAGAATAAACCATTGAAGGCACGACAAGATACGTTCAATAAACAAAGACTATTTTTCTTAATAAATTCATTTCCGATTCTATAAATAATATAGTAACTTACTGATTATTTTTAAACATTTTGTCCAAACCGGCAGATATGTACAAATCTTAATAGCCAATGTACAAACTGATGCACAATTGTTAAAATGCTTGGCCAATGTACAATTATATGTACAGTTCTTAAAATGCTCAACCAATTGTCCAAATCTACGATTCATTCGTCCAGATCGTTTCCAAGGATATGATATAGATTAACGAGACAAACGGCAATCTTGATTTCTACATAACTTGCGTAATTCCATATCATTATAAATAGTTATTGAAATAGTTTTGAGTACTAATAAATGTTGATTTTAATTAATTAATAATATGATTAAAGCAATTGTAATAACGAAGAACAATTGAAAGCTTCCATTTGTATTTCTTTTATGTAAATATATGCAATCAGTTTTAAAGTAAAAACTATGCTTAGTTAATACTATTTGAGGTGCTAATTTTAACGCTGGATAATTACTTCAAGATTGCCGTTTGCCCATGTTTCTATATAAGGTTGTATTTACATGTTGTCTTTGAAAAATAAAAAAAACGTCATCAGTATGATTATATGGCTTTCATATTGGCTTGTATATAACAAAAAAGGGATGTTTCAATAGCCACTAAGCTCGTCTAATTTCGTACTCGTAGTGCATTTAGCTGTAAACAAAGTCTGTAAATTCCGCTTTAATACCTTTGACACAACAGGCATTTACTCTAAACAAGATTATGATCAATGTGCAACGACAAACTCGATGGAATGTATTAGCTGTTTCTATTGTTAAATGTAATACTTGGTGAAGAAATAGATCAAGCTGACACTAGAGACCTCTTAGGTCGTTTATTAATCTAGAAAATCACATCAGAAAAAAACACATCATGTTAACCAAGTAGCTATTACCACCAGTCATTTCAAGGACTCTGGAAAGTTAATCGAAGAAGAAGGATAAAAATATCGGACAGGGAAAGCAGCATTCAAGGACGACAGTCAACCACAAAACACAAAAAGAAACACGCAAACAGACAAACGAAAAGGCAAAAGTAATAAAAAAAGAAAACGACATCACAAACACAAAAGGGTTGACAATAGGGCTACCGCCTTGGAACGGTCAGTGGCAAAGTAGGCCACAGGGGGCTTAAATCGGTTCTAGGTTGCATTTCGAAGTTCATTTACCAAAGGGTCAGTCACATGCCACACATGTTGTAGATTTAACAGGCTGCGTGCAGGGCAGAGTGAGCGTTTTCGTTTGATGTAAATTGAATGTTTTTTTTCAACACGTTTTGTAAATAAGACGGCATAAATAATACGAATTAGATCAGATCCTAACAAAATTCAATACACTATTGCAAACAATAAATAAAATACCCTCCCATTAAAATCAACAACAACAACAACAGATCTTTGGACAATAAAAACAACATGGTTATCTATTTGTAACAATATATCAATAGATATCAATAAATGACTCTTATACCTAATTAAGACCCAGATAATTTGCTTAAGACACTATGCTCAAACTTTGAAAGACCTTTGACCTGTTTTAAAACATGTATCAAACATTTATCAACGTATGACGTCGACGTTTACATCATTGAACATGTCGAGCGAATTACTAAAGATGATGAACGTGCGTCAGCGGTGAAATCTGTCAAGTGAACAATTCAATTATTTTGTCGATCTCTTTTACAGAATCTTGGAACACCACATCGTCATGACATGTTGACACTAGGCACCTTTCTGTTTTTTAACAGTTGAAAGTAGTTACGTATCAGCATGCAGTATCGATACGTTGCCAACGTTCAATACTGTAGAATACTAAAAGATTAACTCAATGCAAATATGAAAGCATACAATAAACGCATGTAATAAATGCGTATATTGACTTTGATAATCACAGGAGAACATAAGTCAAAGCTGTCTTGATGATAACATAAAACAACGCTAAGGAAGTACACAAAATCTCAATATGAATAACATTATATGAATATCATAATATGGAAATACAACCGTCCGTAAGAAGTGCATGTCATACACAAGATTGCCAATACTTTATTTCTTCAATCAATTCTTTTTTCATTTATGAGTTAAAAACGCATCATTTCACCCAACTGACTAAACAACGATATTATTTACATTAATTTACCCAAATGATCAAACACCGATATTAAATACATTATTTTACCCAAATGACCAAACACCGATATTATATTTATTAATTTACCCAAATGATCTGATATTAAATAAATTATTTTACCCAAATGACCAAAACACAGATTTAAATACACTAATTTACTCAAATGATCAACAAAAAAACACCGATATTATACACATTAATTGATCCAAATCACCAAACACCGTTATTGTATACATTAATTTACCCAAATGACCAAACACCGATATTTACCCAAATGACCAAACACGGATATCATACACATTAATTTACACAAATGATCAAACGTAAACTCCTATATTATATACATTAATTTACCCAAATGATCTAACATAAACACCGATATTATATACAATAATTTTGCCAAATGATCAAACATAAACACCGATATTATATACATTGACTACCACAGATAAAATCAACACGTTTTCATCCAAATACTTCAAGTGGTACTGAAGTTGTAGACTGAACACAAACATTAAATTACATTGACACATGCTTTTTTTTCATTTAACATACGACGCCGTTTGGTGCGCTACACACCGACTATAATTATCACAAGGGGTTTAAGAGTTACAGACACCGATATGATATGTTTGTATATGAAATACTGGTATCAATTTCGCGATCCCACTTTTAAAAAAAAATAAAATATTTACTCATTTATTTTTAGTTTTTATATTCGACTTTAATTATGAAGTTGGACATATTTTGAATCATGTTTCCAGTAGACATGGTAGAGTAATTCAAATACATAAACTTTTCAAGAACGAGCTGTATTGCTTAGCAACGCTGGCTCGATATCAGCCATTAAGATATATATCTTGTTTCTCTATAGATAGCTTATTAAATCCAAGCGTCTTCTAGTAAATATTTATAGCTATACTTTTCTTGAATTTTGGCTTAAAACAGGCAAAGCTGGCGTTCTTCCATCGACAATTTCTTTGAACTACACATATAAGTATTTTTATATGAGTAATTTAGCTATATTTATATGGTAAAATATCTTGCTTTATTAGCATTTATTTTGTTGTCGTGCCAAAATATGCCTACATCTATCTGACTCGTTATAGAAATGTGATTGGATTAAAAAAAACATAATAACTTGCAAAATCACTGAAAATAAAACATTGAAGACACGGTATACCAAGACATTTATAAAAATAAATATATTAAGGCACCAACCCGCCAAATAACGGCACAATTATACTATAAAACCATTAATCAAAACTCTATCTAGGTGTTCAGGTCATATAAAAATGTATATGTGCCAGTTAAAAGTAAAGAATTTTAACGGGTTCTAAAAAAATGAATTGGTAACTCTTAATTCAAAGTTCCAGTTAAGGGGTTTAGCCTGGCTAGTGAAAACTGTTTATATTGGGTCAATATAGTTGGTTTTGTCAACATATATAAGTTCTATATATGTATACCTTGTCGTCAGTAGGGTTACATGTTTTGTAAACTGTGGCTGTTGTTGGCGGGATAACTACTTTAACGATTACAAATAGTAACATATATATGTTTTTATAAACAAATGACATATTGGAGGGCAATCTACTGTAGATTATAGATATTGTGAATTTATATCATCCCTTCTGCAACCGTGCATGCATGATTCTGTTATACGTTAGTTTAATTCATACAGAAATGTATTGCAAAGTACATTGTTTTCACATTTTATATATACTAAATAGTTGTATCTTTATATATTTACATTAATTCTTATATACTACTTCATTACCTCATCTTTCATCAGTTTCTGCGCACAATATGACCTATTTTTGTGTCGACGTGCCGTAAAACACCATTCATTCATTCACATTTTATATATCATGTATATTAAAATATATAAAATCATTGTATGGTCCTACACTACTGTCAACAGGAAGATTAACGATAAACACAAATAAAACATTAAACAAGAGGGTCAGGATGGCCCTTGATCGCTCACCTGGTAATCATGGGCAATACGTCTGCTGTGTCTATAGGGGGAGGGGTGGGGAGTGGGGGCAGTATATGGATGGATATGGATCAGGCAGCTTGTTTAAGCTTTTATTGATATTATCATTCTAAACGAATTTGGTAAAGATCTGATAAAAAGTGAATTAGCTACAGATTTAACAAGGGAAAATACAATATAGCATTTTTTATTAAATTATAGGGTCATAACTCTGTCGTTACTAAATAGATCTAGCTGGTTTTCGAAATTGTGCAAGATTTCTTTGATATACAGAGATTTGCACAACTAGACATCATACTGATGCTTCCTGCCAAAATCGTAGAAATCCAACAAGCCGTTTAGGAGGAGTAGTGCCGACAAGAAATTTAAAGTAAAAATCTCAAAGGGCCATAACTCCGTCAAATATCAGCGAACCGGAACAAAAGCGCGACATACACAACTACACATCTTACCAATGTTTTCTGCCAAGTTTCGTCAAAATGAAAAATCAACGGACCGGAAAAAAACGCAATATGCACAACTAGACATCATACCAATGCATCCTGCTAAGTTTCCTCAAAACCAACACAGCGTTTAAAAAAAAAATTATAATAATAATAATAACATTCAAATAATAACTATAAGAAAAAAAGAAATATAAAAAAAGTTAAAAAAAGAACATTAAAAAGAATCAATCAATAAAATAAATAAAGAGTTTTTTTGATTTTTTTTTCAAAAAAAAATGAAATAATAATAAAGATTTTTTTTTTTACAAAAGCAGTAACAACACAGACGAGCCTTTGATTCGCCGCAAAGTGGAGTTTCTCTAACTTGTTGTGCAAGGCGTTTTATAATATGTTTTAAAAAAATCACGACATTACTGATCTTTAATGTATTGATATATTAAACGCCTTTACTGGCCCTTATACGAGCACATGCGATTAGTCTCGCGCAGGAGTATGTGTATGATGCAATTCTCATTGAATCGATTGATCAGCTATTTCATTATCGAACTGGTGAAATAAACATTTTAGAATTTTTATATATTTGGAAAAACACAAAACAACAGAAAATAGCAACTGTTACAACACAAAACAACACAACTTAAAACACACCAATAACATTTAATTAAAATATACGGATAGTAGAATATTATTATTATGTAATAAGTGGATACTAATTCCAAATAGCAATTATCTCTGTTCTGTCTAAGAACTCTCCAGAAATAGTAGTCATGCACTTTAAATGTATATATCCTGATATAGAGATTAATATGAGAGCATAATATACTATCTGTCTTGTGTTCTAATCCTTTATTTCTATTGTATAGATAGTATCATGCTGTAAATACGAAACAAATACAATTTATTTACACTATAATACGCAGCTTGTTGGGAAGAGCATACATCTGCCGATCACTTCTTACAAAAGTAAAGTCAAAAGTCGAAAGGTAGTGCAGACCACCAACAACGCAGTCATCATATCCAACGCATTTACCGCAATAACTATATACTCTAATAAATATTTAAAAATTAATTAAGTCTGACGCATTAACGCGCATAATGGTTGGCAATAGGGGTATCGCCTTATATGGGCAATGACAATAGGGGTATCGCCTTGTATGGGCAATGACACTAGGGGTATCGCCTTGTATGGGCAATGACAATAGGGGTATCGCCTTATATGGGCAATGACACTAGGGGTATCGCCTTATATGGGCAATGACAAAAATGGGTTTTTAAATCGGGTTCTAGGGTGGACAAACGATTGTATTGTCATCTCTTGAAAACGGAACAGTGTAAATAAAGAAATCCCCACCAGGTTGTATAGTCTATTATACTAGGCAGCATTCATAGGCGATATCATTATTGTTTGTTTGTTTGAATGGTATTTTATGTCATTTATTGCACCGTTTAAGCCATATATGATGGTCGATTTTATATGGTTTGCCTTACACCACTCCATTTTTTTTCAGGGTAAAACCAGTATTGTATACCTCCCGCCATCTGTAAGAATTGACACTTTTCACTTAAAAATTGAGCTCCCAGCGGGATTCGAATCCACAGTGGTGAGAGGCGAGAAGGTTTACAACGCAACGTTTTAAACCCTCGACCACGGATGCACCCAGAGATAGAGACACAGAGATAGGATATATTTATGATTTAATTACATTTTAAAAACACGATTTTAATTTATATATACAATAGAATTGTTTCATTAACGTTATCATTACGTTCTTACTTATAATTGTATTTCCTGAACCATAACTGACTGATATATGAACAATCGGAGTATTGAGTTACAAGCCTATTCAATTACATGTAAGAACTATTCTCCGTGAATTTTTTTTTTTTAAGTTTTAGACATGTCTTCTATACATTATCTTTTCATGAAACTTCATTATACATATTATCATAACTAAATAATAAAGACGCGATGTCTTTAAGTTAATAATTAATATTCTCAAATTAAAACATAATCTACGCTACACTTTCTGAAATAGAAGAAAGACAATAAGATTATCAACTCTTTTTTTTTTTTAAAAACATCTCACCTGTATGTGACATACACTCGGTACAACCAACTTTCCATTTTATATCCAACAAAGATTTCGTTTTAAAATGACAGAAAAATAATTTCCATGAAAGAAATGTTCACGAAATCCACGCGTTTACCATTTAACAGTTACCACAACTGACACAAACCGATAAACAGACGCAATCACAATTTCAGAAGCACTCAAGTATGACAGCATTTGAAGAAGCAACCAGTAATATATATCTGATATTGTCTGATATATCAACAGTGTTATTTCAGAAGTACCATACTGGTTTAATTGGGGAAGTAATAGTGAATTCTGTAATATCCACATTTCACCCATACTGTCTCTATTGATTAAACATTTCCAGGATTGTGAATATAAGGAGTAACAACCTTTCCTGGATGATAGAACGCTAATGCAAGTCTGGTTAAGCATTAAAGACTTGTAGCTGTGTCCAGTATTGATAGGCTAATGTTTATTAGTTAAGAACAGTAAATAACTCAATCAAACTTAAACAAGTATGAAAGTGGACCTTTGGAAACTGCCGAACACGATAAATAAGAAATAGTCCAGTCTCGGTTTAATTGAGACTGTTCATGAACGGTAGTGAAATATGATTACTACGTTTCACGCTCCCTACCCCGGGGGGTTGAGCACAATTCAATATTCATAAAATCATTGGTGCAGAATTTTAACCATCCCGAAGATCGCATGCATATGGCGGTGGAAATGCTAATTTTACTGTCATAATTCCAGGTCCAGCGAGATATGGTCCAGTATCTAACAAAATTCTATGCAAATACTTTTAAAATGAATATTTATGCATATAAACATCGCTTGAGATACAAATGACAGATCCGAAAACGAAAACGAAAACACGCGCTGCTGGAAATATTGTCTTTGAAAGGTATAATGCATGGACATTTAAATTTAATAAATCCATTAAACTCGCCTTCACATTTTAAGTAAACAAAAATATCGGTAGAACAGATTCATGATATGTTTTAAATGAAGTTTTATCAGTAGACCTAAAGTATAAAGCTAAAGGAAAAATGTCCATAATAATAGCATTTATGTAAAATATTCAAAAGCAATAGCATACAGCTGCGTACCATTTAAAAGCAAGATCGTCCGTCGGACCGACACAGAGACACAGCCTGTTACATCTATAACATGTGGGGCCTTCAGCAACAGAACTTTGATTAACTTTCCAGAGTCCTTGAAACGAATGGTGGTAATAGCTGTTTTGTTATATGATGTTTTTTCTTCTGATGTGATTTTCCAGATTAAAAAACGACCTAAGAAGTCTCCAGTGTCAGCTTGATGTATTTCTTCACCAAATGTTACACTCTTGTCTTGTGTGTAAAGGTATTTCGGCATTACAGACTTAGGGTCCGGACAAGCATTATAAAAATAATAAATGTGAAAGGGCAATAACGTTGATTTGAATGAAGATAGAGTTGTGGTTATTATGTTCTAACTTTCTCTCATTGCCCTCTATCATTGTTTGACGTTTAATTGCTGTCCCATAAGAAGCTTTTTGAAATATGGTACGGTCCAATATATTAGGACGAACGGACAGACGGACTTAAAAAGCGACAAGCGGCAAGTATATTCTTTTCCTTCGAGGAGCACATTGATGAAGTTTGTAAGTTACTAAACACGTGTACTACTATGAGTTGACCAGTTCATTATGATTTGTAGGTAAGATTTATAACCCGATGCTTGCTTAGCAAAAGTTTGAATATGTTCATTTAAATAATGCCTTTCTTAACAGAAGGACACTTACTTATATGGTTGCCATTTAGGAATACTCTTGTCCAAATATATGTGTTCAGTTGTAATAACTTTTGTTTTAACTGGAACGCTTTGATTATAACAGCTACTCATTTATAATCTGGAGTGACACCCAGTGACTTTTTGCCACTGACCGATATCAAACTTTTGTTTTGTTTTTGGTGGCCAGAATGTTACTAAATAAGTATTTATCAATGTCGTTGTTGCATGCGTGTTTTGATTGGTTTGTGTGCATGCTACATTTCCTGTTTGACTGTAGTATATAATGTTATGTTTTGTCCTGTATGATTTTACTTTGGTTTCCTTATTCGAAAATATATCACAGTATCAGCACATTGATGAATGTTATAATGCTATTACCAAGCAAGCTAACCATGTTGACGTGAAGTTTCCCTGGGGGATATGTCTTATTCGATGTGCGTTTAGCAATTGTCTTAATGCGACGCAATAAATAATGTCTTTCTCACTGGCAAAGAAATGTTATAACTACAGAAACAGTCATGCACATTACGTATTATACATGACGGCCTTGCATTTTTGATTTATATGATTTCACTTATCAATGCTAAACACAACTTCGCTGTTTTACAATTACAGAAGACACATTAACTTTTTTTACATGAACTATTCCATTGGGGATGTTTCTCAACAAATTCTTTTTATCAATCGGTTTAATGGGATGAAACACACGAAACATGTTTTGTTCACTGTACGTAGATTACATGAGCAATATCCATTGGTTTACTCATACTATTCTAAACACATTATTTTCCCTATGTAAGTGCGATACATGGTTGAATCATTTTGTTTATATAACGGTATACAGTAATGATAGCTTTTGTTTTCTATGTTAATATTACGCTACTTAAATCAACAATGAACAAAATTAGTTTTAAGTGTATTTCTTAACATTTTTGCTCCAGTTTTGCATGAGTTATTTAGTATTAAAATTGTCGAAAATACTTTCATAAAGGTAACCTAACGTTTTAATAAAACGGTAATGTTATATGAATGCTTAACACTAACACGTTTAAGGGAAGTAACGTATGTTTCACACTGGAGAAATCTTATGATGTTTAATAGTCCTTTAACATCAATAAAATAATTTAACCCAACATAGATTTTATAATTTGACACTTTTGGAAATTATTGCTGTATATTTAAACAAATGCCGTGAGTTAAGAGATTTTAAGCAGTTGCTCTTAGATGTTAGAAAAAGTAGGATTTTGATCAGATCGTATACGCACAATAAACTATTGTCCAAACACTATTCATGTATGGGATATTTTTTTAATAAACATGATAAAGTATCTTTATAAATAGCAACAATAGTATCGTATTTAATAACCATAAATCTTGTTGTTGACGCTTGCCAAAAAACGTGATAATGCATACAACCTGCTTTAGAATATGCAAGGAAACAATGACCTTCTCGATGTATATTTGTTAGAAATGCATGACATGCGACATATTCATCATTATGCTGAATTTGATAGTTGCACTGAACATAAAATCATGAGTTCAGTAAAATTTAAATGAAATCAACATTTCACTCTTAGCTGTTGTATTTATATGTCATATGTTTTCGGAGCACGGCTAACCCTCTTCCTCTTCTGGCCACATCTTAGCCACATTTTGGTTATACTTTTTCAAATACATTGTTAAAAGTTTGACTAAGAACATATTTTCTCGATATTCATTAATAACTATTCTAAATCCAACTTTATCAAGACAACATTAGCATTTTGCTCGTACATATTAATAGTATATATAATTAAATAAAAAAAAGTGATTGGAAAGTATTTAAGTCTAAACAGTAATAAATATTTTACTTCGTATAAACACATTCAAACGTTTCTTATGGATTTAATAAAGCATTTATTTTCATCGCTATTTCATCGAGTATTCGACCAGTGACCAACACATTTTCATTTTATTATAACCACATTGCTGAAAACTGTCCTTCTTCGCGGTCGTAATCGGCTCTGTATTGTGAAATTGATTTTCATAACTTTTAAAAAGAAAATATAAAAATCGGACAGGAAATGTAGCATTCAATGACGACAGTCAACCACAAAACACAAAACAAACACGCAAACAGACAAACGAGAAGGCAAAAGTAATAAAAAATAAAAAGACATCACAACACAATAGGGTTCACAATAGGGCTTCCACCTTGGAATGGTCAGTGGACAAAAATGCCACTGGGGGTTTAAACCAGGTTCTAGGGTGCACTAAAACCACGCACTTACCCTATTGTCATCCCAAGTAAACGGGCAGTGTAAATAAAGAAATTCCACCATGAAATAATCTCTAACAAACAAGGCAGAGTTAACAGGCAATATAAGTAAAACACCTAGATGCTCGTGTATACATGTATATAAATACAAAAAAAAGCCTAGAAAGCCACAATGAAGGTACTCGCTGACTTGGCAGAAGCCAGAGCAACAAGAGAATAAACCATTGAAAGCACGACAAGATACGTTTAATAAACAAAGACTCTTTTTCTTAATAAATTTATTTCCGATTCTATAACTAATATAGTAACTTACTGATTATTTTTAAACATTTTGTCCAAACCGGCAGATATGTACAAATCTTAAAAGTCAATGTACAAACTTATGCACAATTGTTAAAATGCTTGGCCAATGTACATTTATATGCACAATTCTTAAAATGCTTAACAAATTGTCCAAATCTACGACTCATTCGTTCAGATCGTTTTCAAGGATATGATATAGATTAACGAGACAAACGGCAATCTTGATTTCTACATAACGTGCGTAATTCCATATCATTATTAATAGTTATTGAAATAGTTTTGAGTACTAATAAATGTTGATTTTAATTAATTAATTATATGATTAAAGCAATTGCAATAACGAAGAACAATTGAAAGCTTCCATCTGTATTACTTTTATGTAAATATGTACAATCAGTTTTTAACTGATAAATCCTGAGATGTTTATTACTGATACATCCTGAGATGTTTATTATTTTTTATGTGTATCTTTAGTTAGTTTCTCTGGATGTGGACTTTATTGTTAGAGATTTCCTTTTGATGGGATGTAGTTTTGTTTACACTGTCCTGTCTATTTGGGCGCTGAAGACAGGATAATAGCGAGGATTGTGCGCATATAAAATCGATGCAAGCTAACCAGTATGCCTTATTGCCTACTGACCGTTCCAAGTCGGTAACCCTGTCTTCACCACCCTTTCTGTTGTTTTTTGTTCCATGTAGTTTGGTTTACACTGTCCTGTCTTTTTGGGCGCTAAAGACAGGATAATAGCGAGGATTGTGCGCATATGAAATCGATTCAAGCTAACCAGTAGGCCTTATTGCCTACTGACCGTTCCAAGTCGGTAACCCTGCCTTCACCACCTTTTCTGTTGTTTTTTGTCTCTTTCATTGTAGTTTCAAGTCCTTGTTTGCAGTATAGTGCGGACCTACGATGCCATTGCGTTCGGACGCTGTGGTTTCTATAGGACCCTATATATCATATTGATCATTTGGGTATATAATATCGGTGTTTATGTTGAACATTTGGGTAATGTATATAATATCGGTGTTTGGTCATTTGGATAAAATAATGCCTATAATATCGGTGTTTTGTAAGTAGAAATTATGCTTAGTTAATACTATCTGAGGTGCTAATTTTAACGCTTGATAATTACTTCAAGATGGCCGTTTGCCCATGTTTCTATAGAAGGTTGTATTTACATGTTGTGTTTGAAAAACAAAACAAAACTTCATCAATATGATTATATGGCTTACATATTGGCTTGTATAACAAAAAAGGGATGTTTCAATAGACGCTAAGCTCGTCTAATTTCGTACTCGTCGTGCATTTAGCTGTAACAAAGTCTGTAAATGCCGAAATACCTTTGACACAACAAGCATTTACTCCAAACAAGATTATGATCAATGTGCAACGACAAACTTGATGGAATGTGTTAGCTGTTTCTGTTGTTAAATGTAATACTCTGGTGAAGAAATAAATCAAGCTGACACTGGAGACCTCTTAGGTCGTTTATTAATCTAGAAAATCACATCAGAAAAAAACACATCATGTTAACCAAATAGCTATTACCACCAGTCATTTCAAGGACTCTGGAAAGTTAATCGATGTTCATTTGCGGAAGGGTCAGTCCACATGCCACACATGTTATAAATTTAACAGGCTGCGTGCAGGGCAGAGTGAGCGTTTCCGTTTGATGTAATTGAATGCTTTTTTTCAAGACGTTTTGTACATAAGATAAGCATAAGCCGACGGCATAAAATACGATTGAATCAGATCCTAACAGAATTCAATAACTATTGCAAACAATAATAAAATACCCTCCCATTAAAATCAACAACAACAACAACAGATCTTTGGACAATAAACACAACATGGTTATCTATTTGTAACAATATATCAATAGATATAAATAAATGACTCTTATACCTAATTAAGACCCAGATAATTTGCTTAAGACTCTTTGCCCAAACTTTGAAAGACCTTTGACCTGTTTTAAAACATGTATCAAACATTTATCAACGTATGACGTCGACGTTGACATCATTGAAAATGTCAAGCGATTTACTAAAGATGTTGAACGTGTCGTCAGCGGTAAAATCAGTCAAGTGAACAATTCAATTATTTTGTCGATCTCTTTTACAGAATCTTGGAACACCATATCGTCATGACATGTTGACACTAGGCACCTTTCTGTTTCTTAACAGTTGAAAGTAGTTACTTATCAGCATGCAGTATCGATACGTTGCCAACGTTCAATACTGTAGAATACTAAAAGATTAACTCAATGCAAACATGAAAGCATACAATAAACGCATGTAATAAATGCGTATATTGTCATTGATAATCACAGGAGAACATCAGTCAAAGCTGTCTTGATGATAACATAAAACAACGCTAAGGAAGTACACACAATTTCAATATGAATAACATTATATGAATATCATAATATGGAAATACAACCGTCCGTAAGAAGTGCATGTCATACACAAGATTGCCAATACTTTATTTCTTCAATCAATTCTTTTTTCATTTATGATTTAAAAACGCATCATTTCACCTAAATGACTAAACAACGATTTTATTTACATTAATTTACCAAAATGATCAAACAACGATATTAAATATTTAGAATTGTTTCATTAACGTTATCATTACGTTCTTACTTATAATTGTATTTCCTAGAACCATAACTGACTGATATATGAACAATCGGAGTATTGAGTTACAAGCCCAATTACATGTAAGAACTATTCTCCTTGAATTTCTTTTTTTTAAGTTTTAGACATGTCTTCTATACATTATCTTTTCATGAAACTTCATTATACATATTATCATAACTAAATAATAAAGACGCGATGTCTTTAAGTTAATAATAAATATTCTCAAATTAAAACATAATCTACGCTACACTTTCTGAAATAAAAGAAAGACAATAAGATTATAAACTCTTTTTTTTACAAACATCTCACCTGTATGTGACATACACTCGGTACAACCAACTTTCCATTTTATATCCAACAAAGATTTGGTTTTAAAATGACAGAAAAATAATTTCCATGGAAGAAATTTTCACGAAATCCACGCGTTTACCATTTAACAGTTACCACAACTGACACAAACCGATAAACAGACGCAATCACAATTTCAGAAGCACTCAATTATGACAGCATTTGAAGAATCAACCAGTAATATATATCTGATATTGTCTGATATATCAACAGTGTTTTTTTATAAGTACCATACTGGGTTAATTGGGGAAGTAATAGTGAATTCTGTAATATCCACATTTCACCCATACTGTCTCTATTGATTAAACATTTCCAGGATTGTGAATATAAGGAGTAACAACCTTTCCTGGATGATAGAACGCTAATGCAAGTCTGGTTAAGCATTAAAGACTTGTAGCTGTGTCCAATCTGGATAGGCTAATGTTTATTAGTTAAGAATAGTAAATAACTCAATTCAACTTAAACGAGTATGAAAGTGGACCTTTGGAAACTGCCGAACACGATAAATACGAAATATTGCAGAGTCGGTTTGATTGAGACTGTTCATGAACGCTCCCTACCCTGGGCTAAGCAGAACTCAATATTTATAAAATCAATGGTAAAGAAATTTAACCATCCCGATGATCGCATGCATATGGCGGTAGAAATTTTAATTTACTGTCATAATTCCAGGTCCAGCGACGTATGGTCGTACTATCTAAGACAATTCTATGCATATAAGTACAAAATGAATATTTATGCATATAAACATCGATTTAGATACAAATGATAGGTCCGAAAACGAAAACACGCGATGCTGGAAATATTATCTTTGAAAGGTATAATGCATGGACATTTAAATTTAATCAATCCATTAGACTTGTCTTTACATTTTAAGTAAACAAGACTATGAGGTGTGACCTGTTTATATCAACCAGACTCTTCCATCCGTTGAACGTTGACAAATTGTGTATTGGCAATACAAATTTTAGTGATAAAGAAAATGAAATTGTTTTTTTAGCTGTGCAAACATATATAAGAGACACCAGGCGTTTTAACTAGTGTATTAAAACAACTCAGCAGTGTGTTCGGACTGACCCTATGTACTCTTATTAAACATATTCTGTCGTCTTCTCCTCCTTCTTTTCTTTTTTCTTTTTTCTTTTCTTTCACCCAACTATTGTGACAACTGTTTACGTCTACATTTGTAAACTTTAATTCATTTAGTTTCTGTATTCATTGTTACTTAATATGTTTACTATAGCCATAACATTAAAATTGCTCTTTGTAATTTAAATTGTATTGGGAAGGGCCGTAACTAATGTTGTAAGAACTTGTGGCCCGACCCATTTGCATACTTTGTTAAACAAAAATGCAATAAAATATGTTTAAACCAAAGGAAAAACGGCCATAATAATAAATTTACGTAAAATATTCAAAAACGATAAAAACAGCCGCGTACCATTTAAAAGCCCATCCGGGCGGACCGACACAGAGAGACAGCGTGTTAAATATATAACATGTTTGGCATGTTACTGACCCTTCCGCAACTGAGCTTCGATTAATTTTCCAGAGTCCTTGAAACGACTGGTTGTAATAGCTGTTTGGTTCATTTTCATCGAGATTTCGTCGAGTATTTGACCAGTGACAAACACATTCGTTTTATTATAACCTCATTGTTGAAAACTGCCTTTCTTTGCGGTCGTAATCTCCTCATTATGGTAAAATTGCTATTCATAACTTTTAAGATACGTTCAATAAGCAAAGACTATTTTTCTTAATAAATTTATTTCCTATTCTATAACTAATACAGTAACTTACTGAATTGTTTTAAACATTTTGTCCCAGCCTGCAGATTTGTACAATTCTTAAAATGCTTGGCCAATGTACAATTCTATGCACAATTCGTAAAATGCTTGGCGAATGTACAGTTCCATGCACAATTCTTAAAATGCTTGTTCGTATCATATGCAAACGTTTTAAACCAAAATTAAGGTTTTATTTCATACCCCAGCCACCCCATTTTCGCTTCTTGGAGAAGGGTTTGGATGGGGTATGAATACTCGGACCACATAATGTCATTCTTTTAGATCGTTTTCAAGGTTATGATATAGATTAACAAGACAAAAGGCAATCTTGATTTCTACATAATTTGCGTATTTGCAAATCAATATTAATAGTTTTTAAAATAGTTCACAGCAACTTAGTTTTGAGTACCACTAAATGTAGATTTTAATTAATTAATAGTATGATTAAACCAATAGTAATAACGAAGAACAATTGAAAGCTTCCAACTGTATTTCTTTTATGTAAATATATGCAATCAGTTTTAAAGTAAAAACTATGCTTAGTTAATACTATTTGATGCGCTAATTGTAACGCGTGATAAGTACTTCAAAATGGCCGTTAGCCCATGTTTCTCAATATAAGGTTGTATTTATTATTATTAATTCTTTGAAAGACAACAACAAAAACAACAAAAAACACTTCATCAATATGATTACATGGCCTACATATTGTATATAACCAACAAAAGTGTTAAAACAAGGATGTTTCATTAGCCACTAAACTCTTCTAATTTCGTACTCGTAGGTAGTGCATTTATCTGTAAACAAAGTCTGGAAATGCCGAAATACCTTTGACACAACAAGCATTTACTCCAAACAAGATTAAAATTCACTGTGCAACGACAAACTTGATGGAATGTGTTAGCTCTTCCTGTTCTGAAATGTAATACTTGGTGCAGAAATAAATCAAGCTGACACTGGAGACCTCTTAGGTCGTTTATTAATCTGACAAAAACACATCAGAAAATATTGTTAACCAAACAGCTATTACCACCAGTGGTTTCAAGTACTCTGGAAAGTTAATCGAAGTTCAGTTGCTGAAGGGTCAGTCACATGCCACACATGCTATAGATTTAAAAGGCTGTGAGCAGGGCAGAGTGAACGTTTTCGTTTGATGTAAATCGAATGTCATTTTTAAGACCGGTTGTAAATGAGATCTGTAATCGACGGCTTAAGTCGTACGAGTTGGATCAGATCCTAACAATTCAATACACTATTGCAAACAATAAATCAAATATCCTCCAATTAAAATTAACAACAACAACATCAACAACACACCTTTGAACAATAAAAACAACATGGTTATCTATTTGTAACAATATATCAATAGATATCAATAATTGACACTTTTACCTAATAAAGAACCAGATAACTTGCTTAAGACTCTTTGCCCAAACTTTGCAATGCCTACGACCTGTTTTACAATATGTATCAAACAATTATCAACGTAAGACGTCGACGTTGACGTCATTGATTTTTGTATTTGTATGGTGTTTATACGTCATTTTTAACACATGAAAGGTTATATATGACGGTCGATTTTTGTTTGTGGTGGAGGCAGACCACCCACCTTTCCTGGATAGCACCAGTACTGTACACCTCCGGCCATCTGTAAGAATTGACATCATTGAAAACGTCAAGCGATTTCCTAAAGATGTTAAACGTGTCTTCAGCGGTAAAATCAGTCAAGTGAACAATTCAATTATTTTGTCGATTTCTTTTACAGAATCTTGGAAAACCATATCGTCTTGACATGTTGACACTAGGCACGTTTCCGTTTATTAACAGTTGAATGTAGTTCCTTACCAACGTGCAATATCCATACGTTGCCACCGTTTAATACTGTAGAACATTAAACGATAATATGAAAGCATACAATAAACGGATGTAATAAATGTATATATTGACTTTGATAATCGCATTGGAAACTTTTGTTTAGGAGAACATAAGGCAAAGATGTATTGATGATAATATAAAACAATGCTAAGGAAGTACACATCATTTCAATATGAATACCATTATGTGAATAAATAATACAGAAATACAACCGTCCGTAAGAAGTGCATGTCATACACAAGATTGCCAAAATTTTAATATTTTTCTTTAAAACTTTTTTTTCATTTATGACTTAAAAACGCATCATTTCACACAAATGACTAAACACCGATGTCGTATAGGTCTCACTACAGAATTACTTCCCTTGACCATGACGGTAGGAAGATTCCTACACCGTAAAAAACTAGGGCTGTGTTAATCGGTTTGCTCTCAACTTGGAAATGTGCAATCATTCTCTTATTTCTGCCTTCAGGTGACAATATTGGAACATGTTCATGACTTCTGCCAAGTTTGGATGCCACTGGGTGATTTTCGAGGAAGATATGATAATTTGAAAATGGGTAGGAATACAGTTGAATTAGCAGTGAAATGGAGCTAGTTTTGAGGGGTGCTGAAAAAGACTGGAATTTAAAAAAAATTAATCTGGTCAACTTTTGATTTTTTGTGGATATTCTGAGCTTCAGAGGAAGGTTTGCAGATTGAGGGGAGATTTAAAGACCAATGGACATTGTATAGTATGTTTGCAGTGGACCACAAGTGACCGTTTCTACATATATTATATAGTGTTGATTAATTCACTAGTGAGACGTTAAACAACCCTCATCTGGATCAGTGAACGGCTTGATAGACAGCGTTTGTTGTTGCCAGAGTAGATTTTTTATAGTGAAATCTTGATTTTAGAGTGAAACAGTGCATTTCTAAGGTATAATATGGATTTTGATAAGTATTTCATGCTTTTGCAGTGTAAAATAGACTACTTTGCTTCTAGTCGGACTCCGTGCATGCGTTATAACCGTCATTTGGGACTTAATAGATGAATCTGTGGTCAGAAAGTTTCAGAATATGGGAGACAGTCGATTGTTTTGACTGGGAGACATACTCAGAAGGACATGTTAGCTCATAGAGTGATGTATATGTGTGTGATGTGTGTTCCTGGTATTCCTAGGGGGATGGACGTGTCTCATCTCTGCCACAACAGGTTTATGTTTGCGATTTGACCATCTCAGCTTGGAGCCTTATAGCGTCAACATGGAAAGACGAAGATGCCTGCACTTGATACCAATACTGTGTTTAGGACATAAAGAGTATCCTGATTGCATGCTTCATGTGAGTAAATTGTTTATATTATCCTATTGTAGTGTTTCATGTCAAATTGTTACCCCACCCACTTTTCATATAGCAAAACGTGTGGTCATTGTTTACTTGTCGAGAAGGTCAGTTGAGTATGTTTTATGTTGTCGTTGGTCATCGTATACTTTAAATTTATTCATTTTGTTGATAAATCTGGCTGTTTTGTAAGTTTGTAACATTTGTCGCTGTTTGTCGTACGTATTTTTGTCCTGAATTTTCTTAAGTGACCGTAACACGTTTCTGTTATGGGGAAATGACCTTCTAACAGCATTAACTTGTTCTATTGCTGAATTTGCCCGTCCGTCATTAAACCGTGCTGCGGCACTTAATTTTCTGCCTTTAGCGTTACGTCGAAAGGTTACGTCTTTCGGGTTTGAGGCATTGATACCGTGATTTGTGTCGGCACCTTTACATGTCTTGGTCGCAGCGTCTTTTCCCAGTCGAACATTTAAACAGTCGATTAGTTTAGTTTATTTTTGTCGTCTCCCTGAATCTTTATCGGTTTACATGATGTTGGCATAAAATGTTTTCTCCACGTTGAGATTGGTGGATTACCCCCACACGACATGGAATATTTACTACAAGTTTTCCCACATTTATCCTGGTAGTAGTCTATTATAGCCATCTTCACCATTTTTGTTGTAAAAAGGGAATATTTGTGTCGCCTATAGTTTGCTGTACATTTTGAAACTCAAGTCAGTACACGGTGAGATACGTCCTTTGCAAAGCGTTTCTGAATGTATGCTCGGTCCCGTTTGGTATGTCCAGGAAACATCTTTTGTGAAAACTCAGTCCTCTTAATTTTATTTCTCATTGTTTTAGTAAGATGTACAACATCTGCCATTCTTGACATGGGTTTGCCCGTGATAGCAAGTTGAGCAGCACGAGCGCCCTTGAATGCTTTGCTGTCCCCGTCTGTTGTCATGTTGTCAGTAGTGATCGGCGTGTCACTCTTCAATATCGATTCCATCGCTAATCTGGCCTCTATGTTCGTCACTTGTAAACGAAGTATGACATTTGTATCGACTTGACGGTTATTGTTGCATTAGTCAATAACTTTTTTATTATTTCTTTCTTTTTTTCATTACTTATTTATTTATTGATATATTTACTTACTTACTCACTTACTTACTTACTTACTTACTTACTTACTTACACTTACTTACTGATCTATCTATCTATCTATCTATCTATCTATCTATCTATCTATCTATCTATCTATCTATCTATCTATCTATCTATCTATCTATCTATCTATCTTATATTATCTTATCTTATCTTATCTTATCTTATCTTATCTTAATATTCATATTTTATCTTATCTTTCTTATCTTATCTTATCTTTCTTGTGATGTGATGTGAGATGTGAAGTAAATAGATATTAAATAATGTTTAATTAATGTGATGACATCATGAAGATGACATCATGAAGATGACGTCATGAATATGACGTATCGTCATGAATATGACGTTACGTTTTGGCGTAAAAATCTAACCATATTAGATTAGGAAGGTTTAGGATTTCATCAATCCAGCTTAGCCATCCACTACAATTACAAGTAAGCTTATCTACCAACAATGAAGTTTCTTTGGAAGCAGAAATGATAAGTCAAAGATGATGTACTGTTCGAATAATAAAGCATTTATTCAAGAAACCAATAAATTGCCATATAAGGGCATGCATTTTGACACTTGAATTAGGTAATATTACACAAACAGTAAATTTTATACAATGATAAGATAAAGCAATCATAGAATACTAAAACTTAAAAGTTTCAAACATTTTCTTTAACAAGTATAGAAGATATTCAAGTTTAGCGGTTGATATGTCGTGGCAGTTCTGTGCATTTTCAAGTCGTCCGAAACTGACTTGAAGCAAATGTGACCGGCTTCATGTTTTGTGCCATTTTGTTAAAAATAGTCCGCGGATAACACCAAGTAAAGTCATTTTATGCTCGTCAATATTGTTACTTTGTTTGATAAAGTTTTGAGACTTATGTCAAAAAAATCATTCAGTTAAAGGTCTCACTACAGAATTACCTCCCTTGACCATGACGGTAGGAAGATTCCTACACCGTAAAAAACTAGGGCTGTGTTAATCGGTTTGCTCTCAACTTAGAAATGTGCAATCATTCTCTTATTTCTGCCTTCAGGTGACAATATTGGAACATGTTCATGACTTCTGCCAAGTTTGGATGCCACTGGGTGATTTTCGAGGAAGATATGATAATTTGAAAATGGGTAGGAATACAGTTGAATTATCAGTGAAATGGAGCTAGTATTGAGGGGTGCTGAAAAAGACTGGAATTTAAAAAAAATTAATCTGGTCAACTTTTAATTTTTTGTGGATATTCTGAGATTCAGAGGAAGGTTTGCAGATTGAGGGGAGATTTAAAGACCAATGGACATTGTATAGTATGTTTGCAGTGGTCCACAAGTGACCGTTTCTACATATATTATATAGTGTTGATTAATTCACTAGTGAGACGTATACAATTATTTACCCAAATGATCCAACACCGATATTATATACATTAATTTACCCGAATCATCAAACAAGGATATTAAATACATTATTTTACCCAAATGACCAAACACCGAAATTATATCCATTAATTTACCTAAATGACCAAACACTGATATTATATTCATTAATTTACACAAATGATCTAACCCTGATAATAAATACATTATTTTACCCAAATGACCAAACACCGATATTATATACATTAATTTACTCAAATGATCAAACATGAACCCCGATAATACATACATTAATTTACACAAATGATCAAACATAAACACCGATATTATAAACATTAATTTACCCAAATGACGAAACACAGATATTATATACATTAATTTACCCAAATGATCATACATAAATACCGATATTATATACATTAATTTACCCAAATGACCAAACACCGATTTTATAACTTTAATTTACCCGAATGATCAAACATAAACAACGATATTAGATACTTTAATTTACCCAAATGACCAAACACTGATATTATATACATTAATTTACCCAAATGATCAAATATAACCACCGATATTATATACAATAATTTTCCCGAATGATCTAACACCGATATTAAATACATTTTTTTACCCAAATGACCAAACTACGATATTATATACATTTATTTACCCAAATGATGCAATATAAACACCGGTATTATATACATTATTCACCCAAATGATCTAACAACAATATTAAATACATTAGTTTACCCAAATGAGCAAACGCCCATATTATATACATTAATTTACCCAAATGATCAAACATAAACGCTGATAATATACATTAATTTACCCAAATGTTCAAACATAAACACCGATATTATATTCATTAATTCACCCAACTGATCAAACGCAAAAACACCGATATTATATACATGAATTTCCCCAAATGAACAAAAATAAACACGGATAGTATATACATTAATTTACCCAAATGATCTAACACCGATATTAAATACATTATTTTACCCAAATGAGCAAACACCCATATTACATGTATATACATTAATTTACCCAAATGATCAAACACCCATATTAAATACATTATTTTACCCAAATGAGCAAACACCCATATTACATGTATATACATTCTTTTACCCAAATGAGCAAACGCCCATGTTATATACATTAACTTACCCAAATGATCAAACATAAACACCGATATTATAAATATACATTAATTTACCCAAATAATATAACACCGATATTAAATACATTAATTTACCCAAATGATCAAACGTAAACACCGGTATCATATACATTAATTTACCCGAATGATCAAACATAAACACCGATATTATAAATATACATTAATTTATCCAAATGATATAACACCGATATTAAATACATTAATTTACCCAAATGATCAAACTTAAACACCGGTATCATATATATTAATTTACCCAAATGATCAAACATAAACACCGATATTATAAATATGTACATTAATTTATCCAAATGATATAACACCGATATTAAATACATTAATTTACCCAAATGATCAAACGTAAACACCGGTATCATATACATTAATTTACCCAAATGATCAAACATAAACAGCGATATAATAAATATACATTTATTTATCCAAATGATATAACACCGATATTAAATACATTAATTTACACAAATGAAATCTAAACACAGGTATTATATACATTACTTTATCCAAATGATCTAACAGCGATATGAAGTACATTTTTTTACCCAAATGAGCAAACACCCATATTATATACATTAAATTACCCAAATGATCAAACACAAACACCGATATTATAAATATACATTAATTTACCCAAATGATATAACACTGATATTATATACATTAATTTACCCAAATGATCAAACAAACACCGATATTATATACATTATTTCACCCAAATGACAAAACACCGATATTATAGGCATTAATTTATCCAAATGACCAAACACCGATATTATATACATTACCCAAATGATCAAAGTAAACACCGATATTATATACCCAAATGATCAAACGTAAACACCGGTATCATATACATTAATTTACCCAAATGATCAAACATAAACACCGATATAATAAATATACATTTATTTATCCAAATGATATAACACCGATATTAAATACATTAATTTACCCAAATGATCAAACATAAACACAGGTAATATATACATTACTTTATCCAAATGATCTAACAGCGATATTAAATACATTATTTTACCCAAATGGGCAAACACTCATATTATATACATTAAATTACCCAAATGATCAAACACAAACACCGATATTATAAATATACATTAATTTACCCAAATGATATAACACCGATATTAAATACATTAATTTACCCAAATGATCAAACATAAACACCGATATTTTATACGATATTATAGGCATTAATTTATCAGAATGACCAAACACCGATATTATATACATTACCTAAATGTTCAACATAAACACCGATATTATATACCCAAATGATCAAACATAAACACTGGTATTATATACATTAATTTACCCAAATTATATAACACCTATATTATATACATTACCCAAATGAACAACATAAACACCGATATTATATACCCAAATGATCAAATTAAACACTGGCATTATATACATTAATTTACCCAAATGACCAAACACCGATATTATATACATTAATTTACCCAAATGATCAAACAGAAGCACCGATATTGTATGCATTAATTTACCCAAATGATCAAACATAAACCCGATATTATATACATACATTTACACGAATGATCAAACATAAACACCGATATTATATACATTAATGTACCCAAATGATATAATACCGATATTAATTAAATACATTCTTTTACACAATTATCAAACACAGATATTACATACATTAATTTACCCAAATGACAAAACACCGATATTATATACATTAATTTACCCAAATGACCAAACACTGATATGATATACATTAATTTTCCCAAATGAACAACATAAACACCGATATTATATACAATAATTTACCTAAATGATATACACTACGGGGAATCGACTGAATTCACGTGTTTTTTTATGATAGGTACCACGGTTTTTTACGGTGTTTTGGCCTCGCTTCAGGTAAGAAAAATCTTAATTACTCATTCCATAGTGCGTCAATTTTGATTTGGAAAACGGCACGGAACCCAGAAAAATATGCTGAATCCACGACTATAAAGTTCATAAAAGAGACTGATGCCGTTTTGAAGATTACTTCAGAAACATTTTCAAAACAACACAATAATTCAGTGATAACAACCACGCTCTACTGCCAAAGTATCTCCGTTTTCCATTGTTTCAAGTTTTCTTGTGTTCATAGCTTTTATTTAGATATAGTAATTCAATATTAAACGATTTATACATTGATTTTAAACAAAAGCAGATAATTTGAGATGAAAAGAAAGCAAATGGAAAGATGATATCGCCCACGCGGAGTAATTTATACGGTATCGCCCGCGAACAATAATTTTACATGATATCGCCCACGGTCGATAATTTGCATGATATCGCCTACGCATTAAGATGACAGCAAATAACAGACACATACACTATTATTTTTCTTAAGCGCCAGTGCGTCTGCATTTTTTTAAATCACTAAATTGGCGATATTTTTTATAAAGAGTATGTAATTGCTCAGGACACATTTTGATTTTTTCTTTTATGCAGGCCATATATAATTAACACAACCAATGGCAAGAAGGAAGCGTTCTCTATGGCTACATCACCCCAAACGAAAAAAGAGCCCAGCACGATGCATACAAGAACGCGTACGTTGGTTTCAATGGAAGCGTTATTGCAGCCACCAACCTCAGGTTCATCTCCAGCGACAGTAACACCTTCAAAGTACAAACCAAAGAAAAGAAAAATGACACCATTCAAATCCCCGACTACTAGGAAATTTCATTCTCCCGCATTCCTAAGTTCTCGAATACGAAAAAGAATAAAGGTAAAAATCGTCTCGTACTTTATTTGATCAGGAAAACGAAAACGAAAATGAATTTGATGACCTTATTTCAGTTGAACAGGAAATAGAGACAAATGGATGTGGACAATTAGAAATGCCAGCCGTTGGGCAAGAAGCAAAAGCCGACGAGGCATGCTTGAAAATGTCTGAAAACAGCGACAATGAAATGAAAAAGAAAATGATAGAAAAAATGCAACGTCTGTTGCCGGAGGTAATGAAAAAATTGGCGGAAGTGGATGGGGTCGAAGATGTTATGTACGTATTCTTCAAACAGGTTGTATCTGGACAATTTCCATTAAACAGTATCTCGTTTTTCTTTTGGACTGATGTTGTATGCTGGTTTAATTTGAAGAATACTACACAAATGAGATACTCGGAAGAGACAAAAAAAATCTGGAAATTAGGATGGCGCTTATTCGTAGATATATTAGGACTTGGCTCTAGCGGAACACTACTTACCAAGCAATCAAACCGAACGAAAACTGCTAAATCTTTATCTGACTTTGCTGCTGAAACACTATCCGAAAAGGTGTCGAAACAAGATTTAAATGTTGCCTATGCAGAAAACATATGGACCAGTCGAAACAAAATGTGGAAGCAAGAATCGCCATTAGCAAGTAGTCCAACTATTGATGAGACAAATGAACCCGATGAATGGTTTTATCTTCCCGAGTATAGTAATGCGCGACAGCAATTGGAAGTCCGATGTATCGACTCAACCCATTTGTTCACCAGTACTCGAAGGAAAAGCTGCCAGGGCGGCCTAGATGGATAAAAGTTGCAAAGGCCAGAAAACGTTTCTAACCCAAATAATGGTCGAAGAGATAACAGATTCCATGTCAGCATCAATGGCCAAGACGCATTTCAGTGGTGCCGTTGAAAACGAAATGAGGGCTAACGGCGATGTTTCTGCTGCTGAATTATGTAAAGACATTCGTACCTGGTGGGAATCAGAGGACAAACCCGGTATTCATGCACATGACAGATTCAGATTAGAAAGCGACTATTAAAAAGAGTAAACTTTAGCACATTTCCTCCTGTTACAATGTCCGTCTGCGGATGGCCGATACAACTTTGGGAAGCGTTGGTGGCGAACATAGATGCAAAAGCACTGTTATACGCTTTGTGCCATGGGGCAACATATAATGTCAGGGCTTTCAGCAGTATGATTGGGGAAACATTCTTCTCGGAGCTTACACTGAATGAAAAGCGCGGTCAAGGAACTGTGACATCTCAGGAGTTTGGCCAATTCATTGGAACAACAATCGAACAAGTACAAATGCGCCTTGACCCAAAAAGTTAAATTGTTTTAATATTTATATCCAATAATATGTATATCCAATAATATATAATTGGGCCAAGGACATACCCTTGGGGTACTCAGCTGTTACTGGTTACCTGTGTGGCCCGGCTTCCTTGTTTGGGTTAAGGTCCTTAAGGAATTAAAGTATACCTGTACATTTGTCTATGTCTGTCATAATTGTTGTATTTGGTAGTGAGGATGGTAATGTTGGCAATCTGAAATGTTTTTATCACTGTTCTTTAAAATATTTTAAAGGTATTTAATAAAGGCAACATTTTGAATGAGTTTCCGATTTTCTGTTAAGGAACGAAACTAGCTAGTGTATCTGATTATTGCTCAAACATTAAACACATTTATTTTCAGAGACTTTATCTATCGAACTTGCCGGTCTACAGCATATAAACTAGTCGAAGACGCAGACGAGATTCAACAAGGGCATAGCCAGGACACATGTAATGCATGCCAGCATAAGGGGTCTACATTTATATCGACTAAACAAACAAAGTAAGTTTGTTGTATATACTGTTACTTGAATTTGCTACTTTCATTTCCAAAATGGTATTATAATACTGCGAACAATTATACAAATAAATGAAAAAATATATTGAAATAAAATATCATGTTCAAAGGACTTTACTGAAAGTCATGTTTAATCAAACCATCACTACACCCAATCCCCCACCAATCACTACACCCTCACCACCCCCCCCCCTCCCCAGCCCCTTCCCCAACCTGCACCCACAAACGGTTATATTTTCTGTTTACTATTAAATGGTGTTTGTTTAATGTGCGTTGGTTTACTGCGTCCTATAATTGCTGCATTTACAATTCCTGTTCGACTTTTATTTCTTTTCTGAACATGCTATAAAACATTTCAGGAATCACTATTTTGATTCGGAGGAAAGAAACAGGTTGGGAGGCCGTACAAAACAAGAAACTGTTTCCACGATGCGGAATTCGTTGCAAAAGGGATTCTTGAGGTTCGCTATGAGAGGGCAAGTCGTAACGCGTCTAACATGTTTCTCACTAAGAAGATGGGAATAGATGACAGTGTGTAATCTATCACGGATACTGTATTTAGTGACATGCTCTATAAACGTGTAGCTGTGTTAAAACTATATATTACTTACGAAACAATTAGTTTTTTAATGGGACAAAATGCAATCTGGTTGGCTGTTTGCAGTCATTCAATAAAACATACACCTAAAATAATTTTTGAAACGGATTTCAATTAAATCGTATGAAGTATTAACACGTCCGCCTAGTCGTCTAATTTTCCACACAACGTAGTTCATAACTATTTAATTGAAGGTCGTAGTTCAGCGGGTTGTCGTAATGCAAATGCATATTTAATTTGAAACTGAAGCAAGTATTTGATTTTACTTAGATTCAGTTCCATTATTTCCAGATTGCATCTAGTCCATTAAATGTGCAATTGATAGAAAAGCATTTCATTTTCTGCTAAAGTTCGCCATTGCAGTGATACACCTTGTAACACATTTTACTTGAGTGCTTATTTAAAGAAAAACACGTGCTTTCAGGACCATGGGAACTCACCAAAATTATTAAATTGAAGAAGTCGGAAATATTTACATTTCAATATCGTCTGTCTGTTCTTCTTATTCTATATGCAAATGGAGGGTCTCGATATAAGGGAAATAACCTCTATTTCCTAAGTATATGATAAACTACATTAAAAATAAACAATTAAGAACCATTGCATATAACAAATACATTTAAGAAACCTTGATTAAAACAAATACATTTAAGAAACCTTGCTTAAAACATAACAATAAACTTGATATGGGCGATATCATATTAATTATTATGCGTGGGCGATATCATCTTTCATTTTCCTTCTTTTCATCTCAGATTATCTGCTGTTGTTTTAAATCAATGTTTAAATCAATTTATAACTCGTTTAATATTGAAATGCTATATCTAAATAAAAGCTATGAACACAAGAAAACTTGAAACAATGGAAAACGGAGATACTTTGGCAGTAGAGCGTGGTTGTTATCACTGAATTATTGTGTTGTTTCGAAAATGTATCTGAAATAATCTTCAAAACGGCATCAGTCTCTTTTATGAACTTTATAGTCGTTGATTCAGCATATCGGTGGTACATTTTCAATTTCTTTTGTTTTCTTCCTTAATTTTTGATTCGGTGGTTCCACTACTCCGGCCGATAAAAGGCTCTGGTATTGATTAACCACTCATAGGATATGTTGTCTGCTTTTTATACGCAGGCTTCATAACCGCTGAACCCAACTAAATTCCATTATGTTTATTTCGCTCTTCGGGGCGTTTCATTTTATTAGATACTGGGACCATACGCCGTACGTCATGGGGAATACGTTAAAGAAGGATAACTCCATGTCCACCGCCATATGCATGCCATCTTCGGGATGGTTAACATTTTGTGCTGTTGATTTTATGAATATTGAGTTCTGCTTAACCCGGGGCTAGAGGGCGTGAGCGGTAGCTAGCATATTTCACTACCACTCATGAACAGTCTCAATCAAACCGAGACTGCAATATTTCGTATGTGTCGTGCTCGGCCGTTTCCAAAGGTCCATTATCATACTCTTTTTTTATAGTCGTGGATTCAGCACATTTTCTGGGTTCCGTGCCGTTTTCCAAATCAAATTTGACGCACTATGGAATGAGTAATTAAGATATTTCTTATTTGAAGCGAGGCCAAAACACCGTAAAAAAATCGTGGTACCTATCATAAAAAAACACGTGACATCAGTCGATTCCCCGCAGTGATATAACACCTATATTAAATACAATATTTAACCCAAATGACCTAACACCGATATTATATAGATTAATTTACCCAAATGATCAAACATAAGAACCGATATTGTATGCATTATTTTACCCAACTGATCAAAAAACAAACAATAGTATATACCTGCATTCATTTAACCAAATGATCAAACATAAACACCGATATAATATACAGTAATTTACCCAAATGATCTAACACCGATATTAAATTCATTATGTTACACAATTAACAAACACCTATTATATTCACAATTTATTATTTGGTAAATGTTAACTCTCAACTATGACATAATTCGATAAGACTATCAGTAAAATTGACGATGATGACTGACCTGGCTTTCAATATCAACAGTGTTGCATTCATAGTACCCTATTGGGTTAATTGGGACCATGGTAGAGAATTAAAATATTATAGTATCCATTTCATCCCTGATGTCTATATTAACTGCTTTAAATAAACATTCACATATGGGAATAGAATGTCTTTCTTGAAAGAAAAAAGCACAAATTCATGGAAAATATCACACCCGAACCTTTTTACTGGATGATATAACATTAATGCACGGGAATGGTTAGAATCGAATGAATAAATTGGTGTTTTACATCATATTAAGTTATATTGGGACGGCAACCTCAGATAACAATGAGATAAACTGAACTCCTGTTCTCGATACAATTGGACTACCAGGAACGAACATTTTTTTTCTGGATGATATAATACTACTGTATGCTAATCATTTATGAGAAAGGAAAATAGTGGAGTGTTTTCTACCTTTAATAAAAACAAATATATAATATATGTATACATACAAATATTGGTTAATTTTAACATTAAATTTTAAATCAGCTAAATACTTTTACAAAAACAAATAGTATTAGTGTCGATGGTTGTAATGTATAATTTAATATGTAATTGTATACATACTACTGGTTTAAACCTCCAGCGGCCTTCTTTTGCCACTGACCGTTCGAATGCGGTAGCCCTATCGTCAACCATTTTATGTTAATGTTGTCATATCTTGTCTTTTATTCATCTTTGTAATTAGTGATTGTTTCTATGCGTGTTTGTGGTTGACTGTGGTCCTTGAATGCTACAGTGCCTGTGTAATTAGTGATTGTTTCTATGCGTGTTTTTGTGGTTGACTGTGGTCCTTGAATGCTACAGTGCCTGTGTAATTAGTGATTGTTTCTATGCGTGTTTGTGGTTGACTGTGGTCCTTGAATGCTACAGTTCTTGTGTAATTAGTGATTGTTTCTATGCGTGTTTGTGGTTGACTGTGGTCCTTGAATGCTACAGTTCCTGTTCAACATTTATATCTACTTTCATGCTAATCTCGCCTTACTTTTATATCTTAAGTGAAACACAACACCATAGTATCGAATGTTGTAATGCAATTATTAAAGTTCTCCGGCCATGTTTTGTTTCATGAACATGTTTATGTTCATTTAAATCGAAATCAATACACAACAATAGATAATTACAATTCACACATAGCAATATCTGTGAAAAGCGAGAATACGATTTTATTTGATGACGTAGACAACTTTGAACAGGTAAATTAATCTACAGGTAAATGTATTTATCATTTATCTGGCCATAGTTGTGCAGCTATAAAATTCAAATATACCTCGTTTCCCCGTGCAGTCACGCAGTGGTAAAAGTAGTATCTACTTCATGCAAATCATACTTATTTGTACATATAACTTAGTAGCAATTTTAAATATATATTTCTCTCCGGGACTATCTAGAAATGTTCATATGATGTTTAAGAGTTAAATTTGTTAAAAATAATACTAGAAAAAGGTTGGCCATTCATTTTTAACTAGTTTGAGAAGAATTAATCTATTATCTTTATGTATTACCTAATAACGATTGGCGATCAGTCAAACAAATAATGTCTTACACACACGATGAACCTTTTCATTGGTTTACAATCGTTTGTTGAAACATTTATTCTATACAATTAAGACGTTACTACTTGGTTATCAAAGGATGTTTAGGCTCGAATCTGTGAGACATCTGACTGTGGTAGAACTCGACATCTTAAAATATCAATCATTAAGACAATGGAGACATTCACTATGAGATTAACAGCGATAACACGGAATCAAAATATTCAGAATCAAATGATTTATAAAAAAATCATTCATTATGCACGAAATTCAAAAATCGTAACTACTGTGCTTTTCACCAGGTCCAGAGAAAAAAAATTTCATTACGGGGAATTTCATGCTATGACTTACATCAACAGAAAGATGGGTTTTTGACGCTTTTAACGAAGTCAAACTTTTTTCAATCGGTCCCTTTGGAGTCTCACGATCTGTCAAAGTCTATTTTTCCCCTCCCTTTCCCATGCAAAATGTAAACAAACATGGCTGCCGTTTGACCCAGAAAAACAATATGTACGCATGACCGGAAGTCGATATGGGCAGTACTATTTACGATGAAGGGTAGAAAACTTACGTTATAAAGTGTTGAAATAGAGCGTATTTTTCATGATCACAATGTTTTTTCAACAATTATATCTAAAAGAAATATTGATTTTTGAGCTTAGTGCATACACTTAATTATCGCAAATGAAACAAAATATTCCATACCATATACAATCCAAAGTTACATCCATATAAATCCTAAGTTTGTATTGCGATAGGCTACATCACTTTTTCTTTAACTCTGTTTTGCCCTACTAAAGAAGTTGTTGTGAACACAATAACTTCGTGATGAAATGCGTGTCAGTTGTGGTGACGTAACGTATCACATATGACGTCACCTTTCCTAGAAATTATGAAGCATAGAGGGGCATTAACAATGCAATGCATTAATTTGGGTTATGCAATCCAAAATATACGACTAAGTGGAAGTGCAAGGTAATGGGGCCTAATGGTATAGACCAGACCCACCCACCCTGACTTTCATGTTACAAATGCTTAGTACTTGTTACGTTTAATGTTGCCAACATTAAATGTAACAAGTAGATCTAAAGTACTAAGCATTTGTAAACATAAAATTATTAGTACTCAGGGCCGTCGTTTGACCGTTTGTAAACATAAAATTATTAGTACTCAGAACCGTCATTTGACCGTTTTGGGGGCCGAAATTCGGCCCCATTCCCCTCCCCTAAATGTATCTATTTTCCCCCTTTACCTGTGAAAAATTCCCTCTTAAAAAACAAAATTAAAAAAATTAGAATTTAGATTTTTTTTAACTCCAAAACAGGAAAACAGCATACGATTTGCAATTTTGAATGGTAAATTCTTGGTAACACTTAAATAATAAAAAAAACACACACTAATTTGTGTTTCTTAGAAATTCCCCTTTGATATGAAAACAACGCAAAATTCCCCTTCCTGAGGGCCCTGGCCCCATTCCCCCAAAGTGAAGGGAGGGCCCTGGTTCTGTATCAAAGTCAGTCTCTGCCAATCCAACTTGGTATAATACTTATATTAACAAATGCAGGGATTGTACGTATTTACAGCCGAACAAAAATGAATGTAGTATATTAGTACTTTTCAATAATCCGAGCCTTCTCCGACCTTACCAGCCCTTTTTACGATTTTGATATTTCATCTGGCTGTGTACCTAAAAAGCCACAAAAAAAAGCTTTTAGAGTCAGTGAAGGCTCAGATTATTCCACCAATAATCTGTTTTACTTAAATCGGCCTCCATGTTTTTTAGCTGGAAGGATTTCCATCACATATTTTCATCCTGCGACAACCATCCCCACTCACACACACACAGCAAAATTCCAAAAAAAATGAAGCGAAAGGGAACATTAACAAATAACAAAAAAAGAAAGAAAGAAAAAAAGAGTAAACATGTAAGTGAATTTCAGGTTCAGTTACACACCAGTCACTTATCCTGCACCTCCACCCCTCCCCGTCACTCTAATAAAGAATGTGGTCAGTGATTGAAATGCGAACTCAGATAAGTAAATATAAAAAATATCAAAATTACCAAGATGGATGCCTTCTACTCAATGACTATGGCCCCACAACTTCCATGTATATGAATTATGACAGAATACTTGTTTATTTACAGTCGATAGTGTGTGTGTGTGTGTGTGTGGATTTTTTACAGTCGAGTGTTTAAGGCCGTTACATCCTTAAGCCATTCACTTCTTTTTTGTGTGTTTACCTTCATTTAATCTGCGAATTTCGGTAATTGATGAAGCATTTTCTAGTAGGTATGGCATATTTAGGTAAGCCAAGGTTGCAAAAACGAAGCATTAGGCCGTCCTTACAAAATTGTTGGTTGGCTGTGCTCCGACCGAAAACCCAAAATGTTTTAGGTGCGTAGGTAGACCTTTAGGTGATTTTTTTTTCCAAAACCATAAGAATTCTTAAAATAGCAAAATAAATAAATAAATGGTAAAAGAATTGCAATAAAAAGTTTTGGGTAACTTAGGGCTATTTTTAGTGAGTAGGTATATCTGATCTGATCGCTAAACGACATTTATACACAGCTAATAGCAAAAAGAAAAATCCGAAAACACGAGTCTCTTTTTCTCACCACTATCCTATACTATCGTAATGGAAGTGCAAATCCCTGCATTACAAAGCCATCACATCACGATTATACAGAAAAAAAGTCCATCGCAACCCAAACTATTATTTACAGGCTTAAAACTATTCAAATTGCCAAAATATATCTGTTTTAATCCATATATATAACTACAAAATGCATTGGTGGTCGCCCCTTCAACCAAACAGATAAACATCCCTTCATTGTTTTAATGAACTGTTCCGTAAGTCGTTCCATCCGCCATCTTGGAAATAGTGTACAAATAAATTTACATGGGGATCCAAGGGGTAAAATGAACTTTTGTGGATTGTGGGACGATTTGTCAACCGATTTAGATGGCGTGGAGATCGCTGAAAGCGTCAAAAACCCACATTTCTATTGATGTAAGTCGTTCTCTGGACCTGATGAAAAGCACAGTAGTAAAGAACAGTATTTGTAGACTTAGGACATTCTTGAATGTTTGAATGATTTCATCATCAATATGAACAGATATACTTCGATATTTATTACTGAATGGATTAGTGTGATATGTAATTCTTTAATTCCTTACATTCAGGCAAATGTTGTAAACAAAATGTATGTGCAATGTTGATTATAATAACATGAATATGCCTATTAGAAACGTCACAGTATTTATCCAGAATTGTACTGAATAATCACACCGGTTGATGCCAAAGAGAAAACCAATCTAGAGATCGACCAAAAACAAACCGAGGTAGAAAGTGCAATCATATAACGCACAGGAGAATAATTTAAACGTATTTCTTTTACATCGATTGCGAGACAATTATTACAACACATTAATCACTCTCGATGTCTTCCTGGGTAGAACCAGTACTAAGCAATGTGTTTTATTTATCTTGCTCAAGGATAACTAACATGGAGATAACTAACATGGAGAATAATGAAACGCACTAACTGACAACAGAAGTTTCTAAAACATTCTAAAACATTCGAAAGCATTCTAAAACATTTTAAAACATTCTAAAGCATTCTAAAAATTCTAAAGCATTCTAAATCATTATAAAGCATTCTAAAGCATTCTTAAATATTCTAAAACATTCTGAAGGATTCTAAAACGTTCTAAAACATTCTAAAACTTTCTAAAGCATTCGAATGTATTCTAAAACATTCTAAAGCATTCTAAAGCATTCTAAAACATTCTAAGGCATTCTAAATCATTCTAAAGCATTCTAAAACTTTCTAAAACAGTCTAAAACATTCTAAAGCATTTTAGCGTTTACAGCATTATATATTGTAGAATGTTTTGCAGAAGAAAGAAAAACAAATAACCCGTGCAGTTTTTATTAAATATTCTCAAAATATACCTATGTATACCTCTTCATCAGTAGGTTTTAAAACGGCTACATATCTCTTCATCAGTAGGTTTAGAAACGATGTATATTACATATTCTGTAATGAATTATAAAAATGTCCCAGTTTGAGAAAATCTATAACATATTCCTTCCTCTACTGTGCTATCTCGACTAGTGTGCAAGATAGCACAGTTGCCACATGTTATGAACTAAACGTCATGATATTACTCCGCGCTGTCGCCAAAGGAATGATTGAAGAAGGAATACTTGTGTCAAAAGACGATTGGAAAGAAATTCATCACAGAATATATATTATATAGTTTAATTAACATTTTTGTCGTGATACGGAAAATAATTTACTCGTGAGAAAGATTCTTGCGATATAGAAACTCGTGCGAAAACAAATTCGTTTCTATATCGCAAGCATCTTTTTCACTCGGGAATTATTTCACGTATCACTTCAACAATGTTAATTAAACTCTATATATCTGTTATAAATTATGCCTGCTGATGCCGGGATAAGGAATTCAGTTGTAAAACATTCAAGTCATGTTTTAAAGTCAATACTGCATTAACTACATTAATGAAGCTTAAACAGGAGTAGAAACAATGTGTAAGATTTTAGTTCGATTAACTAAACATTTGAAAGTGATTAAAATAAATGCAACTGTTCAAATACGATAATCAATCGATCGTCAGCGTTTTCCCACATTCCCCCAAGACGAATGTTCATATCCTCAGTATTCAATGAATAGTCTGCATAAAACGTATCATTTTCTAAACTCTGGCATTCGACATTTAACATTTTACCCCAAATGACAACTTAACCAACGAAAAGATCAACTTTTTATTCAATAAGACTTCAACTATGACAGCGCTCGATGAAGTAATCAGTAGCGTTGCCGATAATGTTTGCAACGGGTTTTAAATACTTACAGTGTGAAGCGCCACTTATTATATCGTGTGATCGCTGAGGGAGATAATCTTGTTTGATTCATTGTACCGACATTGCTCGCTTACTATTGATTGAATGAAAACTCAATTACTAGTATTCCGGATTGGAAATTGAAAAGGGCTTAATGTTCTTTTAGGCCAATAATAACTCGAGAAATGGCTGAGATAGATAGGGACACGTTTATAAAAATAGCGTTTATATGTTGGTCTGTGCCTACATGTATGTATAATGTTTGAGACAATTAATTCATACGATATGTACACATGATATAGGAGATACATAAATAAATATATGCATATATTTATATATGTATATAGCATACAAAGTCTGAAAATATAGATATAAAAAACGAACAGAAAAGCAGATCCACCAGATCCATCAACATTCCAGATCCTCCATCTATGTACATTGAAAACAAATGATGCAAAGGATATTGTGTAAATATCACATTTTTTTGAGGATGCCAGTGGATATTAACAACCCGAGAATGTAGTGTAGACCGACAGGTTAGCCGAGGTCGACATTATCATTTCGAGAGTTGATAATATCCACTGTCACCTTCAAGAGGATGTGATATTTATTTCATTTTACCGAACAAATACTCCTAATATATTTATATACTCGATAATGAAGATAAATTGTTATTGTTGCTGAAAAAATATATTTTAGAACTGAGCTTTTCAAAAGGGTAACGGGATAATATTTTGAGCTATCACCAGCTATAGCGCGAAATATCAACCCGGCAGGGTATAGTTATTTTACATGGAGTGTTAACAGTGAGAATAATAAAGAACCTTAACCTCTGCAGAACTGCAGAGTTGTAGCAAAATATGTTGATAACACTTAAGTCGCCTCTTACGAAACGCTGATCGTTGTTTTGATCCAAAGTAATTCGATAATAACTATTACCCATGTGTTCTGCATTGTGAGGTTGTTAACGTCGTTTTATACATTGAACGCATCACAACAAGCAATGCATTCGGTCATACAAGAGAACTACATAAAAATAAATATTAAGAAGGGGATCTCTTTGAAGAAACAAACACAAACAAGAAAGAACAGTAGCAGTCTCGGTAGTATTGATTCTGGTCATGAGAGGTAAGCGCCAAAACCTCGCATAACCTCTAGCAATGGCTTAAGCGGTATTTCATTTAAAATCCACAAGGTAACGCATAAGAGCTAGATTAATCAGTTAAAGTTCTCCGCCATGTTTTGTTTCATGAACATGTTTATGTTTATTTCAATGGAAATCAATACAGAACAATAGATATTTACAATTTACATGTTGCACTATCTGTGAAAAGCGAGAATAAGATTGTATTTGATGACGTAGAACACTATTAACAGGTAAATTAATACACAGGTAAATGTATTTATCAATTATCTGGCACTAGTTGTGCAGCTAAACAATTCATATTTACCTCATTGTCCCGTGCAGTCACGCAGCGGTAAAAGTAGTATCTACGTCATGCACGTAATACTTATTTTTACATATAATTTACTAGCGGTTTTCAATATATGTTTCTCTCCGAGACTATCAAGAAATGTTTATATGATGTTTAAGGGTTGAATTTGTTAATTGATAATACTACAAAAAGGGTGGCCATTTATCTTTAATTAGGATTTAGCGGAAAGCACATACTGTACTGCAAAAACGTTTATTGTCAGAGCATATATTTACCAAAAAATAAGATTTATTGCATCTTGTCTTTCAAGAAGGCATACATGTATAAACAATATTGATTGACGTTGTACATCATAAGAAAGGTCGAAGTACTCAATAATGATCGGAGACCCTTTTTATACGCGGATAGATGTGGAAAAGTACCATTACACGAGTGCCTGTTTAATATTAAATTCATTAAATTCGTTTGATAAAACTGATGTGATACTCGAGCCGCACATCATATCAGTTTTATCCAACGAGTTTAATAAATTCACTATTATATAGTCACAATTTTCTATTATAATTCTGTTTATCATATAGTTCTAAAAACGTCGCCATATCGTCCATATATTAACTTAAACTGACTTTATGTATTGCTTCGGTCTTTCCCGTATCAAACTGAGAAGTCGTAACTGCCTTCATTTGCATATTTATTACACTACTGAATTCTTATATTTATGTCTTGGTTGGTGTCGCAAACTTTGCTTCTACTTTTCCTTGTAATTCATGTTTTCAAATGCGAGTTTTTGGTTGGTTGTATTTTGTGAATGCTGCATTTTTTGTTTGACCTCTAAACCTATTTTTATTACACTCTCGTAACGCAAGTTATGTGATAAAAATCATAACGGACAGTTCTTACAATTTCTATATCCGATTCCATGCTACAGATCAGTCAAGGGAGTTATTCAATAAATTGTGTACAGAACATAGATTGTTTTTACTGATAAATCATTCACTTTCAAAATAAACTGATTGCGGCTAGCATCAATGCCGTCCGTTTTTTATATATCAGTACGTAAAACGATATCGTTATGGTTGCTAGAAACACAGCACACTAATACATGTCAACTAAATAGGCCCTTTAAGGGAGTAGGGAGTTGGGGTGGGGCGAGGGTGGGGGAGGGGCGGCGGAAGTGGCTGGGGTGGCGGGGTGGTTGGGTCAATTTTGGCATATGGAAAAAAAATTGTCTCTTAGGACATAATAATAATTTGTCTATATGGAAAAAAAATGTTTCCAAATGGAAAACAAAAATATGTCAATTAAAAAACAAATATGGCATATGGAAAAAAACATTTTGGCTATATGGGAAAAAAAATAGACTCATATAGCATATGAAAAAGATCTATCAGAGCCTCACTAAAGTTATCTTGATATCATAGTTTACTAGAGTTACCAAGGAAGTGTTACACATGCGTTTGCAAACGAAAATTTCGAAATCTTTAATGTTGACCTTGAACTGCATTTACTTGAATTTCAAACAATATTGAATTAAAAGTGGGGTAATTTAGGATTTTTTTATCCATGTTTTATTTTATTATCATGATTATAGACGGAACATTTGCAATAAATGGGTCAAATGTTAAAGTTTTTGATATTATTTCCTATCAGTCTTAAGAAGTGTGTATCTGTAAGGGGATTTTGTTTCATGCTATGTGTTTTATCAGCACATTTGATGTTTTCATACACACGGAGGTAACACTCTAAAGATGTAACTATTTAACAAAACACAATACTTATCGAACAACTATTCTAAAATATATTTAAAGTAAGAAAATTATTTAAGATGCAAACGTGAGTAAATAGAAATTTTGATTAGTATATTCGTTTCAGCATAAATTAATTTCTTTTGTTTTCTTACTACTCCGGCCGATAAAAGGCTCTGGGTTTTGTTTAACCACTCATAGGATATGTTGTCTGCTTAATTTTGTCTTTTGGCTGTTACTTATGATACGCAGGCTCCTAACTAAATTCCTTTTTGCTTATTTTGCTCTTCGGGGCATACAATTTTCTTAGATCCTGGGACCATACGCCACTGGATATAGGGGATATATATGCTTGCCATCTTCGGGATGGTTAAAATTCTGTAATGTTGATTTTTATGAATATTGAGTTCTGCTCAACCCGGGGCTAAAGGGCGTGAGCGGTAGCTAGCATACTTCACTACCGCTCAAGAACAGTCTCAATCAAACCGAGACTGCAATATTTCGCATGTGTCGTGTTTGGCCGTTTCCAAAGGTCCATTATCATTCTATTTTGATTTCTTTTACTGGGTAATACGGAACATAACAAGGCGAACTCACAGGAATGTAATATTCGTATCATAAAGTGTTTTTTTCTTCTTATTGAATATGAACCAATAAATAATAAAGAGCACGCTATTGCAGATCAAAATATATATAAAAATAATGTGTATGGAATGGCTGACGAACCAATATTTGATAACGTATGTGTACATGTATGTTATTGGCGATGCTTCAACACACTTATAGGTTATTAGATTTGTACTGGGATATATGCACGAGTTCTTTCGCGTGTTAATATTGCCCGGCTTTAGGAGCGCAATATTTATCCGCGAAAGAACGAGTGTATATATCCCAATACAAATCTAATAACCTTTTAATTGCATAAGTATATTTAAATTAAAACAACACAATGGGTTGTAACATTTAATTTTCACCAAAAACATTTATTTCAAACACACATACTGTCGTTACATCGTGGAAACTTTCACAATGAAATCAACATTGTTTTCCTCACGTGATATACTTTCTTTGACATGAACAGAAAATTGCACCAATCATGAACGAGTGTACATTACTCACCCAATAGGCTAATATGAACGCATATTGGCGTTCTTGTTACAGTGAAAGTAAACGGATCTTGTAAATACGTATTTACACTGTAGCGATTTATTGGGATAACAAAGGGTAAGAGTGCACCCTAGAACCTGGTTTAACCCCCCCAACGGACTTTTTTTGCCACTGACCGTTCCAAGGCGGTATTCCTATTGTCAGCCCTTTTATGTTTCTGATGTCATATCTTGTCTTTTTTCATCATCTTTGTAGTTGTTCTTTGTTTCTGTGCGTGTTTGTGGTTGACTGTGTTGACTGTGGTCCTTGAATACTGCATTTCCTGTTCGAGTTTTATATATACGTAAACACTTCTCACATAGACATATTTACGACTACATATGTACGTATTTATCAATGAAGTCTTTAGGATTTGAAAATTGCATCAATGACAAAGACCACAAAGATATCATCAATACGTTTCCAAGAAACAGTTGTAAATCCGACTGACCAGACGATTGGGTCGATTGTAATGCCATTATTTGAGAAAGTGCCAGTCAACGGCTTACATACTGAAAGATAACTGACAATAACAACGGACAATGACTCCGGATCACTCGTCCAAAATCATGAACGTATAAAAACCAAAACATTATTGGTATATATGAAGATCTTATGATGGTAATATGCTTACACTATGCTGTAATATCGGATATAGTGTCCAGATTTACATGAATAATCTACGTCCTATTACGGATATGCCATCACTTTGATGTTTTGTGTTCAAATTGTACTAATGATTTATTAGTGCACACTCTTATTAGTACCCACCCTTTAAAATCTTCAAGCCCACTTTTTGGGTCTTCAAATTCGAAAATCGCTTCATCCGGTGACAGGTGGCGTGAGTGGTGATACACCTTATTTTAACTCGCATGATCAGACTAATAATTGAAATTAGTTTGCTACTTTTCTCTCATGTTTGTGTTCTTTGCTTGCAAAGGATCCAGTATTCATTAAAATGCCAAATTGCAGTGTTGTTGAGAAAAGTAAGCAAATCTAGATATGAATTGAACAATATTCATCCGCAGATTAACGAAAGTACTGACAGTGAAAGCGGCCTGATTTCAGGCAAAGGTAAACTCATTATTTACATAACTGTCATAAATTTACATTGAACTATGAATGACGTAATTTTAGTATCACACAAAAAAAGTTGTATCGTCACTAGTGACGATATAACTTTTTTATATCATGTGCCGGAACTACTTTCTTAATATATTTGTTAAAAAACGCACTGGTTTAAAACACTGGTTTAAAGTTCAAATATTTTTTAATTTCTTCTTTTACGTAAAGTTATATAATAAACGGTATAATTAACAGAATACATTTGATACCGAATTAATGTCACTCGAGGAAAAAAGTGATAATTTGGTTAAAAAAAGTCGTTGTTCGAACTCGTTTTATTAACCGAATCGAACTCGTTTTTTTACCACTTTTTTCCCTCGTGACATAAATTCAGTATCAAATTTATGCTGTTAATTATTTTCTATATATTTTGACTAGACATATCGACGTTACATACGTATCGGTGGATAGTGCGATTTTAATAAAGCTATACACTTAAATAGGTATGCATTCGACGTACATAATTTTTATTTGAACAATGTGCGTCCCTATCTCACGTAGATACACGTGTTATGATTTATTGTCTAGAAGGTCAACGTCAGTCTATCGTCTACAACTGCGGCTGCATTGCTGTACAGTTTCTTCGCGACAGCATTGAATGCATACTCGATGAAGTGCCAAATACAGGAAGATGATTAATACTTAGATATTACCCTGTTATATATATATATATATATATAATGATGTCGCGGTAAAGTATTTGTTATAAGATGCAGAATTTAGGCTTGTCAAGCTTAAAATGGCCGCTTCAGGGCATCATGACGTTCCCATTGGGTACGGGTAATCTAGTGTCTTTCTTGCTAAAAATAATACTTATTCTGCTAAACGGTATTTGAACACTCGTGAAAGGCAGTTGGGGTGGGTACCTGAAGTGCAAATTCATGTAGATCGTCACTGTCGGTGTCAAGACACGCTGTTCTCTGTGCAATTCTGTTGAATTGAATGTAGTAGCATGGGTACTAGTATGCAATATGTAAACACACACACACACACACACACACACACGCACGTACGCAAGTACACACACACACACACACACACACAAACACACACATAAGTGTACTTTATAGGATTCCTTCAACTGACAAAAGAATGATAACTTGAAAAGCATAGTCTAGTCAAGGTTCCTGTGTTTAAATGATGTGGTGTCTCGCAATAGGTCGTTAATGGTGGTGGCAAATCCCAACAGCAGGGAAAATTCACAGCGGGGTAGATATCCCAGGACCTGGATAAAAAAACGAACGTTTGGCAAACGACCGTTCCAAAGCAGTTCCTTTATTGCCAACATTGTTAGCTTCCAATGCGTGTTTTTGGATTACTGTTTTCCTCGGATGCTGCATTCGCTCTTTGACTTTAATAACTACTTTTATTAAGTAAGATTTCATGTTTTTTTACATAAATGAGTTTTCGTCAGATAAGCGTATGCTGAAATATTTTTTATTTAAAACAAACATGTCATTAATAAGGCGTGTAGCCTGCCTACCTGTGTTCACTGCAATGCAATTAAATAGAGTCCATGGTAGCTAAGTGCGCTATAAATGCACCCTAACTGCATCAAGGTAACTCCGATATGTTCATATCTTTTATGATTTCTTGATTTACGAATAAGTATGCGTTTTATTCAGTTAGCGATGCAGTGATATAAAGTCTAACACGACCTGCGAAGTCTTTCTTATACACAAAGAAGAGAAACAATTGTATGTTATTCTACGATAAAATACGGCTGTTCCATTAATTCCCCGCGTATATTTCATTCGTTGGAAGCGCCACTTTACACATGACGTCACTTGGTAACTATACGTCCAAAAGACAAACCCAACAGTAATTTTTAATGGAATGTTAATTAATTACAACAAACTTGCCATGTTCCCAAACCTTGCACCACCCCACCCGATATAATCCCATCATATGCGTCAGTACACATAACATTAATAATCATCTTGAACAAGCTGAGAACGTTTGACGTCATACAGCGCAAGCTATATGACGTAATTAATGACTTAATTGTTTGCCACGTGACTACTAGTGTATTTAAACATACTGTACCGCACAGAATATTGCATACGGGGGCGCCCAATGGAACAGCCTGTAAACATAGCTGCCTGATTACCTTGACCTCCGAGATAATATATAGTGCCCCCATAATAGCGTAAACAATGGGGTAATTGTTGTGTTAGAATCGAAATAATAAATACGTACCTGTATGTTATCGGTGAATAAAATACAGTTAGTCGTTCGGATGCGAGTTATTATTGTTTGAGTCAAATTCCGAATATCGGTTAATGCTAGTAGATCAAATTGACGTCGGTATTGCGTCATGATGACGTCGGTGTTGCGTCATGACGTCTCACTAGTGAATTATTCAACACTATATAATATATGTAGAAATGGTCACTTGCGGACCACTGCGAACATACTTTAAACTGTCCATTGGTCTTTAAATCTCCCCTCAATCTGCAAACCTTCCTCTGAAGCTCAGAATATCCACAAAAAATCAAATGTTCACCAGATTAATTTTTTTTAAATTCCAGTCTTTTTCAGTACCCCTCAAAACTAGCTCCATTTCACTGATAATTCAACTGTATTCCTACCCATTTTCAAATTATCATATCTTCCTCGAAAATCACCCAGTGGCATCCAAACTTGGCAGAAGTCATGAACATGTTCCAATCTTGTCACCTGAAAACAGAAATAAGAGAATGATTGCACATTTCCAAGTTCAGAGCAAACCGATTAACACAGCCCTAGTTGTTTACGGTGTAGGAATCTTCCTACCGTCCTGACCAAGGGAGGTAATTCTGTAGTGAATTATTTTTTTGACATAAGACTCAAAACTTTATCAAACAAAGTAACAATATTGACGAACATAAAATGACGTTACTTGGTGTTATCCGCGGACTATTTTTAACAAAATGGCATAAAACATGAAGCCGGTCACATTTGCTTCAAGTCAGTTTCGGACGACTTGAAAATGCACAAAACTGCCACGACATATCAACCGCTAAGCTTGAATATCTTCTATACTTGTTAAAGAAAATGTTTGAAACTTTTAAGTTTTGGTGTTATATGATTGCTTTATCTTATCATTGTATTAAATTTACTGTGTATGTAATATTACCCAATTCAAGTGTCAAAATGCATGCCCTTATATGGCAATTTATTGGTTTCTTGAATAAATGCTTTATTATTCAAACAGTACATCATCTTTGACTTATCATTTCTGCTTCCAAAGAAACTTCATTGTTGGTAGATAAGCTTACTTGTAATTGTAGTGGATGGCTAAGCTGGATTGATGAAATCCTAAACCTTCCTAACCTAATATGGTTAGATTTTTACGCCAAAACGTAACGTTATTTTCATGACGTCATCTTCATGATGTCATCATTTGTTATGTTATTCAGGGAGTAAATGGAGTTTGTCTTTGAAGGGGAATAACTTGAAAAGAGATTATTACAGAACAGAGCTAGCTAGGAAGCAAGTTTACTATTTATAAAAAGGAGTGTACTTGCAATAATGAAACATAAAATATCACACTTTAAGAAGGGAGTCGACCAAAATAGATTTAAACCACTTTCAGACAGGTGGTCTGATGACAAGCGGACAGTGACCATTAAGAGACTGACTAAAGACGTGTATGATAGTCTCCTAATTCAGGATAAAAAATCAAATGTGCTACTGTGTGGAGCTGTAGACAAGAAGATTCCAGCAACAATGACCTTGAGACCAAGCAAGGCTGCCAAAACGCCTATAGAGCAAGCACTTATGGATAGTGCTAAAGCTGAAAGTGATAAGAATGAACTGCGTACATACCGTATCTTTCACCTTGGGAAGACTGCTGACATGTTCTTTGAAACATTCTCTGATCACAGATCCTGGGATGGCACCTGTCAAGGGAAATTAAACTTTGACTTGAAGTTTGATAAACAGATGGGGTTAGGGTGGTGCGAGAGACTGAAATGTCCTAAATGTGGGTTCGTTGGCAAAGAACATAAGCTTTATGAAACGGTGAACACCAATCGACCAGGACCAAAAGTTGCCGACATAAATCTGTCAGTGGCAGTGGGGTTAATGGACACAAAATCTGGCCCAAATGACTTTCGGTACTTGATGACATGCCTGAAAATTCCACCACCATCTTACTCATCTATGCAAAGCCATAGCAACATTGCTGCTGACAAAGTTTCGGAGGTGGCACATGCTAGTTTCAACCGTGCAAGACAGCAAGTCCGAGAAAACAACGTCGCGTGTGGGTTTGAAAAAGACGCCTCAATTCAGGGTGGGGTAGACTCCCAATATAACAACAGTCTGAAGTCAGCAGGGGAGACAACTCCAATGCAGCCAGCCACTCAAGTCAGCACTACCATCATAGAGATGCAGACAAGTCTAAAGAAAGTGATTGGCATGCACATTGGCAGTAAACTTTGTTCCCACTCGGACCACAGCGCATGTAATGCGAGGTCTGGAAGCAGCCAAAATCTTCAGGATACCGACCAAATAGGTAAGTTTCATAACTATTAATTAAACATTATTTAATTAACACAACACAACACAACACAACACAACACAACACAACACAACACAACACAACACAACAACACAACACACCACACCACACCACACCACGGCACGACACGACACGACACGACACGACACGACACAACACAACAACACAACACAACACAACACAACACAACAACACAACACAACACAACACAACACAACACAACACAACACAACACAACACAACACAACACAACACAACAACACAACACACCACACCACACCACAACACAACACAACACAACAACACAACACAACACAACACAACACCACACCACACCACAACACAACAACACAACACAACACAACACAACACAACACAACACAACACAACACAACACAACAACACACTACACCACAACACAACAACGCAACACAACACAACACAACACAACAACACAACAACACAACAACACAACAACACAACACAACAACCACACCACATCACATCACAATCACAAAACACAACACAACAACACAACAACCACACCACATCACACCACATCACAATCACAATCACAACAAAGATAAGATAGATAGATAGATAGATAGATAGATAGATAGATAGAAAGATAAGCTAGTTAGTTAGTTAGTTAGTTAGTTAGTTAGTTAGTTAGTTAGTTAGTTAGTTAGTTAGTTAGTTAGTTAGTAAATAAATAACTAATGACAAAAAGAAAGAAATAATAATAATAAAAAACATTATTGACTAATCAACAATAACCGCCGTCAAGTCGTTAAACATTTAAGATAAGATAAGATAAGATAAGATAAGATAAGATAAGATAAGATAAGATAAGATAAGATAAGATAAGATAAGATAAGATAAGATAAGATAAGATAATGTAAGTAAGTAAGTAAGTAAGTAAGTAAGTAAGTAAGTAAGTAAGTAAGTAAGTAAATAAGTAAGTAAGTAAGTAAGTAAGTAAATAAGTGTAAATAAATAAGTAATGAAAAAAAGAAATAAATAATAAAAAAGATTATTGACTAATGCAACAATAACCGTCAAGTCGATACAAATTTCATACTTCGTTTACAGGTGACGAACATAGAGAGGCCAGATTAGCGATGGAATCGATATTGAAGAGTGACACGCCGATCACTATTGACAACATGACAACAGACGGGGACAGCAAAGCATTCAAAGGCGCTCGTGCTGCTCAACTTGCTATCACGGGCAAACCAATGTCAAGAATGGCGGATGTTGTACATCTGACTAAAACAATGAAAAATAAAATTAAGAGGACTGAGTTTTCGCAAAAGATGTTTCCTGGACATACCAAACGGGACCGAGCATACATTCAGAAACGCTTTGCAAAGGACGTATCTCACCGTGTACTAACTGAGTTTCAAAATGTACAGCAGAGTATAGGCGACACAAATATTCCCTGTTTACAACAAAAATGTGAACATTTGAAGATGGCTATAATAGACTGCTACCAGGATAAATGTGGGAAAACTTGTAGAAAATATTCCATGGCGTGTGGGGGTAATCCACCAATCTCAACATGGAGAAAACATTTTATGCCAACATCATGTAAACCTTTAAAGATTCAGGGAGACGACAAAAATAAACTTATCGACTGTTTAAATGTTCGACTGGGAAAAGACGCTGTGACCAAGACATGTAAAGGTGCTGACACAAATAAGCTAGAGGCGTTACACCGCGGTATAAATGCCTCAAACCCGAAAGACGTAACCTTTCGACGTAACGCTAAAGGCAGAAAATTAAGTGCCGCAGCACGGTTAAATGACGGACGGGCAAATTCAGCAATAGAAAAAGTTAAGGCTGTTGGAGGGTCATTTCCCCAAAACACAAAAGTGTTACGGTCACTTAAGAAAATTCAGGACAAAAATACGTACGACAAACATCGACAAATGTTACAAACTTATAAAACAGCCAGATTTATCAACAAAGTGAACAAATTTAAAGTATACGATGACCAACGGCAACATAAAACATACTCAACTGACCTTCTCGACAAGTAAACAATGACCACACATTTTGCTATATGAAAAGTGGGTGGGGTAACAATTTGACATGAAACACTACAATAGGATAATATAAACAATCTACTCACATGAAGCATGCAATCAGGATACTCTGTATGTCCTAAACACAGTCTTGGTATCATGTGAAGGCATCTTTGTCTTTCCATGTTGACGCTATGAGGCTCCAAGCTGAGATGGTCAAATCGTAAACATAAACTGTTGTGGCAAAGATGAGACACGTCCATTCCCCTAGGAATACTAGAAACACACATCACACACATATACATCACTCTGTGTGCTAACATGTTCATCTGAGTATGTCTCCCAGCCAAAACAATCGACTGTCTCCCATATTCTGACACTTTCTGACCACAGAATCGTCTATTAAGTCCCAAATGACGGTTATAAAGCATGCACGGGGTCCGACTAGAAGCAAATGGGTACCACTTATGGGGTACTCGACAATATAGAAAGAAACAAATACTATTATTATAAATCACATAAAACGCCCATGCTAATCCCCATTTACTACAATGTGTGATTTCTTAATATCTGACGCAAAGGTGATAGAACAGGGTGATAGTCAATCTCAGGGTGATAGTAAAATATTATCACATGCGCACCTTTTTTGCGCGTTGGTGTGCGTACTGGAATAGGAACTGGAACGATGACGTCATCGGTTCAGTATGGTGAAATTGCTATTTTTAACTCATTATAACTTCAAAAGTACTTGACCGACTTCAATAAACTACCACTCATTTCAAAAAACAAAATAATAAAAAAATATACGGCATATAAACTGTTTCACTGCGGATGTCGCGTTTCACTCAAAGAAGTAATGGAGCAGTCTATTCGGCAAAGTGAAATCTGTACAGAAAATGAATTTTATTTTTATCCGAGGGGATTCGGTATAATAAAATAAATATCACATTCATGACAGGGTGATAGTAAGAATGTTCACTCTTCGGATATTGATTATCCCCCACGACTCTCCTCGGGCGACATTCATATCATCAGAGTGTACATTCTTGGTATCACCCTCTCATGAATGTGATATTTATACAATAGTATTATTCCTTACTGCCTCATTGTAGGACATTCGCATAATATGCACAAACAAGGACAGATATACACTTACAAAACAAGTACACGGACAAAGAAAGAACGTACATACATGCTCACAAAGTTATATCTTCAAAATAACTCTGTGTCTGGAACTGACGTATGCAAAGGGGCGTATCGTGGCATACTCCCGGGAGAACTTGGAAAAACGGAAATAAAAGATAAAACGCTTAAAAGGTCGTGGGGTAACGATGGAAAATACCAATGTACTCGTATAAGGAGTATGTTGAAAACAGTCCACACTACGCCCATAATGCGTATTATATAACTAAGTTATGTTTACACTGTAAAGTATTTTAAATGCATACTATATTAAAGTCTGGAATTAAACTTGTCCGTTTAAATCTGCATGACATGAAAACGTAAACTGTCCATGGATGGAACATGCTAACATATTATTATTATAACTTTCCCTCCATAATTTCCTTGAATATCAGAGTATTCTAATGACCGATCGACGTACGTGGATAAGAATACGATCATAACTTGGCATATGACCAGTATCTGTCAAAAATGGCGTCACTGCACGTGTTGTTATTTTATGGATATTAAACATGCAGAAATGCAAACAACCCACTCTCACTGTGATATTTAATACTTTCCCCCCGAATATAAATCATTGGTAAACTGTCATAACCGAGGCATGTTAATGCATACTAATGCTCGAATTGCATTTAAAGCATAGTGTATGTCTTGCGATAAAACAACAAAGTGTAATTAAGCCATGACATCTGTCTTGCTATGCAAACGAAGAGCTCATACTGTTTGTACACAACGGCTAGTATAAAGTAAAACATTTTATGCCATTAAAGAAAAAAAAGTCATGGTTTCAGATACAAAATGACGTTTCTATAGATACTATTTAAAAATGCTTTCACGTCGTATAGTTTTGTATGGTTAATAGACTATTCTATTCAACGGCTGTGTATTTTTGACTTTAATAATCTCGTTGGATACATGGCAGAGCTTCATTTGATATAACTGTATCCAACTCGTGTAAATGTCAATAACACAAGGGCACTAATGTAATACCATCTAGTATATAGTATAATGTTTGTCCAGTTTTCGCTAATGTGTCTAAACAAACTTAATTCCAATATATTTCGAAAGTTCATATATCCGATCTTATTTATATTTGACTAAATACTAATATAATAAATACAGAAAAGTTAATCCCTTGGAAGCAACAAGCACAAACAAGAGAGAAATGTAGCAGACTCGTTTTTTTTTATTGAGTCTATTCATGAGAGGTAGTTATAAGATACAACACTACTCACGCCCCCTAGACCCGGCTTAAGCGATATTCTACTTTAAAGCAACACATAATGGGCTTGATGATCCCAAAGGACCAATAAATAATAACACTCCGTTTCATGTTGTCTCCATTATAAAATGTAATTGCACTCAACTATATACGTATACTTAACATACTACGCGTTAATCATTCACGTATTTATATATGCGGTAGATCGTGTGGCTGTAAGATCTACCGTATACCCATCGAATATTCACGAGATTTATAATACGACTATTATTGCACTTAATGCCGACATGGGGATTTCTCTTACTTTTATGGTTATTTAATTTACAACTCCACAAATTAAAGAGGCATTTTTGTCGACTAGACAGCCTAATGGAAATCTATGATGTGTGTCCTTAAGTCTATCTAATGTTGTTTTCTGGTTATACCTTAACTATTATGTCGTTTATTGACCATTGACCAACATAATGTCATTCTAGAACAAATACACACTCGAGCGATTTGAACTGTAGTTATATTATTTTTGAAACGTTTACTCGTTTAACTGTTTGTTTTCCATCAGTTTGCCTGGACTAACACATTCCATGCATCACACCTGATCGAACAGTTTGTAATTGTATGATGATTATACAAATATACCAGAAACAAAACAAATTGACACAACTGGTATCAGCATCTACGAGAGATGATAGTATACTTAATCTGACTCTGATTAATAACCAAGTCAATATCTTCCATGGCATTGCAGATCATAACCTTGTGTAATTCGCGGTAATGTGAGGTATATATCAGATCAGACCACAGGTCAATTAACAAAAGCCAAAGACATTGCGTGCTTACAAACGAGCAGCTTGGGAAGCCGAGTTACTTCTTATTGGGTCTATGTTTTTCAACTTATTTGTTTATCTAGAGCTTGTTGTCGTGTGGAGGACTTTAATATTCGTAATATTTGTATAACTGAAACGCTACTCCAGAAGAGCTACCGTTACGATAAACCTCGAAAAAACTTATCACCATAACCCTGATCTACTGTTAAAATATAAAAGTAATTTAAGATTTATTCTGCGACCAGGAATATCACAACCTGACTTCTATGGTGATGTGATTAACAAACTTCATAAGATCCTTAGTCATAATCACGCTCAAACAATCTTTCTTCAACTTGTTAAAACGTTTATCAAAAGCGTTTATGACCCTATCATTTTACAACGCACTGCATGTTAAATGGTTGATCCATTTACAGTTCGGCACTATACTTTCCTCTTTGACTGACCGATGACCGAACAGATTGTGGACCATATACTGTCCTTATAGGACGGTAGCGTTTGATATTTGTTAAACATTGTATTGTCGAGCCCTTAACGATTTGTTCTCTTCTTGCTCTTGCTTCTCCAAAGTCATTGAGTACTTGCATTGTGGCTTTTTTATTTTTATAATCAAATTGCCTATTAATGCTGCCTTGTTTGTTAAAGAATATGACATGGCGGGGATATCTTTATTTACACTTTCCCGTTTTATTGGGATGGCAGAAGTGTAAAAGTGAGCTTTTGTGAAGCCTAGAACCTTGTTTAAACCCCAGCGTCCCACGCGAGTGGGAGTCTATTTCAACAATGCCGATATTTGTGCAACAAACTCACGACTAACAAAACAGTTATTAATTCTGACAATATCTTATAACATTGAAGAAGTTATATTTACATAAACAGAATATGTATCTTCTCTTTCCCGTAGATATAACGTTTATTTGCAATACGTCTGAAAACACGTTTGATTTATATCAGTATGTATCGGAAGAGTTGAAGAATACAATACGTATCGGATAACTCATTGACTTGGGCTGACTCAACATTTTTCTTAATAATGATATACACTATATTGCTTTTTAACATACTACGGAAACTTTCATCATAATTTACGCTAATGCAGGAATTAAATAGGTTAGAAGCAAAAGACTACATAACAAACTTGGCATGTATTTGATCAAATCTATGTTCTACTTAGATATTGAGTATACATTACTTTGCAACACGGTTTGCTGGACGTTTTTATTGAACGATAGTATTAGCGCTTTGGTTTTATTTAGAACATGTCATTGTACTTTACAATCTCCTCCAAGTACTACATAGTTAATATTGATTATAAGAATATTTTATAGTTATCGCGGTACAACTTGTGCCGAGGTTCCGATTAAAACAGTTATTTGGGGTTGGAATTCCCTATCTGAACCGGATACCCATGTTTGATTATTTTTCTTGCATATCATGGGCATTTTGCGCGTTGAAGTACCAATTAATAACGTTTTGCATGCTTTGTACACAATGACGTCACTTTAATACTATCTTTGTTAAACTTGTTAAAAGGTTTATCAAAAGAGGTTATGACCCTATCATTTTGCAACGCATTACATGCTTGGTGGTGGACCCATTTACAGTTCGCCACTGTGCTTTCCACTTTAATTGTGCGATGACCGGACAGGCTGTGGACCCTATGATGATATCTACCTAAAGCCCAAAAGGACGGTTACGTTTGATGTTTGTCTGCAGTCTTGTCTTGTCGTGCTCTGAATGTTTTTTTTCTCTTGTTGCACTGGCTTCTGCCAAGTCACTGAATACCTTCTTTGGGCTTTCTAGGCTATTTTTTTGTATTTATATATACACGAGCATCTGTGTGTTTTACTTATATTGCCTATTAATGCTGTCTTGTTCTTTATTTACACTGTCCCGTTTTATTGGGTTAAGGTAGGGTAAGTGTAAGGTTTGTTTCACCCTAGAACCTGGTTTAAACCCCCAGCGACCTTTTTTGCCACTGACTGTTCCAAGGCGGTAGCCCTATTGTCAACCCTTTTGTGTTTGTGATGTCTTATTTGGCCTTTTATTCATCTTTAATTTGTTCTTCGTTTTTGTGTGTTTTGTGTTTGACTGTCGTCTTTGAATGCTGCTTTTCCTGTTCGATTTTTATATCTATATTTTGTTTTCGCTTATGTGAAAGATCAGGCTTTTCATCATCCATGTAAAACGCGGATAACGTTATCTGGTATGCAAGAAATATTTCTTGGTTATGTTCGCTATTATTGTTGCTAAATTAATGACGTACAGTAATATGAACTTAACAATAAAATGTCAACATTATATTTTAGAAACAAATTTAATAAATACTGAAACTGTTTATTGCGTAAACCTGCTTAATATCCTTCCCAAGTCTTACCCACTCGTTACGCTCTGTGTCATGTCTATTGACTTTAACTTAAGCTAGTTTATGTTGTACAAGTAGTGCGGATATACGGCGCCTTTGTAATTGGGCGCTTTGGTTGCTATATGAACACTTATTTGCTTTTTGCTAGAATCAAGTCTTCCGATCAGTCCATTTAATCTTAGACAATGGCCTGTATAGAAATAGATATTTAAATAATGTATAATGGTTATATACTCAGTTGCAAAAGAAACTGGACACTTTGAAAATTTTACTTTAAACCATATCCTCTTTATTAAACGACAGTCCCTTAATAGTTCGAACTATTGAAAAACAAATGACAACATGATATTGGCAATGGAATGATAAAAACGGTGGTAACATGGCATATTCATTTTACGAATTTGACAATTAATTTTAAAAAAACTTTATGCAAATAAATCTAAACATGGCATATTCATTTTACGAATTTGACAATTAATTTTAAAAAAACTTTATGCAAATAAATCTAAACAAAACTCAGTGCCCACTTTCATTTGCAACTGAGTATATTTTAAAGCATAACGCCTTATATATCCGTGTTATGCATTCCTTATAAGCATGTAACAAATGAGTGTCATACGTCACGCTTATAGGAATCTTTAATGGTTCTAGAATTACAACACGATATGTCTTGTGCAGTGTGCGTTGATACACAAACTGACGTCATACAAAATTTACCAGGTCAATGTATCAACACCGTTGATAAGATCATGTTGTTTAACACCGTTGATAAGATCATGTTGTTTAACACCGTTGATAAGATCATGTTGTTTAACACCGTTGATAAGATCATGTTGTTTAACACCGTTGATAAGATCATGTTGTTTAACACCGTTGATAAGATCATGTTGTTTAACACCGTTGATAAGATCATGTTGTTTAACACCGTTGATAAGATCATGTTGTTTAACACCGTTGATAAGATCATGTTGTTTAACCAGTGGGCAAGATAGGACTGTCTAACATCTGTTTGAAACGATACTTTCCCAGACACGTTTAACAATACATTGAGATACAAGTAATTTAAATAAATCATATTGTCGCAATTTCATCTTACGTATGTTTCTAAGAAGATAACCAAATAAGGCCGTATACATATCAATAAGGAGGTTCGATTTGAAGAATTGTCTGAAGCAAAACAGCCATCTTGATAGCGTCTATATTGTCAGATATATGTTTTGTAAACCTATCTGGGAAGACGAATTTGTCGATTGTAATGCGATGATGTTGAATAGTTTCAGACAGGGCACACGCAATCAAGTAAACTGCCGACATTGAATTGATTATTCTCTTCTCGCCAATGGACAACTGCGAACGGCAGCGGATAAGCCTCAAAGGAAATATGCAAGATAATATACTGAGCAAAGTAAATTTAGCCCATACAATGCATTCCATTTCAATAGACGAGATACACAGCCGTGTATGTTCGGGGTCAATGATAAAGTGACATAAATATGACCATTAATAAGGCTACAAAGTCATTTGTAAGAAAAGAAAATGGAGGTATTTTTTTTTAAAATTACGAAATTTGGAATGTATTTGTTTGAGAATAATAATCGTTTGTGAACACATTTTAGCGGTTTTTAAACAATGAGTGGGCAATTCTTGTCAATACCAAACATTACATTTGTTCAAAGCAATACGTTTGTATAATGAAATACGCTGTTTTTAATAGATTGTAGGTAATTCTGATACTTCGCTAAGAAATTAATAACATAACACAATGTTTTTGAAAGTCCCTAAAAATTCGTGCTGCACGTTTGTTGTTCCGTATATATCGCGTATACGATTAACGCTACACAAATCCATTCATATTATTCACTGTGATGCATTTTTAAAACCTCCCAAATAATTGCTTTCTTTGCTTCTATTCATCGAGCTGTATCATCACTGTTTTCATCAGAATCCCCAATATGTGTCAAGGTTGCAGAACGAAGTTCACTAGCCACGTCTACAGATGTATTTGTTTGAAACAAAACATTAATTTCGACACAATACTGATTTCAATCAGTAACTATCCGTCTTTCTGACATATGTGATACATTATGAAACTGGGAGAATTTGATTAGAATGCTCATTTCGTTACATTGTTACATTGAACAAAACGCTGAATGTGTGGACTGTCTGCAATTTGTTCAACGCCACGTTTATCGCACGGTATTATTGTATGCATTCGTGCACGGTGTTATCAAAGTGTAATCGTTTATTTGTCTCCTCATAGTACACTATTATTTAACTACAACAGTTCATAACATATAACTGTGCCATTCGTTTTAGAATTACAAGAGACCATTAAATACACATGTACACTGTTTACAATGTTAAAATACTGAGCAATTGATTCTGAACCTATTTCCACAGCCTCACAAATAGCCGCAGCAGTAGGTCCGGTCCAGTAAGTCAATTCCTACAGATATGTCACAGTAAAATATCACTGCTTTAAGTGATCACATTATTTTCTCAAAATGGTATTACTAAAAACATAGTTACATAGTAATATCCAAAGAAACCTCATATTGGCCCTGTTCTAAGACCGTGGTCCTTGAATGCTACATTTCCTGTTCTACTTTTATACCAACATCTACAGTTATAAATAAGTTCAAGGTATGTCCTAATGTCCCAACAATCGCATTATGAAATATGAAATAAATACAGTCAATGGAGATAGTATTAAAGTCCTAAACATTACGAACCCATACAACAATAAGAAAAAGACTACTATAATGGATGTATTAAGGTTATTTCTTTAATCTTCATATACAATAGATTTTGTTTAATGTATTTAATGAATACAGAAGACGTTTAAAACAACTATTTATAAAAAGCAAGCACCAATAAATAGAAAGTTGCCAACTGGGGCATATGCAAATGCTAAATGCAGAAACACGTACGCCCAAATATCTCTATTTGAAGACTCAAGTTTTTTCATATACATATATGGAGGATATTTGTTGTTTTGGAGTGAATAACAGATTTTATTTCATCGAGAAGTGTGAAAACTTTATATTTTCACGAATGCAAAGCATGAGTGAAAATATTGAAGTTTGATCACTTCGAGATGCTTTATAGTCAGTCAAAGTGTACTGCAGTATACAGAAAAAAAATATAAAAGGTTGACGACGTCATTGCTTAGTATGATGAAATTGCTGTTTTTAATTCCCCGTAACTTTTAAACTACTTAACCGATTTCAATAATCTACGACTCATTTCTTTAGTTAAGTTATTTATATAACAACTTTCGGAAAACAATAGTTTTTGAAAAAAAAGTAGTTCCGGCAGTGAAAAAAATAAAACTATATTTCTCACGTGTGAAATACCACTTTTATTCCATTGCTAAAATGCACTATTTCACTCTAATAACAGAGTTGGTGATTTTATTTTCTATAATATACATGAATAAGTTTATATTTATGACACATCGTGTTTGCTCATGAACAAATTAAATATTTTTATAGCGACATTATTTTCTGATCATATACATAAAGCTTCTTATTTTCTGCTCATCTGATTTAATGCATTTTCGAGGTTACTATGTAGTACTTCAAACATATCATTGCTTTAAATTACAAAGCCTGTGTCAGTATGATGAGATATGAGATACTTTTTGCTTAGAAATGACATGTTTACACGCAAAAGCACTCTCAATCTGGGGATGAATTTCGTTTTTCTGAAGACGTTTTAATTTTTTCGTTTTAGAATAGAGCTTTTAGTGTAACACGAAACTGTGAATTGTTTTCAGACTTCAAGTGGTTGTGGGTCTGATGCTAGCGTGCGGTATAACATATCTGGATATGGAAAACAAGCAATGCGCTCTCGGAATTTCTCTGCAGTTCAAGGGCAAAATCAGATTTAAAATGGACAGACATGAATATTTCTCTTATAACATGACTGAAGACTGTTTTAAAATGTGTTTTTTTTATATCGAAAGTAAAGTAACATTTAACTAATTGTTACGTATATGTGAGGTGTCAATTGGGTCAATTTTTGATACGTTTTGTATCGAACTGTCAAACTGAAACCTTACTTGCTTTTCTTTGTAAGCACTGCATAAAGAAATAAAAGTACTTTGAAGAAATACAAAATTTACGTATGGTGGGCATGCGACGCATTGAATGTTTGTAGAATGAGGCAGGTACAAGAGGTGAAATGGCACGGAACGGTCATTTATCTTCTGATTTGTGTCTTCTCAGCTCTAGATTACCTTAATAAACCGAAGTAGCATGTTGATAATCCCTTAATTGGTACAGCTCGTTATCCCTGTCAAACCCTATAAACTATACTATTTGAGTTAGCCGCGGCAACGCAATAAACTACACTATTTGAGTATAGGGTTTGAAATAGATTATGCATAAATGCATTTGTCAGCATTAAACATTTTGCAGATATTAATGCTTGCAGAGGTGATATTAAAATATATGTGAATTATTGGATTGAGAATATAACCGTTCTGTTCAAAGTTTCATATAAGTTGTGCCATTCATTTCTAAAACTTATCATGCGTGATACAGAAAATATAATGTTAAAGTAATCTCATTTAGATTTTGTTATGGATTCTGGTAGCTACGGTATGGTGCAACGAGGCAGTTTCAAAGGTGTTGTCGTGGCCGATATATTTTTTTTTGATATGTAAAATATAAACTGAAATGTTTCGTTGGTTCACCGCTCTGGAAGTGCCATGTATCAGTGTTTGCTATCGAATGACTCATGTGTGTTTATTATAAGGAGAAATATATACTATAGCACCATTTTAACGAATTGTGATTGTACTGATAGGGAATAAATGTACTACTATATAACAAGTGGTGAAAACATCTTGCTTCAGTCGGGAATCGAACTATATTACACTAGCGCTATGCAAACTGAGGTGTCGGGGATACGGTTTGCAATCGATTAAGTGGTGAAAACATCCTGCTTTAGTCGGGAATCGAACTAGATTACACTAGCGCTAGGCAAACTGAGGTATAGAGGACACGGTTTGCTATCGATTAAGTGGTGAAAACATCTTGCTTCAGTCGGGAATCGAACTGGATTACACTAGCGCTATGCAAACTGAGGTATCGAGGACACGGTTTGCTATCAATAAAGTGGTGAAAACATCCTGCTTTAGTCGGGAATCGAACTAGATTATACTAGCGCTATGCAAAATGAGGTATCGAGGACATGGTTTGCTATCGATTAAGTGGTGAAAATATCCTGCTTTAGTCGGGAATCGAACTAGATTATACTAGCGCTATGCAAAATGAGGTATCGAGGACGCGGTTGGCAATCGATTAAGTGATGAAAACATCTTGCTTCAGTCGGAATTCGAACTATATTACACTAGCGCTATGCAAACTGAGGTGTCGAGGACACGGTTGGCAATCGATTATGCACCAAATACGTGTACCTGGTTACACCTACACTAGTTTGAAGAATTATGAATAAAATAATAACATCGGAGAAATCTGCAGAGCCAACAGCTTTTTGTCGATTTCATGCAGTCATGATTACAGGCCCGGACCTACAACCTTTACTAACCATATAAATAAATTCTGAAAACGCTAAAAATACAAATGGGTGTGTATGTGTGTTGTGTGTGGAGGGGTGGTGGGGCGGGGTGGGGGCGGTGTCATGGGTTATTGGGGTTTTATTGTAAATTCTAAAATGTTGACTTTCTGTAATAGCGTTTAGAATTGGAATAATATGTAAAAACAACAGAAACGCTTGTATTTTGAACTTTATTATTACTAATTCAAAGTGCTTTCTATACAGAAACAAGTATTATAAAACCATCCCTGATATTGAATGCTTTATGAGATTTTTGCATTATAGGAAATATATAGAAGAAACTATTGCGTTCTCTAAGAACAAACTTGACCAACACAATATCAAATGGAACTCTGTTAACATTTGAGAAATGAAATAGAGATAGAAGGTTAATTAGTAACGATCACTTTCTATAGATATACCTCTTACTATACTCCATAGATATATCTTTTACTATAGATCCATAGATATACCGGTTACTATAATCCATAGATATACCTCTTACTATACTCCATAGATATTCCTCTTACTATACTCCATAGATAAACCTCTTACTATATTCCATAGATAAACCTCTTACTATACTCCATAGATATACCTCTTACTACATTACATAGATATATCTCTTACTATATTCGATAGATATGCCTCTTACTATACTCATACTATATCCTTCTTTTTTTCTTTGTTTTTATCATCTACTTTTCTCTCTATATATTTCTATTAAACTAAACGTTTCTTTTCAATACATTATATTGTAATTTATTGTTGAATATAATTTCATAATTATTGCTTTCATACATTAGTGTATTGAAAAGAAATAAAACGTTAAAAACAAAATCAAAATAACCTTTAGAATTACGTTTCGCCAATAAAATCATGAAATACAAAATGTGACGATTTTGGAGTTTTGTATATTCCCGAACAATACCTCTCCAAACTCGTCTGAATGCACAATTTCACTTCTAATTTATAAAAAAACGAATAGGAGAGAACATGCAACCATACACTCTAGCAACATCGCAACGGCGCTGCTAAATTGATTGGTCTACAACTTAAAATCGACCAGCTAAGCACATGGCTATGGACATATATAAGAATTCATTATTGATAACAGACTCATCAGTAAACCCATAGAAAAAAAACATCACTTACACATATAGTGTTGATTTATTACTCAATCGTAAATGTTTGTATTTGTGTATCATATATTTTTCTTTTACTATAATACTTGACTTGGCCTGGTGGATATGTTATTGAATATTTTATGAACTACTTAATAATAAGGACAACACGCAGTTACTATAGTGTAATTTAGCAGACCACTTTATTAAATCAATTTCCTAAATCGTAGAATGACTTAGTCTTGTATTTTGTCATTTATATGGTAATGGATTAGCAAGGCTACAGAAAATTTTGTGAGTGATATTGTGTGGTCACCAAGGGTCATCTTGCTACTCCGCGATTCAAGGAGCCAACTTAGTAGTTCGAGGTATGTTATTAAATTACGTGTTATCAGGCATTGTGAGGGTAAATAGTTGGTATGGATTGAAAATTACATACGATTAGACAAAGATATCTAAATAAAATATGAGATCAATATGTTGTACGATTTTCTTTAATCATAATTTAGTATTTTGTGATATTAATCCAGTTCTGGATACCTCATATGCACATCATACGTTAGATGAGATTTACTCACTGACATAATTCTACAGTGACCTATGAAAAAATAATGGAGGATGCCTCATATATGTAGAATTAAACATATTCAATGACATACTGCTATGAAAAAATAATTTCACATGCTTTACACGCCTAACATACGTCAAATGGGATACATTAATTTATATATTTCTACAGGGTCCAATGATAAAATAATGGTAGATGCCTCACATGCCCACTATACGTAAGATGGGGAATACTTACCAATATTGTTCTACAAAGAAATAGTGGTCTAGCTCATGTAAGCTATCTAGTAATTAATGGATGTGTTTCATTGTTCTTCAGACTGTCAACTCTTTTATGTTTGTAGTGTTTTCTCTGTTATACTTCACAATATAAACCAAATAAAAAGTAGTGCTTGTTATTTTGTTTTTTGTTCGTTGTTTTAATTCGTACTCTCGTTTGCCCATACCTAGTCCAGTAGGCAGACTTAGATTTTATCCACTACTTACTGTACTCCAGGCGTAGTGGTATGACTATTACCCTCTAACCATTAAAGACACTTACACGCGAAACACATTATCGTTTATTCAAACCATATCCATGTGTTCAGGTCATTCAATAATGTATTTGCTCCGATTAAAAGTATAGGTTTATTTACGGGTTTTAAAAATACATGAGATTGAACATGCAGAAAATGAATTATGAGTTGGTATCTCTTAATTTGACGTTCCGGTTTTGGGTTTTGACTTGGCTGGTTAAAGGTTAAAACCGTTTATATTGTGTCAACAGAGTTCGGATTTTGAAAATATGAAAGGTGTATATATAACTCATCGTCAGTCAGTTTAGAAATGTTTGGTTATTATTTGCAAACCCGGTGTGAAAGATCACCTACCTTATCACGGTGACAGGGGAATTTTAGTAGTAAATACAAAATACTATATCTTTTTGATAAGACATCGGTTAACGCGTCGTATTGGTACGACAATAGGGTGAGTGAGATTTGGTGCACCCTAGAACCTGTTTTAAATCCCAAACGGTCTTTGAGCGTTCCAAGGCGGTATCCCCTTTGTCAGCCTTTTTTTGTGGTGTCGTATACTTTGCTTTTATGTGTCCCTTGTAACTGTTGTGTGTTTTGTATGCATGTTTTTGGTTGATTGTTTTTCTGTGAATGCTGCATGTCCTGTTCGACTTATACTTGTCAGTATGACGCTGTTACTTGTGATATGCAGACGCTGTTACTTGTGATATGCAGACGCTGTTACTTGTGATATGCAGGCGCTGTTACTTGTGATATGCAGGCGCTGTTACTTGTGATATGCAGGCGATGTTACTTGTGATATGCAGGCGCTGTTTATGCAGGCGCTGTTACTTGTGATATGCAGGCGCTGTTACTTGTGATATGCAGACGCTGTTACTTGTGATATGCAGGCGCTGTTACTTGTGATATGCAGACGCTGTTACTTGTGATATGCAGGCGCTGTTACTTGTGATATGCAGGCGCTGTTACTTGTGATATGCAGGCGCTGTTACTTGTGATATGCAGGCGCTGTTACTTGTGATATGCAGGCTTTATAACCGCTGCTCCTAACTAAATTTCGTTTAGTTTATTTCGTTCTTCGAGGCATAGTATTTTGTTAGATACTGGGACCCTACGCCACTGGACATGGGGGAGGAAAATCTCTATGTCCACTGCCATATGCATGCCATCTTCGGGATGGTTAAAATTATGTACTATTGATTTTATAAATATTGAGTTCTGTTCAACCCGGGGCTAGAGGGCGTGATCGGTAGCTAGCATATTTCACTTCCGTTCATGAACAGTCTCAATCAAACCGAGACTGCAATATTTTGTATGTGTCGTATTCGGCCGTTTCCAAAGGTCCATTATCATACTATTTTATATATACACGAGTTGACTACAACATAATACTAGCATATCATGAATATACAATGAATAGTGGTAAACAGATAAAACAGATATGTGTTAACAAAGATATCTCTTTTATTAAATTAGTGATATGCCTTTCTGAAATAGTGACACGTTTTGCCTGCCGTAAATAGCATTTATTCATATTAATTATATTTCGATAACACAGGACAAACTTGGCTTTTTATTAGGTTGAAACGATAATACGTATTGACAGTTATAAGTACGGCATAAAGTTTAAACGTGCTGAATATCTTCAAATTGGTCTCATTGGATAGAGACATTGCAGTTTAACAGGTTCAAATTTCTGAGTTTGACCCTGGCCTTATTTGGAGACAGCGCACTGCGTACATGATTTAGCAACTATTTGTTTGCTTAAATATATTATCAGTTTGATAAAATGATCACCTGTCTTTGGATTGGACACATCTGAGCCCCTGTTTAATAAAGATTCCTCGGTTGCCGGAAAACATTTAGGTCACGTTATCGTGGCCATATATAATACCGGCCATACTGAGATCTGAACCATATCTCAATTAACAAGGTAAGAATTGTATTTATCGTTATTCTTGATATTTAACTATTTAATATATTTAATGAAAAATCAAATTTAAATAGTTTTTACATGTACGAATGACTGAAGATTTATAATCTGTTAATTAAATACAATATTTAATTATTTACTATTTTAGGTTTGCAAATTGTCTACTTTGTTTTCAGACTAGTTTACTTTGACACATATAGTGTTACCGGTAGTTTACACTATTAAAGGCTTTGCCTCTGCCACATATTTATTTTCCTTTTTAAATCTGCTGACCGTTTCATAAGCATTTGCATAGCAGTTTGTTCGTATTTCAATACACGTTAACGATACACGGAATGGAGCACAACATGTTTACAAACGACATCCTGAGAGTTCACACTTGATATAGAAATCTTTTCATTTTTTATTTAAATGACACACGGCAGTCTTGAAGTGTTGTTTTTATCCGTAAGCATTCATATTAGCGCCTCAATTTATTATTACATTAACATTTTGACTTTAAACCTGCTTGATTATAACTAAAAAAATATTATTTTGTCTGCTCATTTAAAATGCAATAAAATCAAAAGTTAGCAATCATATATATTTTGCTTTATACTGTCGTTATAATTAATATTAAAGTTGGAACAAATGCAAGTTAGATGGAAAAACTAACGGGACGCCGTGAGTTTTCAAAAGAATCAAATTGCCCTTTGTCTCTTTAATACATACAATGTTCACAACTTTAATACATACAATGTTCACAACTTTAATGCATACAATGTTCACAACTTTAATACATACAATGTTCACAACTAGTTTACAATATGAACGATTGTTTTTGAAGCGGGTTAACACACAAATATAACATCACGATTTTGCAAACTGTACAGACTTCAGACAAGTTGTTTTATATTATCAAACATATGCTAACTGATTTAAAGATATAAACATTTGCTTTCGTTTTGTTGCAGTGAGATGTTCAAAACGTTGTTAATAGCAACCGTTATTGCGGTTGCCGCTGCAAAGGAGTAAGTACATTCTTTCTATGAACAAAAACATAACGGTATTTAAACTTATTTCTAAGGGGATATAATTATTGTATCGCAGTGCTCATGAAGGCAGTTAACATGTACTTTTAATAGTAATTAAGTCTAAGGGATATAGTTGTTTAAAAGATGACGAATATACAAATACGTGTTTTAGTTACAGCTTATGTAAATTCAGGATTGTGTAAGACAGTTAAATCATCACAAATACCAACTATCGATTTATATCGGTTTACACATTTCTAAAAACCTTTCAATCCTCCTGGAAAATAGCAACGACATTAACACATTTTACGTAACCTACATTTTTTATCGGTGAAGAGCAAAACTCGTGAATCGTCTGACGTAAATAATCTGACTGTAAAAACACGCTTTTATATAACTAATTAGTTTAGATACGTCAATTCACAGTGGAAATACACGGCGAATACATTTTTTTGTATTGCATACGCATTTACCAGCTCCGTTTACCTATGTAACAGGAAACGTCAATGTTATGATGTAATTAATTAAGTGGTTTTATATTGGCCCAGTTATTTGTCCAAGGACTGTCGTATTGGCCCAAGGGCAAAGGCCGAGGGCCAATATGACAGTCCTAGGACCAATAATTCGGACAATATGAAACCACTTAATTAATGACAATTTTATTAATTAACAGCCATTACAGTATAATTTGTTTTTAATCAGATTATTTTGACATACTTTGCGTTTATTTATAGTAGCGTTAATTACATTATGTCAAAAAGCGAGCGCGAATGACGTTACTTAACATGAATGACGTCACTTAAATCTCGTATTGGCGAGTTTCTTCATATTGGCCGAGTTTGCGTCGTATTGTGTGTAGAGTTTCTAGTAAAACAAGGCTAATATAGTTAATTAATAATATCCCATACTGACGTGTTGAAAAATCTTTGTACTGGAACTACTATTGTGATTACTCGTTAGGGCTTGGTGCAATTCGCAGTACATGTCGCAAGAAGTTTGTCATGTGATGTAAGCGTTATAGTATTTGTGTTTCATTGTGGAACATTCACACGATGTTACGACAGTATGTTTGTTTCAAATACATGTTTTTGATGATAATTAAATGTTGTTTGTTCTAATTATTCGTTTTTTTTATATTAAAAATGCGTTTGCGATAAAAAAGATTTGTATTGGGATATATGCACTCGTTCTTCCGCGTATAGAAATTCCGCTCCTAAAGTCGCGCAATATTAATACGCGGAATAACGCATGAATATATCCCAATACAAATCTAATAACCTATAAATATTGAAGTTTTGATATATACACCTTACATATGACTTTACGTTATATTATACCAGCACGTATGTTGTTGTCACACCGAAGAGTTTTAGACCAGGGCTCCCGCTGAGCATCAGCGTCAATATTCTACATGCAACAGCCGCCGTCCAGGTGAAGGCGGACCTTATTAACACAGCAACCAGTCAAGCTGTAGCAACGGCGCACGGCGCATTTAGTCAAGGTAAACAACATGTAAATGACATAAATTGTTCAGGGTTATTCTTAATGAAAACAGTATAATAGTCAAAACATATAAACCGCGATAGAATATGAATATATTTATAATATGAATTTAAGTGATTTGCACATTGTAAGAGTGCACTGCCTGTACATCATGTACATTGTATCAAATATAAAACATAATATTGGACCAAATATTAACTTTCATACCCCCTCCAATCCTTTCTTAAAGAAGCAAAAACGGGGTTGGCTGGGGGTATGAAATACAACCTTAATCTCGGCTTATAAAGTTGCATATTGTAAACTTAAAACATACAATAAGTAATTTTAAACAGTTCATCGCATTTTTCAGTAAAACAAATATTTTTAAACGTGTTTTATTGTCAAAATATCCGTTATCAAATCTTGCTAATATAAACTTTCCCATCGCTTAAAGGAATTAAGACCAAACCACGTAATGTAGTCCTATTATCATTTTAAATAAAAATAGACCAACTCACTTTTAAATTCATAATTACATTTAAATGCATCATAAATGTGAACTGAACAGGTTACATGGCCGGTCATATTACTTACGACAACATCGTCTGAGATGGCAGGCACTCTCTGTTCAAGAGCTTTTATTTGTTTGCGTTAAGACATTTTCTTAATCGAAGAATTGAGCTCGGGTGACCGCGACGTAGCATTGACGACCTCCACAAGAACCATTATATCTTGGTGTTTAACTTCGAACTTAACGTTTATGTACAGATGCTACAGTTCTTCTGTTTGAAACTAAGCTAATTTGCATCAATGATATTTTATGTCAATAAATCCTTTGTATTATAAACGGAATTTTTATCTACAATTACAACATCCGCGAAACAAAAAACACATATAGCGATAATTCAACCAGCTTATTAAGTCTACACAGGGAATTTGCGGTAAAGGCATTTTTAGTGTGGTAGATGCACATTAATATGAAGGAATGTATTGATAAATGAAAATAGTCTAGTCTTAATATGGGTTAATATAGATTAGTATGTATATATGTTAATTAGGTAACGCCCTGTAATTATTAGAAGAATTTAATTCAACGAGCTTTTATGAATTTAATATCAAATAGGCATGAACTAAGATTCCATTTTTTCACGTAACTCAAAACCATTCCACATAATAATTTACCTGCCCATATATATCGATGTCGTATGTTATTTTAGTCTTCTCCGTACCACTGCGAGCAAATCGGAAATCCGTATACTGTATTTTCAGCATTAACGAAAATCGACGAGGCAATTCCGATTGCACCCGAGCTAAACGGAAAAGACCGAGCGATTATTCGGCATTCATTTGTATATTTATTACACTAGTGTGTTATGCTATTTATGTCATGGTTTTGTACTACTCCCACACTGAAAAGTTATTTAATTACCTGCTAAATATTGCCTTCTTTAACATTTTACAGATGCCCCGGGAAGCCTTGACATTCAGGTACGTTTGTTGGAAAACAACGAAAACACGTTTAAAAAACGACTTATTTACATGAATACAAGTTTGCACGTTTAACACTGACTCTTACTTTGAGTAGTCTGTGCATGATTTAGCGCTATGATTTACATTAAGCATGTTGTGCAAGAATGCTAACTATTATACATATAAGTTATGGAGCATATAAGTTATAGCACAAACTTCAGTACGACGATTTTATGTTTTTGACTTTTAATTTTCCTAATAATTGTTTTGTCTTGACACATCGGATACAGTTCTATTTCTGTATTATTACGTTGGGCAGTAGTGTACATTTATTTCAATGTATCTCTTTGGCACGGACGTACAGCAGTTACTTATTTATATCTTTTCCTGAAAGGTTCCAGATGACCTTCACAGTGGCTCGTACAAGTTACACGTGCAGGGTACTGGTCAAGGGATCCACTTTGAAAATGAAACTGACATCGCATTTGAGAGCAAGAGCATGTCAGTATTCATTCAAACGGACAAGGCTATGTACAAACCAGGAGAAACCGGTCAGTGATTTTACGTCGATTTTATCTTTCTTTTTCGTTCGTACGATAAAAAAACAAACTCTTTTGTTTAAATTACTTTTTTCAATTCATGTAGTTTACTTGCATGGACATGTTTTATAATTTATGTATACTTGTATAAAACCTCGATTCAGAGCAATGAAGAAATGCAATTATAACTGGAAAATTGTCCCCGCTAACAGTAAACAGCGAAAAAAATTGACCAAAAAAAAGGGCCCTAACACAAATAATACATGGTCGATATTGACGCAGAACCCATATACACATCTTCACATCATAGGTAAGCACCCTGTGACGTTTCGAAACAATCGTTTGAAAAACCGTTCGGTGAGGGGGGCATAATTATATGTGTATGTATATAAACAATAAGATCTTATTACTTGCAGTGAACTTCCGAGCCTTCGCCATGTTTCCAAACACCTCGGTATATACCGGCACCTATGACATAGATATATATGTAAGTAACATGGCATTTAAACAATTTATTAATTTAAAGAATGTGTTTGTTACGTTCTTTGTCATTCATGAACAAATAAAAGCATGTTTACTTAGATTAGACATTCTCCACATAACCAGGGTCTTTCACGAGGCATTTAAGAGCGTATTCTCCCTACTTCTTAATTTACCCCATATCATTTGATCTCTCTGCCTATTCCTTAAAAATCCCAAAAAATCAGCAAAATAAATCATACCTGTCTATAAATAGCTCCGTGTAGGCTATAATTATTAACATTCATTTCATTTACTTTTGAAATATACTTCAAATTGCAACAAAACAAATCAAGATCCTTAAAATTATTAGTCACTCAAAGGGTATCCCTCCCACACCCACTCCATGACATTCAAATTTAATTTCCCCTACCCTTTGAATTATTTCTGTGGAAGACCCTGATAACATATCATTTTCAAATTAAAAGGAAAATATAAGCAAAGATGCTTTATTGAAATGAATGTTTTGTTAACACATCCACGATGACAATAACTGTACTAATGAGTTTGATTGGTATCAAGATGTTATTTATTATTTGAGCATGTATTCGATTTTCATCTAAAAGCTCATGTTTCACACATGTCTTATTTAGTATTTTACTAAGCGAAGCACATTTTATTGTGTGAGTTACATTATGTGCCACATTACTAGTACGTGGCACACAGCATAGGTAATTCACATATACATATACATGTTGTGTCGTCCTTCTTAAGCAGATATACACAATTCAAGTCTAGAACAACACATGACGTCATCTTAAATCCTGTCTCACTGAACTAGTAAGTTTGAAAAAAACTTAGTGTATAATCAACATGCATTTTTTCTACTATAGGATGCCAACACGAACAAAATCAAACAGTGGAAGGGGCTAGCAGAAGCGTCCGGGGTAATAACCAACTATATGCGCATGGACAGCCAACCAGTTTTGGGAGACTGGAAGATTAAAGTCACCGCTCATGTAAGCTCTATTATTAATATCTTTCCAAAAAAACAACAACAACAACAAAACTAAACAAAAAACACAAAAAAACACACAAAAAAACAAAAAAGATAATCGGAAATACTTTGTGTAAGGATTTTCTTTTGTCGCTTATGTTTCTTTCTTAAGAGGTTTATCGAATGCTATTACTACTACGGCAATGTTTAGATGTATACCCACCAAACAAATTGCCCCCTTTTTTGCTGGTATTCTCATAGGCCAGTTTATGAGGGTGTAGGACAGCCTGAACAGCGCTTTAATTAAACAGTGTTTGATGTTTATAAGCACACTTCACGCAGTACTAAATATTCCTTTAAACAGTTTCAAATTTTGCCAAGCAATACCCTTTTATGGTTGCTATGGAAACCTTAAAGGGAGGTTATTTGGTGAGTTTTTATAATCCAAAGGTGCTACCTACACAATCTGTGTTGTGTTTTTCTGTGAATTGTTTTTCGAAAGAAACGTATAGAGAATATGGTCTTGGACAAATTGCGGTAATGTTTATAGACTGTATGTGTTTTTACCAAAAAATTCATGGTTTAAGAAATAGAGGGATAACTCCCTTGTGTACTAAACTTTTCAAAAAAGTATTTTGTTTGGACTATTGGTGTTGGTCAATCTAATTATTATGTATACATTTATTATTTCCTGTTTTGCTATCTATATAATAAGGGAAAGGAAAATAGGTACTTTTTATTGTTGCTCAGTATGAAAAAATGTTTGAAGGTATGTCGATTTAAATAACCGCTATGTTTAATTTGCAGTAAAGTATATCGCTTATTTTACTAATAAAGTCATATGTAAATGTCGAACGGTATTATCAAAAACAGTTAAGTTTACCGTAATCATTCTAGGATATTGCTCAATCTATAAAATAACTATTATTACTCTACATACAATTTATATCAATCGACACATTTTCATGTCTGTCAATCGATAAGTGTGAGCTATCACACACATAAAGAGGGCTGACAATGAGGACTGACAATAGGGGTACACATTGGAACCATCAGTGCAAAAAGGGGCGGCTATATGCGGTTTAAACCGAATTGTAGGTTTTGAACGTCACCATTAAAAATCATGAGCTGGGTTTATTTTTCAGGGTCGTTCGACCGAAAAAGTATTCACAGTTGCCCATTACGGTAAGCATTTCTTTTTGTAATATACGGTTTATATACCCAGACGAGTATTATTCTGTAGAATTTCATTACATGCTCGATTGTTGAGTGTTTTTTAAAATCTATATGGCATGCGTTGTAGACAGGCAATTATGACCTAAGGACACGCGGCAATCTTGCGGTTTCTTTTATACATTTTATGCGCATCCAAAAAGAAACAACAAAAAGAAAGAAAAAGATAATTTAAAACAACACGTTTTATATACAATATAATTATTTAAATTGAATATATCAATTTGTTTAAAAGCCATTATTTTGAGAGAAAAAATCGATTAAAGAACCTATATCAGGTTTAAATTTCACTAAAACTGGAAAAGGAACCACATGATTTCTTTCAAAACAATTTTGAAGGAAATTATAACATTTATATTAGTACATAGCAACATTATGGCAATATAAATACAATATTTTTACAATAGGCGACACCTATAAGTACCTGTTACATTTTAAAATAAATCATTATAAGTACACATGTTACATTTTAAAATAAATCATTTTATGAAAACTCATCAATATATTTTTAACAGATTCATCAAATAAAACCGAAGAAATACCATTTGATAATCGGCTTATAAGTCATCGTCTCAAAGAAAGTGTTAATGTTTTTATGAAAATGAATGCTTTATTAGCTTTCAAAATTGAAGTACTTAATATAATAAGTGTCGTCTAGCGTACATTTGTCGACTACTAACATGCACACGTCAAGCGATTTGGCGCAAAAGGGGTCTAACAAGAAAAAATACTTTTAACACATTAGTGCACTCAATCCATGCTATGTGTCCTACTTTAAAACATGTTCGCAAGAATGATGTATTGTTTAAGTTATGCAATGCGCCTAATAAACAAATGTCAACCATCTTTATTGATTTGTATATATATATTTCAGTGTTACCTAAGTTTGAAGTGACTATAGAACTTCCATCATACTCTTTAACGACGGACACACACATTACAGCAAAGGTCAAGGCTATGTAAGTAAACACTGAGCAACAGATAATTAGATAAATAATGATAAACGGAGTAGCATATTAGTTTTTATTAATATAGGCCTACTCAGAACTAATTTCACTCGTGAAAACAAGAACTTGCTGTTTTCGTAAAAGGAACACTATAATTAGAATGTGTTTGATCATTTTCAAACGCATTTTAATTAGAATGACAGCTTTGCAATTTATTATAGATTAGATAATACAAATCTGGTGGTTGCAATTGTTACTTCACTTTGCTTTCATTTTCACTTGAAATTAACTTTATATTTTTATCATTGACTTGTATCTGTATATTTGAAGAAACGTAGTTTTGCTTTGAATTTTAAACTACATGCAAGAAATTAAGATGCCGTACTGTAGAAACCTGAATCGTACAAAGAATTTTAGTATTGACATCTCCATCTATAAATACCAAGGGTTTTCCTGAATGTTAATCTTGGGTGTTTAGTTACCGTTTGTGCTTCAGTTTATTTTTCAGTTTATAGTATAGGTAGATATTGTTTACAGTCATTAACTAAATTCTAGAAGTTCTTCTATATTCATATATACATGATTATCTATGTGTTGCACTTATATCGCCAATCAAATTGAAAGCTGCTTGGTATTAAAGGGACGGCGGGAGGTGTACAGTACTGGTTCTACCAAGGAAAAGTGGATGGTCTGCCTCCACAACAAAAAATAGACCGTCAATATAACCTTGCATGTGTTGAAAATGGCTTAAATGGAATGTAGCGACACAGCCAAACCATCTTCATTATTGAGAATCCTGATGTTCTTGAATAAGGGTGAAAGAATTATCACAATCGGATGATAAACAAAGAAGATACGATCATTTGAAGATCCTGTTGAAACGAATATGGAAGCGGCCATTTTGAGAGCTATGACATCACGGTTCTAAATGACCATATGTGGAATATTTATAAATATGAAAAAATACTGATTTATAGGAAGAAAATGACAGCAACTGTATGAAAAATATCTAATACCTTATGGCAATAATACTTTATATGACCAGTAAAAAAAATCATTCATTTGCAGTGATTTTCTTCGTTTTAAATGATACTTATCAATATTCCATATATGGTAATATGGAACTATGTTCATAGTTCTAAAAATGGCGGCTCCCACGTTCGTTTTAGAACAACTTTTAAATGGTCATATCTTTTTTGTTTATCATCCGATTTTGATAATTCTTTCACCTTTTTCCACGTTTTTCAGATTTCTTAATAATAGAGCTGTTTGGGTGTGTCGCTACATTCCCTTTAAAATACCATAAACACAAACAATAGTATTAAAGGGACTACACTGCTTACCAATATGAAAATCAATAAATAATGAATAGTTTTATATTGTGTTTATTCAAAATGTAGTTACACATATGGCAAACCTGTCAAGGGTACTGTGTCGATCAAGGCGACGATAGATAATTGGTATAGGCCATATAACTACCACGGTGAAGAACCAGCTGTCACCATATTAGATCATGCGGTAAGTACCATAATAAAGTACAGCTCATACTATCAGTTACACAATAAAGTATTTATGTGTAAGGTGTTTGTATGTCCCACAAAAAAGGTATATCATATTGTCATTATCACAATAAAGCATGGCTCATATGGTCATTTCACAAAAAAGCATGAATCATACGGTCATTTTCAAAATAAAGCACGAATCATATGGTCAATATCACAATAACGGATGGTTCATATGGTCATTTTCATAATAAGGCATAAATCATATGGTCATTATCAATTTAAAGCATGACTCTTATTGTGATTATGACAATAAAATATGAATTATACGGTCATTATCAAAATGAAGCATTACTCATATGGTAATTATCATAATAAAGCGGGCTCTTACGGTCATTATCACAAAAAGCATGGCTCATATGGTCATTATCACAATAAAACATGAATCATATGGTTATTATCACTATAAAGCATGACTCATAGTCCCAATATCACAATAAAGCATGACTCATCTTGTCATTCCCACAATAAAACATAAAGTATACGGTCATTATCACAATAAAGCATTGCTCATATGGTAATTATAACAATAAAGCATGAATCTTATGGTCATTATCACAATAAGACATGACTCAAAAGACATATGGTAATTTTAACAAAAAGCATGAATCAAATGGTCATTATCACAATAGGACATGACTCATATGGTAATTATAATAATAAAGCATAAATTATATGGTCACTACCACAATAAAGCATGGCTCATATGATGATTGACACAATAAAACATGGCTCATATGATCATTATCAGACAGGTTTGTTTTTCCGTCATAAACAGAGGCCGAATCGAATCGAAATTCGGCCTCTTCCTCTAGAAAATAGTCTACCTTCGCTGGAAAGAATCCTCTAATCCAGGGTAAAAACATGTTTCTCAATAATGTTATTTTGTGTACACATGTATTAAATAAAATGTACCTTTTTCACTCATATGGTCATTATCACAGTAAGGCATTTCCCATAGGGTCATTTGCGCAAAAAAATATGGCTGATATGGTCATTATCACAATAACACATGAATAATATTTTCACTTCCATAATAAAATACATCCCATATGGTTGGTATCACGATAAAGCATGACTCGTACTCAAACGGACATTACCACAATAAAGCAAGACGCAAACGGTCATTACGTAATAAAGCATGATTTGTACTGTCATTAACACAATAAAGCATGGAAATGTCCGCAATAAAGTATGGCTCATACGGTCAGTACAACTATAACGCATGGCTCGTACGGTCATGTCCACAATAACGCATGGCTCATACGGTAATGTTCACAATAAAACATGGCTCATACGGTAATGTCCACAATTAGGCATGGCTCATACGATAATGTTCACCATAAAGCTTGGCTCATACGGTAATGTCCCCAATAACGCATGGCTCATACGGTAATGTCCACAATAAAGCAATAAAGCATGACTCTTACGGTAATTTCAACAATAAAGCATGGCTCATACGGTAATGTCCACAATAACGCATGGCTCATACGGTAATGTCCACAATAAAGCATGGCTCATACTGTAATGTCCACAATAAAGCATTACTCGTGCTGTCATTACTACAACAAAGCATGACGCATACGTCATTACACAAAAAAGCATGACGCAAACGAACATTACACAATAAAGCATGACACAAACTGTCATTATCACAATAAAGCATGACGCAAACGGTCATTTCATAATAAAGCATGACGCATACGTTCAGTACACAATGTAGCATGTCATATACGGTCAAACCACAATAGAGCATGACTCATACTGTCATTACAACAATAACGCATGGCTTATACGGTCACAAACACAATAAAGCATGGCTCATACGGTCATGACCACAATAAAGCATGACGCAAACGGTCATTACACATAAACGTATGACTTGTTCGTTTAGTGCAGTGTGGCGGCTGTAAAATGTCTCCCCGACCAACGAGCCCCATATAAGTGGCTTTGAAATAGAATACCGCTTAAGCCGGTGCTAGTGGGCGTGAGAGGTGTTGCTTCTTTCATTACTTCTCATGCACAGACTCAATAACACCGAGTCTGCTGCTTTATTCTCTTAATTGTGTTTGTTGCTCCCAACGGATTACCTTTATCAGCATTTATTAGTACCACAATAAAGCATGACGCTTACGGTCAGTAAAACAATAAAGCATGGCTAGTTTATGTCAGTTTTTCTTTTTTCACTGATGAATGCGAATGTTTCAGATTGATGGCGAGACTACGTTCGATATTCCGCTAGATCACATAAAGCAGATAGTCACGTACATGAATGGTCGCGACCTCGCCGTAGAAGCCAACGTGACAGAGAGCCTGAACCACATAACGCTCAGCGGTAACAGCAAGGTGCACTTTTACGACAATGCGGTCAAGCTGGAATTTTTGAAGTCAAATCCAAACACGTTTAAGCCAGGTCTTTCGTATACTGCCTATGTAAGTACATATCGCACCACGTCTTCTATACACAGAATCTATACACAGAATGTCTATTTATATACGTATTCTATACACACAAAGTCTATCTATATACGTCTTCTATACACATAATGCATTATCTACATACGTCTTCTATACACATAATGTCTATCAATATACGTCTTATATACACATAATGTCTATCTATATACGCCTTATACACACAATGTATATCTATATACGTCTTCTATACACATAATATCTATTTATATACGTCTTCTATACACAGAATGTCTATCTATATACGTCTTCTATACACAGAATATATATCTAAATACATCTTCTATACACAGAATGTCTATATATATACGTCTTTTATACACAAAATGTCTATCTATATTCGTCTTCTATAAACAGAATATATATCTATATACGTCTTCTATACACATAATGTCTATATACGCATATTAAATCGCATTACCTACTTCTGTCTAGAAAGAGTTGTCTGTTGAAATACAATTTTAACTGTTTGTTTAAGCATATCCCCGTTGTTTGAGAAATAGAAACCAGGTGGTATTCATTAGGTAATTATAAATGGCATCTTGACATACTTTTCCTTAGATATCGAGGACAGAAAGTCAGATGTCTCATAATTTACACTAGGAAATACGAATAGCATGCGTTGAATAGAGAAATGTTAATTTACGACGTATTTCTACGTAACACTTACCGAATATGTTTTTTATTTAAAGGATATTATATTCAAACAACGTCAAAATGAATAACCCTTAAACTACGTTTTGACATAAATACTTTATTTTACCTAATACTGAGTCTAGTATTTTGTATGTTTGTTGAAGCAATACACAACGTATTTAAAAACAATACATTTGAATTATAGTTATCGATGCATGTATCAAACTGTATACTGATACGAGATGAACTGTACCGAGGAGGTGAGGGTGGCGGTGGCTGGGGTTGGCGTGTGTGTGTGTGGGGAGGTGTATGCGGTGGTGGGGGGGGGGGGGGGGTGCGAGGGGAGCAATGGTTATTTCTGTTTAGCTGTTATTGGCGAAAGTTATATTTGGTTATCTGTTATTGAGAATTTTTATGAAATGTTACCTGTTATTGGTTAATTTAATGTTGTCTGTTGTTGGCGAAATTTATTATTTGTTTTTTGCTATTGAAAATATTTATTTACTGTTATCTGTTATCCACAATTTGTATCAAGTGACGAGAAAAAAAGTTATCCTCCTTCATCAAATTTAATTGCTGTTATCCTGCAAATATTGTATATATTTAATATGGATATAACATCGTTGTATATATGTTTAATATGGATATACCATCGTTATGAAACATTTATTGTTCATCTAGATAAATATATCGGTATATTAATTCATTTACTTATGAACATTAATATATTTTAGAATTTGATTTGCTTTCAATCCAGTTAAAAGTAGCGCAGCAGGACGATTTACCAGTAACTGGCAAGAGACAGGACGTCAATGTATCAACAAGCGTCACATATGAAGAAAAGGCCCCTGCTACTACCCCATACCCATGGTATACACCCACCCAGCATAGCTACAACCAAGCGCCACAGTTGTTTACTGTATCAGACTCGGGAATTGTTGCCATTCAAGTGGACATTCCTGCAAATTCCACACACTTAAATGTTAAGGTAAGTTGTGTATGTTCTATACATATGTTTACGTATGTAGACATTCCGGTTTCACTCTACACAGTCTTTATCAAATGCCCGGACATTTTACACACATTACCCTGTATGTAAGCCTTTATCAATCTGCACACATACACCTGCGTGTAAGCCGTTACACGTCAATCTAATCTAATTTATCTGCCTGTAAGTCTTTATCAAATGCCCGGACATTCTACACACATAAACCGGTATTTAAGCATGTATCAATCTACACACATACACCTGCGTTTAAGCCGTTTTCAATCTACACATATAAACCTGCGTGTTTTCCTTGATCAAACTGCACACATAAACCTGTGTGTTAGCCTATATCAATCTACACGAATATATCTGTATGTAAGCCTTTATCAAATACCCGGACTTTCTACCCACACTAAACCTGTGTGGAAGCTTTTATCAAAATAACCAGGAATTCTACACAGATATACACTCATACATCCGTGTATACGCCTTAACCAAATACCCGGACATTCTACATACATAAACATGTATGAAACCTTTAGTATAAACATGAATGTTTGTCTTTGTCATATACACACATACACCTGTATGTAAATATATATCACACATTAACTTTAAGTCTTATATGGCATCTTTCATCAAATTCTACACACATTAACCTATATATAAGCCTTGTCTCAAATGCCCGGGAATTTTAAAGACATAAACCTTTATGTAAAAGTAGTTAATCAAGAAATGTAGCATTTACTGAACACAGATAACAAAGGTCACGCATACACAACTAACATATACAAGCCTTTAGCAATTTCCCCGAAATTCTACAAATATACACCTTTAAGTAAACCTTGTCAGCAACTTGTTTCTCTTGTTTGTGTTCGATGGCTCAAAGGGATCCCTTTTTATGTATCTTGTTAATTAATATTTACATTATAATTCTTTTAGTGCTTTTTGGCATCTGAAACAAATCCGCCCTGACTAAGAAACAGTAGTGTAATTACGTAATTGTGCTTTGCGGGTCCTCGGGCCCAATCATTTCGGCTTTAAATAATTAAAAATATCGCTTAAGCCGGTGCTAGTAGGCTTGAGAGACGTTGGACCTTATACTGCCACTTATGAACAGACTCAATACAACAGAATATGTTACCTTTCCCTCTCGTGTTTGTTCGATGCCTTCACGGGATCCCACTTTCAATATTTATTGTTTGCAAGTATAAATATTTCGCTTTCTCGTCTGCTTACCATTTTTATGATGCTTTGACTTACCAGGATCTCTTTTGTTGTATTCGTACTTACAGGCCCACTATGGAAAAGTAAGTACGACACTGAGTCTTACCAAGAGCTACTCACCAAGCAACAATTACATGCAACTGGTCCTCAAGTCTGGAAATCTAATGGTAAGTTACGAATTACAACAATAGTTGAATGCATAATGGGATTTCCATAAAGATTGCTGGGATGTCCAATAAACTAGTGCGTGTAAATTTTAATCTGAAAATAATAACACATTCTTGTACCATTACTTTATGTTGTTTGTTTCCTAAACAACTATATGTGTTGCACCTATTCGGACTACAAAGGGTTCGTAACGTCTAACCTTATGGTTACTCTTTTTCTGTTTTAAGCGTAGAATATAAAAAGATAAGATGGTAACAGAAAAATTACATTAGTTTTGAACAGGTTAAAACGTCTAGGACTATATACACAAATCTCTAGAAATATGTTATTACTTGGCTATGCATACATACTCAATGTACACCTAGAGGAACGAGGAGTTTAAGTATAGTTTGTCGTATATTTTGCTCTTCATTCAATCACATATTTAGCTTTGTCCAAACAATCACGTATTTAGCTTATATTGATTTAAAACATAATAATAATACAATCAAATAATATGTAAGAATGTAAATAAGTAAATAAGTAGGTAGGTAGGTAGGTAGGTAGGCAAGTAGTTAAGTAAATGATTTTTTATGGATTATAATTATGGATTGGAATATACTTGGCAGAAATGATAGTATATCCAATGGTGTTAACTATAGGAACACAAAAATTGATAGCATGAAAGTTGTAGCTTTTGTAAGAGGCCCCATTATAATACTATTTAACACAGTTGCAGAACTATAAGAATAGCAATCGACTCGATAGAGCAATATGTCATTTTAAAGGTAGTCTAGAGTTTATTATACGACATAACGCTGAGTTAATAGTTTATATACATGTAACACAGTAGCAGAACTATAAGAAATACATTCGGCCCAGTGGAGCAATATGACATAACTATAATGCAAGTCAAATGATGTATATTTTACAGGCAGGACAATTAGCCGCATTTGACATTAAAGGTACAGAAACAGTTACGCACGGAGTCTACCAGGTCTGTACATTTTAGTAGTGAAATTACTATACCAATTTGATTTAATTTATATTATACATTACACACAAGCCTGGCAGTGTTAAACAAGTTCAACAAGTCGAACAGGGAGCTTTCGTAGAACACAGTCAACCAAATCATGCAGTGAAACAAACAACAATTACAATGCTAATAAAAAGCAAGGCATGTGACGTCACAAACACAAACGGAATAATAATAGGGCTTCCGCCCTGAAACGGTCCATGGCAAAACACACCTATTTATGAATGTCCTTTTGCGAGTTATTTTATTCGAACTTTACAAACGGAAATAAATACGTAGTCGGTCATTCTATGTTTTAGTATTCAATTGTGTTGTTTTTTTAGCTTTGTATGACAATATAGACGAGTAATATATAGCCATTTTATTAATAGCCATTGTAGTAATAGAGTTTAATTACCAGTGTTTTTGAGATACGGGAAATATCTCCCGAGGTAGAGAAATGGCCCCGATATAAGAACGAGTGCGGAGCACGAGTTCTTATATCGGGGCCATTTCTCTATCGAGGGAGATATTTTCAGTATCTTAAAAACACTGGTTATTAAACTGTATATTACAGAAATAAAAATGATGTTTTATTAATATTTCTAATGATTCACGCCTTTTTACACCAGTTTGCACGAGAAAGCCAAGACGACGTTACGTCATCCAAGACGACGTTACGTCTTACAAACAAAACAAGTGGAACCGGAACTCTTCGTTAATTTCCGTAATCGTTATTTCCTAGTGGCGGAATGTGACGACGACGTCCGTAAAACAATCGGAACGTCATTTGGCATTCCCGCCGCTGATGGAAAAGGCCGAGCAATATTCCGTACTGGGAAATATCTCCCACTGGGATATACTGGGAGATATTTCCCAGTAGAGCAAACGAGTAGATATAGCTTTTCTATCCCAGTATTTTCTATAAAAATCACAGACAATTATGTAATATATGTGTGTTATACCACTATGAAATATTTACTTGGTACTTTGTTGACAGTAGGTGTTTTATCTGTGGAGTTGTATTATAACTGTGGAGTTGTGTTGTATCTTTTAGGTGATGTCACGTGGTTCTGTAGTAAGCACTGGAAGTGTATCTGGGTCATCGTTTTCCATTCCCATTACGTCGGATATGGCCCCTAATGCCAGAATTATTATGTATTACGTTCGGACAGACGGCGAGATTGTCACTGACAGCATCAGTTTTGATGTCGAAGGAACATTTACCAATCAAGTAAGGGTTTATTTTTACAAGTATGCAATACGTTGTTATATATTTCATTCATTTTTAGCACAAACAGCTTTATGGTTTGTTGTAATGTTGGGATTTAGAGATGTTTTTTCTTCTCTTTATCAATTTATACATACCAGAATGACGAGTTGTATGCAAACGTATTTTTTTTCATCTTTAAATTGAGTTTAAATAAAATTTCATTCTTTCATTCATTCATTCATTCATTCATTCATTCATTCATTCATTCTTCATTCATTCATTCATTCATTCATTCATTCATTCATTCATTCATTTATGTATTCATTTATTATTCATTCAGTTTATTCAATTAATTCCTTCATTAACTCTGTATTTTTTCAGGTTTCTATAGACTTCGATAAGACAAAGGGACAGCCAGGAGATAGCGTTAATGTTGTCGTAAACGCAGATCCTAATTCTGTTGCCTATCTCTTAGCTGTTGATCAAAGTGTGTTGCTACTGAAGTCTGGAAATGACATCACCGCCTCACAGGTAACCGGCGAGCTCGATTTTGATATGGTTTCCGGTTATCAAACCGTCAAACATGTACATACAATTGGAAAGCATCCATTTAAGTCCCATAAAGCACTTAGATAACCGTTCTAGAACAAGATAAAGAATGTAAATGACACTATTCTGGATACACACGTGAATTACATGTCCGCAAATTAAACTACAGGTATTTCAAAATCATAATTAAGATACTTAAACATATTTTATTTTCAATATTTACAATAGCATTTTACAGAGAAATAACAATACAAACAGGAATGGAACGGACTTGCCTGTTAAGTTTGCAATGGCGTAATAACGGGGATTGGATGTGACACTATATTACATATTCTCGTCAGCATATCCTTTTAATGTACAATGTTATGAAAGGTGGTATGTCATTTCGCTGGACTGCTAATCCTTTGGGCTTGCCAGTAGAATACCGTTTAATCAGGTGCTAGAGGACGTGATAGATGTTGGGCCTTATATTACCTATCATTAGCAGACTGCTACTTCTCTTTCTTGTTTTGTGTGTGTTGCTTCCAAGGGATTGCCTTTTTAGTGTGTATTGCTATGGGAACATAATGGTGCTTGTACTCATTATACTACCTGTATGTGAACTATTACAGGTAGTGGATGAGTTAAAGAGCTACGACACTATTACCCCAGTTAGTATGCCGTTCTGCTGTGATTTTATGGGCGGAGGAGGGGCGCTGGTAGGACGCAAGAAGAGAATGATCTGGTGGCCATATCCCGTCTACTATGGAGGATCCGATGCCCAGCAAATATTTAATGTAAGTGTTGTAGCTGTGAACTACTATGCGGTTATGCATTGCCGTGATGGATGTGATATATTCGTATCAAATGATATATCTTGTCTTGTGTGTCAGCAATAATAAAACAGTATAGATATTGATAAAGTAAGCTTGTTGAAACCGAAGTCTGGAAATGACCTCATCGCTTTACCACAGGTTACCAACGCTTGTTTGATCTGAATTAAGACACGATATTCAGCCATAACACATAATTAACCATTGCAAAGTGGTTAGTTAAAAAATCCAAATTGAAACTTTAACTGTTTCTAATTGAATCCGAAAATGACATCAATGTCGGACAGGTAATCAACGCATTTTTGTTAGTCTAAGATAGATAGATATAAAAGTGCTAAGTTTTACTCTAAATTTTGAAATTATGTAACAATAGGGGATCATTCTAAATATTGATGGGGGGTGAGGAAGGTAGATTAGGGTGCTCGGGATAGCATTTCACGTCTACAACTTTCCGAGATGAAAAAGATGCATTGGGTGATTACAAAGTGTATTACTCGGATTTTATCCTCTTTCTATTTATAAAAAGTCAAAGTCTTTAACCATAATTTAAATTAAATTATTCAAATTGGTGTTTTGACATCAGACAAATACATAACGTGATAACAAAAACAAATGCATTTAATAGAATTATCAATTCACATGCTTTGTACAGGACAAAGGTCAATTGAGCGTTAAGGATAAACACCGAGTCTTTCACCAACCCAAATGTGGTAATTTGTCATTGTATTGTGATTGATTGGTATTTCAGAACGCAGGTGTGAAAGTAATTACCGATGCTACAGTGTATCATCACCCGGAACAACACATATGTAAGTATTTGTAATTAACAAACCATACCACTTGCTGCTGCGGATTCAGAAGGACAGCCGGCGTTGTTTTGGCTTTCCTGGTTTTCTCCGAAATGATGCTCTAACACACCCTAATCTGAAATCCAGGATACGGCCAGACAATGTATTGAAGAAATGGCGATTTAATTACTAGATATTGTTAATACAGCCAGTAGATTTATTACCTTAACAAGCCAACTAAACAAATACTTAAACAAAGAAAGACAATCTAAGCTGCTAGATACCAAACGTTCAAGGATTTCTAGTAATCTTCACGAATCACGAATTGTATGTACGTACATGTTGGTGTTCTTAACCGCATTTACAACATGCCTTAAATACACAAGAATGCAAAACAATTTTCATATCAACTTTAATATACACGATGTGTATATACACACGCATTTTCTTACTAGACGTGCTAAGGGGTGACGGTGACTTATCAGGTGGCTCTGCACCAAATGGGTATCCGTGCTCTTCCGCGCCACCGCATCCCTACGGTCAGTGGAGCGCGTCAGATCGGTCTTCCCAGAAACATGATTATGGAGCGAAACAACGATAGGGTAAACGGAAGAAAACGAGAAAGACTCTTTATTACTTTCTACTTTAATGTGTGTTCTAGTCATTGCCACACATGTGACTTTAATGTGTGTTCTAGTCATTGCCACACATGTGCTTGATTTGTTTATGCTTTGAATGATAATCTTTAGAACAGTCGACTTTTACAATCAAGTTGTTTTGTATTTCTATGGTATATTACAATGAAGTTTTTTTGCATTTCTGTGATCTTTAGACATGACCTGTTTTGTTTGAGCAGGATCACCGAAGCTGCAGCACCAATGAATATATGGTTCATATAGCGACTAATGCTTTGAAAAAATCTTGCTTTAGGACATACAACTTGTATATTTGAACAATGAAGTTGTTTTGTATTTCCATGGTCTTTAGGTATGGCCTGTCATTTTCAGCCACAATCACTTGTGCTGCAAATGCAGTTACTATATAGTCCATATAGGGTCTAGTTTCCAATAAATTAGTAGCGTTAAAGATCTTTCTTGGTAGCAGAGAGAGGTTGTGCTTAGATAGGATTTTCAAGTACAAAAAGAAATCACGAACAGTATGGACGCACATGTTTGTGTTCTTAACCACATTTATAACGTGCTTAAATACACACGAATGCAAAATGAGTTTCATATCAAACGTATAATACACGAAGTGTATATATACACACGCATTTTCTTATTAGACTGGCTAAGGGGTGACGGTGACTTATCAGCCGGCCCTGCACCAAACATGTATCCGCCGGGCATGACTGCGTCCTCTAGTGGCGCCAGCGCATCCCTACAGTCAGTGGAGCGCGTCAGATCGGTATTTCCAGTAACATGGTTGTGGAGCGAAACAATGATAGGGTAAACGGAAAAAAAGCTGTGAAAGACTCTTTATTAGTTTGTACTTTAATGTGCGTTCTAATAGTTGCCACACGTATGTTTAATTAGTTTATGCTTTGAAAGACCTTGCTTTAGAAAAGTAGACTTGTATAATTATTTATTTGGTTTTCAAACATTGCCCGTTTTGCTCGACCAATAGTCATGTATTTGTAGTACCCTTGTAGAAACGCTTTGCTACTGGATTCGCTGTATGATTTATATGTAAGCGTTCTGGTTACTACATGTGTGTGACCATTTTATTTAAGGCTAAAAACAAGTTGACAATTAATAATAAGCATCATGTGATATGCGTTGTAATTACCTAGGTTAAGTACGATAAATACATTGCATTTGGAAATCTGGTCTTTAATTGCCCAGGTTAAGTACGATAAATATAGTGCATTTAGAAATCTGATCTGTAATTGCCCAGGTTAAGTACGGTTAATATAGTGCATTTAGAAATCTGGTCTGTAATTGCCTAATTTAAGTACGATAAATATAGTGCATTTAGAAATCTGGTATGTAATTATCCAGGTTAAGTACAATAAATATAATGCATTTAGAAATCTGGTCAATAAGAGTTAACTTAACTTAATATTAACCGTGAACGTATTGGGACAAATTTCATAGTTTCATGAGATATATGGCTTTATATCATATAATATTTATAATTCAATTGTAATTTGATTGAAGACGAAAAATGGATGCTTGAAAGACCGATATCACAGATCACTATGGCTCTTGGTACATCCGCAACAGAACACAAAGTTACAGGGTTGACTCTACAATCCCCCAGTCGTATTCGATCTTTGTTCCCGGAAACTTGGCTTTGGATGAATAAATCCACAGGGTACACTGCGCGACTTTTAAGCATCATAACTATACAGCTGTTGCTTGTGTAGCTAGCAAACAATATACGGAAGCCAACGCTTAGTTGAAAATACGTATCAGCGATCGTACCAGTTGTAATCGTCTATACCGTTTTATCATGATGAATGTGTTCGCCAAATTAATAATTAATAATTAAACACATTGGGCTCGATGTTCCAGCACGTGGTGGTGGATTTGGTGTTGCTACTATTGAAATAGAATTGAACTGAATTGGATGTTATAGTCGCACCAACAGCTAAGGTCATATGCCGAATTGTCCAGCTTCCATTGGTGAAGAAAGACGACCGGGAAATATTCGTGCACGGGCGGGCACCTGGGTAGAACCACCGATATTCCGCAAGCCAGCTAGATAGCTTCCTCACATAAAGAGTCCTAGGCCCATGAGGAATCGAACCCAAAGCGTCAAGGGGCAAGTGAATTCAAGTCAGAGACTCTAACCACTCGGCCACGAACGCCCTCTAGTGAAAAAGAACCACTTACAACACATCTGGACAACACCCACAGGCGACTGTAGACGGATTGAAAATCGTCTTTATTGATTGTGGTTGTGGAGCAATACAACAATTGGGTTAACATTGTCGTGCTGGCATGTCTCTCCATTCATACCTTCCATTTGATATATAATTAAAAGTGTATTTATAAGACAATATCTAATTGCGTTCGGTTCTATACTTGTTGTGAAAATCTCCTTGTCGGTTTATACATAAAGTCACTCCTGGACCAATTGATACCGTTGTGTTGTTGCCTTTACAATCATAGCATTATATAATATTTCTTATACCTATACATTTCTTTATAAAAGGAAAAATTTAAAATGCCATCCATATTTTAGTCAACCACCATATGTTTGAAATGGCTGGTCTTGCCCCTGGAGGAATGGCGCCAAATATGGCTGGACTACATACGGCATCTTCAGGTCCACAACCATTGGCGACCGTAGACAGAGTGAGGACTGCCTTCCCTGAAACGTGGCTGTGGAGCAATACCACCACTGGGTATACATTGCCAAAGTGACACTATCCCTCCATGTTTTAAAACAATTACTTATATGTGTGCATTCTCGACTAGGGATGTGCAATGCCTAAGATGGATGTACATGTATATGCTTTTGCTTGCTTCCTGTCATTTTATATTATATAGATTGTTTTACAATGAATTCGGTGACCAGTATATTGTAGCGTTTTACCTGCCTGATGGTTTATATATGTTTATCCTTTAGTAGTTTTACCTTTGTATACGTCATGTGCTTTGAGGATAAATATGCGTTGTTGATTACAGAATGCAGTAAACAAATTGTCGACTTCCTTGTGATGTCTTTTGGGCAGAGAAATTGGAGCATATATCGCGCGCTCTTTAATATGTTTGACGGGTTAACCTTGAGTTCTTCATAAAGGAGTGTAGTAAATAGTAATACACAGTTGCAGTGAAAAACCATCGCACACAGAGACTTCGAACACGGTGAAGCAACTTCCTTATACAGGATGACACTCTGTATGAGCTTGCCGGTCATCTAACTGAGATAGTTTTGATGCTGCTGCTAGCGAAATGGAACCGGATACTGCCACAGTAGGAAAACAGTATAAAGCGACTGTAGACAGACTGAGCATCGCATTTCCGTTCAGTGGCTATGGAGCCATACTGCCATTGGGTTAAATTGTCATGGCGACAATGTCCCTTTGTTCATACCAGCATTTACATATATACTTATTTAATATATATTTAATGCAGCGTTCTTCTGCTTGTATTTTTATAAATACACTCCCACGAGTTCACACCATTGTGATGTTGCGTATAAGGGTATATACATTATGTTTATACATGTTTTGCTTAAAACAATGTCTAAAATGCCATCCGATATTTTAGACGGGCCTATATTTGCAATGGCGCATGGTCACGGAGGGGGTATGGTACCAAATATGGCAGCATTAGGATCGCATATGGCCTTATTAGGTCCACAACCATTGGTGACCGTAGACAGAGTGAGGACCACCTTCCCTGAGACGTGGCTGTGGAGCAATACAACCATTGGGTATACATTGCCATCGTGACAATGTCCCACTCTTTTTGTTAAATATTTATTTATATATGCGCATTTAGGACTAGATGGGTGACATATGTGATGAATGCTTTATATATTCAGATATTTGGCCATAGGTACATGCTTTTGCTAGTAAACATTACCACATCAAGCATGCCTTATAACTCATCAAGGGGTTTACAGCTTTATCGAAACGTGAAGTTTCTATAAACTATGCTAGACTACTGTGAGCTTGCTGCCCATATAACTGGCGTGGTGTTGATAGTCATGATAGTGAAATAGAACCACAAACGACCACATCAGCACAACAACGATTGACGACCGTAAAGAGACTCGGGTTTTCCTTCCCAGAGACGTGGCTGTGGAGCAATACAATCATACCGACATGAAACTATTAACTTACCTGTGAGCATGTGCAAATATGGCATACGATATGTAATAGCTATAACATGTTTCGCTATTTTAGACTATCCACCAATGATGTTTGAAAATATGGGACTTGCTGCTGCTGGAGGAATGGCGCCAAATATGGCTGGATCACATACGGCATCTTCAGGTCCACAACCATTGGCGACCGTAGACAGAGTGAGGACTGCCTTCCCTGAGACGTGGCTGTGGAGCAATACAACCATTGGGTATACATTGCCATGGTGACAATGTGCCTCCCTATTTATTTTCTAAATATTTAATAGTATTTGTTTTACGAGTGCGATATGCATTGAACACGCTTTATATTCATTTAACCATATGCATCTGCTTTTGCTTTTTAAACTGGTGTGTTAAATTATAAGCTTTTTAAAAGGCTAGTATAATGTATGTTTATAAAAAAGGCTAGTAAAAATAGTTCCGCTTTATACTGATGTTGGCTATTTGTTTCAGCTTGAGTAGTTTTATCGTTGTCTCCTTCGTGTGACTCGAGGATATTCACGGGGTTGCTGATTATAGAATTTAGTTCGAGAAATGGTCTGTTTTATCCTGATATTTTAGACTTTGACGGGGACCTGAGTTTTGGCGTTGGAGGTGTAAGTGGCCACGTAGGTAATGGCGAACTGTTTCCGGTTCCAGTCAAAGGTCCTGGACATGAGCCGCTCACCACGCTCGGTAGAGTAAGGAGTGTATTTCCAGAGACATGGCTATGGACCAATACGACGATTGGGTACGCGTAACACGAGCATATCACTGCTGTTAATATATATTGAACTTTATCACTTAGCCATGAATAAAGTTATACGAATATACGACCTTATTTGGTATCACCATTATTTAGATTAATGGCTCGAACATTTTAGAATTTTTTGGTGGTGGAGCTGGTGGAGGTGGACCGTTTCCTATGCCTGCAATGGCGCCCCGTCCTATTGCACCCGGACCACAACCACTTGCGGCTGTAGACAGAGTGAGAAGCGTGTTCCCAGAGACGTGGCTCTGGAGCAATTTGACAATTGGGTATATAGTATAGCTTGCTAGATTCTGTCTGTTAGTATTAGTTCTAGTATTTCCTCATTAGTGATGGTGTGCGTGTTTTGTGTGGAGCGTTAACAACCATTTATAATTTTCCGTTATCCGTTATCATTCCAATCACATTCTGCTTAAAATAGAACGATGACCCATTTGCACGAGTCACTCGTTTATCATGTACTGCTTTACTCTTTATTCTATTTTATAGATGCAAAGTTAATATTTATGATATTGTGTGCATATGGTGTTATTTTACTGGTCCTTTGGGATTATCGAACCCAATAAAGGTGGCCTTGAAGTAACATTTGCTTGTTTGGTGGTAGTGCTGGTAACGCCGGTGGAAGTGGACTGTCTATGGTAACGTCAATTTTCGTGAACATGAATCACTGACAACAGTTATTAGAATAAGGTGTTTATATCTACAGACTTGGCACTGGAACATTAAGAGATCCAGTTACACTTACAAACTGGGATATCCATATTCGATGATAATGACAACAATAACTGCTTCGTGTATTGTTGTATACCACTAGACATCATTAAGCAGTATCAAACGCTTTATTTGTTATGCCAAACATCGACCTATTGATTTGGTGTAGACAGGAGGGGAGTTTCGTCTGAACTAATATGTGCATTACACCATGCAAAGAAAGAGAAGTCATCACTGGCGCAAACATTCAGATTTATGGTATATAAATTCCTATCCGATATTTTAGACCCAATGGCTGGTGGTGCTTTCTTTGGTGCTGGTGGGGGTGGTGGAGGTGGACCGTTTCCTATGCCCGCAATGGCGACCAATGGTGCTTCATCTGGATCACAACCACTCGCCGCAGTAGACAGAGTGAGAAGCGTGTTTTCAGAGACATGGCTTTGGAGCAATTCAACCATTGGGTATAAAGTGTAGCTAGGTACATCCTGCCTGTAGTTATTAGCTGCTGTTTTACGTTAATAGTGCTGGATATCTTTGCAAGTCCACATATGCGCAGCTATTTAAGGCAGTTGACATTTTGCAAGTATCATCAACTTTGCGCTTAGAGCATCAAAGAACAAACAACGTGCATTAAAATAATCTATAAATCTGGCAAATTAGTAAAAGGGGGAAAACTTGCTGAATTAAACGACGCTGTATAAATTTGGAATTTGGATGAGGAACATTTTTAACAATAATTCAAAAAACGACCATATATTTGAGGTTTATCATGGAAGATCAGTACTTTCAAGACCGGAGGCAGAAATCTACAAGGCTTATGGAAAATAATAATGGTTTTAATAGAATAAATCTAGATAATCAACACAAATATATCATAAAGCTATAACATGCATAAGTTTAGAGGTTCCATTGATTTCTAACTACTCCGGCCGATTAAAGGCTCTAGGTATTGTTTAACCACTTATAGGATATGTTGTCTGCTTTTTAATTTAGTTTTTTGACTGTTACTTGTGATATGCAGGCTTCATAACCGCTGCTCCCAACTAAATTCCATTATTTTTATTTCGCTCTTCAGGGCATTTAATTTTATTAGATACTGAGACCATACGCCGTACGACATGGGGAAGCAATTAACTCCATGTCCACCGCCATATGCATGCCATCTTTGGTACGGTTAAACTTTTGTACTATTGATTTTATTAATATTGAGTTCTGCTCAATCCGGGGTTAGAGGGCGTGAGCGGTAGCTAGCATATTTCACTACCGCTCATGAACAGTCTCAATCAAACCGAGACTGCAATATTTCGTATGTGTCGTGCTCGGCCGTTTCCAAAGGTCCATTATCATACACGTTTTTAACATGTCAGCGGATTTATGCCACCATTTTTTAATGTCATGTGCTGGGTCCATATTCATAAAGCTTCTTAGCAATATAATAACGTACCAATGGTACAAATGTGAATCTAGTCGAAGTTCTATAAAGGTCTCTTTTTAAATATCCATCTAACGCGTCCGTCTTATGCATCATTGTTTTATCAAAGATAATAATTATATTAATAACAACTATAAGTCCGTGCTAATGTTGGCAACACTGTGTTTCCTGCAGACTAAAATATTAGTTAAACATGGTATAAGATAATGCCTATCGACGGTATAGTGCTTTCATCAACACGTGGCAATGTTGTTATGAATTCCCCTTCCGCTCAGCCCACTTTGTCTTTATGAAACTATAAAAGAGCACTATTGATCAATATTTCCTGTACGGTGGCTTGGTAAAAATGAACAACCGATGTTTGGCTTATGCACCGACATTGACTTAAGAACCGACATTAGCTTATGTACCACCATTTGCTTATGTACCGACATTGGCTTATATTCCGACATTAGATTATGTACCGACATGGGATTATATACCGACATTGGCTTATATTCCCACATTAGATTATGTAATGACATTGGACTATGTACAGACACTGTCTTATATTCCGACATTAGCTTATGTACGGACATGTTAGATGCTTGTATGCCAACATTCATTCACATTAATGAGAGACAACCGTTAAACGTATGCAATATGTAGCTCACTTACGGTGTTGGTATGCACTATCATCTGAATGCACTAAAGATCTCTGAAGCATTAACACTTTTTACAAGTTTAGAGAATCAGAAAAGGGAGTTCTTTCCAGAAACTTTACTTTGTAAATTTACAGCGATTGGGAAAACTGTTTAACTTGTTTTCTTGCGCATTTTAACGTAATTGTGATTAAGCTGAAAAACTGTAGCATACTGGATATAACTTATGCGTTTTTCTTCCTCAAGTAAAGTATGGCTCTATTAATACATTGACGTTAAAATACGCCATGCATTTGGATGTGTCTGGAGAAAGAAATATATACCACGATACAGCTCAAGTAATAAGTAACTAATTAATAACTTGCTCCATTTCTTAATTTGGACATTTAGTTCGTGCACTAATACCGAGTTGTCACGGCTTTTTGATGGATGGCGGCGTACGTTTTAATTTGGGCAATGGCCCTGTGAATTTTCATCTGATCGACCCTGGACTAGCACCTGCAGCACTACCAGATAATAGTGGACCTCAAAACACTGCACAAACGCTTAAGGAACCAGACCGAATTTGAATCTCATTTCCAGAAACGTGGCTATGGAGTAATAATAGCATGTCTGTCCTACTTGATGGTGTCGTTATTTTGAGCTTGATTGTTGCCAACACTTTCGGCTGGTTTGTTGGTGCCCTTATTATATGCTTGATAGTTGTAAATTGAATTGAAGTTTATAGCTAAGGCCATATGGCGACTTTCCAGCTTCCATTGGTGGGTGCACCATCCACAGCGGTGAGGGGCAAGTGATTTTGATAGTTGTTAACATGACAGTAGCTGTATTTGACTAGTGGTCGTAGATGTCTTGAAATAATGCATTATTCCAGAAATAAATTGAAATAAACAACGATTGGATAATGTGTTCATCGTATTTTCTTGTGGCGTTTCCAATGGTATTGACTTTACCCTTCAGTTGCGTTTAACATACTGAAGCAGACTTACTGCTTGGCATATTGGCATATGCGTAATTCTTCTTGAAGTAAAATAACGTACGAACACACTATTCATGCTAATAATACGACTTGCCCTTTGACATGTCTTTTAGATCGTCCGGTAATGATACATAGTGGGTTCCTGGGTGGCGGCTGTATAAATTGGGTCGACGCTGGAATTAGCATCTGTAGCGCTACTAGATAATAGCGGATCTCAAAATACTGCGCAAACGCTTAAAGAACCAGAGCGAATTCGAAACGCTTTTCCAGAAACGTGGTTAGGGTGTAACATGCTTGGAGCTGTTACTGGATTAGTCATCGCAGAGTCCGGAGAAAGAAATATACGATCCGAAAACTCATTGACAAATGGATTATCTCCTCTTAACAATTAAAGCATTGATACCTTGTACGACATCTTATTTTGGACCTTTTAGATCGTCCGGTAATGCATGGTGGGTTCCTCGGTGGCGGCGGCGGTATAGAATGGGTTGACGCTGGACTAGCACCTGTAGCATTACCAGATATTACTGGATCTCAAAACACTGCGCAAACGCTTAAACAACCAGACCGAATTCGAAACGCATTTCCGGAAACGTGGCTATGGAGTAATGCAAGCATTGGGTAACATGTCTGGTTAACTTGTCGGTGTCGTTATTGTGAACTTGCTAGTTGCCAACACGTTCGGCTAGTTTCAATTGTTGGTGCCATTATTGTGTGCTTTCTAGTTGGTAACATGCTTGATGCTATAACTTGTTAAGTTACTAACATGCTTGGGTTAAACTGGTTTAATAATGCACAACACCTTTGAATATGCTCGCAATATCTTGCTTTATCATGTCCCTTTGCTAGTAGTTGCATCGGTTTGTACTGTGTTTTTTCTCCACACTATATACGTGTGTGCTTTTTGATACAGAACGCTGTTTGTCCATACTATTCTGAACATTAAAGTCACTCGTTAATGTTAGTCAATAATTTGATTTATCCGATTATTTTAATAACATTTTATCACATCGATTATCCCATATTTCACTGTTCAAATGCAAAAATGAAGTTTTATTGTACACAGCTGAATAGGTTTTATTAAAACAATACATCTAATATCAAACAATTGTTTGAATGCGTTTCCGCTATTGTAATTGCATTTTATTCTTTCGTTTCATATATTTGTATTTTCTTTACAGAGCTGACGGACGGGCAACTATAAGTACAACTGTACCTGATACCATAACTTCCTGGATCGCAAGCGCGTTCGCTGTTAATCAGGTTTCCGGTCTTGGTGTATCGCCAGTATCAGCCAAGGTAATAAAATTAATGTGCACACCATTTATTGACACATTTATTCTAGTATTTCGTAATCATTATGTGACATGGGGTAGTTGAGTATATATTGCAATATTCACAAATAATCTGAATTAAGCTAACCCTGTTGATCTTTAAAATGTAAACAATCCCAACAATTTTTAAAAGCTTTATACAAATCTGAAAGCGTGTATACTTTGACCTTTAACATGTTTAATAAAAACATCTTTACTTCAACACAAATAAGCTACAACTATCAGCTAAACAGTATGCAGAGTTTCACTAACACGAATACATGGAACATATAATAAAACTACAAAAATACGGAAAAGGGGTATCTTGGAAGCACCAAAATGGTCCTATAGAAACCACAGCACCAAAAAGCAATGGCAACGCCCGTAATATACGTCAACAGAAACTAAATTAAATATTCAAAGAACAGGACAATACACAACACAAAGAGTGGTGTTTACAAGGTATAATCCATTTAACGGTACAGCGTGAAATAAAACTGAAACAACGTCAAACACAGACATCTCTATTGACTGGGAAGACATAGCATTGGTCGCATGCACAGGGAAATGTTTTACCGTAAAAGCTTATCTCACTGCAGTGAACATATAAACATTAGTAAAAGTAATTTTTGCTAGTATTTACACACTAGAAGTGTGAATTTGTTCGCTGTATTGTTGTTAAACAATATGTTTACATTGTGTCGATAATCGCATACCAGAGGTACATTAGAATACTACACTGTGCCAGATTGGTTAACGGTCAAACATATCCTGTTAGACTGTGTAGACTTTGATCCTATGCGACAAAGATACTACCAAGTTAATAGTTTGAAAGAGTTATTTGATACGATTGATTTCAGTCTTGTTTTAGATTTCTTAAAATAAATCAGACTGTATAATTCATCGTAATATTTTAATAGTAACATTTACTTGTTTACACGCCCGTTGACGATCATTTGTTGATTTACATCTGCATTGTTAATACTTTTACCATATCACCCCTTTATTTGTAAATAACAATATATTTTTACATTAATTTGTAATAACTTAAAATTTCATCTTCATCAGATTTTGCGCACAATATTAACACCATTCATTCATTCATTTCCAGATTGAAGGGTTCAAACCTTTCTTCGTCTCCCTTAATCTTCCATACTCGGTGGTAAGAGGTGAACAACTCGCCCTACAGGCTGACGTATTCAATTACATGACACAAGACCTTGACGTAAGTTTGCAAATTTGAATTGTTTGATTGGAGCATGACTGTGCTCATATGATATACGAGACATAAAGCTAACTAAGATCATGCTATTCGCTGATTGTTAAATTTCTTTGCTCAGGTAATGTTTAGAATACCATTGTTTAAGTAAGATTAATAAGCTTTAATTAATTAATTAACAAGAAGACACTAGGTTTGATAGTGGTGTTAATGTTATTAACGCGAGTTTAATTTTACCTTTTTTTATGCGATTCAATAAAGAATGCAGTACAAGGTTTTGGTTTGACAATGGAGGCAATAAACTTTCATGACGTTGGGCATGCGTTTTTCATCCTATACATTGTGTGAGATAAGGCATATTATATTAATTTGAATTAATAATGTTTAATTACAATTTTAAAATAATTCAAGCAAGGGTTCTTCCGCAGATTGCATCCTCTAGGTGTGTCATGAATGCCTTATGACATTTGTTTTTAGGAAACATTTGCAACATCGTACAAAGTTTTGTGTAAAACATATTAATGTTGCCCATTTCAGGTTGTGGTAACGCTGGAACAATCCAATGATTTCCGCAACATCATTGTAGATTCCACAGGAACTCTCCAATACGTCTCTCAACAGCAGACAGAAACCATACATGTACGCAATCTACATCTGTTCATTTATGTGTTTTACTTATATTGCCTATTAATGCTGACTTGTTTGTTAGATATTATAACCTGGGGGGAATATATTTATTTACACTGTCCCGTTGCTTGGGATGACAATAGTGTAAGAGTGAGGTTTGGTGCACTCTATAACCTGGTTTAAACCCCCAGCGGGCTTTTTGTGCGACTGACCGTTCCAAGGAGGCAGCCCTATTGTGTTTATGATATATTATCCTGCTTTTTATTCATTTTTAAAGTTGTTCTTTGATTCTGTGTGTGTGTTTGTGGTTGTCGTCCTTGAATGCTACTTTTCCTGTTCTATTTGTATATCTACTTTTGCATATAGCCGTCCCCTTACTTTGTTCGCAAATGTCCGTCTAAATTTAAGCGAGATTCATATTAAACAGTAGAGCGTCCTAATTCTCTCTTTTGCCACATATTTGAGGAAATGTTTAACAATTGAACAGATCAAGGTGATAGTAGACCAAAAAATGTGTCTTAAAAGTAATACAACTTTGTGCATTGCTCTTTCGCTATAAAATGTCAAGAATGTGCCTCACATTCAGTTAATTGTTTAACAATATTCAGTTAAATACGTTTAATTACTATTACAGGTTTCAGTCAATTACTTTTTATATTAAAGGTGGCTGCTGGGGAAGCCAAGGCCGTGTTTTTCCCTATTGTTCCTGCCACCCTTGGCATGATGTCAATCACGGTAAAGGCACAGTCGACATTGTCGGCTGATGGCGTGCAGAGAAATCTTCTTGTCGAGGTATGTGAAACCGGGCAGGAGATCAATAAAACTGCTTGTAAATTTGGTACCTTAAGGTCAGACGATATTTAAAATTTGTAATTCACTTGATGCAACGAATCATTATGACCTAATCATATGCTGCCACTGGGGGCATGCATTGTATCGATTGGCGGCATGCATTTTTATCGAGTATAATAAAGGATGTACATGATGGAGTGGCACCATAAATAAATGAATCGCGTTAAGTTTAGTATTATACTATAAAACATACATGAACAGACAATCAATTTATGACAGACTTTTTTAAACATGTTGCTTGCTTAAAACATGTCTCTGTATTGTGTACAAATATGACATTAGTGTGTCATATGTAACTAACGTTTAATTTTATTTTACAGCCTGAGGGTGTGGGCAAGGAATACAGCAACCCAATTTTGATAGATCTGAAGGATACGTCGACCTTCAGCAAATCCGTACCTCTGTCACTTCCTGTTGGGGTTGTAGCTGGATCACAAAGGGCAACGGTTACTGCTATCGGTAAGCCAAATATTCTAACATCCATGGCAAAATGGCAATGTTATAGCTGTTGGAAAGCCAAATACACAAACATCCATGGCATCAATGGCAAAGGTTACTGCTGTTGTTAAGCCAAATACACAAACATCCATGGCATCAATGGCAAAGGTTACTGATGTTGTTAAGCCAAATCACTAACATCAATGGCATCAATGGCAAACATTACTGCTTTTTTTAAACCAAATTCACTAACATCAATTGTATAAACAAGTACGTACAATATGCATAGAAAGTTCGATTACAACTAACAATACGCAAGTGATCTGGTGGAATCATATGTTAATGGAATGCTTACAGGGGATCTGACAGGAACATCTTTCAATGGTTTATACAATTACGTATTCATGTACTTACAAGTTATATGATGGAACCATTTGTTTGTATTTGTTTTTATACTTAGCATGCTTAAGCGTGATCTGATGACACCATCTGTCTATTGTTTAATATACATTGTATGTGTTTTATACTTACGCGTGATCTGACGGAACCATCTTTCAATTGTATAAATAAATATGTTTTTATACTTATACCTGATTGATGGGAGCATCTTTCTATTTTACATATGTGGTTATTTGATAGCTTGGGATCAATTGTCAATTATCAGTATGTGTTTGTATACTAACAAATGATCTGATGCGACAAACTGTCTAAAATCAAGTTATGTTTTAAATATTCACAAGTTATTTGATGGCGCTATTTGTCAATGCTATATACTTGCGTGTATATACCCCTGGTTTTCTTATGTGACTAACTGTAATTGTCTATATAATTTGTTTGTTTACTTCTACGCGATCTGATCTGTCCACTTCTGAATGGTTAAATTCCCACGGGTGATCGTACGGAACCATATTTTTATATGTGTCAATATACGTGTTTCAATCCACAGATGACATGACAGAATCAAAGTTATATGCGTTTGCATTTGCTTACATGTTATTTGATTGGAGTAATTGTCATGTATGTGTAGTATACCCTTCGGTTATGTGATGGGACCATATTGCTATATGTTTTGTGGCTAACTCACAGGTGATCTGATGGGACCAACTGTCAATGGTCTTGATAAACTCCTGAAAATGCCGACAGGATGTGGTGAGCAGACGATGCTCGGCTTCGCTCCTGACATCTTTGTTACCGACTATCTTACTGCAACCCATCAGTTGACAGGCGAGATTGAAGAAAAGGCTATCGGTTACATGGAGAAAGGTATGTTCTATGCGCAGATATAATTATATCAGAAATGTTCCAAAATATGAGCAATACATATATGTCTGACACAAAAGTGAAAGGATTTCCATTGGAAGCATAACAAAATGCAATTAAATGAAGTTCAATTAAATAAAAAAATGCACTATAAATTTTTATATGTCCGATTTCCAATGCTACACTCCTTCGAACTTTTAAAAGATACATACATTGAAAACATTTAAAACAGTATAGCTTTAACATTAATTTTGATATTTAGTAATATACAGTGCCATTTCTATATTAACAAAGGTTACCAGAGAGAGCTAACCTTCCAACACAAAGACGGATCCTTTAGTGCTTTTGGTGACAACGACAAATCAGGAAGCATGTGGTGAGTGTATGACCTATCTTAAATGTTGTTCTTTGGAGACATTACGCGATCCCGCCTTAATTCCAATAAGCGATGGGAAAGCTTATATAAGCAGGATTTTATAACGTATATTTCGACAATAAAAACTATTTCGACCATAAAACATGTTTTACTGGACATATGCGATAACCTGTTTCAAATTGCCTATTAAATGTTTTAATTTGACAATATGCAAACTTTTTAAACCGAAATTAAGGTTTTATTTCATACCCCAGCCAACCCCGTTTTCGATTTTTGTAAAAGGGTTGGATGGGGAATGGAAGTTAATACTCAGACCATGTAATGAGTAGAGCAATACACATGCTTTACCTTTACTAGGTAGACATATTTGGTGACATATACTGGAGTTATTGTATTAGAGACGTGTACAATTTGAACAGAAAACACGATTTACTTGTCTATAGCGGTTATTAATTCTCAGTTGCCCAGTGGTACTTATATTCTCTATACGAGAGCTAGTGTAACGGAATATTTTACCTTTGGATTACTGAGAATGGCGGTCACTAAATATTTCCTTAAACTCTTAATTTTCCGCTGGACCCTTCAACCATGATAAATTCCTATTTATCTAATTTTGGAATCATTCTTTGTTTTGGGACCTTTGCCTTGAAACTTGAACATGTATGTAGTTCTTTTAAAAAGTGTTATACCCTTTATCATTTATTGTATTGCTCCTAAAAAGCGATTTTTATCCAACCTTTCGGCAAATTCATACTCACCGTTCTTAGATCTAAGTCTAACGATACTGTTTAACTTTCGAATTCAATTTTAAAAGTACACAAATAAGAAAATACTTCTACGGCCACTCCAATTACGAATTTGCATATTGGGAATCGATAATTCGGATTTTTAGAGTATTAGAAATAGGCGTGCTATATCGACACGTTTTCATTTTAGGCTGACAGCCTTTGTCACTAAGTCTTTCCATCAGGCTAAAGATCAGATATTTATTGATAACGAAACGATCAAGCGAGCCATTGATTGGATGCTAAGCAGACAAAACGCTGATGGCACGTTCCCTGAACCCGGTAGAGTTATCCATAAGGATATGCAGGTATTGTTTGTGTTTTCTGCCTTAGGGAAACACATAAAATGTAATGTTTGTTATGTGTATAATAATTATAGTATATGTGGAGTCAATTGTTTACAAGCAGCTTAGTGGCATGTTTTGACTCATTTCGTTTTTTTATCGCCTGCGTAGCATGTCAGACACTTACGGATCACTGTTTCTGTCGTCCGTTGGAAGTCATCCGTCCGTTACACTTTAAACTGCAATCTGACATTGACCATACCTTGAAATGTTTTGACATATGTTCATGAAATTTCATGAACATCTTTATCTTACGAATGTCGTTATACATGTCAGTAACTCTGACTGTCATGTCTGCAGGGTTATGTCCCTTTTAATAAAACTTTAACCGGCAACCTGACCTAGCTCATCAGCAAACAACAGGCGACACAAGTGTTCTGTGGAACAGTCTTCTAGTTTTAGGTAAAATCATATTTAGATATTTAGGTTTTATATGTAACTAATTGTCTTGCAGCTCATTTTCTTCCTTCAACTACGTTGGCTGATTTATTATACTTCTATGATAGTTTAATTTTTATTTCATATACTTGATTCTGTCTGAAAAGCTCTCAGTTGTATGATTGATGACTTCTGAACAATACTAAAATTATTTGAAATACGTCTGCTCTGTAACTGAATATAAACTAAGTAACCTGCTTAGTTCATGTAGTTTAACCAATGCATTTGTATTTTGAGTCGAACATAAATGGCATGAAATCAATTGTTTCTATATATGTATTTTAGGGTGGATCTGCGTCTGGACTCGGTTTGACAGCATTTGTACTGATCTCGCTATTAGAAAACAACGATCTTGTTGATGTGAGTATACGAGGCTGCTGAATATTCAATGTAATGTATAACGATATTTATGAGTATCATGTTGATTTTGGTAATGTATGTGGCTTCAACGAACTAACTATGGACTTTCTTAGGAATATGTCCTTAGTCTGTTTTTCCTGTCACGTGATGTATGTACAAGCTTCACTTTTATAATGTTCGGCACGGGCAACTGAGAAAATGAAATAAGTGCTCCGCAACATTTGTTTTCAACAAGAAAGGTGACCTATCATATGTGTACCCACTCAGGAAACCTCATGCAAACCATTTTCGGATATACTCTAGTATGATATGAAGAAATATAAAAAGATCGGACAGGGAAAATAGCATTCAAGGAGGACAGTCAACCACAAAACACAGAAACAAACATGGAAACAGACAAACAAGAAGGCAAAAGTAATAATAAAAGTAAACGACATCACAAACACAAAAGGGTTGACAATAGGGCTACCGCCTTGGAACGGGCAGTGGCAAAGTAGGCCACTGGGGGTTTAAACCGGTTCTAGGGTGCACCAAACCTCACACTTACCCTACTGTCATCCCATTAAAACAGGACAGTGTAAATAAAGAAATCCCCGCCATGATCTAATCTCTAACCAACAAGGCAGCATCAATAGGCAATGTAAGTAAAACCTAAATATGCTCGTGTAAATATAATACAAAAAAACAATAGCCTAGAAAGCCACAATGAAGGTACTCAATGACTTGGCAGAAGCCAGAGCAGTAAGAGAATACACCATTAAGGGCATGACAAGAAAGATCATGGACACCACTTATCGTTTCACATGTGAAAGGTTACTAGATATGTTTTCATTCTGGTCCTTGTCGAGCTAGTTCAATCGCAATGCAGTTTTAAACGATGATTTGTAAATAACGGTATACATATAAAATAGGTTGTACATACACACTGGCAAGTGAATGAAAAAAACACTTATTATTATGCGTATGACAGTATACTAAACACTTGAACATTTGAACATTTGACTTGTTCCACGACTTCAGGGTATTCAACAGAGAATCGACAAAGCTGCACACATGGCCCAGGCATACCTGGAGTCCCAGATTGACATCGTTACAGACGACTACGCTTTGGCAATCAGCAGCTACGCTCTAGAACTAGCTCATAGTTCGCGTGCCGATGCAGCATTTACAAAGTTGAACCAGCACGCCATTGTAAAAGGTAATTATTTAGTAATGAATGCACGATATGCCGAATAAGCATGCATATACTTAATCGTTCTTTCGCGTGGCTCAGAAAACGAATACATGGTGTAAATAGCGTTATATCTTCAAGTACAATAAAAGAAAACGGCATGCAATATATGTATCGACAATAGAAAACATGTTGCATTTATTGCGTTGTATCATCGAAATAAGAAAAGGAGCAAACGAACGAGATCCTATAACATTGTTAAACTCAATTCATTAAGTTGAATCAGCTACTTATTTGTTTTCTATATATTGTATTTTCGCTGTTATACAAAACAAGCAGAGTTTTTGTATATTATTTAATTCATTGTTGATTGCATTCCGTTCGTTTATTCAAACAGATGGTTTGAAACACTGGCATAAGGTAGAGACATCGACATCAAGCAGTCATCACTGGATGCCCTCACATACCCAGGCTAACCCAATTGACATTGAAATGTCGTCATACGCATTAATGGTGTACGCCAAGAAGGCCGATTTCAGCGGTGGTATGTCCATTATGAAGTGGTTGACCGCTCAGAGAAACTCGAATGGTGGATTCGCTTCCACGCAGGTACTTATCATAATTACACATATCAAATGAACGGGGAATATTCATATGATAATTCAAACGACACGTACGATAAGTGTCTGATAGATTCAAATGATGATGCTCCATATAGAAAGATGCTGGTATGGAAATAAAGTATAATGTTATGAGTAGCATATGAATGGAGCACTACATATTATAATTTATTAGAGGAAATTAATATAGTAGAATGAATTAAAGCTTTGTTTCATAATCACATGATTGTAATATAGGCGCTTTCAACTTAATTTCATTTGCAGCATTTGTTTATATGATACAGGGTTTGACATAAATTATAATTTAAACAACGATAAAAGACTAACTTTTGGTTGTTAATATATAGTCTCGAGTCTATAAGTAGCGTTAACGATTAAAACAATTAATGAAACTATGTATATCAAAAACAAGTCATTGGAGTCTGGGAGCATGAGGCTATGTTTACCTGAATTTTAAGCAGGCTATGTTTACTTAGAGTAGTAAGAGAAGCTTTAAATGACACATTTTGAACACGGTCATCAGACTTAAAGCTTTTCAGACTTTGCACGGTGATATCTCTTGAATGTTAATACCCTTGCATATTGTAAAACATGAATTCTCAATGCATTTCAGGATACCGTTATGGGTCTTCAAGCTCTGTCAGATTTCGCAAGGATGGCATTTTCCGACAGTTTCAACATACAGGCCACTATCACTGCCGGAACCTTTACGCATACTTTTTCAATCAATAAAAATAATGCACTGGTTCTACAAAGCGTGATCGTAAGTATCTTAATGCAGAGTTATGAATGTTGTTTGACAGTAAAGTTTGTTTTTGTGCATGTTAATGAGTGTATGATCATTAAGATGTAGGGTGTTTGTACATGTAGTACCATTGTGTTACTGCTGTCCTCTTTATATCGAGTTTTCATTAGTTAAACAATTCAATAATAATAAAAAAAATTAATTAAATAGGTTATATACACATTTTTTATTTGTTGTATCAGTTCCATTTGTGTCAATACAAACCTAGAGGTTGTTGCCATGCATACGTTTAGGTTAAGATAACATCCAATGTAACTAATGTTACATGGGAAATGACCAAGAAGTAAACACTGTTCTGCCGAAAGTTTGTTGTTTTGGAATTATATATTGAATTTTAAACAAAGTCATTGTATAAAAATCATGGTATTTATTTTGTAGTTGCCAACCATTCCTAGTCAAGTAACAGTCTCAGCAACTGGACACGGCATTGCACTGGTTGATGTGAGTATGTGTGAATGTCTTGCATACCGGATACGCTATTCTCATTTAATATGCGTGCTGGAAAAACTGATATTACATTTGGGGGCAGGTAAAAGTCACGCGCATCAACGATAATGTCTCTAACATCAACAGTTTCAGTTGTGTTAATAAACAAACACACCGTTAATTGACTTTGTCAATGCACAACATAGTGTTATACGAGAAAAACAACCAATCATGGGTGTCCGGTTCATATTAGGAAACTGTTTTATCATGAAACGCGGCAGAGCCTCGAATTAGATTATATATATATATGTTGGAATATACGTATCTTTCATGGGCATCCGGTGAAGATAGGGAATACCAACCCGAGGTATAAGTATTTTTTTTATTGGAACCGAGGCTCTGCCGAGGTTCTGATTAAAACACTTATACCGAGTGTTGGAATTCTTTATCTGAACCGAATACCCATGATAGATTTGTTTCTTGCCTATCAGAGACATGTTGTGCGTTGACGCGGCCAGCTACTAAGTAAACGTGTTGCATGTTTTCCTGCATAGCGGATGTTGGTGCGCGCGTGACGTTTAGCTTTACCCATAAAGATAAGATTTTCCATCCCCAATGTAAAACTAGCCTTATCCGATAGGCAATTTGAGTAAACAATAATTTAGCTAATTTAATTTCATATCGGTGTATCTCTTTTATTTATTCCATTGAAAGTGTATACTTTGAATTCACATCAAACAGAGCGCAACTCAGGAGTGAGTAAAGGTTAATAATGTAATGTCAACATAAATATTAAACAGCTTAATCAAGTGGCAAACACGTCAACATTTCAAGGTTCATTTGAAGAAATATAAAAAGATCGGACAGGGAAAGTAGCATTCAAGGAGGACAGCCAACCACGAAACACGCAAACAGACAAACAAGAAGGCAAAAGTAATAATAAATGCAAACGACATAGCAAACACAAAAAGGGTTGACAATAGGGCTACCGCCTTGGAACGGTCAGTGGCAAAGTAGGCCACTGGGGGTTTAAACCGGTTCTAGGGTGCACCAAACCTTACACTTACCCTACTGTCATCCCATTAAAACAGGATAGAGTAAATAAAGAAATCCTCGCCATGATCTAATCTCTAACCAACAAGGCAGCATCAATAGGCAATATAAGTAAAACACAAATATGCTCGTGTAAATATAATACAAAAAGACAATAGCCTAGAAAGCCACAATGAATATACTCAATGACGTGGCAGAAGCCAGAGCAACAAGAGAATAAACCATTAAGGGCACGACAAGAAAGATCATAGACCACTGTAAAAGAGTTCATGGTTCTTGACAAAGACATTAAACATACAGCTATACGGTTTCATGGGTTATGATAAATGTATTACACATTACGGTGTAAGAGTTTAGTGTTAGTTACAAAAACATTATCCGGAATGATATAAGGGTTTATGGCTAATGGCAATTAAGTTAGACATTAAGATATACGGATTTATGAGTATCTTCTTTGTGGTTTTCTATGCTATTGTTTTTGTATTTATATATACACGAGCATGTTTGTGTTTTACTTATATTGCCTATTAATGTTGCCTTGTTGATTAGAGAATAGTTCATGGTAGGGATTTCTTTATTTACACTGTCCCGTTTTATTGTGATGACAGTAGGGTAAGTGTGAGGTTTGGTGTACCATAGAACCCGGTTTAACCCCCCCCCCACCCCCAGCGGCCATTTTTTCCACTGTCCGTTCCAAGGCGGTAGCCCTATTGTCAGCCTTTTTGTGTTTGTGACGTCATATGCTTTTATTCCTTAATAAACATTGCCATTCATGTTTGTCGTTTTGCGTGTTTGTGGGTTTACTGTGTTCTGTGAAAGATGCATTTCCGGTTCGACTTTTATACTCATTTTCATAGTTAGTGCCACAAACATTAAATATGTTTTCATACTGTTCACATTTATCGTCAAAATCACAACTAATGCGATATCCGTTTATTTTTAGATTGGTTTGTCTTTCCATGTCGAGCAAGAAATTGAGGAAGCATCATTCGATGTTATCGTAACAATGGTGGAGGAGACGATGGACATGTTAAAAATAAAAACTTGTGCAACGTAAGTTTGCTAATTAATGTGTGTGGTGTGACATTTTTCAGTTTTTTTGAAACACGATTTAGTAGCATTTCTTTTAAAGCTTGTGAAAACCTTTTCTGTGAAATCGTATAACGAAATCCGACTTGATCTGTCCACATTGCATGTCCTGTTGTCTTAAACATACTCTTTTAAACTAACTCTTTAGCTGTATCTAACAATATTATCCAGGATATTTTCTGAACATACATGCTTTAATTATTTTAATAAAACTTTAAAGGTATGCTTATCTTGTTCCTTAATCTTCTGATATCAAACACTGTTCATTAAATGAGTACGACTTGGGATGGTTAAAATTATGTACTACTGATTTTATGAATACTGAGTTCTGCTCAACCCGAGGCTAGAGAGCGTGAGCGGTAGCTAGCATATTTCAATACCGTGTCGTGTTCGGCCGTTTCCAAAGGTCCACTCTCATACTCTTTTAGTAAAGACAGTTAAAAGCTAAAGAAAACTTGCATCCAAATATATTTGCATGGCGTAGGATTCGTATTATGAATATATATTATTAGGTTATGTAATTTATTGTTCACAACTAATTTTGTAGTTGGTTGAAGACTGGAGCCAGTGGTATGGCGGTTCAGGAGTTTGGTATTCCGACTGGATTTGAGGCAGATCTTGAGAGCATTGCCATGTTCGCGGAAATCAAGAAAGTTGAAACTGAAGACAGGAAAGTTATTCTGTATTTTGATGAGGTAAAGGGCGTAACTATATTTTACATTGAAATAAGTACGTTGGTTGTTGTCCCACCGTCTGACATAAAATGTTATTTACATTTAATGACGCTTGTACACTCAGCCTTTTGACATTGTTATATGTTATTGCAAACTGTAAACGTATGAAATAAAACGTTTTCATTCATCATCTATGTCAATTGTTTAACAAAATGGTTGGTTTGGTTTTAGAACATTTGTAAACTATTTCATGGCTGCTCGATTGTATATATATATATATATATATATATATATATATTGAGAAATGTAATCTAAAACATATTTCGTATTAACATGGATGTAGATACTCAAGTCAAACACAAATAAATTTTATCAACCACAAAATCAGCCATCCAAAACACGCCTACACAACAAACAACATTTTCGCAAGTATACGCAAAGTATGCGACATCTAAATCACAACAAGGGTTGATCTCGAAATTGAATTCCTACTCACAATTGCATCCTTATTTCATTGTTTGTAGATATCTACAACTCCCTTGTGTATCACCATGGACATCATAAGAACTGGATTAGTTGCAAAGTCACAACCAGCTGCAGTGAGAGTGTATGACTATTACCAGCCCAGTAAGATTATTAAAATTTCTTATCAAGTATTAGGTCTGACTGCTTTCGCTATCTGTCAAAGAAAATAATATACGAGTTAGAAATAAGCCGAGTGTATTTCATTTTTTGTCTTTGTCACTTTCTTTTTAAAATACAGGTAGTTTTGTCAGCAACGTTAATAAGTTGCTATCGTCGTGGTTTCTTATGCTTTCTTTATTTTTCATTTTCATCAGTCCATTCTACATCGATTACACCAAAGTCATACATCGGGTCAAAAACTGTAAATATTTCATCAACTGATTGAAACATTTTGCCTTTTTTTATTGTTTTGAAACTAAATTGCAAAAAGAGTATGAAAGAATAACATTTGGAAATCGCCGAACACGAGAAATACAAACAATATTGCAGTCTCGGTTTTGAATGATACGGAGCCACGCAGGTGACATGCAGAAAAAATAATTTAAAGCGTTCGCATGCTCTTCTACAGATCTCAATATTCAAAATGTTAATAGGACGAAAATGTAAGCCATTCCGAAGATGGTATGCATGCGCAAGTTCATCATCAATAAAATCTAAAATAATATAGTCATAAAGAGACAATTTACAAGGTATATGACCTATATTTCGGAATAAGGTCAGTGACCTAAAAGTTAATTGCAACTATTTGTGTTATATATACAGGTTGTAATAAGAATAGTTACATGACGTTTTACTATGGTAAGATTTAAGGTGATGAACATCTAGTTGTTATAATATTGTTTTCAAGAGGGCACTTCTGTTTAAAAAAAATTATGTATACATGTTACGTAGAGTATTTTAATTACAATGTTTTTTTTATAAATTATTAAGTATGTTAATAGAAATATTTATTTGTACAAAGACATACATTTGCTTTCATATTATATGTTTCAACATTGGATTCTCACTAACCAAATTATTATCAGTTTTGGTAATTTGAAGATTTAAATGCAGGGGAACACAGTAAAGAAGTCCCAGTGGACAGAATGTCTAGATTTCTTAACCAATATTATAATATAATTCATATTCCTGTGTTAAAATCAGTCAAACTAATTTACCAGGCTGTGCATAAACTAGCCTTTTTGTGTGGACGTCTGCACGGTACACACGGTTGTTGGTTCTTTGTGTAAAGATATGATTACACTTTCTGTTATTTTTAGGCAACCAAGTGACGAAATTTTACCAATCCAAGATGCTACAAGACGCCGATATCTGTGACGTCTGCGCTGAGTGCGGCTGCGCGGTAGGTAATTTTTATAACTGAAATATAGAACTGGAATTCGAAACAGTGTTTTGCTTTTCTAAACTCCTGTGAACCGTTGACTTATTTTTCATATTTCCGATTGTTCGTTTTCCGATGGTCTTTTGCAAGTATTTTTCCATTTCCAGAATGCAGTTTTATCTGGTTTAAATGGCAATTTTCCACCTTTTATTTGCTTCCATATACATTCGTCTTTTTAATACAGTTTTGATGAACGGTTTTTAGCGTGTGTTTCCGTTATTTGGCGGGTTAGTGTCTTTAATATACATTAATTCAAAATATTGTTACTAAATAGTGTTGATTTGATTAAAGCGATTAACCAACTGTGAATACAATTACTAATGTCCTCCATTATGTATTGGCTATTGTGCATTGACTAGCCAATGCGAAGCTTTGTATATGTTCATTCGATAATGACGCATATTCTGTATTTGGTTTGAGCACAGTGCCAACAGACACAGTGGCTATGTGTGTCACACTATAATTGTGTAATATAATAGATACATAGAGGATCTTAAACGAGTTCCCATTTCATATAAGATTTATGAAATGAGTTATGAATTATTTTCATTTTAACGAGCCTTTTGGCGAGTTAAAATTGAAAATAATTCATAATGAGTTTCATAAATCTTATATGGAATGGGAAAGAGTTTAAGATCCTTTTTTATCACATAACTTTGCAATCAAATTAGTAAAAATTAATTCAGATGGACATAGAACCGCCACGACGTCAGACACACTTTAGCGCCAAAACGTCATAAAATATGTGACGTCGTAACGTTGCGTCTCACACATAACGTTGCGTATAAAAGAGTTGGTGTTTTACCTCTTTACAAAATAGCAGTTTATGCCAACTTTGTAACAAACCAACAATGTTTTGTATAAAGTGCATTATTTGTATAAGCTGTCACAAATAATAAGTTTATGACTCAGATCTGGGTGAATTTGTAATAAATAAAATAGTTTCAGTTAATAAACTTGCGTAGTGTTACAGGTTTAACTCAACCAATCAAAATTGTATTACACGTGTGTCATACAATAGTATATTAAATGGGTGTTCGACGCTTCTAACAAGGCACGTTATGTGATAAATAGTTATATTTAATACATATATATGTGTGTGTGTGTGTGTCACACTATAATTGTGTACTATAACAGATAAATAGTTATATTAACAACATGTATGAATGATATATTTTCAGTCTGCTAAACGCCGCTAGTTTCGTCATTTGGATAGCAGAATTATCGTTAAATGACGCACATGAATCAAGAAGCAACTGACCATGACTTAAAGCTGTCTAAAGCGATGATACTGCAGATGTTGTGAACATTTTTCTGTGTAAATAGTGTGGCTAGACACATTTTGATTTCAAATAATGATAATGAACAATGGTGTGGGGATCGATTGGAATCAATGAACTTTAAATGTGATCCGCATTTGTATTTCATAACATACTATTATAAAATACAATAGTCCTATTACAAAGCTTATACTATATATATTTTTTTAAATATTTCAATACTTCAACTTTCATCCTAATCTAACAGCTGATCATGTAAATATTAATGTGTGATTCATATTATATTAGGACGTGAGATGTACGAATCTGGTCATGATGTAGGTTTGAGCTAACATAGTGAAGCATATGTGATTACTATCATCATTGCCACACTCTATTCGAGATTTTACTAATGTTTAATTGTTTATGTCCATTTATAAGTTCTTTAGTGGAGAAAATGCCTCTTCAGCAGGTGCTCCAAAACGTTCAACATGAAATGCATGTATTAATTATATATATTAAATAGTTGCCTTAGTGTTGCCTTTGTTTTACTTTATTAATACCACACACGATATTTTGCATTTGTTGATATTACTTGTTCCAGTCCCATTCTTTTCGGATTTGGTATGACTTTTTCTAGTAAAGAAAAATGCTACGTGAGACTGCTCTCATATTTCACCAGACCGGAAAGAGGCATACGCAGTTGAAAAATGTATTACATCTTTCAGTGTATCCTCGGCTACTATTAAGAACGTACAACTTTATGATAGCAATAAACAAGTAAACAAGTAAAGCATGATGATATTTGGTTAAACTGAATAACCTGTACAACTGTACACTGAGCCAATATGTATAAATGATCGGAGAATTAAAACCGGTTGTATGGACAATAGTTCGAAACTAGTTACTATTGGTGAACATAATATAACATAGTGTATGTTGCTTTTTAACCCATCACACTGAGTATAGCAGTCTAAAACAGAGCGAGAGTAATATATACACATGTAAATGGCTTTGATCAACGCTCGGAACATCTAAGGATTTCGAGGTCTTAAAGCGTTTATTGCACTTAATTCGAGAGGCGTAGCCTCGAGTGTGATCCTGATCTGGTATTTACCTACGAGAGGTGATACAAATTTCCAGAACAAGTTACTATAGTAATTATCCTTTTATTATATACCTCTTTACATATCATTAAAATAAAATACATATATCAAAACAAACAAATTAAAACAAAATTGTATGGTCAAGTTAACTGAAAACCACCAACAGGAAAGACATGAACACATGTACATTACACGCGCATGAAAACAAACATGTACATTACATTGCAACAACAACATATTTGTTCATTGCACATGGGTAAACGATTCAAATTCTGGTGAATTTACCAATGACATAATGTTAAATTAATTAATTAACACACAGTGTTCACAAATGCACAAACAAACATTCTGATAGTTCATATTTCATGTTAAAACATCCATTGTCTTAATGACTAGCTAGGCAATCCCCAGCTTTCCAATCTTACATTTGTGTATGGGAAGTTCCAAAATCTATTTTTAGTAGTGTATACAGTTATATGGATTCAGAAAAGCACTAGAGGTGATACAGGGTTTTGTATTCCTTTTTAAGAAAATGAAGATACTAGGTATACAATTATTGATAGGTATATAATAAAAGGCTTTGACTGTACCAATATAACAAACTACCCATTGACAAGTGGCTTACGTCCTTAAACGGTCACAAGAAGAAAATTAAACTGACCGTTCCAAGTCGGTAGTCCTATTGTCAACCCTTTTGTGTTTGTGATGTCGTTTGCTTTTATTATTACTTTTGCCTTCTAGTTTGTCTGTTTGCGTGTTTGTTTCTGTGTTTTGTTGCTGACTGTCCTCTTTGAATGTTACTTTCCCTGTCCGATCTTTTGATATTTCTTTTTGCAATGACAAGTGATGAGCCATCCAAAACTACGAAAGGTGACTCTCCAAAACATAAACACAAAATATGATTGTCCTAATATAGATATGAAATAACTACCGCTGAGGATTTAGACCTAACACTGTGTTTCAACAAGAAAACCCCTTGACAAACGGTGCAGTCCACCAGACCTAAGAAATGTCATTGGTTCAACTTGAACAAATATCCCATGACAAATGATGTACGGTCCCAAGTCTCAGAAATGGTATTAACGAGAAAAGCAGTCGTCGGAGTCAACTTGTGTACGTTATCAGACCTAGGAAAGGTGATTGGGCCATCGAGAATACTATCCCTTGGTATGTGGTATTCGGTCTCAGGTATTCGGTTACAACGATAAAATACGTCGACGACAAGTTACGTACGGTTACTGTCCAAGACCTGAAAACGCGACTGTCCTAGCAAGGAAAAAAACCATCATTACAAGACAACTACTCCGTGACAAGTGTGGTACGGTTCCGGATCTAAGACCGGCGACTGTCTAAAGACCTAACACCTGCGACTCTCCAACAAGAACACGACTGTTCCAACATGAACACTTATCACTGAAAACGTATATACGTTTCCTGACCTAAATAATGTCCCAAAGCTAAGAAATATGACCCTCTTAAGGATAAAATGGCTATTGATGCCATCTCTCAAAATGTAGAAATAAATACTCTTCTACAATTGAAATTGGTCACTGTTACGTCCTAAAGCCATGAAGTTACTAAGAAGATGGTCGCCTTTTACTAGTACAGACTTATTGTAAAACCCAACTGGAAACGATTTCATGGCCATTAGCAATGACAAAATGTATTGACAAAATGACAATTGTTAAATAAAATGTAGACAACCATAACATTTCTGCGACATATTATAGTAAAACAAGGAAATACAACACTGCCGAAGACATCGTTTAAACTGTTTTCGATATAATGTAAAGCAAGCTGAAAGATTAAAACACACTGATTAGAATAATGGCACTTGTAACTTATCAATACCTGTTCCTGACTTAAAAGATAAATAGCCTCTTCCAATGAGTGTAATTAAAATCGACGACTGTTACAACTTAAAGTCGGACCCTTCAACTCTTGTCAAAAGGCAAGCATTAATGAATCGCACTAGAAATTATTTCAGTAAATTAAAAACCGTCAGTATATTATACTAAACAAAAATTGCACAACGCTTTACGGACATCGATTAAGCATATATTAAGCGTTGATAGAATTGTTTGAATTATTGACAATTCAAAATGCTAGGTAAGGATGTGCTTTTCCAAAAAGTGTTTTATTTATTATTTTCTAAGCGGAGTATCAGAATTACCGCCCATATCCACTTATTTCGTTGTAAAAATGTATAACCTAATTTAACAAATTTATTATTTGTCATCGACAAGAACTGACAATCTCAAACAAAATCTTTCCACATTTCGCAATTTTAAAATTACCTCCTTTTTCATTGAAATGAGAACGATTTTCTATAACCTAAAATATATACCCGACATTTTTGTTATATTTTTTATCACCGACCTTGGTAACTTTACAAATGACTTTGTAGCATTATTATTATTCATATCTATGTCGCTTTATCATTGACCCCGAACATACATGGCATGTATCTCGTCTATGAAATTGACATGCATTTTATGTGCTAAAGTTATTTAAATTAAATCTGATTATGAAGAACGGTCCTCTTTATTCGTGATAAAGGTGTGTGCCTTGATTGGGGTTAAATGCGCCGATTATACGTTAACTTAGGATTGACATCGAGATAATAAACGTACGCACATACCTCAAGATAAGGCATATATACTCATTTGCAAAAGAAAGTGTACACTGAGTTTTGTTTAGATTTAATTGTATAAAGTGTTTAAGAATTAAATTGACAAATTCTAAAATGAATATGCCATGTTTGGTACCAATGTTTTTATCATTCCATTGCCAATATTATGTTGTCATGTGTGGTTCAATAGGCTGAGTCATTAAAGGACTGTCGTTTGATAAAGAGGATAGGGTGTAAAGTAAAATGTTCAAAGTGTACTCTTTCCTTTGCAACTGAGTATATTTAATCAGATAATTGTAAACATATGAAAATAATGTAGGCGTTCTGACACAACTCGCAAACATCCAGATAGAAAATAATGAACATTTTCTATGTCATGGTATGTATTGGCGCAGTAGCTCCCATAGAACAGTCGGTGTGTGGTACAGAGGGAAACAGAGGTGAGAAGTTATTTCATAAATATGATTTATCACTGCAGTTGATGCATAAACTGAATATTTACACAAGACATGTCTATAAAAAATTGATACAAGTATGCGGTTTCAAATCACATGTTGTTTAAAAGTACTTTAGCTGTTGATCTGTTGTATTTAACCAAATCTGTTTTAAATGACGGCTACACGGAAAACAAAATTCTGAAAAGTCAACAAACTTAAGGATTTCTGGAAGAGTGATAGGTGTTATTCATACATTATATGAAAACCATCAACGCATTCTTCAGTTAAACGTTTATCAAAGGAGGTTATGGCTTTTTTTATATTACATATACATGATCATTTATGTGTTATACTTATTTTGCCTATTAATGCTGCATTGTTTGTTAGAAAATATAACCTGGAAAGGATATCTTTATGTACACTGTCCCGTTTTATTGGGATGACACTAGAGTGTGGTACGCCCTAACACCTGGTTTAAACGTCCAGATGCATTGTATTGCCACTGACCGTACCAAGGCGGTAGCCCTATTGTCAACCCTTTTGTGTGTTATGATGTCTTATCTTGCTTTTCATTCGTCTTTAAAGTTGTTCTTTGTTTCTGTGTGTGTTTGTGGTTGACTGTTGTCCTTGAATGCTACTTTTTCTGTTCATTTTTTATATCTACTTTTAGTGGATATATTGTTTTTAAATATGGAATCACAGTACGAACGGACGAAGGTACTTCATGTAAAGTGTTATCAGTTAACAGTTTAGACCAATTATTTATATTTAAAAATATATTAGCTTTGTCCGATTTCTTGATATTATGTTCTTTCACAAATAATCATGATATGGCAATTATAACAAAGCACACCTTGCACATGTAATACACAAGCGTACAATACAATTCATCGACAATTAATCACATATCATCGTATATTATCAGATTATATATGTTATTTTATCTGTTGGACAGAGCGTCGTCTAGATGAGAGACGCACTTTCGACCATTGTCCAAATGGTTCAGTGCGTCATGACAACTCCTGTTACATGATATCACACCTCCTGGCCAACTGGCCCGATGCACTAGTAAGTAGTCATTGATTGACATAAATCGTAATAATTTATATTCTTGATGGATATTAATCTACCTTTTATTTTCAACCAAGCCAAAGTGGCTAGTTTGTTTCTTTTCCATAGGTTGCAGTTAACAAGAAGAATATTTGCGTCGATCTAAATGTTGAGTTTCTTCCGAACTGTTTGCAGTAAAAGTAGTTGACCAGCAGGCCACATTGCCTAATAACCCTGTCTTTATTCATGTTTGAAATTTGTTCATTATATAATATTAGATACAATTCGAAGGCGAATACAATGTGGTCGGTATAAAAATGAACACTAAACCTGCGATATATATATCAATATTTTTATTAAAAATTTCGTGCATGCTATACGTAATTCGTTACGCATACAATAGAATGGGTTTGCGATTTGTTGTAGGGATCCTCTTCCCCAAGGGTGAGGACGTATGGTCATATGAGGTAAGGATGCATGGTTATTGTTTCCTTCCTCGTAAACTAAACTCCTCTGTATTGTATCATTTGAAGGAAGGTGTTAATATTTAGCACGAACACTGCTTAGGATGGGCGAATGGCAACGATGGTATCAAATCCAGGATCTGATCTCTAGGGCCCAGCAGGCAAGGTGAAACTGACCAACATGAACATCGCAGCCACAGTATTATAAACGTTTAATGATATGTGTTTCCATGTGATTGTGTCTTTATAATCTAAACGTCTTCTACGTCAGTTGAATGAGGATGTTTATATTGGACACACTAGTGGTTGCCAGTACACGGCAGCAACGTGCGGATATGTATGATGGGCTCTCACCGTCATTGCTCTAGTTTGATTTAGTTTGCAGTACAGTGCTGGCATTCCGTGCCACTATGTTTAGGTGCTGTAGTGTCTAAAGGATCATTGCTTCTCTTTTTTTACTTTTGGACGGAACACATGTATTGTAATAAGTAATTAACGGTGTATATTGTCCTTGGTTTGCGCTTAATAAAGTATAGCAATGTTTTATATTATTTACAATTAAGAACACGTTAAATTTGTATTCTGTAATCAGATTGCAGTTAACCCACGTATTGCTTCCGACCAGTTTGAAGTTAATAAAGATGTAGATATTGTTTCATATGAAATATAGTTAACAACGATTTATACATTACAGTAATTTGTAATAGGTTGGTTTTAATAACATCTTGACATAGCTCAACAATGAGCGACACTTGAGCATGCAATACTGAGTAATTGCTATTGGAATATACAAAATATCTATCTGGGCTGAAGCTTAAAAAGTACATTATTAAAGTGGAACTTTCCACCCACAGGATGTATTGTTACTAAAGGTGTATCTGCATGTCTAACCGGATTGTAATTTTGTTTAAACGTGTCGATTATATTATCATTCTATCTGTATTGTAGTTAGATGCAATGGTGTAGATGTCTTTATTATTTGGTTTAAGCATATTTATGTATAGATTTTCATCTATCTTGGTTGGAGGCGATTATATGTATATTTTAATGTGTTTATGCTCCCCGACGGAAAAACATATATTTGTCGCGTTTTCCATCCGGATATCTTGCCCGGACCATAACTCAAAAATTACCTATGGGACTGCAATGCCATTCAGAAAGTGCAGGGCGCAATAACTATAACTATATCTTCACTCAAATTATAGTTATTACCATTTTTAATTCTATACTTATAGTTCTTGTATGTGTAGTATACCGTGTAGTATTTACATATATTATCGCACAGTTTGTGACTGTTAGATTTGTACTTACAGGTATACTGTGATGCGTATGGGGCAAAATTATTAACCGTCGAATCTGATGTAGAGCAACGTTTTATCACTGGACAGCTTAAAACGCTTTACAGTAAGACATCATCTTATTATACAATAAGTATTTCACATCATTTTGATTCTTAAGTTATTGACCATAAAGTTGGAATTTCGGAATAGTTATTTCAATAAAACGTCCAACCCTGTTTCGTATACTAAAATTATAACAAAATCCCAACTGTTAATAACTGTAAACGAACTACTTTCCATACCAACAAGTTCATGGAAGACGACACATCTGATTTCATGCAGAACTGCACTTAAATATTGTTTTTATCTGGAGTGTAATTTTACATAAAATGAATACATTTGGTACAAATTAAAGCCTTTTTGTCAATACATGCTGATCAATTAGCATTTTTTTATTTGTCTGACAATTTATTTTGTTTTGCAAAAAAAACACTTATTGATAGGACCGTGTATAGGTTCATGATATTTGTAAAGGACTGCAACATTTATCGCGTCATACCAAAGACTTTAAAAATGGAGTAGTCACTTGTAACCCTTGCCTGACGAGCAAATAATGGGTAGTGCTACGACTGATTGACCAGTGTCAGAATAATATGACTGTGGGGGGTATCATGTCTACTACGGTGTGGTATTCCAGTGTGGCAGACCTATACATAAACCACTGAGTTCGCTGCTTCAAGTAGACATATCATCACATCACACAGCAACACACAGATAAAAGTCCAGACATTGTGCCTATAATCGTCGTGTAGGACGCCTGTCGTAGGTGGAGGGACTATAATCCTTAGAAATACACACATACACACACTTTATCCCATTTTCAACAATTCCAATTATCGTCTGCTTTTAACATTCACATGTTACAATTCCCTAACAATGCGACACTAGAACACACAATGATTCTTATATTTATCTTTTGAAACTGCTTATAAACATTTACATGTTATTGTAATGTGCTTTGTCGTTAAAGTACATTTTTTGAATTGAGAAATATGATTTATTGATTTGTATTAAACATTTAAGGTGGATCAGCTGATCCCAACCACTACTACTGGATAGGCGGAACAGATGCGGTATCCGAGGGCGAGTGGTTTTGGGCAAGGACAGTAGAACCTGTACAAGTGAGTCTGTTTTCATAGACTTTCATTAAATTGTCAAGGCCAAACATTGTGTTTTAAGTGAATACACCTCGGAGTCCATGTCTTAAGATAAATATCTAATATTATTAATAGTCTCTGTATCATAGTGATTCAGTAAATTTATTGTCATGTCTTTATTAATATTATTGCGTGTAGGTTATTGAACCCTTAATTGTGATCCCATTTATCATGTTCATGTGAACTAAAATTGAATGTGTGTATGTGTATAGACTTATATATATAGCTCTGTATATGCCAAAACCGCATTCAAGATTGTTTTCCGTAGCCTCGTAAACCGGCGGTACCATCCATCTAAGTATTAATCCGAGCACGTTCAAGAACCATAGACATATTTTGATTAATAATAGTAGGGCGTGTTTCCGGATAATAATATCCTTCCCCTCTCTCTATGACGCCTTTAAATGACCTATACTCTGTTGATGAGCCGTTAAACATCATTCAATTATTCAAGATGTTCCGAAGCTAACATTGTTTAAAACAAACCAATTTCATTACAGTACACTAACTGGAGTCCAGGAAACCCCGACGACGGTAACTCTCACCACCAGGACTGTATGGCGGTTTATGGAGCCTCGGGATTATGGGACGACGGCTATTGTGACACGAAAAACAGCTTTATATGTGAAATAGAGTAAATATGTTTATTGCAATTGCCATTGTGTTTTCCACTAGTGTCAATAAATACGACTGACTGCATATGTTAAACTAATACAACAATAGTCTATATCAGAAACACTGAACTCATATACAATATAATATATCACTAAAACTATTTTTCTAAATTATTAAAATAAATTTAAAGGATACAATTGTCTGCATGAATTTAACTGCTAACCGAACATTATTTGAACCACACAATTGTCAATAAACTTTTGCGACAATTAATGACGCATACTTTTTTCCTGTAAGAGCTTTATCACATATCAGGTAAAATTGGTTAATCTTAACCGCTTGATAATGAGAGAATTAATTTATAATCATCTTTATCCATTATATAGCTGACATAATTCAGTCATTTTTGAAATTGTGACACAATGTCAAATGGTACAATGTGAAAAAATAAAGTAAAAATGAAGTACTGAATAATGTGTGGCTTAAGGTATTATTCTTCATATTGCACATCTCCTCCCACACTCTTAACCTCTCCGCCGCCGCACCTCACACACCCCGCCCACACACACGCTCTACTGTTGTAGTTTTATTTTATGTTTTTCCAAATTTGATGTTTTAAAAATAAATACATTGAATGGTTTAAAAAGAATTCGCTTCTAACTTATTTATTACAGTAATTGAATGTGTTTAATTTTTTAAAACTAAATCCTGATTGATATGAGTAGCTGTCTATGTCGTATCGTATATTCAAAAACGACGTATTTATAGGCATGTGTGTGATAAAAACTTCTATGAACTGACAATCTTTTTTGCAGTAATTGTGAACACTTTTAGAATTATAAGAAATTACAATTTATTCACAACTTGTTTCAAATATGCCTGCGACATGACGAAAACGTATACCTCTTCTTCATCCGAGAGTTTCTCTAAAAATAACGCTTTCAAACAAAATTGTATCTGCAAAATGACTAATATAATAGCATATCTATTTTGTTAAAGTAGGTTGCCAAATGCAAGAGAAGGGGTATTTGCAAAACTGTGTCAAATTATTAAAAATGGTTGTAATGTGCAAAACAGATTTAGCACAGTTGCCCGATAAACTGTCAAACAATGAGGTTTAAATATACACTGTTATTGTGCATTGGTTGGATATCTTTGTAAATATTGAATCATAAGAAATCCAATATGAAATTTATTAAATATTTAAAGAAACAATGTTTTGAATGTTTATACAATAGGAATACTATTATATGGCATTTTACTTTTCAGTCTGGTTGTAAATGGTGAAATCGTTGGATAAAACATTGGTGAAGCAGTTGTCTTACTCAAAGTGACATTTTCTTGTAATTCTGTTACATTTAACAAAAACGGTTACATATATTTCACGATTATTGATAAATTTGCTCTGACCCTGCTTAAAACTACATACCATATAATTTAATAGCATGCCTCTGTGTAGCCCCGTGTCCTTATTTGTTATTTCACCAGCTCGTGGTAAATTCGGGTATTTAAGCAATCAAATTTACCACAGGACACCATTTGCTTTATATACATCTATTGGTGCACATCGTACTTTTACACAGGTAGCACAATCATTTTTGAGACAAATACAGAGTTGCCTCTCTCGGGATTCGAATACACGACATTCTGATGTACAGTCCTGCGTTTTATCTATTGAGCTATAGCAACTCCTTAAAGCTATCCAATTCCTATTTAATAACGTAATGACACCAATGCAACACAAAGGTATAGAACCGTTGCTTTGTAGTATATGGGTCGACTTGTGGTGTAGAACCGTTGCTTTGTAGTATATGGGTCGACTTGTGGTGTAGAACCGTTGCTATATGGGTCGACTTGTTGTGTAGAACCGTTGCTTTGTAGTGTATGGGTCGAATTGTGGTGTAGATCCGTTGCTTTGTAGTATATGGGTCGACTTGTGGTGTAGAACCGTTGCTTTGTAGTGTATGGGTCGACTTGTGGTGTAGAACCGTTGCTTTGTAGTATATGGGTCGACTTGTGGTGTAGAACCGTTGCTTTGTTGTATATGGGTCGACTTGTGGTGTAGAACCGTTGCTTTGTAGTATATGGGTCGACTTGTGTTTTAGAACCGTTGCTTTGTAGTATATGGGTCGACTTGTGGCGTAGAACCGTTGCTTTGTAGTATATGGGTCGACTAGTGGTTTCATTTTTAAAATTTAAAGATCCATACCTGACTTGATTGACACGATTTGGGAGTGGTTAATTTGATTATCGCTCTGTTGAATTTGAACCTCGATTATGTATATAATTAAAAGTCCACACAAAAGGTAGAGTCAACGAGGGATTCTTCAAAGCGGGGCTCAAATGGTAGATGGACAATAATCCTTAGATTTACACACACATATAACTATATCAATACACACGCATCGGTCGGTTTGATTACTTCGCCTAATGCAACACAATACAAGCATTGACAATGACTGAAACAATGGCGCAAACATGAGGCAAACGTACTTAGCTAAGTATAATCCTTTTATCCGCTTAATTTCTCATTACATATCATACGACTATTGAATTAATACAAACACGTTTCACGAACTATAAACTATAATTTTGACAGTTCAATAATCCATCAAGGCGGGACATCACGCTCTTTTATAAAAATAATTGTTATTGATGCAAGCGGTTATTAAAAGTGCAGCATCTCCGTGTTGAATGGGTAAAGTACGGGTGAAAGGTTTCATGAGGCATATGGGGTGTGACGGAATTTAAATTGTAGATTTGTGTTTGTTTGACATTTGTTAGTATGGTCTGACGAATGCATTACCTCATAGCGAGCTCAACTTCAAAGACCACTGAACTAAAAATGAAAACAAGTTATGGACAGACATTGACCTTACAATATAGACCAACCATTTGGTTTTGAACCGTTTCATCTCATTATCTGAAGTTATTAAGATCTTGGAATGAACAAAACAATTACATAGCATTGTCATGTAACTTTGAACTTGTACGTAACCATTAGTTTATTATTAATCAACACATACGCAAAGTAAGTTTCGTCTCATTTTTTCTGGATTAACAAAGCAGTTTTTTGAGAAGTTGCTGGCAGATCAAATATTTTTTATCAGACTGTAAGTGTGAGGTTTGGTGCAGCCTAGAACCTGGTTTAAACAGCGGCCTTTCTTGCCACTGACCGTTTCAAAGCGGTAGCCCTATTGTCAACCCCTTTGTGTTTGTGACGTCTTATGTGGCCTTTTATTCATCTTTAAATATGTTCTTTGTTTCTGTGTGTGTTTGTGGTTGAGTGTCCTTGAATGCTGCTTTTCCTGTTTGATTTTTAACGAATTTTTCTTTCCAAGAAGAATTCTGTTATATCGAATGGTCTACCCAATCCGTAGACCTGATCTATTCTACTTCCGGTTGCCTAGCTTCCTCCGCTCTAGAAAATATAGTCCATCATTTCCTCAAATTAAATCACCTTACAGTCTGCTTTCGGACTGTTTCAGTGTTAAATAATGTTTATTTATTTCATAATGTGCATTTATAAGCAAGATCTCATTTATTCCGCCACACGCGTATGAATATTTTGCCATATTTGTAATGGCTATTTTAAGATTATTTTGGGAAAATACCTATGACGTCACAGTAAACAAACCTTGAACTTACATAAGAAATCCGCCATTTTTGGTTTTGAACTGACGAGAATTGTAGGAGTTGCAGATGCTAAACATGGATTTTACCGTTAACATGTCGCTCAAAAAGGTTCTTGTGACAGAAAAAAGAATTAAATTAATTGATATGAACAAGAAATAAACGACACAAAAAGGCTTATATCTCAGAAACAGAGTTTTAAATGTGGAAAATTTGATGAATATTTTTCGGATGATACTAGTGTTCGGATAACATTTACAGAGTCAACCAACGACGATGTGACCAGAAAAAACGCAATATTATGTAAGTAAGATACTTTCAATTTCGTGCATTATGATCATTGGGATTAGGCAACTGACATTTCATACCCCCAATGAACACAAAACAAAAATCTAAAACCTTAAGTGTTTGAAGAAAGAAGAAGAACTGACAGTTCATACCACAATGAACACATACAAAGACACTAAACACTTACATGTAACTTTCAAACCTTGCAAGGAGTTCAACATACACAGGGTATGGCTCTCAGTTGTAGGCGTACGCCCTCGTTTGAGCATGCCCGACGGCTTAACATTCCCTTCGTCGCACAGGATGTCGCGATATATGTCCAATATACAGTATAATTTAAATTAAGGTTCTACTGGAGTTAATCCGAGCCTTCTTTGACCGGTTCAAAGCCTTGTTTTATGTTTTGATATTGCATGTACATCTGTCTTTGTACGAAAAAGTCGATATCAAATAAAAAAGAAAAGAAGAAAATAAAGAAGCGTTTGTTATGTCAAAGAAGGCTCGGATTATGCGAGCGTGTGTTTAAAACCCCGGGATGTGACTCCTTCGGGAATCGAACCCAGGACCTCTGCAAGCGGTAACTCCAATGTTAATGTGTTGTCGATTTTTAAAGAAATCATATTTGCTAAAAAATTGTTTTCAATTTTATTCTGAACATTTCCAAATGTATGGTATGAATTCAGAGCACAAATTATGAACAATCGTAAAACAGTAAACTTACTTCATATTTCATTGACAAGAAACATACATGTACTGTCAATGTAAATAAATTAAACAATTGAAAACATGTATTTCAAAAGAACGCATTTTTAAAAAAATATAATGTCGATACAATGCCACTTTTTTCTGACACACGTAAATTTCAGTTGAAATATACCGTATTTCCCCTATTAGTAGCGCCTTCCCGAATAATAGCGCCCCCATCAATTATAAGAAATCTTACCTTCTTCGAAATTCCAAATACTCTTTAAAAAAAACAATATTTTTGTCTTTAATGCTAATGGATTTGATTACAGGGAGCTTTTTACTACGACACTGGCTTGGTCTATCACATAAATTAAACCTTATAGCGCTGTCATCAGTTTTACCTATTATACTTCAATGATATCAGAGTTATACTCCGTATACATTCGGGTTAAGTTGTAGTCGGTGCCGGTTTCGTAGTAAAATCGTCTTATTGTAATTTTATAGCAAACAATCGGGTAAGATATCGGGAAATATTGAAAATTTTGAACCATAATAAGAGCATCCCTTTTGAACTTTGCGTAGCTCCAGTGTGCTACTAATAGTGGAAATACGGTATATTTGTTATGTTACGTTGCATACAGTTTAGTTCTAATATCCTGTAAAACAGGTTTTGATTGTACCAGCTCAACACATCACTGTGTTTCATCTCGGACATTTTGCGTGAAAAGTATGTTGTTATTTCTTCTGTTTTTTTACTCATAAAATGTCAACTGTTTGTAGTTTCATAGTTCAATAGCAATATAAATCACTCCAAACACTCCGGAACGTTTCACAATGCTGTACCACACAGAGAAAAAAATCAGTATATTATACTAATTGAAAAAAAAAAAATTGATATATACATGTACATACAGCATTTGGGTTTAAACACAATTCAACATATTAAACTCTTTACTGGTATGCAAGTAGTATCCGAACAGAAGTAGTATCCGAATTTCCGTGAACAAACGACGTTCGTATCTCTTCGATAGAAAAAATCAATTTAATTTAATAAAATAATACAAGTTTCATCATCAGAAGAATCGTCGTATACGAAAAAGTAAATATGTACCGAAATATAAATGATTTTGTTCCCAGCACTCAATTCCCCGCAAATTTGCGCGTGGGGAAGTCGCGCTAACCTCGCATGCGCAGTTATGTGTTTTTAATTGCTCTCCAATATTTAAACAATGTTTCCCCATGACGACAGCAGCAGACGATAATAAATATATATAACCCTGTTTATATAACATGTAGGCAATATTGGAAAAATACAATACTGCAGTAAAATATCGATCGGTCAAATCTGATTATACTGCAGTAGCGGACATTTTCAATATACGTAATGGAGACTACTCTTGTTAATATATTTAGGTCATAAATGGGATGAGTTGTCTTACTTACGGATTGGGGCGTCCAATAGGAATAATGACCATACATGTATCCATTTATTTAGCAATTCGGCTACTACTTATGTACCGCTTTCAATCAACGGTTATTGGTTACCTTTTAGAGGGCCCCTATTAACAGCGCGTGTGCGAGCTTGTAATCGGATTTTGTCATTTCTAACAATGAAGTGAACTTAACTTTACTCTGTAAGTTGTTTTTGTTTGAATAATATCAAATAACAACAAACAGTAAAATAAACACTTTTTTTCTGTTCGGATACTACTTGCATACCAGTAGTGAATTTGGGAATGATAATTTTCCTGGTTTTCATGCATGTGGAATCACGTACATTTATTAAACCGTTTTCATTACATTTTTGTACGATTCAACATTATTTACACATGCATATAATCATGAAAATTAAATAATTATACATGAATTTTAATCATATTTTCAGAAAATGTTTTTTTAATTTACGCAATAGTTTTAAAAATGCCACGCAACATCAATGTGTTTCCTGGAACAGATGACATCACGTTGCTTAAAAAGACGCGTTAGATACACATGTTTTTTCAAAGTATTTTTGTATTGTTATATCATAAAATGGAAATAGAATCATTTTAAAATTAGTCGTTGCATAAAAGTTCTGTCAAATTTGTTTGTTTTTTGCATGAAATTCATGAAACTCGTGAAAATGTTTCTATTGTAACCACAGGAACTGGTAACATTTAATATTTGCCTTCTGTTATTATAATTGTCTATAAAGGAGATGAACGCGAAATTTTGGAAATGCTGGTGTTCTTTTTCTGAGGTCAATCAGACGTTCGAAACAATCTCTATTACAAGCACACTTATACTAACCTATGCAGAAATGAATTTCCTATCCAACAATACCTTTCTGCCTACGATCCCTAGTAAATTCGCTGAGATATCCGAGTTCAAAGTCACCAAAGTGCAATTTGACTCTGCTCGTCGTTTGTCTAAACAAATGAATTTTACCGAAAATCAGGTGTCTGTTAATTTCGGCGCAGTATTCCAGCTTCGAATCGCAATCAGTTCACTAACGTAAAGCACCGATACGTAAATAAATACATATTTTATTAGTTTGCATAGTCCGTTTCAGGAGAAAGTCACATACATGTAACAGCGAGTATTTCGCCACTTGTTATCGGCACTAGCAGACTTGAACTGATTGACAGGGCCGAATTACGTCATAATGCGAATCTAACAACTATGGTAAGTATTATTACTTTTAAAATTATTCTTGAATATATTAGAAAATACTATTGTTCTTATCCTTAACACTATTATTTTAATAAAATGATCAAATAATAGTGTTATGGATAAGCACAATAGTATTTTTATAGGTGATTTTTTTTGCCAAAGACAGTAAAAGCATTAAGAGATGAAAGAAAAATATACTAAAGATAGTTAAAAAATATGTTACAGAATTGCTATAAAAATGAAGGGAAGGTCCCTTTTTCGTGGGTATGTAGGGAAACAGCAAGCCAATACTTTTTAGCTCTATTGGCCAAAGGCCAGCAGAGCAATGGGATGACGAGTTGTCCGGCATCCGTCCGTTAACTTTTGCCATGTGAACACTCTAGGGCATTGATTATTAATCGAATCTTTAGTAAACTTTGCCAGTGTCTTTATATCCATGAAAGCTCTGCCAAGTTCGAAAACCAGCCAGATCGGATTAATTTCACCGGAGTTATGGCCCTTGTTTTGCTAAAAAATACCATATTAAGCCTTGTAAACACTCTAGCACCTTCATTGATTATTTGATCTTTACCAAACTTGCAAATTTTGTTAATATTAATGAAAGCTCAGATAAGTTTGAAAAGCAGTCAAATCGGTTCAGTAATACCGGAGTTATGGCCCTTGTTTTTTCTGAAAAATGCCTTTTTCTGCCTTGTGTACACTAGCATTTTTGTGGCCTTTTTAACAGAGTACGTTTGATCGTAGGTGACAAGAACATAATTGTTGAGTCATTTTATTTTTTGTATTAAAATTTTTTTGTATTAAAAGAACGAAATGCCTGGCGTGAAAAAATCGTCAAATAAACGATACTGAGTTTTCAAAGGTTACATCGAAATACCCATTATATTAAAAGATTGACAGTGTACAAATTCAAGTTGCATTCTCAAACTTCCTGTGGTGTAGTGGAAACACCCATATCATTTATTGGTATGAGACCTTGGTTCGAATCCAGGCAGGTAGAAAATTGCATGTAACTTTATTTGCTTGCACATTGTAAATTTTGTCGGTGGCAAAAAAACACAAAAAAACACTGAAATTAACAATATCTTTTTGAAAAAAGGGTCAATTCCTTTTCTCCATAGAACCATACATGTATGCATATGTTCATTTGTTTTGGTACCCAGCTGTTTATCGACAGAATTAAATCTATTGACCTCGGGTTTTTGTGTTCAGCCATGATACCCGCTGCATTATTGCATATATATATAATATATAAGAAAAGAGTGAACAAATCGTAAATCATGGACATTGTCTCCCATATTTACTCAAACACAGTGCATGATTTACAATTTTTATTTTTTATTTTTACACAGCGTATATGCAATAGTACAGGGTGTATGTTAACAAACCTGCAGTAATGGTGTTTTAGCTAATATTCTAATTTTGTAGGCAATTTATCCAACATATAATCACCCAAAACAAATACCTATCCAGACATCATGTTTACATTTTCTTCATAAAAAATTAATACATGCTAGAGAATTCGTTACCAGTATTTTCAGGACTTTGATTGTATCTATATTTACTATAAAATAGTGGTCTCAAATAAAATGCGTACATACGTTTGTCAGGGGATTTATACTTATTATTCGTTTACATAATTTGAATAATTCATAACGCCTCCATGTTTGTTTCGTTATTGAAATCAATTTATACTTTTACTTATGTTTCCACTCTAACCACCGCTTAACCACATAGCCTGACCAAAGATAAACTGATTCCACTTATACAGAAGACATTTGCTAGAGAAGGAACTACTGTTCTTGTTTGTAATACTGTTAAGGCCACTTAAGATAAGTATAAAGTGTGGAAATGCGATGATGTTTGTAGAGCGTTATCTTTTCTTTTAAATATGATCTTTATTAGATATGGTAAACAAGTTTTCCGCCAGGTTGTTGGAATTCCTATTGATGTACGGTCACAAAACTAACAAAGTTGACAGAATTGACATTAAAACTACGTCTTTATAAGATGTGCCCGTTTCCAGACCTAGGATATGTGACTGTCCCAACGCGACAATACCAATCTTCCACAAACAATGACAAATTACTCCAGTAAGCCACTGCTAAAATATAGTCTCGAGCTATTACTCTTACGTGACTAAACATATGGTCGCCATAATGGTACATACGTGTTCTCAAATCTCCAACGGAAACGTTTTAAACCAGGGAAAACCTTATGGAAAAAATCACTTTATATGTTGTTCAAACGTCTGCGATATATAAGAAAGAAACCACAAAAAAACAACAACACTTCATAGGAAATTATCAAAACAGTTTTTTAGTTGTTACAATGTTACAATGTAAATCAATCTGAATGGTGTTAAAGTCTTCTTTGAAACACCATTGTGTGATCTATCTCGCCTAAAGGCAAACAGTCAAAGAAGAGTTAAAAACAGACGGTATATCACCTATATCTGATCATATGGAATTAGCCGCTTCAGTCCCGATAAAGGTTTGACGCTTATATGGTGTTAAATGCACCGTTTAAATGTCAACTTTAAATTAATAAATTTTCAGGATTGACACAGAGATAATAAACCTTCGGAATATACATACGCACATACCTTAAGATAAGACTTCTATTTAAGCAGAGGATCGCAAAGTTTGAAAAACCAAGTTAGTCTGAAATAATACGTATACATACAGAAAATAATGAACATGTTGCATATCGTGGTGTGTATTTGCGTAGTAGCGTCTGTTCCTAGAGAACAGTCCGTACGCGACGCGTTGATCGACTATCTGGATAATGCACGAATGGTAGGTTTCAGCAAAGGGAACAGAGGTGAGTTATTGCGCACTTATTTATTATCGTTGTGGTTATTTCCGTTTGATCCGCCCATTGGTTTTAACTCAGTAGTCTGTTCTAAAGTGATGTCAAATGTTCCGATGATGTTTTATAACATAATTAACATAACAATCAGATTCGGTGTGACCTCTCTACTGATAAGTACCAATTAGCATTACGAAAGTATTTCAACAATAATGCATAAAGAAAGATAAAGAAAGCCAAGTCATACATATAATTTTAAATGAATCTAATTTTCACTTAAATGTGTTCACTAAAAAGAGGAGATGGCGTTTTGACACTTATTTCTCTATAGCCTTATGTATCATATGTGTAGAACCACAGCCATATTGAATATTTGACAACAATATACCATATGTTAACTAAACGAATATGCACATTTCATGTTTATAAAGTTGAAGATTCTAAGGATCTAATGTATTTGTACTTAATGATGCATGCCTTAAATATCATGCCCTTAATGGTTTATTCACCTGTTGCTCTAGTTTCTGACAAGTCATGGAGTACATTCTGTGTGACTTGCTAGGCTATTGTTTTGTGTATTTATATATACAAAAGCATCTTGAAGTTCGTGTTTTACTTATATTGCCTATTAATGCTGCCGTGTTGGTTAGAGAATAATTCATTGCGGGGATTTCTTTATTTATACTGTCCCGTTTTACTGGAATGACAGTAGGGCAAGTGTGAGGTTTCGTGCACCCTAGAACCTGGTTTAACCCCCCAACGGCCTTTTTTGCCAATGACCGTTCCAAGGCGGTAGCCCTATTGGCAACCCTTTTTTCCACGGTGTTTGTTATGTCATATGCCTTTATTCCTTAACATTGCCTTTCATGTTTGTCTTTTTACGTGTTGTGTTTTATGATAGCTGTATTTCCTGTTCGAGATTTATTCTTATTGTTACATTGAAAAATACAACTCTGAACTTGCATCACACAAAGATCAATGTGCGCAGAACATTTCCATTGAATCGATTGTGTTTTTTTCAAGTAGTTTGAAAGCCACACGGACGAACCAACTTCATCTGGAGTTGAAGACAACAACTAGACTAATTCAATATGTGAATACACATAATTATACAGTTTAGCAGTATATGCTAATATGTTCAAGCAAATAATGTATGACAAGGCAATGAGATCATTAAAGTACATACAGTTTTATAAGAAGTAATTAAGCGACAGTGATCTGCAATTTGAATTACATAGAGTTGCATATTGATGACAGTTAGTATCTTATATCACAATACATCACACTTTAACTTAACTTTTGTCTTCATATATGTTAAACAGAGCGTCGTCAATAATTGCCATATTTCGACCATTGTCCAAATGGCTCTGTGCGTCACGATAGCTCGTGCTACATGATATCACACATCTTGGCCAACTGGCCCGAGTCACTTGTAAGTAGTCATCAATTATTATCTTTTATTACAACTTCCTAAATGTGCTCAATAATTAACTTCATACCTAATACAACAAACAACCATGCGTAAGCATTTTCTCTCTAGGTTTCATTTAAGACGATTTAGATGGTCTTCTGTCTAAACTACACTTCAGTTAAGATACGTATATCTTGTCAAATGAATGATACCAATATCCATAGAGACTGTGAGGAAATTTAGCTGAAAATTTAAACATAAAATGTAGAAGATTTTCTTGTACCATTATAATCAATCCCAAAATGTATTTAATATCAGTTTAGACGTTCTTTCTTTGGTTTTACAGTTAATTAGTGTATATTTTCTATATAGAATTCAAGTTAGAAAGGTGTTGACTATATTTTATTTGGAAGTTAGACGTTGTTATTATCCTGGTTGCATTATACTGATGTTGCACTTCTATTTCTTCCTGTACATACAGGTATACTGTGAAGCGTATGGGTCGCATTTAATAACTATCGAATCTGACGCCGAGCAGAATTTCATCACCGGACAGCTAAAAAATATTGGCAGTAGGACATACTCTATTTTTATTACTTCGTTTGTGTTCACCAATAGTCTACAATGTTGTCATTGAATAATAATATAGCAAACCCCCAAAGTTGTTTCGTAAAGATAGTTTAAAACAATTTTAAAGTTTTAAATCTGTAAACAAACTAGTGGTCACACAAAATAGTTCATGGAGGTCGCCATATTTGATTTGATAAAGAACCAAATTGCGTTTGTGTTAGTGAGATTTGCCTTACAAAATAATAATTGTTAAAACATTGATAAAACCAAGGCATTCATTTAACTAAATTGAATTGTTTACAATTATGAAATGTTAATTTATATGGCAGGTGTATTGGTATTTCCTGACAATTCATTTTGTGCCGCATATACTCCTGGAAAAGGCCGTGTCCAGGTCATTATCATATTTGAAATACTGTATATCGTTTTCAAACAGTTCTAGTGGTAGAGCGTTGGGTTGAAAAGTAGTGGGTTCGCTAGCCACCAATGCCGTATGCGTTGTGTCCCTGAGCAAGACTCTTTATCTGAATTTGCGTAGTACTGGTTCTACCCAGAAATATATAGAGAGTGATTCAAATAAGTTCATAGAGCTTTAGTTACAATCGATGTAAAATATATTAGTTTAAACTAAGGAAATACATCGATTTACATCGATTTACCTTGGCGACACTTTAACGTCGAATATTTGCAATTTAAAGATGTTAACTGATGTAAGGTGCTTTTATCTGATATGCATTTATTAGGTGCTTCCACCGATCCGGATCACTACTACTGGATGGGTGGCACAGACGCTGTTTCCGAGGGTGAGTGGTACTGGGCAAAGACAGTTGAGCCTGTACAAGTGAGTGATGTGTATACCGTGCATTTCAGGGTGCCTAGAATATGAATCGATATATCTTTTGTTTACTACTTGAAATATGTTTTCATACCTGATATGGTTAGATAAAATGAACATATACTCTCCTGGATATGTTTGTTTTCAATCTTGCTGTAGCACCCCATGGTTACATTGTAAAAATACAAAAACATGGCGGCGTTATGTTGTTAGATTTGTGTCGTCTGCGCATGACTGTTCCTAGGGTTTGGATGTACCAAATAATACGTAGGCTAGGCAGCATGGTGTTGTTGTTCAATGGCCAGAACCTCCAACAAGCGATCGTTCTTTGCTTTTATTTTGAAATGAAAACCATTATTATCAATAATAAAAATAAAAGGTAAAAAAACAGTATAAATCTAGTGTTTATATTTTGTTATTTACACTTCTATTGGTCAAATATTGTTATAACTCCCATACTCTAGAAAAATGGAATGTTCCGTCCGCCATTTTGGCTTTCGGCTGTCAAAATGTTTACAATGTAAACATGTGGGTTCAAAATGAATTGTTGGCTATGCGAAGCGTCCAGGAGCGTCTTTTTTCATTCTAAGTCCATTCAGGTATGAAAACATACAGGCAGTAATAAAAAAAAACTCGATTCATATTCAATGTCTAGGCACCCTAATTGCACAGTAAGTATTTTATTCCTAAGGCGCAATATCGCAAAAAAAACATTTCGATTCCCGTAGTTCTTTCATCAACACATATAGAGAGTACTATAATAAGTGAATTATAATAATGGCATTTTTTCAAATAGTGTTTGTGCCAGGCTTGATAGGAATACTAGTAAACCTATTTGCTGTATGTTTTGTTCTAGTTTAATAGTTAAAACAGAATGTTACGACTGAATGATACGCCACCATAACATGTTACTGTATAACGGTACGTATGTAACCAAGCCGATATATTCCGCTTTGCTTACTATCATGATAAAGCAAAGGTCACCTGCCTGATAAAGTAAACGTCCTTTTATTATGGTTAAATACTCCTTGCTTGATAAATACGGTTATACGATACACTATTTAAACATTCCATAACATGTTACCGCTTTTGACTCATATACAATTACATATATCACCACCGTCTCAAATAACAATCACATTTTAAAACCAAAATCTCACAATAAATCACATTTAGCATCAGTGTCTCAAAATGCAATCTTAAAATTCTCCCATATAACTATGCAATAAACACATACAATATGGCAAGCCAAAGTGGTTTTTAATCGGTAATTTCCTATATCAGGAATATAATTCCTTTTAACGGAAATAGAATTCCCGTTTACGGAAATGCATTTTCCGATATCGAAAATTAACACTACCGAGATCGAAAATCATTTCAATTTTTTCCATACTTTGTGCCATGGCTACTCTATTTACCGCCCTATTTTCGATATCGAAAATAAAATCTTATTTCCGATATCGAAAATGTATATTCCGTTAACGGGAATTGTATTTCCGATATCGAAAATAGGGCGGTAAATAGAGTAGCCATGGCACAAAGTATGGAAAAAATTGAAATGATTAGTTTTTACCACCGTTGATCCGAATAGGATATATCATTGGTTTATTATTATAATCGGTTATTGGTGTATTGTGATTAGTTGCTTCGTCATCTGGATGATGATCTGTATACATCTGACCAATACGTTTATTTGGGTTGAAATTTTACAACACAAGCTTTCCTATGTAAGTAGCGCGCCTATGTATCTCAACTTGCGACACACTCGGTTCGGAGATTTTCCCGCCGAGAAATTGTTGTAAAACTGAGCGTCTACTGAGAGAGAAATCGATAAAACAATTCTATATAAAATAGCAAGTCAGATGGCCCCTTCACCCCAATTGTAATTCCGATATCGTTAACGGTAATTGTATTTCCAAAATCGGCAATTGTAATTCCGATATCGGAAATTGTAATTCCGATATCGGAAATTGTAATTCCTATATCGGAAATTGACGAAAAACAACAACTTTGGCTTGCCATAATACAATGCAAAATCTGTGACTACTGGGTTCTACATATACCTTGTACTTGTCGATTCTTACGGATGGCGGGAGGTGTACAGCACTGGTTCTACCAAGGAAAAATGGGTGGTCTACCTCCACCATAAAAAAATCGACCGTCATATATCACGTTACATGTGTTTAACATGACTTAAATCACCATACAAACAAATCTTCATATTCTTCACTGAAACTGTATGAGTTGTATATGTATTCAGAATGTATTCAGTAAAAAATGTGTTAATAGGTTCGATGTAATATTGTTCATTTTTATATTAATTGCGGGTACACTTCAAGAATATGTAGTTGTCACCTTCAAACATGCTTCATATTGTAAGAAACTGTTGAAAGAGACGATGTTTGTATCAACTTCGGTTGATAAGACCGGTCTTGTGTTATAGTGCTGATATAAAATATTATGTTAATGATAACTGTATTGTATTCGTTAACTAATCTTCCACGTTTTGAGAAGTTGGGTTTGTAGCTGACAAGTAATAGTGGATTGTGTGCGAAAACATAGTTCATTTTGCGTCACGATATATCATGGTTTCCAGGATTTAACTATGCAGGTATTGTTTTGAAACAACCAAATTTGTTTCAGTATACTCACTGGAAATCAGGTGAGCCCAACAACAACGACCATCACAGTTCTCACCACCAGGATTGCATGGCGATATACGGAAACTCGGGGTTCTGGGATGACGGCTGGTGTGAGACGCAACACAACTTTATCTGTGAAATAGAGTAAGTATGTTATAGAACGTTTTTGGTGTTTTGTACTTGTTTAAGAGATATAAAAACAAATGTAACAATATTCAATAATACACTTCGCTTTTCACCGCTGCGGGTTCGAATCCCACTGGGAGCTTGGCTTGTAAGTGAGCAAGTGTCGAATCTTACGGATGGCGGGAGGTGTACAGTACTGATTCTATCCAGGAGAAGTGGATGATCTGCCTCCACCGCAAAGAATCGACAGTCATATATAAACTTACATTTGTTGAAAATGACGTAAAACATCATACAAATAAACAAATGTAGGTAGAACTCTGCAGAAACCAGTAATTTAAGACTTTTGAACACAAGATAAACAAGTACATAATGATATAAAATGAAAATAGTATTGGTCAAAGTTCGGAATATCTGAAATATCTCATTTTCTAGTAACCTTTTTCAGCGTTTTGTTATAACGGAAGTGTTAACATTGTTACTTCGCTTTAATTTTTCTGCACATAATTTCTTTTTTTCGGTTTTATGAGAACACATATGAATATGCATAGTTTTATTAAACTGTTTCAAGTAAACTTGAATAAAGAACCAACGTTATAATACGCATTATAAACAACATCTTAGTCTGAATTAATAGGAATTATAATTGCATTTTATATTTTCAGCCTGGCTGTAGATAGCGAAATTGTTGGATAAAACGTCGATGAATCCAATATATTCAAACACTGTTATTAATTGTATTACTAAAACAATAAAAACCTATGGCTTTCCTTTTGTGTGTAGTAGTTGTTGCTTGCTTTGAATGCTATTTAAATTGAATATGTTCTTTGTAAGCTACACTTCCTGTCCGACATGTATACATACCTTTAACAATGTACACAAAATACGACCAGACAAAGTAACAGAATATATAACATGGATTGACTATTTTTAACCACAGCGAAATATCAGTCATACAATACAATACGACACAATGGCAGGTTCAGACAAAGTAACGGAAGATATACCATGGATTCACTATTTTTAACCACAGCGAAATATCAGTCATAGTCATACAATATGCTAAAAAAACACGAACTGAGGCCATGCATTTTCAAACGAACACAAAGAGCGAAACAGGTTATGTATACAGTTGTCTTCATCATTCAATATCCTGCGGCTCAGATCGCAGTTCCACGAGAGCTTGGTACGATCACTGGTTAATTCTACACACATTCTGAAATTAAACAACATCCTACTACAGGAAACGTCGACCAGCTACTGGAATGCGCCAGAGCAACATCTGTCTATTGTATAAAACAAGTCTACGGTACGGAATATTTGTAAGAAGGAAAGACGACTGTTCTTCCAAACCCATATTCTTAGCCAAAAATGGCAACGTGGAATTTTGTTCTGTTTCCAAGTTTGACACAAAAAAAAAAAAAAAAAAAAAAAAACACCACTATATGCTAGTGCGATTTGTTGACCACTCAATCCTGGTTGAAAACGGAATCTTTTTCCACTGACTGTGCATACAGGTACATCTATTTTTATCCATTTTATGATCTTGGTGTCTAGAGATTTACTCTAAATACTTATTTATCAAGTAATTGTTGTGTGTTTTGAATACGCGTTATTGTATGACTGCGTTTTTGTGAATGCTAAATTGTATTGTTCGACTTTTGCATCTTGTTTGAGTCTTATTTGTATCTTCGAAAGTACACTCAAAAGAAAATAGCAGTTCTTCGTGTGACTTTGACCCTTCGGTAATTGTTCAATTAATTTTGTATTGTAACGGTAAAACTTTTCGTTTTGGTCCGGTTTATCACTTACTGCACCAGACCAATCTAACTTTGGTTGGATAGTGTATACTATGACTGTTCCGTGTATAACATACCAACACATACATCAGTCTACTGACACTTGCATTCGGGCCATCTATTCACGACGTTCAAGCAGAACCATCTATTATCATGCACGGCATGTGTACTATAAGAAACGTGATCCCAACAATTGCTTTCTATGTACCAACATGATGTAAATGCTACTGTTACTGTCTGGTTATTAAAGTGAATTATCTTGTAGCTTGAGAAGTGAAAGTGTAGCAAAGCCTTTACATAACATTATCATGATATACAAGATTGATAAATAATAAATTAGGCAAAAGATGTCTGAATCATCGATGGTCTTTTCTGTTTTAACGACTATTGGTCAGCCATCTTTGATCCAAAAAATCCAAAATAGACGAGGTATGGTCAAGTGAATTTTTCAACGATGTACGCAGCAATGTCAACCACATGGTACATGACAGTAAGTCAACACTATTGATGTGAACGTAATATTAGAAAGAATATTTATATGGCAGAGATTGTGCGCTTTATATTCGAAAAGTTTGGAAAAGTTTGGTACAGTTTTACTCAAAGTTGTTTTGTTTTTTATGTGAAATAAACTGGTCCATAAAATAGTCCATTTATCCAGCGAGTGCAGACGAGACATCTGCACAATTCTTAAAATAATTCTCCAAGAAGCGAAAACGGGGTTGGCTGGGGTATGAAATAAAATCTTAATTTCGGCTTAAAGAGTTTGCATATTGCACAATTAAAACATGTAACAGTAGTTTTAAACAGGTTATCGCATTTTTTCAGTAAAAAATGTTTTTAAACATCTTTTACTGTTTAAGTATACGTTATAAAATCCTTATAAACTTTAATGGAATTAAGGTGGGACCACGTAATGATTCAGTAAGTAATTCATTAAAATCCTATTTTTATATGTTTTCAGTATACATTCAGCCATTATTACTAAGTTGTATAAATCATTAAAGTAGCTATCCCGCCACAAGTTTCTAAACCTACTGACGACGAAGTATATATGTTATACGCAATTTGAGAATATGGAAGATTTCGGAACTGCTCTGCACAAAGTAATAATTCTTAAAATGTCCGAAGATTCCGGAATTGCGGTGGACTATTCCGGAATTGTGCAAGAGTTTAATCGATATGAAATATTCATCAAGTGTCTGCGCAATTTGAGAATGTTTTGCGCAAAGTACGAATTACTGTTGGGATTTGAAAATGAAGATAGTGTTTTCAAACTTATTTATTTTAATTTCATATACTTATTTGTTTTATCCGTCTGTGATAAATTGATAAAATATTAACAAATCATAGTTTGGTTTGGTAAATAATTAACATGAACTTAATTATTGACAAAATAATTTGAAGCCCTCAAATAATAAAGCGGATTTATATTATTTTAAATAAGGAAAAACATTATGTCTAAGACAATATAAAAAATCAAAAATTGGGTATTCCATATAAATATATTTTAGAAATTGGCCTATATACAAATCTGTGACACTGGTTTGGTGCCATATTCCTTCTTATATACTAATTACTTGTATATACAAAAGAGGTCACATACTGAACATCTTTCAAATAACAAACACGCCAAATGCTAAAAAAAATGTATGAGGTGTTATGCTTCTACTACTATTAATACTACTACTACTACTACTACTACTACTACTATTACTACTACTACTACTACTACTACTACTACTACTACTACTACTATTACTACTACTACTACTACTACTACTTCTACTACTACTACTACTACTACTACTACTACTACTACTACTACTTCTACTACTACTACTACTACTACTATTACTACTACTACTAATAATAATAACAATAATTGCATTTGCATGTTTTAATCAGTTTTATTAAAGTAATATATTAATAAGGTATATACATATGTAATGTAAAATTGTCCTATTTCATCTGCAGTACTAACAACAATCATCTTCGCGGACAATTTGTTAAAAAATGACCAGTTCATGGTATTGCTAGTAATGCCATTTGCATATTTGAATGATATGTAATACATAGTCGATATATATGTACATTTGGTAGGAAATGAGGAGATAAACACACGCTGCATCACACGTATACTTGCACTTTAAACATACTTTATTGTTTTTCTTTTATATGCAAGCAAAAGATGTGATCCACAGTTTCATCCAACATTAATGAAGGCTCTTGCCGTCAGTATTATAATTAACAACCAGAACCAAAATATTCCTACCTTTTCCCAATTCCTGCTTTTTTCCACGGACGATAACGAAAATATTCATACTTTGTCCAAATTCAAACTCTCCGCACATACTCAATAGACGCACTTTAAACGGCTTTAACCAGCCGGGCCATACCCCAAATCTGGAGCCTCGAATTAAGAGTTACCAACTCATAATTCATTCTACACATATTCCATCACGGGTATTTTAAGAGACCGTGAAAAGATACATTTAATCGGTACATATACATTATTATATGACCAGAACAGATGGATTAAGTTTTAATAAACTGTTTCGTAGTGTAATTTTGCCATTGTGTGTGTGGCGTGTAAGTTTCTTTAACAAAAGATCATACTGCTGGCACATGAGATATACATGTCTTCACCGATACAGAGTAGATCATGGTTGAAACATCACTATACATTGTTATCAATTATATGTAAATATAACCATCTTAATGTAATATTGTGAGTAAGTTCATGTATGCAAGCCCTTCTCGTTATCATGTGTTTAGATATTAAGGTGTCTGGGTACACTTTGTGTTGACAAATCTTTATAGTTGAAGTGTAAGTCAAGCATTCCGCTACATATATATTTTAAGTTACAAATTATATTTACATCACTTTACATTTAATATAACTTCGTATTTAAAATCATGTGAGCTTCTCATAATGGTTACACGAGTTTCTTAAATAAATTTCACCACGGCTCTTAACATTAAGTTTGTGTCATTTCACGTGATTTTCTAATGAATTCCAAGTGGGGACATACAGAGGACCTAATCAGCTTGTTAGAAGCCTTAACAGAAATTTGTCAATGATGTTCTCAGTCTGTATATTAAATTTCACAGTTGCAGGCTTACAGCCACAACCCTTTTGAATAGCATCTTTATTGCTTAAGACAAATTTTAAATATTTCTTTTTATGACTTAAACTAATGTGGATTTCTTTATTAACACTGTCCTGTTTTAATGGGATGACAGTAGTATAAGTGTGAGGTTTGGTGCACCCTAGAACCGGTTTAATCACCCAGTGGCCTACTTTGCCACTGACCGTTCCAAGGCGGTAGCCCTATTGTCAACACTTTTGTGTTTGTGATGTCGTTTGCATTTATTATTACTTTTGCCTTCTTGTTTGTCTGTTTGCGTGTTTGTTTCTTAGTTTTGTGGTTGACTGTCCTCCTTTTTATGTTTCATTAGAAGCGTTTGAACATTCCAGTATAAAGTTGATAAAAGTATTGCTAGCTGCATACTCTCACGTGTGTTTTCAAATATCACAATACACTTGCATCATATTTAATAGTAGCACGACTCCTTAACCAAATATGTTGTTAAACAAATAATTGTTTACCCCGTGAATGAGATCCACTGTGTCGTGACAGAAGAAATGGAGAACAACCGGGTAGTGAAGCATTCGATACGGTTAGTTTTTTTAATGATCAGTTTATGTTTGTTTCTTATGAAGCTCATTACCTATACATATATATTAATACCATAAGTATACTTACTATAAACAGTTTGAATTAATTGGATTACACAATAACATTGCTTAATGATTTTTCTATTGGAATGTGAGGGAAAGCAGAATGCGCACGCACGCTCGCTCACGCACACGCACGCACGCACACATACACACACAGAGAATTTGTTGTCACCTTAAATCAAACGTCATGTAATGGCTTTGAACAATAAGACATAGTCACATCAACATGAACCAGATCGCATCGTCATTGGATTAACACAATCAACGTATAGTCTTAATGTATATACCGAATGTGGGTGGTTACCATTAGAAGACAGAAGAAAATGCAATTACGTATAAGGTTAAAGCTGGTTACAATTAAAAAAAAAGCAGAGGAGTTAATATAATGAAGTTCCCAAGAAAGGTTAAACAGAAAGAAATGAATGATGCTATGGTTGTAGGGTCCTGCCCCGAGCGGGGTCATAATAGAATACTTATATAGTCTTTAGTCGTTATCAAATCGATTAGAATCTTTAATGTATAGTTGAACATGATTGACAATAGTGCTATTATCGTATCAGTATAACTATCTTTTTCAAATGAAAATACACGAACACTAAGCGTGTGAAACGGACGGGTAGCATAAAAAGGTAAAATCATTCATTTAAATAAAACGGACATTGCATAAAATAATGTTCGGCGTCCTCCTTTTCATGCCAACGCTTCTCACAGCTTGGGTTTTCTTTGATTTTGTTTATAAACAAATGATACTTCAGGTTACTGCATTTGGTTTTTATCCGTGCATGAAATACAGAATATCTTCGACATTCAAAAAAATAGAAAATAGGTATTTTGGGCGGATTAAAGTATTGATTTGTAATAATAGTTTTAAAGGCAGAAAGGGGGTGAGACTGCATTTTGTATGTGTTCAAGTATTGTATTCCATAACGATATGCACTAGGGAATGATTTCTGTTTTTTTTTCTTTTGTTCACCGAAAAATGTATTTGAATATTTGATGTTAATTATATTGCCCTTATTAATGTTGGAAGAGCATGTGGTCCAAACCTTTTGCTTGTATATATAAGAAAAGCAATACAATATATTTTAGTTTAAGGACATATTTCCTTATATTTTCCATCGCTACTTGGTCATTGAAACATCATGGAAATCTTGTTTATTTACTGACTGATTGCTCCATGACCGATCAGCTCAGGTATATAAATTGAGGCCCGCTTGTAGTTCTTTCTTTGTGTTACATTGCTATATTAAATATTGTCTTATGTAAGAAAAACTTAACACAACTTTGTAATTTAGAAAAGCTTATTCATAATTTAGCTAGTTTAAATACAAAACTTGTATCATATTTCTTTTTTGTTTCTAGAACAAGAATGATAGCAATGCATTCAATGAACAACTTTCTGTTTTGTGTTTATATTTTACTGCACACAGAAAAGGCTTTATTGGGTGGGCCTCACAATCTGAATCACAATTGAATATCACAATGTTCTCAGGAAATTGCATGGCTAACAGTGATTTACAGTTACTTATCGAAATCCCCCCCCCTCACCCCCCCCCCCCCCCAAATACAATAGGCTCGAAGTATGTCCTTAAAGTAAAGTATGTTTAAGTATGTATGTGTACTCATCGTTGCTAAGAAACGTGTAGCTTTATTGTAATCAAGAAACTTAGTAAACTGTTATGCGTCCATTAATAAAGGGACTGTAAACCGGCAGCAGAGCCTTTAAACATCAGTTACTTTCATGGGGCGTGTACAGAACCGTTAAGTGGTGCCACTATAGGTGATGTTTTGGAAGATGCGGCACTCGAAAGCCCAAACCACGTGGTTTTTAGAACCTCGGAGTTTGGAGAGTCAATATCGCTTGATGAGCTCAAGCAAAAGGTAATTGTTCGAAAACTTTAATTAAATGAACATTAGCTATTTGCTGTATTATAATTCATCAGAAGCGTTTGTTCTTCAAGACATATGTTGGGCGACGATCTTGCACGTCAGGTCTCAGATACGACATGCGTATCTTGCTTCTTTCCTGCAGGACTTTCAACAAACTCTGCCAGAATGTACCTTATATGCATCTGACATTATGTGCACATTTTTGGGTCGGTGTGAGCTATTTTCGATGAAATATAGGTTACGTCCGGACTCTGCTACGACATGCGTATCTTTCTTCCTTCTCGCAGAGTGTTCACGAAATTTCAACAAAATTTTCCTTATATGCATCTTACATCATGTATAGAATTTCTAGTCGCGGTGACCTTTAGACGGAATGTAGGTAACGACGACGAATCTAGCATTCATCTGAACCGTTTGTTCTTCAAGACATATTTGAACGACGATCTTGCAACTGGACTAAGTTTCTGTCTTCCAAAATGTTTAAATTCTGACACTGCTATCTTAACTGTTCTATGTCATGGCAAGTATCTTAAATAGCAGCAAGTTCATGCTTTTTAACTGAAAAGAACAGAGGCGTATATGTTTCAAATTAAGGCCATACTAGAGAACAATAACTAAACAGACTGTATAAAATCAACTTAGGACGTACAAAACACATTTATGTATTATCTTGCTTCTTTCTTGTAAAATGTTCACCAACCTTCACCTGAATGTTCCTTACATTCATCTAACACCATGTGCAGAATTTAGGGTCGCTTAGACCTACTTTAGACGAAATATAGGTCACGTCCGGTCTCCGCTACGTCACGCGTATCTTCCTTCTGTAATGTAGGATTTTCACCAAAATGTCATCACAATGTTCCTTATATGAATCGAACGGCATGTGCACAATTTCGGGTAGCTTTGACCTACTTTCGACAAGATATAGGTCAAGTGTTGTTTCCGTTACGACATGCGTATCTTACTTATTTCTTCCAGGATGTTCTCCAAACTTTACCAGAATGTTCCTCATATGCATTAGGCGTAATGTGCAAACCTTGCGTTGCTGTGACCTACTAAAACAAAATATAGGTCCCAACCGATGTCCGCTACGACACGCATCCCCCACTGTTAAAGACATTATTTAAATTAAATATTAATTATATTATGAACGAATATCTCTTGGGATTGATCTTGGTGTTGGGCAAATCAAACATTTGGAATACGATCAGCATATAGACCGTGGCATTCTAGTTTTTCTGATGCAAGCAAAGCTGATCACTACTTTGTTTGTATAACAGTTGATATTTTACGGAAAAACTTTTCAAAAGACATGATAAATGTCTTTAATTCACAGACGCTTGAATGGTATCCAAGCAAAGCACACACTAATTATCTAAACATGTATTATATACTTATCCTTCCCAAATATATGTGTTATCTATAATGTACCTGGTATTTTGCTTTAGGCGGACAACGTTTCAAAAGCTTTTCTGGGATGTGGTTTGAAGAGAGGCGATATTGTGGCAATTCTAGGGGTGATAGATATAGAATATTTTGTTCTCTTCTTCGCTTCAACACAGCTGGGTATGGTTTTCCTTTATGTAAGTATTCGACGTGTAATCATTACATTTATATGTAACTTATGTATTCGCTAATGAGTTAAATCATACGTTGAGAAACAACACAACTTTATGCCAATGTGACGCATATATACATAATAATTACTTATGACTTGTAATCACTCAATGTTTAAAATGTGTATATGTTCAAGTGGTATATTTACAACACTGAAGATCTTAATGAACATATTTCCTTACTGCTGTCGACATATTGGAAAGACGACCATTATATTTTATATTTCAGCCTAATTTCGATGAACCTTATGACCAAGACACAAAAAGTTGCGTATGTGATGTAAGTAAACACAATACATATACTATGACCTATGACCGCAAAATTACTCACATATTAACTATTCAGCATTTAAAGTGAGTCAAAATGATATATGGAAGCAGAAGATTACTTATTATGCAATAACCATAACAATAGTCCAGTGCATAGCATCAATAAGTACATGAATGATACACTTGTGGCATGGTAAGATGGCATACAACAGTATATATCATGATTTATATAAATAACAGTCTATTCAGGTACATACATGTAGTTATAATAACAAACGGTATTATATACTAGTATCATTGAAAGGTAATTTTGTGTTATTTGTTGAGTCACACTGTCATTTTAAGAAAATATACGTAACACACACTTGTGCCAGGAAGAGACGGAGTGACTGGCATATATGTTTAACTTATATCATATAGAAGTATTGATTATTATGCATTACATAACCTATTATGTGTCGTGCTCGGCAGTTTCCAAAGGTCCATTATCATACTCTTTTTTACACTCTAAGCATTGTGTATCGTTTTTCAAATGATGTTTATACATAGATTGCTAGATTTCTAATCTCAGTAGCTTTTTTTTTTATTAATTTCGAAATGTAAAACAATTTGGATGCTCCCAAACTTTTTGATATAGTTAGTACCCAACTCCTGATAAGCTTGACATTCGATGACAAAATGGTACTCGTCTTCTAAGACTTACAAAATGTGCATTTTCGTTCATCAAATGGTACACAGATGGGTTTTCGCCATCTTCCTGATCCTACTGCCAGCCTTTGCGAACAAATTTTTAATAAGCGAGACAGGGCCATTCCGTATTTGCGTATGTCTACTACATTTAAGTATTTATTAAAACCAAAACCAAATATATTTCTATAAAATAAAGCTCTGCTTGAGTTTTGTAAATCACTGTTAAAACCTTGAATCCATACATCTTTAATTCTTAGTTTCATCTGATTAAGGAATAACTGAATATTGCCCACCCCTTGAGCAAGCCAGATATCGTAGAAACCTAATTTAAACAATAGTAACGTTACTTGAGAAACCCAATGTTTTTTCTTGGATTAGTCTCAGCACTGAGTTTAAGGCTTCCAAGCACGTGATTAATATATTTTGTTTCTAAGCTCGTAACAATTGTTAACCAATATTTTATAATAGTAACCGATAAGTCTCAAGGCTACATCTACCTATGTCTCCGTACACTGAACTATTTTGAGCCGATATCTTAACCCCTAATAATCGTTTACAAAAGCTTGAAAAAGTCCTTTCTATTTGCAAACCTTTGTTAAATCCCCAAACTTCTGATGAATAATTAAGAATGGGCAAAATCAATTTATCGTAAAGATCAAGAGTATGTTTAGGAGGCAAATCGGTATATTTATACAAATATGTGTTCATCTTAAAAAAAGTCTTTACGGCTTTGCCCGCTAACATTTTATCATTTTCGTTATATATGAAGCACCCGAGGTAAAAAGCAATCCTAAATATTTTAATTTATTTACTTAAACTTACTATTTCCAGTTCACCATCTTTGTAATGAAAATGAAGCTTTGAGTCAGCTTTCCTCCCATTTTGAAAATCATTACCTTAGTTTTATCTAAATTCACCGTCAATTTCCATCACAATAATCTGCTAAAACATTTATGGAATCCTAAAGACCCTCTTCATATTTTGATGAACAAAATTATATCTGCGTATAAAAATAAGTATAAAAGTCGAACAGAAAATGCAGCTTTCACAGAACACAGTAAACCCAAACACACGCAAAAAGACAAACATGAATGGCAATGTTAATAAAGAATAAAGCCATATGGCGTCACACACACAACAAGGGTTGACAATAGGGCTACCGCCTTGGAACGGTCAGTGGAAAAAATGGCCGCTGGGGGTTTAAACCAGGTTCTAGGGTGCTCCAAACCTCACACTTACCCTACTGTCATCCCGCTAAAACGGGACAGTGTAAACCAAGAAATCAACGCCATGAACTATTTTCTAACCAACAAAGCAAGCAAGCATAATCATAGTGGTTCCTATATCGATACCTTCAAAACCATTTGATCTAAAATATGTCTTCTATATCATTCAAATAAATACTTAAAAAAAGGAGATAACCTTACCTTGTCTGACTCCTAAACTACATGAAAAACTATCCCTTAGTGTGTTTAAGTTCTATATTCCAGATTTGACATTCTTATACATTGATTTGATTACATTTAAGATATTTC